>JAENPR010000200.1:0-600000 GCA_018135685.1 Themeda triandra | reverse complement strand
CTTGACTTTGCTCTATTTGATTATGTTCTCAATTATATCGTTCTTAGTTTACTTTGATTATATGTTTAGCATAGTTGGACTAGAATTATGTTTATGCATAGGATCGTATAGCGCTTGCTCATTAGGCCAATGGGTGAGTGGTAGATATTGTGTAGGCATGGTGCCTATACCGTATTTATCTGCGATTGCACCCTATATTCCGGATCGTGAGGTAGATCGCGGGAGTGACAGTCTGTTGAGTCCTTTGTAGCCCTTCTCCCGAGTATAGGTCTAGCAGAACAAACCTATTACATTGAAGTCGGTGCTATGTCTCTTGTCTTCTCGGTAATATCACTATGCATAGATGTAACCTTTTCCCGCCATGATTGCTAGATGTTCTTGCACTAATCATTGTATGCTTTGACTTTATAGTTAGAATAACATAGGATTATACCCTAGATCATCCTAGTCCATGCTAGTGTTATAAGCTTAGAGTGCTAAGTTGAGATGGCTTATTACTATTATTTTATGTGGCTAAATGCTCTCATTTATCTTATGTCATTTATCATTCATTCCTATATTTTATGTGACACTTACCTTGTATGAGATGATTGATACAGACAAGGTTAAGCTCTCCATTATAGCATGTGCACTGCTCATCACTCATTATCCAGAGCATTCCCTTCCCAGTGGTAAAAATATAAATAACGATACCTGGATTACTCCCGGTTAAAATGCTACGATGATATATTCTGTGCGCTTGCGGAACCTTCTTTATTTCAGTTGCACTTAATAGACATCAACACGGTCGCTCGCTCGAGCGCTTTCCGCCACTGTCTCGAGCGGTCGTTCACTCGAGTAGTTTCCGTTACCGTCTCGAGCGGTCGCTCGCTCGAGCGGTTTCCGTACTTCTTCCTCGAGCGGGCAGGTGGCTGCTGCTCGAGCAAGTGGGCTTTGTGGCCTTGTGGGCCTAATTCGTACGCTGGCCCAACAGGAGTAGGATTGGGATTTCCTTGGTTAATTCTTGGGAGAGTTAGAGGTGAAATGGGCTGGATTATTTACCTCTAATCTACCTAATTTAGGACCCCCTAATCTAGGTACCCGACAGTAGCCCCCGAGCCCTTGTTTGATTGTGAAACTTCAAACAAGGGATCATGAAGTGGAGTTGAAGTACCTAGAATTGGGATTATTGTCGGTGTTTCGAGGAGTCATTTCGTTCTTTCTCCGTGGGGGCGCGCGAAGCGTCCCCGCGGGGTAGCCAACGAGGCCCCGGAGGAATGAGGCATTCCTCCGGGGGCTTTGAGATGAACGATTTTGTGTAAGAGTATTATTAACTCGGAGTTGTAGCGGCTCGAGGCGGGAGATTCAATTACTCTTCGAGCCCCGAGTATTTCCCGCTCCTCCCGTGTCGAGGAGTTTGTTTGTGTGACTCGAGCCCCGAGCCTCGAATGGCCGGGCCGGAGTCGTGATCCAGCCTCCGCCGGATCTCTTGGATCGGATTCAAGCGGTGAGAGGTCTGACACTACTCGCGACCGAGCGAGCGCCATACCCCCCTGTGAGCTGATGGCGGGTAGTCCAAGTGAGAGCTCGCCTCCTTTCGAGGGGAGACGGCTTCGTGGCCCGGGGGCGCTCTCATTAGAGCAGGGCGCTTTAGTTTCCAGAGGACCGGCCCCGTTCGAGGGGACCGGCGGCTCGAGTGCCTCCCGTCGGCGGGATCTCTTAGAAACCTAGTGCCCCGCCTTGGACACGCCATTTGGGTTCGAGGGTTCGTTCTCGAGCGGAACCTTTCGAGGGTTCCTTCCCATAGGCGCCCCTAACTCGGGTGCTCGAGGGCGGCTGTTCGAACCCGTTCGTGGGTCAGCCTCCGCTCCCTCGAGACTTACTTGTGGGACCGGGGTCCCTGGGTTTCTTACCGTGCAAGGGACCGTCTGTCGAGACGTCCCGTCATTGCGCCTGTTCGAGGCGCATCCGTCCGTTGCAAGCGGTGCGCCTTTTTAGACGAAAAACCGGCGCGTCGTGGTGATCGTGGCTTGGCGACGGTTCCGCTCCGTCTCGCGACGCGTGCGCCCTGTAAAGTGGAGGTAGGTGGCGGTTTGTCAGGGCATTTAATGCGGTTACCGTTTTTCGTCGAGTCCGCCGGGTGCGCGCGGCCGTCGGATGGCGTAATCTAGGCCGTCGGATGTAATTCACGCGGATCGGCTTGGGCTCTATAAATATGGAGGAGTAGGCTCCCGGTTCTTCTTCCCCGCATTCTCGCCCTTCTCGCTGCTCACGCCGCCAGTTGCGCCCTGTTTTGAGATCCAATCCGCCGCTGTCATCATCTGCAATCGCCGCCGCCGCTGCCCACGACCGCCATCGCCGCTCTAGCCCACGATTGTGTCTGCTCTCTGCGCCGCCGTTCCCCGCGCCATCATTCCTCGTGCTCCGCCGCCGTCGTTGCTCCACCATCCCGCTCCCGTCACCGACATGAGGAGGTCAGTCAGGAAGTCGGGACAGAGCTCCGGCCAGGGCGCTGGTGGCAAAGGCAAGGGCAAAGGCAAGAGCGCCGCCAAGCCTCCCACGCCGGTGGTGATAGAGGACGCGCTCCCGTGGCCTCGGTCTATGGTGACCGAGGCGACGCCGCTCAACCTAGTCAATGGCGGATCGCTTCCGCCCAATCCGGCGGAGGGTTACCGGAGTGGAGGGTGCCGGACGACGACCACCTCGAGCCCAATCCCCGCCGGGCTACGTCCCGAGCTTCATCGGGTTCCACCGGCGGGGACTTGGTGCGCGGCCGAGCCGCTTCATGCGGGCGCTCCCCACCATTTCGGGGTCGAGCTCCAGCACTTCAACCCCAATTCCATCTCGCTCGCGGCTACTTACGCCGCCGTGTGTGAGGGGTATTTGGGAATGGCGCCGCAGTGGGACCTGTTCACCCACATCTTCAAGGCGACGCTCTTCACCAAGGCGGTGAAGAACAAGGAGGCCGCCGACGACGACGGTGATGACGATGACGAGGAGGAGGAGGAGGAGAACGAGGAGGAGGAAAAGGCGGTGAAGCCAAAAGTCCGCCGCTACGTTCGAGCGGGTTCCTGCTCGATCGGGCTGAAGAGGAAGGAATGCTGGCTATCCGGCGCGTGGTCGTCGAACAACGCCGGCTGGGACCGAGAGTGGTTCTACCTCCGCAACGAGGAGGGCCTCTTCCCGGAATATACCGGCGCCGTGCTAACCGCGCCCGGTTTCAACTGGACGCACGGTCAGCCGGCGGCGCGCCAGCCCCGCATGGACCCCCTGCTGAATGCCATCTCGAGCCTCCGCCACCGAAGGTCCGGCAACCTCTTCTTCAACATTGCGCATGTTGTCGCCGAGTTCCACAGCCGCCGAGTGCTCCCGCTCGCTGAGCGCCCGCTGCGGCTTGACCAGATGACGGAGGATGCCGACCCTGCGGCGCTCGCGGCCAGCAGGATGTCGGACGCGCCCCTCCCGGTCGCCACGATCGTGGCTCGGGTGCGCGGCGCGATCGACGGCGGGAGGAACTTCGGCGAGAACCAAGTCGGCCTCTTCCGTATGCGTCCGGCCACCAATCTGCTGGGCTTTGTAAGTTTTCTCGAGGTCCCTTTTCGTCGTTTCTTTTACTCGAGCGATCCTCATCGAGGCTTGTTCTTTTTTCTAGAATATCAACGACCACGCGGAGTCGAGGCCCCCGGTGAAGGAGGACGCGCCCGACCGCGAGGTAAGACGCCTGAGGGGCGAACGAGCACACACTGCCGTGGTCTCGAAGAGGGAGGAAAAGGCGCAGAAAGCCCGCGCGCTAGAGGAGAAGGAGAAGCGTAAGGCTAGGCGCCGCCGGAGCGTGAAATACGTCCGCGGCGGACCCAACCGACCGGAGCCCTAGTCTCGAGTCGACCGACGAGGACGAGGACGATGATGATGAGGATGACGAGGCGACCGACAGCGATGACGCCACCGCCGCTCGAGCCCTGACGCCTCCTCGCTCTCGCGTGCAGGAGCCAACTTTGGCGCCAGGCCTCCTGCGCGGCGATTCGTCGCTGGTTCGAGCGGGCCAGCAGGAGGAGTCGTCGAGCCGTGGTGCTCGAGCGCCGTCGCCGGCCCAAGCAAGGCAACGGGGTGGCGCGTCTCAACACTCCAGCCGCCGCGCTCGCTCGTCGTCGCCGGCTCAAGCAGGGCGGCGGGAGGAGTCGCCCCGTCCCTCTAGCCATGGCGGGCGGGCGCCGTCTCCGACGCGGCGGGATTCTTCCTCCCGCCACCGCCATCTTCAACGGGCGCGCACACCCGGCGGCGGAGGCTGCAAATGTGCGCACTTCAAGTTCTGCGCGGCCGGCGGGCAACGCCGGGCTCCTTCGGCGACCGCCGGCCGAGCGGACCTCGACCCGCGGGACCCGATCCCGCAGGGGTGCCGTGCGCGACCCGGCCAAGGAGTCGGCCGGGACGGGCGGCCGCCCGGTCTCGAAGCCCCCGAGCGGCGCAAGCGGCGGCTCGAGGCCCCCAAGTCCTCGAGCGACTCGAGGGCGACGAGGCTCGACGGCCCGGGCGCTTTGAGCAGGCCGGGTGGCTCGGGCAGCGCCACCTCGACCGCGGGGTAAGTCTTCTGGTCGACTTATCCCTTATTGTACCATTTGGTTCGTGTGTGAGTATCCTGTCATAACGAATTTTTGTTTTTCTCTTTCTTCCAGGACTAAGCGCCCCCTGCAGACATTGCCATCCCTCCCTCCCATGCTGCCTACTAAGAGGCTGAGGACCATAGGAGGGTCGAGCGGCACCCCGTCGATGCCAGGTGGAGTGACCCTTCCTCCTTCTACCCCAGATTGGTTAGAGCGGGCCAAGGATGCGCTTAGGCGTGGCAGGCTGATGGCAGCTGCGTCCCGTGCAGGTGTCGGGTCCGTGACCAAGGCTACGGGGGATGAGGATGTCACCACCACCGCGGCCTCGACTGCCCTCCCGCTCGAGACCCCGACGTCGTCAGGCGCGCTGGGTGACACGGCAGCGGGCGACCAAGGGGTGATGGTGCCAGAGCCGGCGGCCTCTATTCCGGCGGCGGGGGCTGGATCGCAGCAGCAGCCCATCACGCTCGAGGACGAGAGTCCGAGCTCGGGCGCCAAGTCCTCTTGGCCGGTCGGCCTGCGCCAGCTCGAGGAGGAGCGCAGGGAGAAGGAGGAGGAGGAGACGCCGGCAGCCATCGATCGGCCGGCGGTGGACGTGGCAATGCAGGAGGCGGGACCGGCGCCTGAGCCTCAGCCTAGCCGGGCCCCGTCCCTTCCTCAGGATATGGAGGTCGACGCCTCTGCTGGGCAATGGGTCGAGGACGGGAGGCCCAAGCCGCCGCTCGAGAGGAGGCGCTCGAGGAGCACCCCGCCGCCACGCAAGAGGAGGAGAGGGCGGAGGAGCCGGTGGAGCAGCAGGCGGAGCCGGCGGTGCAGCCTACCGCCGCAGTCGGCGAGGAGCATCACCGCAAAGCGGAGCGACGAGCGGCGCGGTGGAGCGCGAGGCGGAGGCGGTGGTGCGGCGGCCTCTCGTAGGCTGGTGGCGACGAGCACCAGGATGTCGAGCGAGAGCTCCATCTGGTGCCGTACCAGGCGCCGCCGCAGCCCCTGCAGCTGTCGGGGGACCTGGTGCCCCACCTCGTGCCTGACTCGGAGACAGGCGAGGTGGGATTCGAGGTCATGACCGAAGCCGATCAGTGGGAGGAGGCCCAAAGGAAGCTGACGGCGGCTGCCATCGTCGACAGCCACATGCGGTCGGTCGGCCTTGGTCCCACCGAGCCCACTGACGTCTCCATCGAGGAGCGGAGGCGGATTGAGGCGCGGGCGCTCGCCCAAGAGGCGTCCTCTTCCTGGAGTCAGCCGCAACGCCCACCTACCCTGGGTGAGCGGGTGGTGACGGCGGACGTCGACCTGGAGGCGGTGAGGAGACTCCACTCCTCTGTTGACAAGGAGATGCGGGAGGAGTTCCCTCTTTGGGAGAGGCCGCCGCTGGTGCTCTCCGACCCCCTTGACCACGAGGCTCCCCCGATCGTGATGAACGATCAGAAGGAGCTCGAGGCGCACGTGGAGGCCGAGGAGCGCCGGCAATGGCTCGAGAGCGCTTTGAAGACCGCTCTGTCGCTCGTCTCGGAGGACATGCCCCGGCTTCTTTCGGTGAGTGCCCTCGAGTTCGGTTGCTTGCCCTTTTGGCCTATCGCATTCTATGTTCTAACATTTCTCCTTCGAGGTTCAGACGACGCAGAGTCGCTCCTACGGCAAATCCGTGCATATCCGTGCCACGCAAGAGAGCGAGCACGAGATCCGGCGGTATGTGCGGATGGGGCAAGATGCTGAGGGCGAGCGGCACCGCTTCGCTCGGCTCCTCCGAGACGCCAATGCCGCCCTGGACGCCGCCAAGGAGGACGCCAAGAAGGCTCATGATGAGCTTGCTCGAGTGGCGCAGGGGGCCGAGGTGGCACAGCGGGAGGCGGACGAGAAGCTTGCCCGAGCCGCGCAGGAGGTGGAGGCCGCCCGTCAGAAGTACGCGCAGCTGCACGAAGTTTTCGAGCAGCTCAAGAAGGACGCGGCTGTAAGGTCGAGATGGCGGACTAGAGGGGGGGTGAATAGTCCTTTTTAAAACTAATCGCTCTGGCTAACCGATATAAGTGCGGAATTAAATCTATCGGCCTAGCCAAGACTTCACCCCTCTATCTATGTCTCTAGATGCACCTTGTAAAAGATCCTAAACAAGAAGACAAGGTGCCAATCTAGCTAGTGCACACTAAACAAGTCTAGCTTGCAAGGTCACACAATCCTAAGCAACTAGTACTTTAGCAACCGGGTGTGCACCTACACAATTCTAATGAGCAAAAGCACAAAGCCAAACCTAAGCTCACTAGATGCTCAAGGACAAAGCTACACAAGCCAAACCCAAGAGCTCAAACTCACTTAACTACACAAGCTAAGCAAGGCAACTTACTCTACTTCTAGCTACACAAGCAAGAAGGTGATTAACAAGCTACTCAAGCTAACTAACCACAAGAGCAACTACACAAGCTATACAAGAATGTAAGAAATGTAAATACAAAGCTTGTGAAAGAGATTGCAAACCACCGCGAAGAGTGGACACAAGATGACTCGGCGATTTTTCACCGGTTCACTTGGTTGCCCCCAAGCTACGTCCCGTTGTGTCGACCAACACCTTCGGTGGTTCCTCCGGTCTTTTCACCTAGATGGTTCTTCGGTGTGACCCTCAAGTCACTTGCCCCTCAAGGCACGCCCCGCAAGGCACCGCAAGACACCACTCTCAAGTGAGCCCCTCAAGGCACCGAGCAAACCCACACACGCAAGGGTGGTAACTCGATGACACGCGCAATCCAATAGGGCTACTCTTCGCGATCCCCGCGAGGTGAGTACCGACCTCTCACAATCTCTTCTCCGGAGCACCGTATCTCCACGCGTGCTACCACGGAGCCTCTTGCCACCAAGCCATCTAGGAGGTGGCAACCTCCAAGAGTAACAAGCTCTCCGGCTTGCAACACAACCACCTAGTGCCACAAATGCAATCTCACAAAGCACTCGCACTAGAATCGCTCTTCTCACACTATCGGATGGTCACTACCAAGCATATGTGAGTTAGAGGGCTTCCAAGCACCACCACACAAGGCAACATAGCCGGGCGTGCTCGGCAACCGGCCACGCCCGGCCAAACCACGTATTTATAGACCCAAGGTCTCAACTAGCCGTTACCCACCTCGGGCAACTCCACAGCACGCGCCGGACGCGTCCGGAGCAAGCCGCCGGACGCGTCCGACGCTCCTCCGCGCTCCACGTGTCCGGACCATTCAAAGCCGATCAAGTTGAAGCCCCAACGGCTAGCGGCCGATCGCGCGAAGAAATCCTGCGCAACACGCGCCGGACGCCGCACAAGAAACCCGGCCGAGTCCGACGCCCGAGCTCGCGTGCGTCCGGCGACCCAACCGCGCCAGACCGAGCCCGACCCGGAAAGTTTCGGTCGGCGTCGGGACCGCCGGACGCGCCACGCCCTGCCCGCGTCCGGCGCTCACGCGCCCGCCGGCATGCCCACGCTGACTCCAGCACGCGTCGGACGCGTCCGGCCCGCCTGGCCGCGCGTCCGGCGCCTTGTGAATCCATGATTCACAGCCCGTCGAAAACGCGATCTTCTCCACCATGCTATCCAACAAGTATACCAACTTGAGCACCATGGATAGTATGTTTCCAACAACAATTTGCATCCGGCGCAATGGAAAATATGCCTCTAATTTTCCCGAAAGCGCGAACCAACTCTACCCTGCAAACCAAAGCGCGAACAACGCCACCTTTGCAAATGTGCCAACACCACCAAGTGTACAACCTCTTGTGCTTGTGTGTTAGCATTTTCACAATCATTTTCAAAGGATTTTCTCTTCAACTCACCACGCCACTCGATCCTAGCACATCGCAATGTTAGATCGCTCAAGTGGCACTAGATGACCGATATGCAAACAAGATTACCCCTCTTGATAGTACGGCCATCTATCCTAAATCCGGTCAAGTACTTCTCTACTCAACCTTAGACCGGTGAAATGAAATGCCCTAGGTTATACCTTTGCCTTGTGCATTTCCATCTCCACCGTCATCCTCCATTGTGTCAATGCACCGCATGCACGACACGATCATCAAATGATATGATCCACTTCATATCATCATGTGACACTTTTGGTCTATCGATCTTGACCTCACTTGCTCTTCACCGTTGCGTCGGTCCATCGGCACCAAGTCTTGCCCAAGCTTCACCATCGCATGGTCCTTCACTTCGCGACCTCAACTTGCCCTTCACACTTGCAACCGGTCCATCAAGCCAAGCCTCATCTTGATCTTCACCTCTTGGTCACATGACTCCATGTCATGTCTCATTTGCAATGAGCTCCTTCATCAACTCATGTGTTGAGCCTCACAACATCTCCAAACCATCTCCACCATGGCATATGTTGCTCACACACATGTACCGTGAACTAACTCCTGTGTATCTCAACCATCACACATGTTAGTCCACCTAAAGTTGTCACTCAATTATCAAAACCAAACAAGGGCCTTTCAATCTCCCCCTTTTTGGTAATTGATGACAACTCTACAAAGATATGGAATTTAAGAATATTTGGACTTTATGTCACTTATCCAACATTTAAGCTCAATGTTATGATTTGGATAAGTACCACAAAGTCAACTTGGTAGTGATAGCTCCCCCTACATGTGTGCCCAAATGGTTTGGTTTCAAGCTTGCACACATGCATAAATATGGAAATTTTGGGAGAGTTAGCACTACTAAGTGATGCTAAGGTGTATAAGATAAACCTTTGAAGCGTGATACAAATCGAAGTTGCACCATTGTAGTTCATCCTTAGCATCATGGTTAGCTAGATATCACATGAAACAAGACACTAGATACCTCATGAGATCAACATTATAAGCAAGGTTCTAGTACCACTTGTAAAGCACATGTGACTAGCTAAACCACCCTATACATGCTAGTTTTTTAAATCATCAATCAAGTTCTATAACAAGCATTCACCACACAAGCATTGCATATTGAATTGAAAAACTTATGCAAATGCAAGCAAGCACATGAATATGCACATCTCAAATGCAATCAATCAAGTTCATGAGCTTGCTCCCCCTACTTGTGTGTTCCTCTTGTCCAAGAATTTTTGATCCTCCTCCATTTTCAATGTTGCTCCCTCTCGGTCCATGTCCAACTTCTACTCCCTTTGTATGCTTCTTGCATCCACTCATATCTTTGTTCCATATTTCTCCCCCTTTGTCATCAATAACCATAAAGGGATGTAGCAATACCACTTGAAGATGCCTCATGTAAGATACCACTTATAAGAAAATTCTCTTGATGCAAAGGGTTGGAACTAGGGGTTGATGGTTGAGTCTTGAATCTTCATTTTTGATGGATAACACCATATGTTGGAATGACACCACTTGTAAAATCCTTATGTAGTTGTAAGGAATCCACTTGTAACTATGCATTGGGCACTCCCCCTTTGTCATAGCACCAAAGATACTACATGTAGGTCACTTGAAGTTTCTTTGTCTCTAATACCAATGAAGTGGGGCTCCTCCCCCTATGACAAAGCATGGGTCAAACCAATTCATAGACACCTTCTTTATTGGTGAGGGCAGCTTCTCTTGATTTGAATTGATCACTTAAAGTTGAGGATCACTTGTGGAACCATCTTCTTGATGTACTAGATATCCCTTGAATGAAGACCATGTGTACCATACCACTTGTAGGAACATCACTTGTGAAGATAGTGATAGACTAGACATTTCTTGCAAGAACTATCATTATGGTAACCACTTTGTTGGATTTGTCATGAATAACCAATTCTTGAACTAGATTGTTTCCATGAGCTTCTTTCTCTTAGACTTGAGCTAATATGAATCACTTATAAGCATTCAAGTCCGGTTTGAACCAATGACAAGCTTCTTCACACCTCACTAGAAGGGTTATCTTGCCAATGTTGTACTTGAAACTTATATGCAATTCAAACTAGATCAAGTACTTGGGTTCACTAGCTCATGAACAAACTCATACTCATACCACTAGATAAATCAAACATTCAAGCAATAGTGGTAGACTATGAATTTAAAACATTTCATTGTTATGCATGATCCTAATAAACATGTACTATATGCACTAACCGCATACTAGAAAGGGATGAAATGATCATGCACAATACAATGATACCTTTGCTATGTTGGAGTAGAGGATAGTCACATAGATTCCAATACATTCCTCCAATAGCAATGTGAAGTCCATTTATAAGCTTGATGAAGCCAATAGATACTATGATTGAATACCATGCTTCACCCATATGAGATGAAAACCCACTTAAGATCAAGTGCTTTTTCTTGTTGTGGTTGGCTTGCTTCTTTTCTTGACTCTCGCTTGCATGAGAGAATACCACTTGTATGCGTACCTCTTGTGCACCACTTGTATTATTTCTTGACTTGTCATGTATTGCTCTCTATCTTGGGTGTTGCTTGCTTTCTTGATCAACCCTTTTGATTGCTTCAACCGAGTATCTCCAATAATCTTTAGATCACCACTTCCACGTTAGCCTACCAAGTATCCCACTTGGTTTACCCACTCATGGGTGGCAAGCCCCCCGCAAGGGAGAAGTGATCTCTCACCAAGAACTATCCATGACACTCACTTGAATTGCCTTTGTTGATTGATCCTTGGACTTCATATGATGACTAAGTTTGAAGTCTTCTATAAGTCCTTTTCTTTCTTGTTTAAGTTCTTTTCTTTCTACCAAATGATCTTCAATTGTTACTAGAACTTAAATTTCATCTTCTCTTTGAGTTTGATCTTGATCTTCAATTTGAGTACCCAACTGTGTAACAAATACACTTCACAATCAAATGACCTTGTACTCATTATTCTTCATGCTTCTAGACCAATTCAAAACCAAACTTAGGTTCCTCAACCACTTATAAACATGAAACCAACATGAGGACCTTTCAATTTAAGTGACTCTTGATATATCCAATGATAGTCACTTTTCTGGCAAATTCTGTACCCTTCAAAGAATAATTCATATCTCCCAATGTACAGCTCCAAATGCCATGAAATTTGGTGGAGATGTGCAACACTAAGTCTACCAGCAGCTGTAAAAATTTGAGCTTCATTGGCCTTTTAGATTGCTACCAGATTTCACATCTTCACTTACTATTGCATGCTGAAAACTGCTGCACTATAGCTGACAAGATATGCTCCAAAACCGAAGCAATTCTTATCCAATATTCATGAAATTGGTACAGCACATTATACCATAAGTGTAGAGCATGCATACCAAATTTCAAGTCATATTTGATCCATCAACCTCAGATTTGAACACAGCTTTCTCAGATTTCAGAATTTGGACAGATTTAAGCAATTGAGCTATGCTTCTTCAAATTGAATCAAACTTGATATCAACTTGTTTGAATACCAACACAAGACATATATCCATTCAAACCACTTATTAAGAGTCATCTTGTGATCATATCCAACCAAACCAATCCAAATTTGACTACTAAGCAATTAATCCATTCAAACATCTCATAGCAAGCAACATATGCATATCGATCCAATTCAATCAACTCATATGCACCCAAATGGATTAGATCAACTAGGAATATACCTTTGAAAGCACATGATCATCCACTAGCAAGCTTCAACTCAAATACTTTGCAAGCCTTCGAATATGACCAATAAATTACCACAACTTGATTATTGCACTTGTATGTTGTAGCTCATTGGACTTCACTTGTCATGACTTGGCATTGGGAGAGGAATAGCACTAAGTTTCAATACTTGATTCAATCAAATGATGAATGAAATGAACTCAATTGAATCAAGTCTCCAATGCCATGGTACCTACACACAATCATCCACTTTTTGATGGTACCCAAACATGTTTGGGTCCTCTCAAGTTAGGAGCCACATACTTAGGCAAAGCCTTAGTATGGATAGCGGGATGTTTTGCAATAGAAACCATTGAGGTACCATTACCATCCTTTCTAAGCATATTATTTATATCAATTGAAATAGGCTTAGAAGTGTTACCTAGGGAACATGAATGAGCCATGTGTCCCCTTTCCCGGCATGAATAGCATCTTCTCTTTAATTGAGCCTTTTCTTCATTGCTCATGTGACGCTCTTCATTGCCTTGCCTCTTTTGAGTTGCTTGAGCCTTCTTCTCAAGCTTTGTAGGACACCCGAGGCATAGTGTCCCATCTCTTCACACTTGAAGCACTTGATGTGAACCAAATCTTTCTTCTCTTGATTCTTGCTCATCATCATCTTGGCATCTAGAATAGGAGTTGGATGCCTTGAATAAGCTCTTCCACCCCTTCTTGTTTTCTTCTTCTTGATCTTCAAGTCATCAATTTTAACTTCATTGTTGATCTTGACTAGATCTTGGGGTTTTGGTTGAGGCTTCTCATGCTTGAGCCTCTCTTCTTCTTTCTTCAACTTGAGCTTATCTTCATTGGGGCAAGCTTTTGCGAGATGTCCCTTTTCATGGCATTGATAGCACATGAAATGAGATAGATTTTCTTCTTCTTGCCTCATCATCTTCTTGGCCAACTTTCTTGCTCCCTTTGTCACCTTCCTCTTCTTGATGAATCCAAGGCCACTCTTGTCATGAGAGCTCCTTTGACTCTTCAACATTTTTCGGAAGAGGACTTTGGAGTTGTTGCACCTCTCTAGCTTGTTGCTCAACTTCTCCACTTTCTTCTTGAGCTCATTGTTCTCCTTCAAAATGTTAGTCTCACAAGACAAGGAAGTAGAACAAGCATCTATATGTGAAGAACATGGCATAGCAAGTAAAACATCACAAGAGGTGGATACATGCTTCTTCCCTACATCACAAAGGTTAGTCATATGTGATTGATCATTCAACCCAAGTGATGAGCTCTCACTAGTTTCAATTTCTTCAATGGAAAACTTCTTAGTGAGAAAAGCATGATCTTGCAACAAAGTTTCATGAGCAACACTAAGTTCCTCATGGGCCAAGTTTAACACATCATGTGAACAATTAATAACATAAAGTAGATGCTTTTGTTGTTCACATGTTGTCTTTAGAAAAGAGTTTTCATTTTCAAGTTTCATTGTTTTGGCTTTCTCTTTTTCCAAAGACATGGTCATGCTAGCAAGTCTACTAACAAGCTCACCATATGAGGCATGATCAATCACATTGCAACTTGATACCTTAGTGTCACCTTGTGACATGAAGCAATATGATGATGTTGGAGAGCTTGTAGTAGCATCATCAATTGAGCATGAACCATCATCATCGTCAAGTGTGTTTGGGGTAGAATCATTACTTGCATCACTT
The DNA here is from genome assembly GCA_018135685.1 of Themeda triandra. NCBI lineage: Eukaryota > Viridiplantae > Streptophyta > Magnoliopsida > Poales > Poaceae > Themeda > Themeda triandra. The sequence goes on along the minus strand of JAENPR010000200.1, from coordinate 586,166 downwards.
GAGGCATCATCCTTCATCTTGTCAAGTGAGCTTGAGGTAGATCGATCATCTTCCTCACTTGACCATGAGGTGGAGCAATCTTTCACAGCAACCTTGTTGTGATCATGCTCAACACACTCATGTAGCACCATCGTGGCTTCCTCCACCTCATACTTGCCATCATCCCATGTGGAGGCATCGCCGAAGATGTGCTTGATGGAATCCCACGCCATACGTGCGGTTCCTCGATGATTCACCTTCTTAAACACATCAAAACTCAAAGCAAGCATTAGAAAGCAAAGAGCTTTATCATTAAGATCATAAAGAGCTTGTTGAGCTTCGGTAAGGTTCTCATCGTCCATTACGTGAGTGAGACCCTTTGTGACAACCCACCAAACCTTAGGTCCCGATGCACGAAAATGATCAAGCATATGGTGTTTCCACCGTGCAAAGTCCGTGCCATCAAAAATGTGTGTGTCACAAGAGCACTCAACATCTATCCCACTAGTCGCCATCCTCTCGGGTCGGTGAAGACCACTAAAATGAGAGACCCGGCTCCGATACCACTTGTAAGGTCGAGATGGCGGACTAGAGGGGGGTGAATAGTCCTTTTTAAAACTAATCGCTCCGGCTAACCGATATAAGTGCGGAATTAAATCTATCGGCCTAGCCAAGACTTCACCCCTCTATCTATGTCTCTAGATGCACCTTGTAAAAGATCCTAAACAAGAAGACAAGGTGCCAATCTAGCTAGTGCACACTAAACAAGTCTAGCTTGCAAGGTCACACAATCCTAAGCAACTAGTACTTTAGCAACCGGGTGTGCACCTACACAATTCTAATGAGCAAAAGCACAAAGCCAAACCTAAGCTCACTAGATGCTCAAGGACAAAGCTACACAAGCCAAACCCAAGAGCTCAAACTCACTTAACTACACAAGCTAAGCAAGGCAACTTACTCTACTTCTAGCTACACAAGCAAGAAGGTGATTAACAAGCTACTCAAGCTAACTAACCACAAGAGCAACTACACAAGCTATACAAGAATGTAAGAAATGTAAATACAAAGCTTGTGAAAGAGATTGCAAACCACCGCGAAGAGTGGACACAAGATGACTCGGCGATTTTTCACCGGGTTCACTTGGTTGCCCCCAAGCTACGTCTGTTGTGTCGACCAACACCTTCGGTGGTTCCTCCGGTCTTTTCACCTAGATGGTTCTTCGGTGTGACCCTCAAGTCACTTGCCCCTCAAGGCACGCCCCGCAAGGCACCGCAAGACACCACTCTCAAGTGAGCCCCTCAAGGCACCGAGCAAACCCACACACGCAAGGGTGGTAACTCGATGACACGCGCAATCCAATAGGGCTACTCTTCGCGATCCCCGCGAGGTGAGTACCGACCTCTCACAATCTCTTCTCCGGAGCACCGTATCTCCACGCGTGCTACCACGGAGCCTCTTGCCACCAAGCCATCTAGGAGGTGGCAACCTCCAAGAGTAACAAGCTCTCCGGCTTGCAACACAACCACCTAGTGCCACAAATGCAATCTCACAAAGCACTCGCACTAGAATCGCTCTTCTCACACTATCGGATGGTCACTACCAAGCATATGTGAGTTAGAGGGCTTCCAAGCACCACCACACAAGGCAACATAGCCAGGGCGTGCTCAGCAACCGGCCATAGCCGGCCAAACCACGTATTTATAGACCCAAGGTCTCAACTAGCCGTTACCCACCTCGGGCAACTCCACAGCACGCGCCGGACGCGTCCGGAGCAAGCCGCCGGACGCGTCCGACGCTCCTCCGCGCTCCACGTGTCCAGACCATTCAAAGCCGACCGTTGAAGCCCCAACGGCTAGCAGCCGATCGCGCGAAGAAATCCTGCGCAACACGCGCCGGACGCTGCACAGTAAACCGGCCGAGTCCGACGCCCGAGCCTGCCGTGCGTCCGGCGACCCAACCGCGCGAGACCGAGCCCGACCCGAAAGTTTCGGTCGGCGTCCGGGACCGCCGGACGCGCCCACCCCGCGTCCGGCGCTCATCGCGCCCCGCCCGGCATGCCCACGGCCCGACTCCAGCACGCGTCGGACGCGTCCGGCCCGCCTGGCCGCGCGTCCGGCGCCTTGTGAATCCATGATTCACAGCCCGTCGAAAACGCGATCTTCTCCACCATGCTATCCAACAAGTATACCAACTTGAGCACCATGGATAGTATGTTTCCAACAACAATTTGCATCCGGCGCAATGGAAAATATGCCTCCAATTTTCCCGAAAGCGCCGAATCCCGCCTCGCAAGCTCGGCGGGAGGGAGATAGGGTCCCAAACCCAACTCTACCTTGCAAACCAAAGCGCGAACAACGCCACCTTTGCAAATGTGCCAACACCACCAAGTGTACAACCTCTTGTGCTTGTGTGTTAGCATTTTCACAATCATTTTCAAAGGATTTTCTCTTCAACTCACCACGCCACTCGATCCTAGCACATCGCAATGTTAGATCGCTCAAGTGGCACTAGATGACCGATATGCAAACAAGATTACCCCTCTTGATAGTACGGCCATCTATCCTAAATCCGGTCAAGTACTTCTCTACTCAACCTTAGACCGGTGAAATGAAATGCCCTAGGTTATACCTTTGCCTTGTGCATTTCCATCTCCACCGTCATCCTCCATTGTGTCAATGCACCGCATGCACGACACGATCATCAAATGATATGATCCACTTCATATCATCATGTGACACTTTTGGTCTATCAATCTTGACCTCACTTGCTCTTCACCGTTGCGTCGGTCCATCGGCACCAAGTCTTGCCCAAGCTTCACCATCGCATGGTCCTTCACTTCGCAGCCTCAACTTGCCCTTCACACTTGCAACCGGTCCATCAAGCCAAGCCTCATCTTGATCTTCACCTCTTGGTCACATGACTCCATGTCATGTCTCATTTGCAATGAGCTCCTTCATCAACTCATGTGTTGAGCCTCACAACATCTCCAAACCATCTCCACCATGGCATATGTTGCTCACACACATGTACCTGTGAACTAACTCCTGTGTATCTCAACCATCACACATGTTAGTCCACCTAAAGTTGTCACTCAATTATCAAAACCAAACAAGGGCCTTTCAGCGGCTACGGCGCTGCAGAGCTACAGGGCCAAATGCCGGGACATGGAGCAGCTCCAGAAGGAGAAGGCCGGCGTCGAGGCCTACGTGAAGGAGCTCCATGCAACGGTCACTCGGGAGGCTGCCGAGAAGGAGGCTCTCTCAAGTGCGCTCGAGGCGGAGAAGGAGCGGGCGAGCGGTCTCCAAACTGAGGTGGCCAACTTCCGTCAGGTGGTGACGGACAAGGACCTCGCCATCCAGGGCGCCGGCAAGGCTTACGAGGAGCTGCGCGTGGAAAAACGCGACATCGAGCGCGCCCTCCAGAGAAAAGAGGCTGAGCATGCGCGGGCGCTTGAACGCGAGCAAGGGCTCTCGACCCGCTGCACCGGTAAGCACTCGAGTCCCTTAGTCCTTTTTTCGTGCGTGACTCATACGTGTTGCTCGAGCACTTGATCGAGTACTTAATTCTTGTCGTCCTTTTTCAGGTTTGGAGGCGGACCTGGCGGACGCGTGTGAGTACGCAAAGTCCACCCATGCGCTGGCTGAAGGCGTGCTCTCAGCTAAGGCCCACATCACCGGCGCCATCGACACACTTAGCGCCAACTGGGGCTTCCCGCCGGTGATGGACGTCGAGGGGCCGGATTCCGGCCAGAGCTATGCTAGCCGGGTTCGTGAGTTCGGCGCCTCTCTGCGGGGTCGTATCCAGGAGGCCCTTGTTTTTGCTGCGCGTCGGACGATGGCCATCTTCTATTCGGGGTTCAAAGCATCTCGAGGAGGACGCTCGGGCGGGATGGAGGCCGTTGCGAGCGGCTTCACCTACGTCGAGGGCGAGCAAGAAGGAGGGTCAACCCCCGGATCGAGCGGCTCAAGGGCCGAGGCGCGAGGAGCCGGCGCCCTTCTTGGAGGCGATTTGCTTGCGAGAAGTCCTTCCGCCCGATGTGGAGTAATCTTTAGCCGGCCTACGAGCCGAAATCTGGGCAACGAGGCCCTTGTAAGAAAACAAGTATTTTTGGTTATGGGAGTGGCCCAAGTGGCCTTGAATCGTAATACTTCGATGTTTATAATCGTTATGCTCTAATTTTTTCTTTGCGCTCGATATCATTTTCCACTTCCTGCCTTTACTTTGTTTTAGCTAAGTGTTGGCGCTGTGCTCGAACCGCTTCGAAAGGGGATGAGTTAGGGTACCGTAGCTCGGAAGCGTGGGAAGCCTTGTGCTCGACCGCCCTGGCTCGATGAGCTCGAGGTGACGCAAATACTTTAGCTTATGAAAAATTTTGAGGCGATGAAGGGAAAGATTACGTCGAGCGTCGTTTTTGAAAAAACTAGGTGCGTTTTTTCGAGGACTTCAGGGGGGTTCCCCCCTGGTCTAGCCCCCGAGGGGGGCTTGACTTTGTGGAAACAAAGTCGAGCCCACCTTGCGTATGAACAAAAAGTAAGAAACCGACTTATTTATTCATACTAGCGGTACAATTGAACGAAATATGTACAAGGCATCGAGGCCTAGGGGAAAAAGCGACGTAGCTGTTCGATGTTCCACGCGTTGGTGAGGGTCGAGCCTTTTTCGTCGGCTAACTTGTACGTCCCCGGCCAGCACCTTGACCACGATGAACGGACCTTCCCGGGGAGGACTCGGCTTGTGGCGCCCTTGTTGTCTTGACGTCGACGGAGCACGAGATCGCCGATCTTGAAATCCCTCTTGCGCACGTTCTTCTCGTGATATTGCCGTAGCCGTTGGTAGCGCGAGTGTAGGAGCGCCGTGTCTTGAGCCTCTTCGCTCGGTCGATGGCGTTTGCCAACCTTTCCTGATTGGTCTGCTCGTTGTAGGCCTTGAGTCGAGGGGACCCGTACTCGAGGTCAGTGGGGAGGACGGCCTCAGACCCATAGACCAAGAAGAACGGGGTGAACCCAGTGGCTCGACTCTCGGTCGTCCACAGACTCCACAGGACTGATGGGAGCTCGGCCACCCATTTGTTGCCGTGCTTGTTTAGGCGTTTGAAAATCCTGGGCTTTAAACCTTGCAAGATCATGCCGTTGGCGCGTTCGACTTGGCCATTAGTTCGAGGATAGGCGGCTACGCCGACCGGTTCACACGGATGTGGTACCGATCGCGAAGTCCAAGAACTTTTTGCCTGTGAACTGGGTGCCATTGTCAGTAATGATGACGTTTGGGACTCCAAAGCGATGGATGATGTCGGTAAAGAACTCGACCGCTCGCTCCGAGCGGATGTTAGTGATGGGCTTGGCCTCGATCCACTTGGTAAACTTATCGATGGCCACGAGCAAGTGGGTGTGGCCTCCGTCGTCTTTTTGAGGGGTCCAACCGGATCGAGCCCCCGGACCGCAAAAGGCCACGTGAGGGGGATCATCCGGAGTGCGTGTCTTTGGAAGATGCGTTTGCTTAGCGTAGAATTGGCATCCCTCACACGCTCGAACAAGCTTGATGGCGTCGGCGGTTGCGTGGGCGATAAAAGCCTCGACGGAATGCGTTCCCGACAAGGGTTCTTGGCGCGATGGTGGCCACAAGCCCCCGAGTGCATGTCTACGAGCGGTTTCTTGCCTTCCTCGATTGAGATGCACCGTTGGAGTACACCGGTTGGGCTCCGGCGGTAGAGCTCTCTGTCGTCCCCGTAAGGACGTAAGTTTTGGCTCGACGAGCTAGTCGCCTTGCCTCGTTCGATCTTCCGGTAACTCCCCTCGAATGAGATACTCGAGGAACGGTGCACGCCAGTCGGTTGGTGGGCTCGTAGCCCGGTCGATCTCCATGACCGTGGCCCCGTCGAGGGGGTGCGGTCGTGGGAGCGAGCTCAACGGCCGGTCCCGCCCGACCCCAGAGTCCCACTTCACGGATGGCTCGTGAAGGTCTTTCGAGAAGACGTCTGGGGGTATTGGCGCTCGAGATGAAGCGATTTTGGCCAGTTCGTCCGCAGCCTCGTTGAAGCGCCTTGGGATGTGGTTGAGCTCGAGACCATGGAAGCTAGCTTCCAACTTGCGTACCTCATTGCAGTACGCTTCCATTTTTTCGTCATGGCAGCTCGAGGCTTTCATTACTTGGTCGATAACGAGCTGCGAGTCGCCTCGAGCATCGAGGTGTCGGACCCCAAGCTCGATGGCAATGCGCAACCCGGTAACGAGTGCCTCATACTCTGCCATGTTGTTCGAGGCGGCAAAGTGGATGCGCACCACGTAACGCATGTGTACTCCGAGGGGCGAGATGAAGAGTAGGCCCGCGCCCGCTCTCGTCTTCATAAGTGACCCGTCGAAATACATGGTCCACGGCTCGGCATGGATCTCGGACCGGGGGAGTTGGACGTCGGTCCACTCGGCGACAAAATCAGCCCGGCACTTGGGATTTGATAGCCTTTCGTGGGGCGTAAGTGATGGTCTCGCCCATGAGCTCGGCCACCACTTGGCGATTCGACCCACGACTTCCGGTTACGGATAATTTCCCCAAGTGGGAATGATGTTACCACCGTTACCCGGTGGCTAAGAAAGTAGTCTTTGGAGTTTTCGACGGGTGAGCACGATTGCGTAGAGCAGCTTTTGGATATGGGGGTATCGAATTTTGGCATCTGAGAGCACCTCACTGATGAAATACACCGGCCGCTGGACGGGGAGCGCGTGCCCCTCTTCCTGCCTCTCAACCATTATGACCGCGCTGGCCACTTGTGTGGTTGCGGCAATATAGAGGAGGAGTGGCTCGGCGGGTTGATCTCGGTGTAGGCGGTCGAGGTGGCACGAGCACGGGAGGGGAGGAGAGCATGCTCTTCAGCCTCGAGAGGGCTTCCTCCGCCTCGGGTGTCCATGTGAAATGCTCGGACTTTTTGAGGAGTCGATACAGAGGCAAAGTTTTTTCTCCCAAGCGTGCGATGAATCGGCTAAGGGCGGCCAAACATCCCGTGATCTTCTGTACCCCTTTCAGGTCTCGAATCGGCCCCATCCGCATGATGGCCGTAACCTTCTCCGGGTTGGCCTCGATCCCCCGCTGGGAGACGATGTAGCCTAGCAGCATGCCTCGAGGCACTCCAAAGACACACTTCTCGGGGTTCGGTTTGATGTTCTTAGCCCCGAGGCACCCGAACGTCAACTTGAGGTCCTCGACAAGGTTTTCGACTTTACGTGTCTTGACAACGATGTCATCCACGTATGCCTCAACCGTCTCTCCTATATGTTTGCCAAAAACATGAAGCATGCGGCCGATATGTCGCCGGCGTTTCGAAGGCCGAAAGGCATCGTGACATAACAAAGTACATGCCCATAGGGGTGATGAAAGAAGTCGCGAGCTGGTCGGACTCCTTCATCTTGATTTGGTGATAGCCGAGTAGGCGTCGAGAAAGGAAAGTACTTCACAACCCGCAGTGGAATCAACAATTTGATCTATTCGAGGCAAAGGAAATGGAACTTTGGGACATGCCTTATTTAAACTAGTGTAATCTACACGCATCCTCATTTTCCCATTCTTTTTCTCTACCAATACAGGATTAGCTAACCACTCGGGGTGATGTACCTCCTTGATGAATCCGGCTTTCTCGAGCTTCTCGACCTCCTCGCGGATGATCCTGCGCTTCTCCTCGTCGAAGCGGTGCAGGCGTTGCTTGACAGGTCTCGAACCGGGACGGATCTCCAAGGCGTGCTCGGCGACATCCCTCGGTATGCCAGGCATGTCCGAGGGACTCCATGCAAACATGTCAGCGTTTGCGCGGAGAAAGTCGACGAGCACTGCTTCCTATTTGCTATCGAGGGAGGTGCTGATGACCAGCGTCTTCTCCCCCGAGGAGCTCGGGTCGAGCGGGATCTTCTTGGTGTCTTCGGCGGGCTCGAAGTTGCCGGCTGTCGCTTGGGTGTCGGGGCGGAGGCCTCGGCCGCCATGTGATCGAGCATCATGGCTAGGTCTTCAGATGTTCCCAGCACGTTCGTCAGTGATTCCCCGTACTCGATGCACTCCACATCGCAGTGGTAGGCGTGCTCGTACGTGGAGTTGACAGTGATGACTCCTTTTGGTCCCGGCATCTTGAGCTTGAGGTAGGAGTAGGCCGGGGATCGCCATGAACTTTGTGTAGCACGGCCGCCCGGGATGGCGTGGTACGTCCCCTCGAACCGGGCACGTCGAAAGTTAAGACTTCTCGACGAAAGTTCGAGCGTGTCCCAAAGACGACGGGGAGGTCGATGCGGCCGATCGTGAGCGCTTTCTTGCCGGGGACCACTCCGTGGAAACCCCGGCGCTCGGGCGGAGGTCGGCTCTTGTGAGGCCGAGCAACGTGAGGGTCTCCATGTAGATGATGTTGAGGCCGCCTCCATCCATGAGAACTTTGGTGAAGCGGGCGTTGAGGATGATCGGGGCGACGACGAGAGGGTACGAGCCGGGATTGGTGACGTGGTCCGGATGATCATCACGGTCGAACGTGATGGGAGCATCCGACCAGTCGAGGAATTGAGGCGTGGCGGGTTTTATGGCGAAAACCTCCCTGCGCTCGGCCTTCCGCTCTCGACGTGTCATCTGGGTGGTCGGGCCGCCGTAGATCATGTAGCACTCGGTGATGGGCGGATACCCATCGTCGTCGTCGTCGTTGGCTCGGTCCTCGCCACCCTTATCCTTCTTGCCATCGTCCTTGTCGATCCCGAGCCGCTTGAAGTAGCCTCGAAGCATTCGACAGTCCTCGAGGTTGTGCTTGACCGGCTCCTTGTGGTATGGGCAGGGCTGCTTAAGCATTTTGTCAAAGACGCCCCCGTCCGGTGGGGGTCTAGGCTTCTTGCGCTCGGCTGCGGCCACCTCGTCTTCCATGACCGCACGCTTGCCTTGCTGGTTGCCTTTCTTCTTCTTCCCGTTCTTCTTCTGGGCCTTGCTCGAGCCCTCACCGCCTCCCGGGGACGGCGCGGGCTTGTTCCCAGCCCCACCAAAGAAGGCCCCCACGGCCTCGTCGCCGGCAGCGTAGTCGGCGACGACGTCCATGAGCTCGTTCACCGTCTTTGGGCGGTTGCGCCCGAGCTCCCGCACGAGCTCTTTGCAAGTGGTGCCTGAGACGAACGCCAGGATGACGTCGTGATCTGGAATGTGTGGCAGCTCGGTGCGCACTTTTGAGAAACGTCGAGCAAAGTCCCGGAGAGATTCCGAGGTATTTTGCTTGCAGTTACGGAGATCCCACGAGTTGCCGGGTCGGATGTAGGTGCCCTTGAAGTTCCCCTCGAAAATCTGGACCAGGTCAGCCCAATCGTAGATCTGATTGGGGGGGAGCTCCTCGAGCCACCGTCGAGCGGTGTCAGAGAGGAATAGAGGAAGCTGGCGTATGATTGCCCTATCCTCTCGAGCCCCACCCGATTGGCAGGCCAGCCGGAAATCAGCTAGCCAGAGTTCTGGCTTGGTTTCTCCGTTGCACTTGACCACGCTCGTGGGGGGTCGAAACGGGTCTGGCAACGGCGTGTTGCGGATAGCTCGACTGAAGACTCGAGGGCCCGGCGGCTCGGGAGCCTGCTGATCCTCGTCGCTGTCGTAACGCCCCCCTCGATGGGCCTTGTAGCCACGGTCCTCGGCACCCGCGGCCTTGCGTCGCCGGTTGTCGTTGATGTCATGACGCGCATCTTGAGGCGTGCGGTTGTCGAGGATGCGTTCTCGAGCAGGGGCTCTACCATCTCGAGGGGGTGCCCCCTGGTGGACGGAACCCTCCCGCTCGTGCCGTGGTTGTTCTGGGGCTGCCTCACGCTGTCTCGAGGCCGAGCTTTCGGCCTGCTGGACGGCCGCGACTTGGAGGAGCCCTTGGATCTCATCTCGTATCCGCAATGCGTGCGGATTCGAGGGCGCCGGCATGTCCCGCAGTAGCATAGCCGCCGCAAGGACATTTTGGCTTGCTCGGGGAAATGGGCCGCTCGATCGGCGCCTCGGCCGCCGTCGTTGACGATGCGGTTGAAAACGTCTCGTGCCTTTCCTCGAGCGCCAAGAGCTCGAGGAGGGCGGATGGTTCTGCTCTCAAGCGCGCGCTTGAGCGGCTCCGGATTCGCGCGTTCCTCATTCATCTTGGCCTCGATTTCTCGAGCCGGGCCCATTGTCTTTGTTCGAGCATCGTCTTCAGGTCGCGGGTTATCTTGGGCTTGTGGTGGCGGCCCACGCGGCTCGATCACTGCGAGCTCCGGTGCCCGCCGATGTCCCGACCGCTGGGGTCACGTCTCGCCGGTTAGGCTGCGGGGACAGCCATGGCGGCGCCATCTCGGTCTCGTCATCCGACGGGACGTCGTTGTTGAGATGGAAACACTCGCGAGCCGGGTCATAGCATCCTGAGTCCGAGTCATCGGAGTCTGGGTTAGCGCTGGACGGCGTCCAGGGCCTCCCCGTGCTCTCCTCCTCGATCCAGCGACGCACATTCCCGACCGTGTTGCGGCGTTGTGAGCCGGTGCTCTGTCAAATCCGCGGTCCACCGACGTCGGCCACACGATCTCCAAGTTCATAGTGGCACGCGGGGAGGAGGCCGGGGCTCTCCTCCCGCGGTCCCATGACGTGGCCGGATCGCGTTGGCATAGGTAGTGGCGGTGTTGGTGAGCCCAAACGGGAGCTGCGCCGAGCTCGGTATAGCCCGTGTGGCAACGAGGTTGGGCGACGTCGGCCGTGCGCGCGCTCGAGCGCCACGCCGGGCTCTCTCGGCGCGCGCATGGCGAACGTGAAGCCCGGGGTCCACGTCGGGGACTCCCGTCCACGTGCCACCCCCGCCGCACACTTGGCACCCCGGGGGGTGCATCGTGGCGTCGGCGGGAGGGCACACGAGCGGGGTGCTCAAGGCCCCGTGTCTGCGGGTGGTGATGCCGATCTTTGGTGGCGTCGGCGGCGACGTGGTGGCGAGCCGTGGTGGCGCGGTCGGCGCGCGGCCCCATCAGCGCGTGGGGGTGACGAGCGTCCCCCTCCTGGTTCACCGATCGAGAGTAGAGCCATGTCGCGGCCTGGGCCGAGTGACACGAACTCTAGACTCCCAAACCAGATCACCGTGGCGAACGGAAACGAGGAAGCGGGTGATGCCATCCGGAAAATGGCGGGAATCGAGCGAAAAACACGCGAGACCCCTACCTGGCGCGCCAACTGTCGGTGTTTCGTACCCCGGGGGTTATAACACCAACGAGTAAATTTCTATGCGTGCTCCCTAATCCGGATGGTGATGCAAGATGGACACAAGCGTTTATCCTGGTTCAGGCAAAGAATGCCCTACGTCCAGCGGTGGGGAGAGATTTGTATTATCTTGCACCGGGGTGCTTGTACGAGGTGAGTACAAGGTAGTCCCGAGACTTAGTGAGTGAGTGTGAGTGAAGGCGTAACACGTCCCAAAACGTTGTCCTAGACTAGGTCCCGGCATCCCCTTTTATAGGCCAAGAGGAGACTCGGGAGTACGAGTAGATAGAGGCATGTCGTGGGCGTGGCGTCGAGGTACATGCGCCATGTCGAGTCGTCGAGGCCGTAGACGCTCCTTTTGGTCGGGCTCGAGCACAGTAGCGGTATGGTCAATGATGGCCTGCTCGTCCTTCTCGGTCGTGGGGCGACGTAGTCGAGGTACGGCGGCGGCGTAGACGAGCACGTGTGCCGGGAACCCCGCCGTATGGCCGTCGAGGTGGGAAAGACGGGGCACTGCGCGCCCCATGCTCGGGTGGCGTCCGTCATCGTCCCCCGAGCGGGCGATGACCGTTTCGAGAGGAGATGGCCGAGCGACGGGGCGAGCGGCGGGTTAGATGGTACGGAGAGTTGACAATTGCGTTCGAGAGGGTGTCGCACATGGCATAGTGCCGGGTATGGTGCAATAGTGGCGCTGCCATCCTCGAATCCGGGGATGGGCGTGATGGTGGAAGTGACCGGCGTACGATCCACTATTGCGGGCCCCGTAGCCATGGAGTTAGGCGGGGCGGGCGTACTACGGCCGCCGTTCTTCGAGCCCTGTAGCCATGTGCGTACCATGGTTGGCAATTATTGCGGGCATACTCGAGCGGTCGCTCGCTCGAGCGCTTTCGCCAATTGTCTCGAGCGGTCGTTCGCTCGAGTAGTTTCCGTTACCGTCTCAGCGGTCGCTCGCTCGAGCGGTTTCCGTCTTCTTCCTCGGCGGGCGGGTGGGCTGGCTGCTCGAGCAAGTGGGCTTTGTGGCGCTTGTGGGCCTAATCGTACGGCCCAACGGGAGTAGGATTGGGATTTCCTTGGTTAATTCTTGGGAGAGTTAGAGGTGAAATGGGCTAGATTATTTACCTCTAATCTACCTAATTTAGGACCCCCTAATCTAGGTACCCGACACAATGCATCTTGACCAGCTCACTGAGGGCGATGGCCTGGTGGATCTGCTGGTGGTTTGTTTGTGTCCAGGCAATTCAGTTTGTGTACATGCCCGTCGCTTTGTTGAAACTGTTATCACTATGATGACCTGTTGTTCATGGAAAGGAACAAGCGAGCAACATAGTGGACTAGCCATTGCAACTTGGCAAGTCCAGTAAGTGATGCTTGCATCACAGAGCATTCACTCGAGACGGCATATTTTAGAGATGAGATGAGATGACGGACTAGTCTTACCCTGCAGGTCCCAAGCGAAAGCGACTGGGATAAAAACGAAAAAGAAAAACACCCCGCGCATTTATCCCCGGTGATGAAGATGCGGCTGGACCGCTGGAGTTAACGTCGGGCTGTGGCGAGTTGCGACTCCCCGATCCGATGGCACAGTGCCGGGTAAGCATGGGCGGTGCTTTTGGTGCAGCCTCCGTGGTCCGTGCCGTTTGTCTCCGGTCACAGTCCCGGGACGGAACGGGGGACGCCACCAACTCCACGCCACCGCAACGCAACCGCCACTTTCGGCTAATTCGTTCCTACGCTCCCCGTCGGATCGCTCCTACGCTCACGGCGCTGCCTCGCCATGGGCGTGCGCGTAACGCGATATCTCCCTGATTTGATCGTTGATCCCGTATTCTCCCTACCTTTTTTAACCGCGATCTATGCTTGCGAACTTTCAACTTTGGTGTTCTCCCGTTTCGCCACGACGGGACCAATTTGGCAGGCCGAATCCAACACCGTGCCCACGGCGTCGCCGCTTCCTCGTGTCCCCTCCTCTCCTTCTCCCCGTCCCCTGCCCGCCGCGGCCGCGTGCACTTTCCCCCTCCCTTTTCACCCTTCCCTTTTCACCCTTTGCCAGGGCCTCGACAACGGCAGCAACCGCTACAGCGAAGCAGGCGGACGCCGACCCCTCCTCCTCCTCCTCACCCACCCCACCCCACTACACCACCACCGCTCTCGCCTCTCGCACCGGGACAAAACGCGGAGTGGCCGCTGCCTGCCAAGTGCCATCCTGGCTCGCCGCTACTATTCCCCCGTCTCCGCACTATCGGCGAACCGATTCCGCCTGTGGCGCCTACTGCTTGGTACAGCTACAGCCCCGGCCGCAGCAGAGCAGCCGTTTTCTAGCTGCTTCCCGCTGGTTCTTCTTCGCGGCCGCCGTCCTGGGCGTCTTCTGAGCGAGGAGTCGTAACCCTGCCTTTTTGTTCCTGGGGTATTCCTCGGCTCGCACGGTTGTTGCCTCCCCCAATCCAATCCTCCGTAACCAGTAACCGATCGGCGCGGATGGAGGCGCTGAAGAAGCAGGCCAGCAAGCTCCGGGAGCACGTCGCCAAGCAGCAGCAGGTACGGGTTTCCCCTCTGAATTCGACCAATTCTGCTTCGCGCCGATCAAGCGGGCGTGGCCGGGTGCGCGGCGAGGGCACGGCCCGGGGATTTGAGCAGAGCCTGGGAAGAACGTGTATATCGTGCTCTTGTTGGTGTGCTTGCTCACGCAGTTGATTACTTCTGCAAAACTAGTTTTAGTTTTGGGGTTTCGAGCTCCTGGATGTTGTGTATTGGGTTGGGAGAGCAGGAGCAATTGGAACTGGAAGCAACTGATTTGTGTGTGTCCTTTAACTTTAAGCGTATTGCCAGCCTGTTTCTGGTTGAGTATGAGCACTGTCCAATTGCCTAATTCTTGCCGTTGGCCTGTGGCTGCTGATTTAGTCTGCAGCTGAGGCTTACTTCATTAATTCGCATAGACACTTTAAGCCTTTCCCTTGCTTCCTTGCCTGTGTGACCTCCTTGAGAGAGTTATGTGTCATGACACAGGCGGTTCTCAAGCAGTTCAGTGCGCGATATAATCAAGATCCTTCTCTTGTCGATGAAGCGGAGCTTGAGTGCCACCAGAATCTCCAGAGGCTTTACAGTACTACAAGAGCAGCTAAGGTACGTGTTAACTTCTGCTTATCACATAGGAGTACCTCGCAGCAAAGACTAGCCTAGCTGATTGCTTATAGGTTCTCTCGGCCGAAAAACTCTTGTTCTGTAGCATTTCCAGCGAAATATTGTACGAGGAGTGGAAGGTTTCATTGCGGTTAGCACCAAACAGATGGAGATAGGTGTGTTTTAGTGTTAGTTTTTCAGCTATATATCTGTGTGCTGCTTTATATCTTGGTATATTTTGTAATTGTGATATCATGTTTCTGTAGTGAAAAAGCTAGCCGAGGATTGTTGTAAATATGGAAACGACAATCAGCATTTTGGCTTTGCTCTTGCAAGGGCATCTGAGGAGTTTGGTAAATCTCATAAACAAATTGAGAAAGAGCGGGAAGATCTTCTTAAAATTCTTGGAGAGCAGGTGATGATAAATTTTCACTTGTTGATAGAATTTCTGGGGCTTTGAATGCTCTTTAATCCTTAAAGTAGCCTAGATCATCTAAGTTGATATTTCTTTGATGTTAACTTTAGCTTATTGGCGTTATTGACTATTTTACAGGTTTTTGAGCCTCTCCGAGAAATGATAATGAGTGCTCCTCTTGAAGATGCTCGATTGCTAACTTACCGCTATCAACGGATCAGACAGGACATGGAGTCTCAGGTAATGAATCATAAAAAATATTTTTCCCCTACAGAGACTAGTGGCAGCTACTAATTGTGAATTATTTTATTAGATAGCTGATGTGATGAGAAAGCAACTTAAATCCAAGGAAAGTAGTGGTAACACAGATAACTCTGTGAAACTGCAACATGCAGAATCAAAATTATCAGATCTTCGAACTACACTGGCAGCATTAGGAAGAGAAGCAACTGCAGCTATGGAGGCTGTAGACGCTCAGCAACAGCAAGTAACGTATGAACGTCTCCTTGCAATGGTATGATTTGGCTCATCGTATTCATATATTAAGTGAAAGCACCTCTTTATCTAAAAAAATGTGAAAGCACCTGATCCATTTTCGCAGTGATTAGGATATCATGTATGCGACCACTCAATCCGCTCAAGTCTTTCCGTCTCAACAACCCGCACTTAGTTGCTAGATTTCACATTTCTAAAGATTTGCCATCCTTGGTACTATTTTCAGCATGTCTCGTATGTGATTCTTCTTGTGCTACCTGTTCAGACCAGTGTTGGGGGTTGATCCATCCCTAGTGTTCATTACAGAAATTTGATTAACAGACCATCCCTTATTTTGGAAGAGTAGAGTTGGGATTTTTGGAGTTAAACCCGTAATATAGGGTCATCTAATGCAGCTTATAAGCTGCTTATGGCTAAAATAAGCTTAGACTAAGAGCATCTTCAAGAGTTTCCAAAACCCACTCCCTATCTTGATTTTTTAGCAAGTTAAAAAAAAAACGCTCTCTAACAACTCTCATGTCAACTCCCCAATCTTTCCACACTTGGGAAAATCAATCCAAGCATGTGGAAATATACGCACGCGTAGCGATAGGTCAATCTGCAGGTGTAAGGAACTAAGGACGTGGGGAAGAATATAGAGTAAGGACAGGGTTCCCAATTCAATTGTACAGAAAAAGAAGTATAAAAATGGTTGGGGTGATTTGGAAAGCGGTTGCAGGAACCCAACAAATGTGCTCCAATGGATTGCAGCTACTTGAAAAAAAAATAGTAATTTGCCTATTGTTTTTCTAGAAACTCTTGGAGATGCTCTAAAAGCCAAATGACATTTTTTTACATCTTCCTGTAGCCACACTTCTCCCCACAGCACTCAGTTAGGTCAGACATGCTTATTTTGACTGCGCTTTTGCTTTATTTGTACAACTTCTCAGAGAAACGTTTTTTTACCGCTCTACCAAAAAGGGCCCTAATCCCCTTTGAAAAACTTTCTCAAATGTCATACAAGTAGTAGAACTTGCATGTTAACAAAATTTTGGAACTTCTTGAACAAAGAATCAACATTTCTCTTGCTACCGTTATTAGTTCCAACTTTGTGTTTCAAATTCCTGAATTCTCAGACAAATAGTTCCAGTATTGTCATGTGCTGCTGTGTTTGCAAACCTGTGCAGGCTTCTGTTACTTTGACTGAAGAATGTCTACCACTCATATGCATTAAGTTTCTTGGATAAAGAGTTAGATGGCTCTTGACAACCCTTAGTCTATGCTTACAGGTTGATGCTGAGAGGACATATCATCAAAATGCTGCTGATATTCTGAATAAACTCCATGATGAGGTGCGCAATTGGCCCACACAAATGTGTTTTTTGTCACCTGTATAGCTAGTTTGCATTGTCTTAAATCTTGATGCGCTGAAGATCATTGTGTTTCATTTTTCTCTCATTCGCAGATGCTCTATGCAAAGCATCATAATGAGTCAGCAAACCATTATGATGAACAGTCATCAGAGCCTGAATCAGAGACAGGCCCAGCACAAGTGCACTCACGTAGCACATCTGAAGATCCAGTATTAGCTAAACCTAGCGAATCCACAGGCAATAGTCAGGAGGTGCAATTTTTGGGGGAGGTATGATTCTTTTTGGCCCTGCATGCTGTGAATTTCATCATTGTATATATAATGCATTAGTTTTTAGGATATGTTTGCTCTAAGCTCTTCAATATACCATGCTTAAGACTTCCATGGTCCACCTTCTGTCTGGCATGAGTTTTATCCTACAATATAGTGCCACTTCTGGTTACTTTTTCATTAAATTATAAATATATTATCCTTAATGGCTAATTTTATGCATACATGATTTGAATTTCCTCGTTCTTCAGACCCATTATTACTGCATGAGAAGTCCTGAAATTTGGTACATGGACTGAATTGTTGTGGAGTTTTATTTCTGATCCCAGCAACCAATTTAAATGAATAGTGGATTTGGTTGGTAAATGGATCTTCAACAAAACTTGATACTGTATGACAAGTGCTGAATATAATTATTGAGTACAATTAGTCTGCAGTGCTGAACATAACAGCACGTTATTCTATTAGCTCAGATATTTTTTTCTACTTGCTTTTTGGGCAGGTTATTCATCCATTCGATGCTCAGGCTGATGGTGAGCTCAGTCTTGCGGTGGGTGAATATGTTGTGGTCCGCCAGGTACATGATTTGCTTTATTTGTTGACAATTAAGATTTATCAAGGTTGTGGGATACCTCATGGCCAAGATGGGATAACAAATAATACAAATTCATAGCTCCCCACTAAAAAACTATAGTAATTCATTCATAAGGCAGTATCCTATTGCGTGGTGCACGTAACTGTAACCAACAATCTTTTAGAAAACAAACAGATGCGGGACAGCTTATAATTGTCCTGTTCGTCGTCTTGTTAATTCTCTAGGAGATATGGAGGGGGCCGGAATGCTGACTAAGCACATTGTCTTTCTTCACAGGTGGCGGCAAATGGTTGGTCTGAAGGTGAATGCAAAGGAAAGGCTGGCTGGTTCCCATCTGCCTATGTAGAGAAGAGGGACAAAGCCCCGGCAAGCAAGGTGATAGAGTCTGGACTACTGACTACCTGATCCATCTCTTACTTATGGTCGCTGACTTGCTGTCATGGTCCTTTTTTTCTACATTATTGTACATGACATGTTCCATGAGTGATTAGCGTTTCGTAGAACCTTTACCTTTATGTGCAGATTATTGTTCTTCTAGGCTTTTCGTTGGTTGGTAACTGTATGTAAAAATATAGTTTTGGCTGTTAGGATTTCCTTTTGGTATTATATAGCATTGTACAGAGCTATTGGTGATGAGATGCTGTCATCGTGCCCTTTATATTCGGACATCATGCTTCCTGCCAAATTTATGCTAAATAATGATTTCATAATAGTGGGACTGGCACTTCTGCCGGTGGTTATGTAGACTTAGAAGCAGGATATGATTGAGGCTTTCTTCAGAAAATTTGTATAGGTAGGTGTTACTGGTCTGAAACTCACCTTGTTCTTCTATATGGAGCTCGGAGGCTATTAACCTCCTGTAAATTTTTGTACAGGTAGATCTAGCGACAATTTGCTCTAGATACATATTGAATGGTGTCGTTGTCTGGAACAGAAATAGAATAGGCAAAGGACGGAATAGAAGCGACCTGTACATCTGACTGGGCAAAAGAAGCTTGGTGGTTGGATGAACCTCAACTGGCAGTCTGGCACAGAACACCCCTGTTTCACCGGTGACCGCCCACAAGCTGCTGCTTTGCCCGACTCTGCAAGAGCTTAATTTATGGAGCCAAGACACACATCTCTTCTGTTGCCGTGCCGGTCTGGCGTAGCCGAGCACTCACATCTCTTCTGTTGCCGTGCCAGGCGTAGCTGAGCACGAGGAGGAGGCCGCAGTTGTTTTCTGCCGCGGCACCCGGCACCGCACATGGAGCCCGGAAAGCTCACGGCTCCGGTCCTCGCGGATGGAGACGCTTCGTCGGCGAGGTGAGGGCACGAGGCGGAGGCGGAGGCGAGAGACTGCGCAGGCATCGTCATTGCGCAAGTGGGGGCGCTGTGGTGTACAGTGTACTGGTGTGGTGTCCACGGATTGATGGCTTTGCGAGCGTTTCCCCGCTCACCGGTCTGCTGAGGCCGTTGGGGCCTCCCGCAGTTATGATGGCTGTCTGACTCAGCGGCGTCGCTCGTTTTCGATCATCGAAGAAACAGCAAAAAAAGTCGTGGATCTGGAGACCTGCCAGTGATCCCATTCAGCCTTGTCTGATCTAGCCGGTGTGGGATGCTACTGACATGTTCCTCTCCTCTCACTAGGCAGGCATGTTCCTCTCCTCTCACTAGGCACGCATTGGCTCGGCATTCATCAGTGCTACTGTTTTAGCCGTTTTTAATGGTGATTCTCCCAGAAAGAGTGTGAGAAAAAACATTTAGAGGGATCTGACCATCAGTCTGTGCTTAAGCTTTCTCACGTACTCGATGCATCTAGCACTTAGAATCTAACGCTGCTAGCAGTGGCCCATTTCTGTTCATGAGAAACCTAACATTTCAACATCGAAAACAAAAAGAGAGGCCCAGTGTTGTTACTAGCAGTAGCTTTGCTTAAACAGAAACAACGGCTTCGGCTTGTGTACTAAGGCCCTGTTTAGTTCCACCAAATTGGTGTATGCAAATTTGGGAAAAATCTTTAATGTGATTCTTGTAGCATTTTCGGTTGTATTTGATAAAAATTGTCAAATATTGACTAATTTGACTTAAAATGTTCGTCTCGCAAAGTACAACCAAACTATGCAATTAGTTTTTAATTTAATCTATATTTAGTACTCTTTCAAATGCGTGTCTTGAAGCGTTTTGATGTGATGGAGAATCTTTTGTTGTCTTAAATTGACAACCCCCAATTTGGGGGAACTAAAAGGCCTAATAATCAAGCTGAAGCAGCAATTTGGCAGGTAGGCTGCTGGCTTGGCAAATGGACAGGGGTCACGTCGAGAGTATAGGACACCGAGTATGAGACAGCACACGATCAAAAAAAGAGTATGAGACAGCACAGCACAGCTCAGCAACCCCGCCGTACTCGCAGCTCGCCTCGTCGGTCAGGGGTTCGGCCCCACTGGCAGCCCCTACTTCCGCTTAACGTACTATGGTCTGCACCTGTAGAAGCGTCTTCGGCCTTCCAACATTTTTTCCTCCTTTTGTATAAATCACCAAAATTTCCACCTCTTTTTTGTCCGCTCTTTTTTCTGTCCGCCACCGGGATCCAAGTCCGTATATGTTTTCCGGTGATTAAGGAGATTGAGCCGGGTAGAGAAAAGAAATAAATATGGGTTCTTGCATGCCTTAACCGAATAGACAAAAGAAAAAGATGCATGCCGTGATCAAATATAGAAACACCATGCTCGCAAAGAAAAAAGGACATTGACATGTTCTTCTAGGTAAATAAATAGCAGGTCTTTTTTTGCTCTTTTTCCATTAGAACAAAGATCTTGCAATTTTTTTAAAAAAATAAAAATTAAAAATATTAAACGAGTTTGTTAGCTTCATAAAATTGTGATATAACCACAGATATTATGAATATTGTTAGGTTGTGATTTGTTTTAAGTGCAATCATCTTTGCATATATTGCATGCATATATGTTCATGATGAACAAAAATGTGTTAGAAGGCAAACCCGAAGTACTTGAAGGTGGCCGGGGAGGATGTCCACGTCATCGGTGTGATCACGAAGTCTTCACTAGCTTTTCGTTGTCCAGTTCCTCCCCAAGCCAATAAGTCTCGGTGTATAACCCTTATTTTTCGGCACTTATATATGTTTGTTTGCGTATTAAGTTTTAAGAAAAAAGATTTACACCATATGATATAGTTATGATTAAAAAAATAAGTAAAAGCAATTTTTATTAAAATATAAATTAGTTAATGTTACAGTTAATTATTTCATGAAACAGATTTTTGAAAGATTATTGTCTAATGAAATCACAAACAAATATATTTATATAATTCTTGACTATCGTGTGAAAAATCAAGATATCTCTTGTTATAATCGTTGGCGGACGAACCCTTGACACATCAGCAAAAAAAGAAGAAGATTGATGTGATACATAAAAAAAAGCTACAAAGGTCGATATTGAGTCCGAGAAAAATATGGTTTGTATGAAAGATTAAAGTTATGATATATTTATATCAATAATTGTGTGCTTTACAATTCGAAAGAAAAAATACGCCAAGGTGTATTTTAGTTCAATACAAGTTTAGTAGTTATTTATTGTTATTATAGATGTGACGGTCATCATAAAACAAGTTATAAAAGCATTTAGGTTATCATTTTGCATAAATGTTTAAGTGTTTTTCTCCCGTTGCAACGCACGGGCATATTTGCTAGTCAAAACTCAAAACGGAAAATAGGCCCCATGGCATGAAAATTGCAGCGAACTAAGAAACACATGAAACTTATATACACGTGCAAATTTCATTAACTAAGGAAGCAATATTTGAACATGTTACAATCTTCTCGTGCGATAAAACATACATCCTCAATACGAGTTCCATTCTACAGTTTTGTAGGCATTTAATTCTATTACTACTAAATAGAGTTGATAAATCGTGCCAAAATAGTTTCATCTAGATGGAACTAACTTCTTCTTTCTCTGCTTAAAATCGTTATCATGTTATAAAAATGCCTATGTGGCAGCCTTACACTCATGATCATCTTATCCATCCTCATTTCTCAAGGAATCATTAGCAACTTTTTTTAAAAAAAAAAAACTTCCAAGTACATTTAGGGGTTTTAATAAACATCATCCAACTTGTGCCATAAAAAACATTAGAATTTCATATTTTCCGAACACTTGGATCCTAAGTCGAGAAGTTGGCATGAGGTGAAGAGTCAAATTTGATGTTTGTAGGTCTTTTTGAAGCTTCACTTCCTTTGATCTTACCAATCATTACCATTGAATCGCAAGCGGTATAAACTATCATATGATTCATGCGCCAAATTGAGAAAATCATGGGTCGACGACCAAGAAGTGAGATAAAATTAAGTGGCATGTATTGCATTGTAAATATTTTTTTAGACGGTAGCATTGTAAACACCTCTAAGCCTTAATACATGGGATGTGACCTAATACGATTAATATTAATGTGAATGTAGTGTTGAAGAGGAACATACATTTCTCATGCAACAAAATCGATGATACTATTTAATCATGTTACAAAAACTTAGACTACATCATCACACGTCAAGTCTATGATGCAAAAAACCCTAGCGCCCCATCTCAATCCAATCCAATTCCTACCTTCATCAGAAGTGAAGCCAAGGCTTGGGTCAATATATAAATAACCACTTATATGTGACATTTTTCTTATGAAATATATAGCAGTGTGATAGTGTATTTTTTTGGAAGTCATCGAGGTCATGTGACCCCGGGAAGAAGTTGTAGATTCGCCAGTTTGTTCTAAAACCAAAGTGGTTCTGCTTTCTTCCGGTTTGCACTACAATGAAAAGGCAATAAGTGTATGACACTATTTAGTAGAGCGGTCAGAAAAAGTGATATACTGAAAAGCTACATATTTGAGAGAAAAGAAGCACTGAGATAAATGGTGATATTGTTCGATCTAGTTTTAGCTTATTTTGGTAATGTAAATAGATTATAAACCGTATCCAATAGATGTTTAGCCATTCAGTAGAAAATTTCTTATATTTGGGTCGATGAACCCCCTAGCTTCATTATCGAAGTCCTGGTGAACGATGTAACCTTATTTTCAAATCAATAAAATACGCCATATGGCTTCCCTAAAAAAAGAATAGCAAACAATGATGACAAATAAGAGTCTACCATAAAAGAAGAGAGGAGATTTTCCTCAAAAAAAAAGAAGAGAGGAGATAGAGCACAATCAAGAAGATATATTATGTTTTTTAGAAAGAAATATTTCCCACCTCTGCAATCACACAACCAATTAAGAAGATATATATAAAATATTTGCATGGAATTTACAAGAGATAGAAACTAGTATACTCTTTTTAAAGAAGCATCTAATAAATCTGTACGCTATCTTTTGTGACGTGATATTTAAAGACTAAGATTTTATTTTATCACATTTCCTATATATCAGTCAACTCAGGCAACGTCGCCCACACCGTACCTGAGCTCCCGCGTGCCCCCACGCCCTCGCTGGAGTCGAAGAAGAAGGAAACGACCGCGTGGAAGAGGAGTCTGCCGCCGTTGGAGACGAGGAGTTCGCCGCTTCTAGGGTTCCGGTGAGGTAAGTTTGCCATTTTTGGCGAGCATATAAGTATTTTTTAGGGTGGGGGGAGGGGATGGAAGGGGAGGCTGGCCAGGCGGTGCGGATGGCGGTCAGCTGGTTTAGGTGCTCTGACGATGATGGAGGGCCAAGTCGGAGTGGAGCATGGCAAGGGTGGCTATGGCGGTGCCGGGAGGGAGGAGGCAAAGAGGGTGGCCGCTAGGGTCTCGTCGGAGTTCTGCCGCCACGTGGCTTGTCGTGACAGGGCGGTAGGGGTAGGTAATGGCTGATGCGAACTCAAGGAGGAAGATGAACAGTGCGCACGACCCCAACCACGCCATGATGATCCAACGACTCTGCATCGTCGCCTAAGACAGAATCATTTTTTCTTTGAGGGAGAAATATCTAATAATTATGGACATATCCAAGAAGTAAGAAATGAGATAAATTTTTTCACCTAAAGTGCTAGGTTATGCAACACCCCGCACATCGGATGCTCCCTCTCTTTCACGGGAGGAGTCTATCGCTTTCTTGCTCCCAACTGATATGTCATTTTCGGTCAACATGCCATACACGCATATGCGCCCTGATTAATCATTCAATCCATTTATCTACAAGAAAGAAAGTTGTGGCTTGTAGGGAAGAAAAAAGCATAGAAACTGGTGTGAGGAGTAGAAAAACGGGGCGATTAGATATTCATCATGTGTTCTGTTCCTTCTCGCCCACCACCATCCGCATGTAGACAAAACCGCTCTCCTCACAACCTCGTCATACTCCAAGTCTCAGCCCCCTCCCCCCGCTTGCGCACACGACACACCACCAGTCCAGTTCCTAGTACACTACTCTACGTCTCACTCAGCGACTAGTGGCTGCCTAATCTCTCTAGCCCTTTCATCCCCTCACCAGCCACACCGCCCAACCACTGCCACGTCATCCGCGCAGTCCGTTGCCGACTGCGTCGCTTGGCCCACAGCTTCCACTCCACCCCTATTCGACACCGCACCGTAGCGGATCGCAGTGGCGCTTCCTGCCGGTGTCGACGCGACACAGGTACTTGACCTTGTCCTCGTGTGCGGATCTGCCTCTGTTTCTGCTGATTCACGCCTGGCTTTGGTGTGTGTGGTCGTTGGGTAAATGAGAACATGTTAGGGTATCGCCTCCCCATCACCCCACACACAAATTGTTGCGCTTAGTTCATGGATTGGTGGCGTCACTTGTAGATGGGTTGTACTCATACTTTGGATGCATGCTCGTGTCTGATAGCGACTACTGTTTGCGGGGTGTTTTTTCCTCCTCCTTTGAAAATTACTAAAGAAGAGGAGGCATCGATCTACTGCGAACTAGGACTAAGTGGTCGTGGATTTAAGGCGGGGGAAGTGACAAGCACATTAGCCCTTTGCGTGCTTGTATTCGAGTTTAAACTAGAGGCGTTGTGGTTCTCCACCACTGGTAGTTGTTGTCCTCTTTAAAAGTTTGCATCTCTGAAGCAATTATCCAGAGGTAAATTAGGCAAGATCACATCACATAGAAAGAAGAAAACATTTCTAGTTTTTGGTCTTGGACTGAACAAATGAGAGTAGAGGGAGTTAAGAAGGGAGATTTTGAATTTCTCCGGGCAAGGATTGTATTTAGAAAAATTGGGCTGTAATCAACCTAATCACTATCTCACAAGCCTCTTGACTATATAATTGGACCCTAAACCACACTAATTAGGTATGTATTGGTGGGATTTGAGCTCATCTTATCCCTGTCCCATACGCGATTTTTATCTCATTTCAGATATGCAAATAAGGCTATGCTATCTGTCTTCCCACATCTTCCATTCCCGCTATTATTTTTCCACAATGTAAACATGGTATAACCTTTTCATTGCTCCTGCGAAGACACAGAACCCATCGTAATGTAGCTTTGGAAGTGAAGTCGTTGCTGTTTTGATAAGATGTCGATAAAATAGCTTCTCCATAATACTGAAATATGTATAATAGCCCTTGCTTTGTTTTCTTCCTTTTTACGTACTTATTATTTTGTTGTTTCCCTTTTATCCCACCGCTTCGGCGAGCCCGGGGATCCCGCAGCGCACACACCGAGTCTCAGCCGCGCCCCCACTGGCCACTGCTTCCGCTCGGACTAACGCCACCGCCCCACTCCTCCGGTCGCGCCGCCGAGCGACGGCGCGCATCCGCCTCCTCCGCTCCGCCCCTCCCGCCCTTCCTCCGGCGCCGTCTCGCCTCTCATTGCTGCCTGGCCTCTCTCCGTCGTTCCTGGCCGCCGGGCTTCTTCTCCGTCGCCGGCTACGCGCGTGAGGAGGGAGGAGGAGCTGCAGCGCGTGGATCCAGGGGCAGCGGCGTCCATCCCTCGTGAGAAGGGAGAAGGAGCTGGTGAGATCTACTTTTTTTTTTAGCTCCTACATCTCTCGCAGCTCTCTCTCTTCAGCGCGTGTTGCCGAGATTCGTCGGTAGCGACGGCGGGGTAGTCCCAGGCCCGGCGGCTGCCCCCTCTCGCCTCTCGCCAGTCGCCTCGCGCCCTCGCCAAGGCTGGAGCCAGCAGCCACTGCGCCGCTTATGCCCCAAAGCGAAGCGTTACCTGTCCACTTAGCGCTGAAGCGTGCGCTTAGTGCCGCTTTTTGGAACCCTGATGACCGTGATGTGTGCTGCATTTGATCTGCTGTGTGTTTTTTGTGATCATATCATGGTTTATTTGCTGAAGCGTTTCTGGTTATGCTTTTGTCTTGTTAGCTTTATTTTTATGACTGTTCCTGTTCCAGGTTGGATATCTCTATGACCACTCAGTGAGTGGCCTCGTGTGAAATCCATTTCTGGTTCGAAGATGCTTCATCAATGACATCTGGAAACTGTAATAGTGTGTGCTGATCTTCTATGCTTCACCACCTGATTATCAATGGGCTCTTTCCTGAGGAAACAGCCCAGCTACCTCTTCATTTTGATAATTCTGCACCTTGTTGCTCATGAGGCAAAAACACTGAGTTCAGATGGTATGTGATGGTTATGTCTGCTATTTGTGCCACATTTTTTCCACTTGTCCAAAATGCTAACACTCATTGGTATTCTACAGGCGAAGCACTTTTTGCTTTCAAGAAGGCAGTTACAAATTCAGATGGAGTCTTTCTAAATTGGCGTGAACAAGATGCAGACCCCTGCAATTGGAAGGGTGTCAGATGTGATATTCATAGCAAGAGAGTGACTAATCTGTAAGAACAAAGAACCACTCTTTAAGCTAACTTGGTTTGTTGTGACCTGCTTAATATTTTATCTAGCTATCTACAGTTTTGCTACAGTAGGCTTTTTTATAGGATATAATTTCTCTAATGCTCCCTCCATTCTTTAAGTCGCTCTGGCTTGTCTAGATCATTAGATCAATATATATAGGTGTGTAGCAAAATCTATGCATCTAGGAAAGCTAGAACTACTGACAATTTGGAAATGGAGTGAGTGTTAGAAAATGAAATTTCAGTATCTTCTATCAATGTAGTATAAGTATCTGACTTACTCCTTTATTCAGGATTCTTGCATACCACAGATTAGTTGGACCCATACCACCAGAAATTGGAAGGTTGAATCAGTTGCAAACTTTGTAAGTGTGTTCTAAAAATGGCATGTCGTAACCTTTTCTTATTTGTATTCCTTCATATCATTTGTTGGTACAACTAAATGTGTCTCTTTTTTCTTGGCATAGGTCACTACAGGGGAACAGTTTGTATGGTTCACTCCCTCCTGAACTGGGGAATTGTACCAAGTTGCAACAATTGTAAGTTTTCTAATGGCTAGAGTGCACTGTTCGGGGAATCAGTGCTAGATAGTCTAACAAATAACCCATGGATAACTCTGATCAATATCAATTCAATTGCATGCTTCTTATGTATTACAGACTTTACTGTGTATAGTATATCTTTCGTTATGTGATGTGTGATGACTTGCAGGTATCTACAAGGAAATTATTTAAGTGGATACATCCCTTTAGAATTTGGTGATCTGGTGGAACTCGAGGCATTGTAAGTTCAGATTTCAGAAGGAAATTTCTAAATCTCAATTGACTATTGATCAGGTTTCCAATATATCAGTGTTATTTTTTATTGTCCACTCCACATCAGATAGATCTCTCCAATTAGACCGATCCAAGCTTTCAGAGAGATTTACTGTTTTACTATAGTAGTAGACCGGACCTAAAACCCAACTTAGAAAAGAAGTTTACAGACAGTTTGTGCTAGCCATGGTAAAGAAAATTATAGATTGATTGTTATATCTCGATCTTTTTTTTTTCTCTTTCAGGGACTTATCGAGTAATACATTGAGCGGATCTATTCCACATTCTCTTGATAAGTTGTCCAAACTTACATCATTGTAAGTGTTTTTATTTGGGTAAATCCATCTAATTGTTATGAAAAGTTAGTGGCTGAGGTAAAAAAATCATATACCTGCAACCTTGTGCAGCAATGTTTCCATGAACTTCCTGACAGGAGCAATACCATCTTCTGGTTCACTTGTCAATTTCAATGAGGCATCGTGAGTATCTTACCCTGTTTTATTTATGGCCATATCTATCTTTTACTATCAGACCTATTTATTTATGTCTGATCTTGTGAACACAGACTTACAGAGATAATGATTCATAAACTTCCCTAATTTATCTCTCCATTGTGCAATGAATTAGTAGCAATACTACTTCCCATCCCGTATAAATTCCAACTGAATTTTATTTTGGCAATGTAGCTTTGTTGGGAACCTTGGTTTATGTGGGAAGCAGATAAACTCGGTGTGCAAAGATGCACTTCAATCACCATCAAATGGTCTGCAACCTTCCCCAGGTACTAAATATATTCTAGTAACATAGTTTTTAGCTGTAAGCATGATCATGTTGTGATTTACTTATATCTGCATCTGGTGTGTTTTTATCACGAGTAGGAAACATGGCCTTGCCAGTTCGGAGTTCTGCAAGTTGATATGTTTAGCACATTTATTTTAGGTTAAGAGTGTCTTTTAATTTTAGTATGCTAAGATGCTAAGAACCATGTGACTAACTGTGGCCCCATATTCCTTTTGGGGAATTAAAAGCTATTGAATATGGCATCATTAAGTTTTAAACTCTAATAAGGTTCAATAGTCTACTTAGGGAATTAAAAGCTTTTAGACAGCATTGTCAAGTGTTAAAGCTAAACTCTGATAACTGATACCCATATGCCTCAAGTCTCATAGTTGTGGATTGGATCAGATTTTGTGAAAAACCAGGCGCATGCATGCTATCATCAAAGATGAATCTTATGGAGAACCAAAATGGTAACAATGAAGTAGACAGTACAATGTGGGGGGGTGGGTGGGTGGGTGGGGGGGGGGGGGGGGGTGGGGTGGGTGGGGGTGGGGGAGTTGGTGAAAGAACCACTTAGCTACAACATTGAGATATCACAAAGGATTATTTCTAGCTTACAGCCTTTTGAACCTGGATCTTTTACCCAATACAGTAGTTTTCTGATAACAAACAATCTAGCCTTCTAATTCGCTGGTGACCTGCTATAGTGCTATGTAAAGTTTTGCTTTGGGTTGAACTGACATTGTGTATTGCTGTTTGCTTGGGTTGGTTTCTTCTAGCCACCCCTTTTGCCTTATAAGAGTCCCTAGTCCCCACACTTGCCATCCTAAGGAGGGAGTACGAAACTGCATGCTAATATGATTAGTATAAGAATCCTTCTAGCCTCACCTCTTTAGGGATGTAAAACAATTCAAACTGGCACCTTTTTTTCCTCAAGAAGAGCAGGCCTGGTGCAATGTTTGAGAGCTGTCTCACTGAGTCACCAGGTCGTGGATTCGAAGCAGCCTCTCCGTAGATTTGCAGGGGAAAGGCTTGCCTCGGTTTATCTCTTCCCCAGACCCACTCATGTGGGAGCCTCTGGCACTGGGTCTGCCCCCTTTTTTAACCTGTGTCCAATAAGTTTACATGCAAGGCTTTCCATTAGTTGTGATTCAAGATTTGTACCTTTTGTGCCCAACAACTGCTCACTTTATTTCTCTGCATTTCAACTATTGTTTTATGGCATTCTTATGTATTTTGGTGTTGTCTTACAACAGATGACATGAATAGTAAAAGGAAAGGGAATTCTGCCAGACTTGTTATAAGTGCAGTGGCAACAGTGGGAGCTCTCCTATTGGTGGCTTTAATGTGTTTCTGGGGTTGCTTTCTTTACAAAAATTTTGGAAAGAAAGATATGCGTGGTTTCAGAGTGGAGCTCTGTGGAGGTAACCATGACATGGAATATGTTGTGCAAGTATTTATTATTTTTCAGAGGAAATTTTCTTATGAATTTTCTTGAATTCTCAGGCTCTTCTGTCGTGATGTTCCATGGAGACCTCCCTTACTCCTCAAAAGACATCCTCAAGAAGCTAGAGACTATGGATGAAGAAAATATCATTGGAGCAGGAGGCTTCGGAACTGTTTATAAACTTGCAATGGATGATGGCAATGTCTTTGCTTTGAAAAGAATAGTGAAAACAAATGAAGGACTAGATCGGTACTTTGATAGAGAACTTGAGATATTGGGAAGTGTTAAACATCGGTATTTGGTCAATCTTCGTGGTTATTGCAACTCTCCTTCATCAAAACTTTTGATATATGATTATCTTCCAGGTGGAAGCCTGGATGAAGTGCTTCATGGTAAAGTGTCATTGTTGTTTATCTGCTTACATCTCTTTGCTTGCTTTTATCTTTTCATCTTTAGTTGCTTTTTAAATAAACATGTTAACAAGCTTGTTATCAGTCTTTGTGCCACTATGACAAGTTAATCATGTTTTTGTTCAATGCTAACAACAATTTGAGGCTTCTGGATATTATGGGCACA
Source organism: Themeda triandra (assembly GCA_018135685.1). Classification (NCBI taxonomy): domain Eukaryota; kingdom Viridiplantae; phylum Streptophyta; class Magnoliopsida; order Poales; family Poaceae; genus Themeda; species Themeda triandra. The sequence continues at coordinate 556,372 of JAENPR010000200.1, read as the reverse complement.
CAAGAGTATGGGGCACTAGGTCACACTTAGCAATAGATCCTGATATAGGACAATGATCTAAAGGTCGAAAATATTTTGAGCATGACAATTCACTGTTCTCTTTTGAGGTTATCTATAACCCTTATAAAAGAAGACACCACCAGCATGGATTTATGATATTCTCTCTCTTCATGCTAGCTATCCACACCACCCATATTTGTTGCTGTCCAATTGCCACACAAATCCCATCTGTCTGTACACAGGCCCTGTCAAGGGAAACTGTAATTTGTACTAGCCTGGTAGCCCATAGTCTGAGAAGATTCAATAGTAGCATTGAAACAATAATTTTTCTTCCACAAACAGTCACTCGAGAGTATTGCCTATTTAAATGCAAATTTTGATGCCGTTCTCATTTATCATCATAAATTTGTCACTCCACAAAATAGTCATCACATTAAATAATGCTCCAATGCTCCTGCATAACTTCTGTGATCCCTACAGCAATGCGTGGGGCATTCTTCTAGTACATTAGAATTTGCAGCCAGTCTCAACGAATCTTTCAGGATTCACACATTTTTTTCTTGATCTGATGTTGTGCAAAATAGTATTAATATTTTATATTCACTCCTTACATTGTTTTGTCTGTAAATCATTTCAGAAAAATCTGAACAGTTGGATTGGGATGCACGTATTAACATTATACTTGGTGCTGCAAAAGGCTTGTCTTATCTGCATCATGACTGTTCGCCTCGAATAATACATCGTGATATAAAGTCGAGCAACATCTTGCTTGATGGCAATTTTGAGGCCCGTGTATCAGACTTTGGACTTGCAAAGCTTTTAGAGGACGAAGAATCACATATTACTACAATAGTTGCAGGAACATTTGGTTATCTTGCACCAGGTATGTTCTGTTACATCTTTGAGGGGAACAAGGAAGAAAATGAACTTTTGTTTACTCTTTAATTCGCTTAAGACTTTCTCTGGTTTCTAAAATATCATTGTTAATTCTCTGAGCTAACATCAACAAATCCAAATCTACAGAGTATATGCAATTTGGTAGAGCCACCGAGAAGACTGATGTCTACAGTTTTGGGGTTTTGGTGCTTGAAATACTTAGTGGAAAGCGGCCTACTGATGCATCCTTCATCGAGAAGGGACTAAACATTGTTGGATGGGTATGTCCTGTTATGACCTTCCCTTTGATATAATGATATGAACAGCTGTCATAAGGGCATTATTTTGGTTCTAAACACTTTCCGTGTGGCCTATCGAGTTGGAGTAACCTGACAGGATCATCTTGTCTTTTGCAGTTAAATTTTCTGGCTGGTGAGAACCGGGAGAGGGAAATTGTCGATCCGAACTGTGAAGGGGTGCAGACTGAGACCTTAGATGCTCTGCTTTCTCTTGCCAAGCAATGTGTTAGCTCTTTGCCAGAGGAGCGGCCGACAATGCACAGGGTGGTACAGATGCTGGAGTCGGATGTAATTACACCGTGCCCTAGCGACTTCTACGATTCAGAGTAGTCTCCTTAACGAGAACACTGCTGCTAATTTCCCGTGGAGGCGCATTCCTTTATTCTTTGCAGATATTTTGTAAATGCATTGCCGCGGTGTTTGGTCTCCAATCGGTTGGTTCAACGGGTTATATTTTTTTGCGTCTGTATACCTATGTATGTATCTGTCATTCTACAAGTTGGCTATATGCTGATTTAATAAGAGAGAACTTACCAGTACACTACTGTGTGTTTAATCATCGATATTTAGATGCTGGTAGATATTGGGGAAAAATGTGGATGCGACGATAGTAGTAGATATCACGTGTTCGATGAGACATCTGAACTGTAACGATGATGAATGATGAAGCTACCATTGTCATGGTAGTAATAATCATACTAATTGTAGCTTACGGGTAGGTCGGCTGATTCAATATATATGTGTGAGAGAGGATAATAAGTCAAAATAAGCTTGAGACTAGTTTAAGCAGACGATCGGCTGGTTCAATATTATCTTGTGAGAGGATAAGTCAAAATAAGCTGAACAAGCAAAAACTCTTTGAAACTGGGTTTAGGATAGCAGAACAAACAAGAACTCTTCGAAACTGGGTTTCTTACAGACGCGACAGGTGACGCTACTACACAACGCATGAGACCTCAATCTCGTTCGAAACACATCAACCACAACACACGCTACTCAACACAGCCATAAGCCTACACATCCCCCTCCACCTCCTCCAACCTCGCCGAGATCCACATCCCGCACCCCGTCTCCTCGCCCTCACCACCACCATCGCCTCCCGCCCAGCCACGCGAACCGAGATCGAGAAGCGCCACGGCATGGCGGCGGCGTTGGACGGGGACGGGGACGCCGTCCCGATCGCGGCGTTCGCGGTGACCAAGGGCGGCGTCGTGCTCAGCCACATCTTCCTCAACGCGCCACCCCCGCCGGAGGAGGGGGAGGAGGAGGAGGAGGAGGACCCGCCGGTGACGGTGGGGCGGCACCCCGACTGCCACGTGCGCGTCGACCACCCCAGCGTCAGCCGCTTCCACCTCCGGCTGAGGTGCCGGAGGGGGCAGCGGCGCGTCTCCGTCACCGACCTCGGATCCGGTGAGACACACGCCGCCGCCACGCCACGCTCTGTTCCCGTTTTCACCCTTTCCTCTGCGTCCGCATGTCGAGCAGAGCTCGTGATCCCCGCGCGTGGCGACGATTCGGATTCCGCGGATTGGGCTGGAATGGTAGTCGTCGTCTCAATCGATTCGTGCTCGTTCAACTGTGCCCTATGCTATTTGGGGATTTTACTACTTGGATCATCTCGGGATGGGTTCAACGCTGCCTTGTTTGTTGCGGATTTGAGTTCAAATTTTGTCCCCAATCGATCGAAATTTCCTACAAAATTCTAGTGCCGCAGTCTCCCAATTCCGATTGAACCGATGCGGAAGCTAACTCATCGTTTCCCCACCGATGGGGATCTTCATTCGATGCAGTGCACGGGACGTGGGTGTCGGGGCGACGGATCCCGCCGAACACGCCGGTGGATCTGGCCGCCGGCGACACGCTGCGGCTGGGGGTCTCGAAGAGGGAGTACAGGCTGCTGTGGCTGTCGCTGCGTGAGGCGCTTGAGATGGACGATCTGATGTACATGCCGTCGCTGCCTGAGGAGGAGAAGGAGGAGACCCATGTTAAGGTAGCAGCTGCCTGATTCGAGATTTATGTGGTTGTGGAATAATTTGCTTTGTTGTTTTGGCGCTGGCTGGTGGTTTGTTCCTTGTGGTCTGAGTGTTTGATGAAATGCGCAGGAAGCAAGCAGGCTGTTGGTTCCTGGGCATAGGGGTTCAGTGGACGTGGAGACCCGTCAGGTTTGTGCACAGCTAATCACTGTTACTGAATACCAGAAAACGTTGTATGAAATGCTTGTCAGTCTCTATAGAGCTGCAATCCATGTTTATTGATTTGATAGCTCAAACTGCAAAGTGGCAACTGATTTTTTTTTTTTTAGTATGGGTATGTATGATCTTCTATGCATCTAAGTAATGGACCTGCTAGGTTGCAACTTCAAACGCAGCAATGTGGATTGCCTCAACTGTTTCCAATATTTGATATGTTGACTAGTTCCTCCACTGTAGTAATCCTTGCATGCATGTCCTATGAATATATAGCTTCTTATTTTCAGATCCACTCTGCACTACAGGATTTCCTACATGCCACTTGAACTAGATTTGTTCTGTTTATCGTCACTGTTCAGTCAACATTCTCTTCTTAGTAGTTTACTGCATTGATGAAATAAGTTGCTTTGTTGTTTGGGCGCTGGCTGATGGTTTATTCCTTGTGGTCTGAGTGTTTGATGAAATGCGCAGGAAGCGAGCAGGCTGTTGGTGACTGAGCACAGGGGTTCAGTGGACATGGACACCCATCAGGTTTGTTCACAACTAATCAGTGTTACTGAATACCGAAAATATTGTATGAAATGCTTGTCACTTTGTCAGTATCTTTGGAGCTGCAATCCATGTTTATTGATTTGGTAGCCTGAAGCTGCAAAGTGGCAACTGATGTATTTCTCACGTTTTGGTATTAATGTGGTTTATGTATGATCTTCTTTGCATCTAAGTAATGCACCTGCTAGTTGCAGATTCTAATGCAGCAATGTGGATTGCCTCGATTGTTTCCATATATTTGGTGTGTCTATTACTAGTACTTCCACTATATTTGTTTGCTCGTAGAATAAGTTTCTGTGTTGTTTTGGCGCTAGCTGTTGATTCCTTGTTGTCTGAGTGTTTGATGAAATGTGCAGGAAGCAAGGAGCCTGTTAGTGCCTGGGCACAGGGATTCAGTGGACATGGACACCCATCAGGTTTGTTCACAGCTAATCAGTGTTACTGAATACTGGAAAACGTTGTATGAAATGCTTATCGGTATCTTCAGAGCTGCAACACATGTTTATTGATTTGATAGCCTGAAACTGCAGAGTGGCAACTGATGTATTTTTCACATTTTGGTATCAATGTGTTTTATGTATGATCTTCTTTGCATCAAAGTAATGGACCTGCTAGCTGCTAATTCTAATGCAGCAATGTGGATTGCCTCAATTGTTTCCATATATTTGGTGTGTTGACTAGTACCTCCACTGTAGTAACCATTGTATCTTGTCCTTTGAATATATAGTTTCTTATTTTCAGATCCACTCTGCGCTGCAGGAATTCCCACATGCCACTTGAACTAGATTTGTTCTGTTAATCGTCACTGTTCAATCAACATTCTCTTCTTAGTTGTTTACTGCATTGACGTCCCCGTTTGACAGTACCAGTTGCCTAATTCCTATAATTATTATCAACTTTTTCCCATGCCTTCTGAATGCTGCATTCCAGCCTAGTGCTAAATTTTATTGAAAATAATTCTGTTGCCTAAATGAAATTTGTCATGCTACTGCTGTAAATTTGTTATTATATGGGCACTTCAGGCCAGTCTAAATACATTGTGCATGTGCATAGAGCCATAGAATAAGTGTGAACCTCTATTTGGTCCGTACTGTTTTCTATGCTCCTGATTCTGTTGTGCTAAGTTAAATTTCTCTGAGATGACATTCCAGCTGTATGTTTGCTTAGTTTGGCAAAAGATCTTTAAAAAGCCTGGGGGTGGTTTACCCCTGAGTTTCATTTCTTAGCTTGACAAATGATTTTATCCAATGGTAGGTGTGCGTAATTTGAGCTTATGTCAAGCAACCGTTTGTCCACATATGAATTCACTTTGCTGCTGTTTGAATGTTCTATTCACAAGTTAAACACTCTGTTCTTGCATTTATTTTATATGTTGAAGTCAAAGCATATCAACAGTTAAATGTGCTGTCCATTATAGAAAACCAAATTTTGTGACCTTAGAACAAACTATAATGACCTGCAATATATATCCATTATTCAATTCCACTTGTAAAACTCATCTATATGCTCAAGTTGCTAATAGCATTGGTTTACAGTTTAAACATGTATGTCAGTTCTTTTCGTTTTCAATATCTTTGGTTGTTACTGTTCCTTTCATGTCTTCAATTGTTTACATGAGTTATATTGTTCTGTGGCCTTCCTCTTTTTTTGTCATAGAGATTTTGATCTTTGGATCCATTTTTTGAAATGATTGCTAACTGTCTGATCTAATATCCAGGATACAAGTGAACAAATTGTGTCAGAAGACATTGCATTTCCAGCCAAATTGCCCCCCTCAGCACCTCCATTGTCTGACTTTGTTCATCCCTTGTTTGCGGAAGAGCCTTCACTTTCCCAATTTCATGAGAAAAGAGATGGAGTGACAGAGGAAAGGTTGGTTGACAAGAATCAAATTTCAGAATCTTTTGGTTCATTGATCACACAGGAAATGCCAGGCACACTGACAAATGCTGGAAAATCAAACAAAATGTCCAAGAGGTCCAAGTTGAAGTCAGTCAAATCACTTCGTGTTGACATAGGCAGGAGCAGGGATAGAAGCAGCACTTTGAACCATAGCATTCAGAAGGGAGACAAACATGAGATTCTTGTATCTTCTCAGAGCTGTGGGACAGAATGCATTGCCTGTATTGCTTTATTTGGTAATTCTGAAGTTGAAAGAGCTGAAGAAAAGGAAGAGTCGATTGCTGAAGATAAGGTTGACATGAATCCCCCAGCCAGCATGATCATGGTGGGAAGTATGAAAGAGAGAAAACCTGAGAATAATATCCCACAAGATCCTTTGCATTTCATGGATGATGCATTCACTGACCAAGAAATTCCACAGTTGGATGGTGCTACTGTTCATACAGAATCTGAGCTTATTTCAGAAAATCTTATAATGCCAGAAATGAAGCAAGATGGTTTGAACCATCTTAACTTGGAGGGAGCTCTCTCAGAAAACGAGAATATTGATCCAAATAAGATTGCTAAGGGTCCTGGGAACTGTCAGCTTGAAGGCACCATTTGTGGGAATCTATTTGACAATTTGGGTACTGAAGGAATTGAAGATGAAGAGATCTGCCCACTGGACAAGGATGAAATCACACCCAATGTATCAGGTAACGTAATAATGGAGAGGAGCCATGGAGGTCTGAAGCCTACCATCTCCCAACATTTGATGGATTCCATTTCCCCTCTCAGTTTAGATCATGACGACTTTTCTGAAAATGAGAACTCCAAGCTGAACACTGGAGATCAGATGAAATCAAATGAACCTGTCTCTGAGAATCTTGATCCATTAATGCCCATTTCACATCTGGAATTCAAAGATGACATCCTTCTGGATATGGAAAACAACTACTCAGTGCCGGCTCTTGGGAAGTCTGAAGCTATGTCCCCTGTGAAAGAGGAAAATCTGTTCTCAGACAAGGAAAATGTGACTCCAGCCTCTAAGGTGAAGACCACTGGTAGGAGAGTTCTTGGTGCAAGGATGGATAATTCAGTGTCAGCAGCAAATGCTTCAAATAAGAAAAAAGTTCTTGGGTCGAGGGTGGATAATTCAGTGTCGACAGAGAATAGTTCAAATAAGAAGCAATGCAGTGTGTTATCATCGAAGTCTGAAAAATTCCACACAGTAGATTCTGATGTTTTCTATTCAGATAAGGAGAATTTGACCCCTATATCTTCAGCAGGCATGAAAGCAAGGAAGTGTTTTCCTAAGGACCTCTCAATCGACTTAGATCAAGATCAGGAATCATTCTGCTCTGACAAGGAGAACTTGACACCACTATCTTCTGCAGCTCGGAAAACAAGGGATATGTCTGAAAACCGCACACGTGTTGAAAGTGCGATCGCCAAGAAAAGGATTGCTGATAGGCTCCCCTTCCAGACTCTCCTGTCAAATTCTCCTTTGAGACCTGCTAGCTCGCATGATTGTACCTGTGCTGTTGCTAGTCCAGCTGACATTGCTGCTGGTGACTTGGTTATCAAGTTGGAAGATAAATTCAACAATCTTTCAGTAAGTTTCTTCTCAAAAAAAAAAAAAAATTCAGTAAGTTACTAGAGTGATTATATCTTTATGCTCCATATGAATGTATTTTTGTTTTAGTATCGCATCTGACATGACCAATCTTTATGCTGGACAGTGTAATAACCAAGAATCAGGCAGTGCTGGACAAGGTATGAAAACTTGGACTATGGTGGCTAATACAGACAGTCTTCTTGATGACGAATCTAGGAAGGCCATTATGCTGTTAAGAGGCCTGAAAGGAACTCATCTGTTCATACCAAGGATTGGTAAGTTCAGAGCAAATACAACTGTTGTAAATGTTGTGAGTTTATTCTGTTATGCTCCCATCACGTAATGTTTTGAAATTTGATCAAATGTCTGCTTGCATTCATCATTAATTATGTTGTTTGCTTACTGTTGCCTATGATACTCAATACTCCTTCTCAACAATCAACCTGTGCTTATAATGTTAGCAACTTAAGGGCTGCTAGCTTCTGCATTTTTTACTTTCAGGCTGTTAACTTAAGAGCTGTTAGCTTCTGCATTTTTTACTTGTGAATTGTCCTTTCAGGCTGTTAGCTTAAGAACTGCTTGCTTCTGTACTTTTTACTTGTAAACTGTCCTTTCAGGCTGTTAGCTTTAAGAGCTGCTAGCTTCTGCATGTTTTACTTGTAAACTGTCCTTTCAGGCTGTTAACTTAAGAGCTGCTAGCTTCATGTGCTTTGAATTCTACTAATTGTTTTAATCCATCTTGCCTGTGATATGTGCATTGCGTTGCCCCTGTTTGATTGTGGCAGAGATCTACTTTGCACTTGCTGACTGAATTACTAGTGTGTGCTCCTTCTTGCTAACTGAAGTACTACGTTTCTCTTTACTGTCTCCACAGTGATCAGGGAGTTGGATTCCATGAAGCAGCGGGAGGGCCTGTTCAGGCGGTCAACAAAGGCCACCACCATCCTGCAGTGGATCGAGGAGTGCATGGCGACGGAGAGCTGGTGGATCCACGTCCAGAGCTCCGCCGACATGTTCCCTGTACCACCAACCCCGCCCGCGACCCCCTCCGCGCAGCGCATCGACGAGGAGATCGACATCGGCTCCTCCGGGACCTTCAACCGGATGGCGGCCCTCTTCTCCCCGCGACTCGCGGACGTCGTCTCTCCCAGGCCCGAGGACCGCGTGCTCAACTGCGCCCTCGACTTCAGCAGGCTCCGCAGCAGCGGCGAGAAGGTCGTCGTCCTGTCCAACAGCGTCACGCTCAAGATCAAAGCCATGGCTGAGGTACGGTACCACCACTGTGAACCATCATAGTAGCTTGCATTCAGAATTTCAGATAACCATGTCTGTTGGCTAGCGTTCAAATTGAAATTGGTTGCATTGAAACTGAAACTGATTGTGTTGTGTTTGAATGTGCAGGGCTTGCCTTGTGAGGGGGCGAAGGAGTTCCGGGAGTCGCTGATGGACCCGTCGTCCAGGCGGTTCATGTGGGTGGCCAGCGCACCGCGGGGGTCGGCGTGGTCGTGCCTGGACGCGTCGGCGCTGGCGGAGAACTACTACAACAGCCACCACCACGCGATGAAGCGGAGGGTGGTCCCGGCGAGGCCCGGCACCCAGGCCGCGAAGGGACTGAAGCTCATCCTGCGTCACAACTCCCTGTACGCGCAGGCCACCGACGCCGCCGTCAACATGAGGCCGCCGGTGCTGGCATCGCTGGCCTCGGTGTGACTGTGAGAGTGAGAACCACGGGGCCGGGGGCAGGGGGCGGGCAGCAGTTTGCCTTTGGAATGACAGTGCTTGCAGAGTTGTTTCATTTGTGTGTATGCAACGCTTCTGTCACGAATCTACGATCAGAAGTTTTTGTGTATTACCGATGCAATGCAGTCTTCATGATGGACCAACATCGTGCACTTGCGAATCTACCATCAGCAGAGCAGCATTGCAACAGTCATGGCAGGAGCGAGACGTGGATCCGAGTCTTGTCATTATAAACCACCACACCAGCGTTTTATTTCTTTTGATGCTGCAGCGTATTTATCAGATATTGTACAGGATGGACCTAACAGGGGTCGTATGCGACCTCAGCGGCTCAGCCGGCCCATGAAGCATCTTATACAATTGGTTCAACTTAGAATATCTTGACTTAAGATAAACATCAATTAATTTGAACAGAGGGAGCAGATTTAGTAATGCGCAGGCCACCTACGCCGCTGTCAACAAGGCGCCGCCGCTGCTGGCGACGCTGGCCTCGGTGTGAGACTGATATCCCGGGCGCTGAGGGCAGCAATTTTGCTTGGGGAATGAATTCAGTGTTTTTTTTTTTTACCATGGAGTTATTTTGCCTTTTTTTTTTTGCGACACGTGGAGTTATTTTGCCGGTGCGGTGGTGGCGTTTCTTCCTGGCATGATTTCCGTGCCAAGCGAAACGTGGGCCGTGCAGACTTTTGAACCAGCAGTCGTTTCGTTTTGGGTTGGGCCATCGATGAATGGAGTTTCGTTGTGGCCGCCCTGCTACGTCTGCGGGATTGAAATGGCAAGAGCTGGGATCTTGCGCGGCGCACGTGGAATGAATTTGTCAGGATATCGTGTTGCTCCGAGCAGAATCTTACTGTCGAGGAATGTTTTTCCGTGTACAAAAGTTGGCGCGCCATAACTATGCACTCATTGGAAATCTTGTAACGATCTTGATGTACAAAACTTCTCTTTCTTAATACAGACGCGCAAGTCTTTTGCGTGATTGAGAAAAAAAAAGTACAATATATCAAATCAACCGTATGTCTTACACGAGAGTCAGACCTTTTCATGATGCCCATCGATATAGATACATCACGTATGTACACATATTTTTGCTAAGAAAACGTATATATACATACATTGTCATGTGGAATATCAGCATGGTTGAGCTTTCGTATATGTCATGTGCGGCGGTGGGCATGCGAATGATCACGACGAGCCATGGTCGAATAATGGTCCATGCTCGGTGGTGCGCGTGCGAATCGTCATGGTTGAGCCATGGTCACGAGGCGGAGGCGCCGAGCCATGGTCCGGGACGTCGAAACCTCCTCCCTTCTGGGAGTCCTGGCCCCGATCGAATGGGGATGACGGTGGTGCCGGCGTTCACTGTCACTCTCCCGGCTCATTCTCATGGCGTGCTCCACCTTGGAGCCGGCCCTCCTCGGGCGCAGCGACTGCCGAAGCCTGTCCTTCCTCTTCCCCCGCACCGACGACGACGACGACGGCTCCCACCTGGACGACCTGCCCGCCGTGGCGCCGGCGGCCCCGCGGTGTTGGTGGCCGTTGTAATCGGAGACCGACGACGACAGCGACGACGAGCGGCCGACGTCGTAGCTGCTCGTGCTGAGGTCCCCCTTCCCCAGCTCAATGTCGTCGTCCGGCTGCTGCCGCCGTTGGCCGCGCCGGCGGCGGTACACGCGCTCGGTGTCGCGCACCTTGCGCCAGAGGTGGTGGAGCAGGTGGAAGCCGCCCCAGCAAGGCAGGTACACCAGCTTGCAGGCGTTCTTGGCCAGGCACTTGACCACGCCGAGCTTGCATAGGAGGTAAAAGACGTAGAGCACTGCACGGGCAAGTTTGATCAAGGTAGCAGAAGAGGGTTAAGATTTGAGACCAAATGCATTTTTTTTTTCTTTTTCATCTTCTGATACGAAAGAATCGAACGCATGCGTTCCAGTGTTATTATACAACCCCATGATACATATATGTTACTATGGAAATATGGAAATGTAGGGTGAACTGCGTGACTGACTCACCGATGAGGACGAGGATGACAGCGAAGATGAACTTGAGGACGCTCGTGACGCAGAGGTGCTCGATGAAGCAGAGCAAATCCCATGTCCCCGAGCAAACGCGCCTTTTTTTTTTTTTTGGCCAGAAAGCAAAGTAAAGATCAGTGGTGTCAAATTCAGTCCAGAAACGACTAAGTACACCACTCTTGGTTATCTTGAGAGAAAGAACGTACTCGCAGGAGACACCGTTGAACGGCGACGAGATGACGCTCCCGAGGAACCCGCCGAGGCCGCTCGCCGCCGTGCCGATGACAGAGCCCATGGATCGATGATGGTGCCTGTACTATACAGCACGCCGGAACCGGCGCAAGGACCCAGAGCGCAACTGTCTCTTCGTCGGGCAAACGGAGACGGATGCGGCCAGTTACTCCCTCTCCCTGCAGCGGATGGACGATCAAGACCGGGCGGCAGTGACGTGTACCGGTGCGGCAAGAACGGAATGACGGAGGACGGACGCATAACGGCAATATTTTTTTTGTGGAATTAGAATTAGCCTGTTAAGGGGTTGAATCCGCCTTGCATCCCTACAAATTCTCTAACAGTAACCCCGCCTTGCATCCCTAGGAGACAATTAGTTCTCTAATAGTCATAAAAACGAGATATGGAGGTAGTACAGTGACAGAAACATGATCAGATAACCACAATGAAAAAGAGCAAACTCACGAGATACATCATGCATAGACCACAGCAACAGGGACTCTCAAAAAGTTAAGATTCGACCACATTACACCATCATACCACATTACCACCATACATTAGTGACAAAACACTGATAATTCTTGTAAGCCAATTTTATTTCACGGGACGACCGAGGCGGAACTGCAGTTTCCTCCAATCACGCAGGCACGACGACCGGACGTGCGGACCGATGTCTAGCCGGAGATCTGAATGGACTTCACCTCGGTCTTCTTGACCTCCTCCTTGGGCACGGTGACTGTCAGCACGCCGTTCTCCATGGCGGCCCTGATCTGCTCCGTCTTGGCGTTCTCGGGCAGCCGGAACCTGCGCAGGAACCTGCCGCTGCTGCGCTCCACGCGGTGCCAGGTGTCCGTCTTCTCCTCCTGCTCCTTGTTGCGCTCGCCGCTGATCTGGAGGATGTTGCCGTCCTCCACCTCCACCTTGACCTCCTCCTTCTTCAGCCCCGGCACGTCCGCCTTGAACACGTGCGCCTCCGGGGTCTCCTTCCAGTCGATCCGCGCGCCGGCGAAGGCCGCGGTCTCCGAGCCGGTGCGCGGGAACGAGGGGAAGAGACTGCTGCTGCTGCCGGAGCCGAAGGGGAAGCCCTCGAACGGGTCCCAGAGGTCCAGGGAGAAGGGATCGAACACGTTGCTGCGGCGGATCAGCGACATGGTTGGTTCGATTTCTAGCTTACGACTACGAGTTGGAGATTTGGGTTGTGATCGAACGATTTGGTTGAGCTTATGATCGCTGCTTGCTGTCTCTCTTGATTCCTAGACGACGGAGAGCGGGGAGCTTTTATAGAGGAAAAGCGATAGCGAAGAAGTGGAGGGGAAAGTAGTTTCTGGAGTGTTCTCACGTGTTCGCGCATGGACACGACGCCGCTGGATTTCGAGATTTCGAGTGTGGAAAATGCTAGAGCTATCCAGTGTGGTCCCTCTTCTACGAGTAGATCGAAAGTAGCTGGGCTTGTAGTAATTTTCTTCATGGGCCAAGGCCCGGCCTTGTGCCCAAAAACAATTCAGCCCAACATCAAACAAGGCCCACGCGTGCACACTCGACGGACCTCTCTGTCTCGGGGCTTCGGATTCAGGCGACTCGCCGCACGCACTGGAGACGGCGGAGTCGTCGGGGAGGTGAGCACGAGCACGGCGTGGTGAACTAGTTGTGAGGAGAAGAGAAATTCCACTGCCGTGGCAGCCATGTCGGTGCAGGAGTACCTGGAGAAGCACCTGCTCGCGCGCAAGGTCGAGGAGGCCGTGAACGCGGCGGTCCGCGCCAAGGCCCCCGACCCGGTGCTCTTCATCGCGGGCCACATGCGGCGGGCGGCGCCCGCCGTGATCACGAGGGTGCGGGCGCGCCAGATCCTCGACGGGCACGGCGCGCCGGCCGTCGAGGTCGAGCTGCACACCAACAAGGCCGTGCACCGAGCGTCCGCGGCCGGCGCGGGCGCGCCCGAGGGCGCCGCCGCCGACGCGGCCGGGGGCGCCGAGAGGCGGAAGATCCTCGCCAGGGCGGTCGCCGACGCGGTGCGGGTGATCAACGACAAGGTGTCGGAGGCGCTCGTTGGGATGGATCCGCAGCAGCAGGCGCAGATCGACCAGGCCATCATGGACTTGGACAAGGCGCGTCACAAGGTGGAACACTCGGAGGCCCTTTCCCTTTTCCTCTCCTCTGCGGTTTTTTGTTCCTGAATTCTGCATTGTCAAACCCATGCTATACACAACCAACTGATGGCTCCATATGCTCTAGCAATTCTCTACATTGGGTATAGTCAATTTAGGGGCAGTGTGGGACACCAACTATTTCGGTTATATTGACTGTTCGGAAATAATGCTGCTCTTTTCACTGTACTTGTGTTCCCTTATTTCTGGCAAATAGATTTTATCCAAATGGGAATAGCTCTGATATTGTGCGAAATGCAGGCTGAGCTTGGAGCCAATGCTATGCTGGCAGTGTCAATTGCAGCTTGCAAAGCTGGTGCTGCTGAAAAAGAGGTGCTGCTTTTCTGCTAAAATCATCATAATAATAATTTGATAAACATATCATGCCACGGCAAAGAATTCTTATTGTCGGATCATTGGATGCCTGTTGCTGTGCAGGTTCCACTCTACAAGCATATAGCAGATCTTGTTGGCAAAAGCGCTACAACTCTTCCTGTCCCTGCAATTACAGTCATTAATGGTGGAAAGCATGCTGGAAATGGTCTTCCCATTCAAGTATTCCTCCAAACCTTTAGAATCTGAGAAGTTGAAGGCATTACTCCCTTATTTTGTCCACTTGAATTATCTTTTGCCTAAATAGAAAAATATTATATTCATGTATATCAACCATATCAACATGTTTAACTTTAGTTCCGGAGTAACTATAAACCTTTCTTATTTGTAGGAAATTATGATCCTTCCTGTTGGTGCTAAGAACTTTGAAGAAGCAATGCAGATGGGTTCAGAGACCTATCACCATCTCAAGGTAGCCTTCACTTCTAACAATCTGTGCTGCAGATATAACATAGGTGTTGTTTTCCACTCATACTTGGTTCAAGATGTTCATGAAACATCATAGTATCATGTTGAATAACAAACTAATGCTGCACTCCGCCTTTCTGATTCCTTCTACTTTTTTCCACGTTCTGAATTTCGCTATTATTAATTCATTTGGGTCGGTTATCATTGAGACAAAGTACTGAGTACTGACATTATGGACCTCTTAGCTTTTAAAAGTTTTGCCCTCAGGCTGCCATACAGGTTTGCCCACCTTTTGTAGATATCTACTTACTAATAATTGCTTTTATTACAGGATATTATCTTGGAGAAATGTGGCTCAGACAGCTGCAACATTGGAGATCATGGTGGGTTTGCTCCAAATATTTCCAGGCAAGTGAGAAACTAATTTACTATTTACTGATATCACACATTTCTTGTTTTCCCAGTTGGGGACCTACGTATGGATTTCAATATTGCCATATCTATGTTGCTTTATTGATATTCAGCATAAATGAAGGCCTGGATCTTGTTATTGCGGCAATAGAGAGGGCTGGATATAACGGAAGAATAAAATTGGCAATTGATGTTGCTGCTACTGATTTTTGTGTAGGTAAGTAGAAAAGCATTGCATTGCCTATGCATGGACTATGTATATGTTGAAAATTTAACTCTCTGAATGAAAATATGAAACAGACTACTATGTATATGTTGAAAATTTAACTCTCTGAATGAAAATATGAAACAGACTATCAAATTTGGTGATATGATGTAATCATTCTGCTGCTCTGGTTGTGTCTGCTTACTGGAAGAGTCTCACGCAGTTTTTTCACTTTTAGGCCCCTATTTATCCATACTATTTATGCATGGACTATGTAAATGTTGAAAAATTAACTCTGAATAAAAATATCAAACAGACTATGAAATTTGGTGATAGGATGTAATCATTCTGCTGCTCTGGTTGTGTCTGCTTACGGGAAGTCTCACGCCCTTTTTTCACTTTTAGGCCCATATCCATATTATTTATGCCTCGTTTTTTCTGTGCTGTTATCTGTTTGTTTAATATTGCTACTGAACACCAGAACCAGCCATTGCCATTGAAAGCACACTGTCAGAACCGCCTAGCAGGAATCTTGTAACAATGTTGCTACATACTTGCATTCGGATGACCACATACTGTACAATCTTGAGCCTAGAAATAGTGCGCTTGAACGTTAGTTGATTCTATAGTCAATGCATTGTGTTCTTTTGTATTTGCTATGTGAATGAGTTAGCTTATGGCTATGTTCACCCAACTCTTTGCAGGAAAGAAATATGATTTGGAGTTCAAGTCAACAAAGAAATCAGGGCAGAACTTCAAAACCGCTGACGATATGATTGAGATCTATAGCCAGCTTTGTTCAGGTATCCCTGAATTATGGGTTGGCATCATCTTTCTTTTTCTTCTACATATTTTAGTCTCATGAAGCATATAAACACGAGTTTGCTGATTTCCTCCCTCCACTTTCTGCACTAGAGTACCCACTTGTCTCCATTGAGCAGCCCTTTGATAAAGATGACTGGGAGCACTCAAAAAAATTGACCACTCTAGAGCTGTGCCAGGTGATTTTTTCCTTCTAACTTTCAGTTATTAGTTCGTGAGTAGCTCATGGTATGAAATGTGTACAGGTTGCAGGGGATGACTTGTTGATGTCTGACCCCGAACGCATTAAGCGGGCAGTTAGTGAGTACACTTGCAATGCTCTTGTTCTTAAGGCAAGTATCAAGTCATCCATATAAATTCTTATTGGGGCTAGTTTGTGTTATATATCCATGTTATTGGAATAGTTCGAGAGTGGCAAGTAACAGTACCACATGACATGTAGGCATGCTTTATTTGACAATATTTGGATTTTCATACTTATTCTTTATTAAAACGCTACTCTTCCTTCTCAATGTTCATTATAAGCTTTGTGTAGCCTGAGTTGAGTTGTTTGTAAGTTTATTTATATAGGACGTTGCTGTACTCAGTCTGAAACAGTAATACATTTATCATCCATATATTATTGAATTTGCTGAAAGCTGAGAAACTTGCAATTGAACTAATAGGCTGTAGCCTATAGGCACATTGTGGTCACAACTCTTACTTGCACGTGTATTCTCATCACCCCCTTGCTCCCTTAAAGTTCATATATGGTTCTGTTGACACCCTATTTCGAACATGATTATTTCATAGGTTTTGGAGGAAACATATTGCTGCCTGCAAAGTTTCTATATTCCTTAGGGGCCCTTAGTATACCTTTTGTGTTTCTTCTCATGTTTAGTTTGTCAATAACATTTTTATATATGCAGGCAAATCAAGTGGGCACTGTCACTGAGGCCATAGAGGTTGTGAAGCAGGCAAAGGATGCTCATTGGGGTGTGATGGTGTCACATAGGTCTGGAGATACTGAGGATTCTTTCATTGCTGACCTGGCTGTTGGCGCTGCAGCCGGACAGATCAAAGCCGGTGCCCCCTGCCGTGGAGAGTGTCTAACTAAATACAATCAGGTTTTCTTTCCGTTGCATCCTTTATATTTTTATGCGAGTACACAGCATACACATGACCATGAGTACAGTTGACTTGTGGTAACCTTGCTACGTTGACTTTGCAGCTGCTTAGAATAGAGGAGGAACTTGGAAGTGACGGCGTCTATGCAGGGGAGAATTGGAGAACTGTAAGCACGAGCTGATCTGTGGTATCATTTGAGATTTTGAGTTGCGGGGAGAATTGGAAATCATGACTTGCCTTCGTATGTAGCCACTTAACTTTTCTTTGTTGTCTTGTCCAATTGCGTGTGCTCATCCTCAGCAAGGATATGGAAATATATAGGGTGGTGAAATGCACCATTTTGTACTAGACTGGCATTGTTGTCGAACATATAGTGGATGCAGTGGCGGGGTTTACCTTTTTTGGGTTGTTCAACTTGGATTTGTTTAATTTGTGTATAGCATGGGTTATAAACATGAGTACATAACTTGAGAAGATGGTTTAAGGAATAGAAGTGAGTTACGTTCTATTTTAATTGGTCCTTTCCCGTAGCTCATAGTCATATAGTTGATGCCCTTCAAGTTTATGAAACTATTCGGTAGTGCTCACGTCTCAGGCTTGAACTACAGCTATGACCTAAACCGTTTGTATGAGTGCATACTTTTGTTTTCTCAATCAACTTTGCCTAGATGAGATGAATGCCTAATAAGCTGGCCTACAAGCTCTGTACTGTGGACAGTACCATATGTTTATGAAGTCAGTCGCAACTGATTTTTCCAAAATCTTGGTCCGTATAAGGGTTTTTAAATCCTTTTGAACTAAAAGGTGGAAATATCTGGTGCACAAGATAACAGGAGTATAATATGGATGTACATATACGCAATCAAACTAGCCCTTCCTATTTATTCTGACTTCTGAGTAGCGCATGCGAATACTATAGGCGGTGTCAGGAACTTTAAAGCGGTGAATTATACCATTGAGAGCAAGTATAATAAGATGATGTAAGTAGGTCATATAAGATGATGCTGAGGCGGAGACCAAGAGAGGAGGCAACAATATACAACTAGCAGTTATCTTTGTTATTAGGCATTAGCTATGTTCTAATTGCTCTTCTAATCTCACGGGCATTTCAATTTCCAACGCTTCCATTTGCATTGAACATGCTTAAAGCGTGTGGCACTCATGTCGCTGTGCTCAGCGTAATCCAGCAGAAGGTATGTCTTGCAGTCGGCAGTTCTCTGCGCACAACTTACAAGAACAAACTCGGCTAGCAGCAAGTGTAACCTTTAACCCTGCCTGGGAGAGCTTCCTCACTTTGCCTTTCTGGGAGGCAGTGAGGCAGAAACCTCCGAAACAGGGTAGCTTTTCGACCTATATACAGAGAAGAAAGTTCACTAAACCAAAAAGAACCTTTTAGTATGTGTATGTCACAAAAAAAACTTTTAGTATGACCACATAAGCACCCAAGACAACAAAACAATATAGACAATATGTCGATCAACAAAGGCAAGATACCCGATTTCATTACTTGGTGCACAACAATTTCAGTGGAGATTTCACAACTTGATGCACAACAATTTCGTTAAAAATGACAGCAATTCCATGGTTCACCGATGAGATCCAGCTAGCACAGCAGAGGATACCTAAATAAAGTAGTCTGGTATCCTCAGGGCATAGATGGAATAACATACAGCATGTGGTTTTTAAGTAAAAACAGGAGGCTTCCCAACTCTCGCCTTCAAACCCCCACTGTTGAAATGATGTGATCAGGAGGACTCAGAGGCTGGTTGTTCTGGCTGTGCTTCAGCAGCACGCTTGACCGACGCGCACTTGATTAGGTGGTTGTAGCTTCCCTTCTCCTTGAAAAGTTGAGAGAAATGGTGTTTGCAGTAGAGGATGCCCTCCAAGGCTGCATAGTTGGAAGGTGTAATCGCACAGCCCCCATGGGAGCATTTGAAGCATGACTTATGGTAGGCCTTTTCTTCAACTGTTACCTGCAATGTTTTTAACAGCCAGGCATTAGAACCACTGTCCACATGTTTTGCTGGCTTAAGGAGAGCGATCAAAAAGGGTATTGATGACTCAAGGCAAAAGGATAATTAGACAAATTAAGATGAACAAAGATACAACTTTATTGTTAAATGGAGCAAAATTCAGGTTTACAGCACGACATGGTTAACATAAGTAGAAGGGGATAGATATTTGTTCATTTGTGAAAACCAATGAAACCCATGGGAATTGACCCTGAGATGTTCCGTAGCAAATATTGACCTTGATGAACTACTGAATTTGATGCCAGAGTTTCACAGGCTACATAATGAAAAGTAAAAGGGCACAATGTGATCAAAATTACCTTCTCAAGAGGATATGCGGTTTTACCGCAAGTCGCACACTTGTCTTGTGTTCCTGAAAACATCCTTGCAGCTTTGCTTGGTGATCTGGTCTGGATAGCAGATTTTGGACAAAACTGATCACTTCTCCATTTCAATAATACAATGAGACAAAAACTAACGCGCAAAGACTGGCACTCACCAGCTCAGGGGCCAACTTTTCCGGAGTAATCTTTGCAGCTGAAAGAAGCAAACCATGAGCACATCGCTGTGTCAGATGACGGAAACACAAAAAAGTTGTATTTTCATTTCAATGGTTCGGTACTGAATGAAAACTTACGTGATTGTGATTGTGATTGGAAGCTCTTGTTGTAACTCCCGGTCTCCTTGAAAAGCTGCTCGAAATGGGCCTTGCAGTAGGGCACTCCTTCGAACGAGGAATAGTTGCTCAGCTTTCAGAGGCAAAACGGATGAATACGGAGATTGTCAGACCTTACACAACTCCTTATCTTTTGCCTAGAAATACATCGACAGGTCGTTCTAAACAGAAGATCAAATAAGATTTTCCATTTGCAATCAATTTTCTGCCCAATCCTCTCTGTTTTACCAAGTCAGCGAAATGGGAAACGAAAAAAAATCATGAGCTCTCCTGGGCATAGGATTTTTCTGATACTAAGATAAGAAACTCGCGCCAGATCCGTTCGCCGCAGCAATTCGCAGATCTGCTACCCGGTGCTACACTGCATTACCCCTACAGATCCATCCATCCACCTACCCATTATATATCTACTAGAAAAGAACACGCGAAAGGAAGCAAACGTACGGAGAGGGTGGACTTGCAGTGCTGGCACTTGAAGCAGGAGCGGTGGAAGGCGACGCCGTCGGTGGAGAGCTGGTCCATCGGGTACACCGTCTTGGTGCACACCTTGCACTTCTGCTGCGTCCCGCTAAACATCTTCCCCTCCCGATCGACCACACGGGTCGTTGCCGGCCGGCGAGATCTGACCGAGAGCCCGATCCGGCCTTGGCCTGCGCGCGCTGTGGCTGGGACGAAGAATGAACACGGAACACCTCGCCCGGCGTCCCGATTGCCGCGCTGATATACGCAGGCAGGACTGCAGGAGCACGAGGCGCGATTAAGCGATGGAATTATGACGGCTTCGCCTCCCTCCCCCAGCTCGCCTCACTTTTGCCGCGGCGGAAAGGAAAAGGCAGCCAGCAGCAGCAACAAACGAGCGACGACGGATGTGCGAATCGGATGATGGAGGCACTGTGCCGTGCTGCTGCTCATTAAACTAGTCAGCAATTATTACTACCACCATTAGTGCGCAGTCGAGGAGGGAAGCTCCGTGCACAGGACGCTCTGACGGCTCGGGTCACTGGTGGAGGGGCCACCGGAGAGTGGGACCTACGTGTCGGCGAGCAAGGAGTTCAGCAGCTGCGGTGGGGAAGAAGTACGGGGGAAGCAAGCACGGGGACGGGGTCGCATGGCCGCGTGGGTGGAGGAGCGAGCGGGACCCAGGCGTCAGGATCGGAAGACGAGATATTATTGGCCGGGCCCGGGGCGGCAGGCGTGGTGCGGCCCACGTCGGCCAGCCTTTTCCCGGCTGCCTCGTCGGACTATGATACCTATTGTTTGGTTCGGCACTGGCTGCTACAGTACGTAGTACAGCGCATTGCATGACATGGCATTCAAGTCTCTCACGACCCTCTCTACCTCTCTCTCCTTCAGCTTTTTTTCTCTCAATTTTCATTGAGACCGAAAGGACGAGGTGTACGTACTCCGTATGCATTTTTGATACGCGCAGTGCTGCCAGGGAGGGTGGTTAACTGTGGGGCCGAAGGAGCACCGGGAGGAGCGTGACGTGCTCGTTGTCTACGTCCAGCCGTTGTTGGTCTGGGTCCGTCACGGTCGCGGTGGCAGCGGCACGCGCCAGGGGACAGGTCTAACTTACAGCTTGGTAGACGATCATAGTGTACAGTACAAGCCATCTGTTGCACCTACTTCTGTACAGCTCATTTTTTGTAACGTTTTGCTTTTTGCAATCAAGGTTGGTTTACTTGCTAAATCATGCACGACCTTATGGTTGGTAACAATACAGTATAACTAGTAGCTACATAAATGCCAAATTGCAGCCACCGTGCTGTTCAATTTCCAATTGCCACCACCGATCAAATATTCGCTATAGTCTTGCACTTGCTTTGTACGTTTGGTTCGTTGACAAGGTTAGATGATAGAACGATAGACGGTGGTCTAATTTTATTTCATTTTTTTGAAGTGTTTAGTTAGGGACTAGTATGGATGAGATGATTCATGTTAAAAGAATATGATTTTTTTTTAAATTACACAGTACAAAAGTAGACGGTTATAATACGCGTGCACATTCTTACACCTACTTAGATATTGAATAACCGATCTAGTAAATTTATTTGGTAGACAAGGTCATCCACCTTTGCTCAATTTTATCCTAGAATTAGCAAATTGGCCATTTTAGATCTCAACTTTGCATTTTTGGCTCAACTTCATCAAGTCCTCAATCTTTTCTTTCTTCTCAACTTCGCCGCTCGTCTTACATTTAACATAGAGAGGGAAGGGAATAGATGCATTCAACATTTCCAGCCTCATGCAAAGGAC
Source organism: Themeda triandra (assembly GCA_018135685.1). Classification (NCBI taxonomy): domain Eukaryota; kingdom Viridiplantae; phylum Streptophyta; class Magnoliopsida; order Poales; family Poaceae; genus Themeda; species Themeda triandra. The sequence goes on along the minus strand of JAENPR010000200.1, from coordinate 534,543 downwards.
ATAATATATATGACTCCGGTCAGCCATGCTTTCGACACGATGAGTGCTAATAATTCGATATATATCAAGCATTATCCCTCAACCACAACTTCCGGCAAACGATCCATTATCCTGCCGGCCACCAACCGGTCACCGAACAAATCGCTGGCAAATAGCATTGGCCTCATTAGGGCAGGGGTACGGTACAAGTACATGACATGCGTCATCTTAGTTCAAAATCTGCTAATCAATAAAATGTATATTATGACTCTAAACTTAACCGTGAAACCGTTGTCACAGCACCTCGATTTGCAAAGAAAACGAGAGAAAAAATATACACGATCACAGCATGCAAACGACATATATATTTTGAAATTGATATTTTGATAACTCAACTGAACCAATTCCATTGGTGGCTAAAAGAAAGGGGGAACAAGCACAGATATAAAAAAAAAAAAAAAAATACAACCATAGTATGACGATGGGCACTAAAAAGTAGATAGCTCTGTAACTATGTCACACTAGCAAATCATAATGGTTCCTCCCGCTGTATAATAGTCTTACTGGTGTCTTTTTCTTCCACTGCTTTGTATTTTTGGTGAATTCCAAACCATATTCAGCTATAGGTATGAAGCCATTACCCCGACCATGGTACTGCAAACATGAAGTATATAGATCACTGAATTACAGAACATAGTGCCAGGTTCAGTTTCAAGTATAGCCTATGGAAATATATCACTAACATGTATTTGCAAGGAAACAAAAGGTAGTGCTTTCATCCTAATAGGAATTTCAAATTCGATGGTGGATTGAGATTATACAGGGAGAAGTTCAAATATCATTAAAGTAATTTTTTATCAATTTAACTGTTAGCAAAAAAATACTTCCATATTTTACCATATTTTTGCTTAAAGATCACAAATTCACAAATATCACGATTCAAGAACACTGAATTCAGAAAAATAGATTATGGAAGCAGATATCTGAAATGGGAAGCTACATTGCTATGAATTTATATAGATCATTTAGTCCTATGCAAGCTTTAACCTTTCATTGGCTCTGCTGTAAATTCTTGGTGTTATTTTATTTTATTAGAATTATTTAATGTTATCACCCCACAATTCATTCCCATGGTAATGATGATACTAAAATTCACCATTATTTGTACATTTGGTTATTACTTCTTCACTTTCACAATAAAGTCAGGCCAACCAGAAATGGTCATTTCAATTTTGTTCAAGTCAAAACAATATTTACAGATCTGGTCATCTGGACCAAAGATCCAGTAACTCTCTATGAATGCATTATCCTAGAAGCAGGTAGAATTACCTCACGCTCTGGAATATAAATAATTATTGGCTGCCGACACAGTCTAGACAAAACCTGAAAGAAGGAAAATGTCATATGCAAGTAATATCTAAAAGACAGGCATATAATCCAACTTGGCGGGCAGTAAGGCACTAGCATTCCACTCCATCTATTTTGGCTAGAACCTCCAGAAGTTCAACAAAAGTAAAATAAGATGCATTAACTTGTCTATCATGTCGATCAGATTCTCCCTGGATCTAATCTGGTAAATAAATGATGACTAGTTTCAAAAAAAAAAAAAATGATGACTGCACAAACTAGGAATTTCAGGTTTTTAGAACAATGAAATCTATACCAGGAGTTCCGACTCTCCACCCCAGAAATCAGGCCGCCTTATCCTTTGGCAGTAGCTACATAAAATATGAATCGGTTAGCATCTTTAAGTCAGTTCATGTTGTTAAAGCAAACTAGAAAGTTATAGGAGCCTAACCGTTTCAAGGATTGCTCCACAGTAATTGCTATAACTGCTTCTTCATACTCCAGCCGCTCGGTCTCGCTGTCGCATATAATTTCTTTCACTGCCATCCGTAAATCATCTAGGAAAATGGAGATTTATTTTAATTAATTAAAAGAATATCTTATCAACAATAAAATCTCATACAATGAATATGCAGTAAACAGGTGATAGATGGATATTCTCATGTTTATCTGCAGGCTAAAGTTGCTTGCAGATTTTTTTTTTTAAAAAAAAAACTTGTTTGGTTAAGTAAAGGGGTTAAAAAAAATCTGCAATATATATGTTGTACAAGTCTGAAGTGTCCAAAACTCCAAATCGTGCCAGATATCTGGAATGTGATGGGTCTTACTGTTAGTCTGTTGGTCTGGTAAATATGTCTAATTGACATTGATTTTCCAGAAGTTTTTTCAACGAAAGGTTATCGTTGTAAGTTTGAAATGCTATATACTGCTACATCACATAGTTTGTAAAAGACTCTTTCCTTCTTAATACAATGACAAGTGGTTCTCCTGCGTGTTTGAGAGAAAAAAAAAAAAAACTTGCTATAAAAATCTGTTCTTCAAGTCAAAGATAAGAACTGAAATTGAAGCTCACAGTTGGTATCATAGATGGATATATGATGCTCAATTCTCATAAGAACAGATGACACTCTCATTCATGTTTTTTTTAATCGACAAGGATACCAATTTTCTGATGTTGTGGTTGTTGAAGCGGCGTGCTATCATATAACATGATTGTAAACTCATGTTTCTTTCCATTATCTTTTTTTTTTCACAAAGTAAGTGTTGTTACATATAAAGCTGCCTGCATTGTTTCAGGCTATAACTTCCATGTTGTTTCAATATATCCTTATCAAGTGCACAAATTTTAACAAGACATGAGGCCAAAAGTAAGCAGAAACAAAACCAATAATGTGGAAATTGATCTCTGTACGAGGCATCGCTTCAGGCTACCTGCATCTTGTACCTCCTCCCTTGGGGCCAAGGGAATCCCCTTATTTTTTGCCATCCCTTTAGCCTACAAGCAACACACCAGTTCACCCTGTGATATGAATGTGCATACATGCTAAAAACGCGCTTGAAGAGGCGTTGTTCTAACTAAACTCGAAAGACAACGAATCGAATACTAAAGGTGCATTGTTGGAGAATACTGAATGTGCACAATCCATCCGAACGCACAGAAGGAGATTCTGCAGCAACTTACCAACGCTCGAAACATGCACCGGCCATCGCCGGTGACCCTCTGAACCCCGTAATGCTCCACCTTGGTCAGCGCCGCCGACCACCCACCCCTCCTGCCCACGAGAAGGTCAGAACAACAAACAAGGTCTTGCAGCTTCACTCCGCTTCCCCTCTAATCGATTCAGATATGCAGAGAGAGTCGAGGGGGAGATGACGCAGACGTACAGCGAGGAGGCAACCCTGGCGAAGCAGTGGAGTTGGGGCCAGGCAGGCGGCGCGTGCGCGTGCGCAAGCGCGGAGTCGTCCAGGAGCTCGAACTTGGCCGTGCCGTCCCGGAGGCGCTCGAGAAGAGTGGCTGCCACGACCAGCACTGAGTCAAAATTACGCGCGGGAATCGGAAAACACCGCCGAGATGCGGAGAGGGGAGTATAGACTTGAAGGGCGCACCAACCATTGGATGGCCGCGCCGCTGCCGCCATTCGACTGCAGCCTGCTCGCACTCCTTCCTCCGGCACCACCAGCAGCGGAAGGTTGAAGAAGGGCCAAAGCGGACAAGGTGCGGCCTATTTTTTCCGGATAGAACCATAGAGATGGTCGCCGCCGCTGGGGTGAGGAAGGAAACGGGCCATGGGCCCATGGCCCGTCTTTCGGATGCTGGGCTTTCGGCCTAGACGACGGCGGCCATCTGTATTTTTTTTTCTTTTTTGATGAGTTGAGAGTCTCGGTGGAGGTTCAGGTACCAAACACCAAACCTACGGCGTCAGGCGTCAGGCATCAGTCGTCAGAGCCTCAGAGGTCCGATCAGTTAGAATTCCTGGCCTCTCACGATCTCAATTCTCACCAGTCAAATTCCGGCAAAACCAGCGCGAGCGACCTGCACCTACCATGTCGTCCCTCGAGATATTTTGCAATGCCTTCACAAATATCTCGTTGGCCCACGCGACACGGCGCCATCAGCAATCGCGGCGTCCCCTCTCGCGCGCTCGGTGCACCATTATAGCACGGCGCGCGGCACGCCTTCGGCCTCCCTCCATTCTCACTACCAGAGGACGTCTACTCGTAGCTAGCCAGCGACGTGACAGCGAGGAGGAAGAAAGGCAGGCCAGGGATCAATGTCGAGGCCCAACAGGAGCGACGCGCACCCCTCGGCCGAGGACGAGGCGACGCTGGAGGCCGAGGTGCGGGAGTACTTCGACGACGCAGCGCCCAAGCGCCACACCAAGCCGTCTCGGAGCGAGCACTCCGCCGTGTACGCCGACGCGCTCGTCCCGGACGCCGGCGGCAACACCCATCCGGAGCTCGACAAGTTCCAGGAGCTCGAAGCCCACACCGAGGTAGGCTGAACTGCAACAGGCACTACCTAATATGATTGACGCGCACGGGTTAACAGAATCGGTGTTTCTTTCAGAGGTTGGTGTACGAGGGCGGCAATGTCGGAGAGGAGTTCGTGGAGACGGAGTACTACAAGGACCTCGGCGGCGTCGGCGAGCAGCACCACACGGTTGCCACGGCCTTCTTTTCCACCTCCTGCTTGCTTCTAGTTCCACACTTCCATGCACGGTTCTGACCATGAACTGCTATTTACCGCGCGTGCGAGCAGACCGGAACGGGCTTCATCAAGATTGACAAAGCTAAGGGCGCCTCGTTCAAACTGTCTGAAGACCCCAGTGCAGAGGAGCGCCATGCTTCTTGCAAGGGAAACCCTGCTACCAATGAGTGGATCCCGTCAGCTGACACGGTAAGATTGGGGCACTGTTCCCGTTTATCCTATGCAGTATCAAACGAACACATCGTTAAGCAAGTAGCTGTTGCGTTGCGTCCTTTCAGGTGTACCCGGCGTCAGACAAGCCAAGCAGAAGCGACAGCTGAGCAATTGTTCTCCAGGCTCCAGCCATGAGAATTCAGACGAGTGCTTTCTACCATCAGAATAAGGAACCACACTGATTGTCCACGGGTCAAGGATGCACGTATCTTTACTATTCTGCGGTCGAAATTCTTGTAATTTTTACTTGGAAAAAAGTGTGCTGCCAGTTAGATTTCTGTGTTCTGGCTGTAAATGGCAAGGAATAAAGTTTTAATCATGGCTCAGCAGTCAAATCAATATCTGTATTCTAATTCTAATAAGGCTCTAGAAACTATCAAACCTTCAAAATAAACTAGGTGAGAATTCCATGTCGTTTTGAAATTGCCTTCAACCGCAACGAACGGAAATAGGTGATAAGATTAGACCAATCACAGAGAAAGCAAGAACATGGTATTTATTATAGAACATGTTGAAATGGTTATTGATACAGATATTACCACGAAGTAGGTACGTAATCGATCAATTCGGATCGAGGATACGGATCAGTCCTGGTGCGCTGAGATCGCCGCGGCGTCGGACTTTGGTCGGACGCGGAGGCGGGCGAGCTCGGCGTCGATACGGCCGGTGAGGATGAGCCCGAACATGCGGTAGTCGCAGAGGAAGGACCACACGGGGTGGCCGAACGTGGCGGGGCGGTTGCCCTCCACGAAGAAGTGGCTGTACCACGCCATGCCGTACCCGAGCACGGGCGCCGCGAGGAGGATCGCGGCGCGGCCGGTGGCGGCCGCGAGCGCCGCGCAGGCGAGCGACGCCAGCGTGCCGACGAAGTGCCACCGCCGCGTGCCCGGCTTGGAGTGCTGGCTCAGGTAGAAGCCCCAGAACTCCTCCATGCTCCCGAACTGCCGCTGCCCCTTCCCCGACGCCTCGCCGCCGCTCCTCCCCATCCGTACGCCGCGGTTGCTGTCCCTGTCCCCTTCCGCTCTGCGCTGCGCTGCGCTGCTTCACAGACAGCGGTGCGTTTTGCCTTGGTGAGACGTGAACGTATACCTACCAACCTCTACTTGGTACCCACTGCGCAGTCACTGGCTCTCCTTTATCCTGATCCGGCTATTCTGAGGCAAATTCTGGAGGACTGCACGTCGCGATCCGGGAGTTGGGCAGCAAGAGAGCATGCTGGGGAGTGGGGACAGGCGAGCCAAGAAATGCTCCGGCCTGAGCAATGCCCGTTCAAACTCAAGGAACGCCGTCGAGGAGACACGACACGGCCCCGACAGGGCGACATTTCCATAGTCGAACGGATATAAAATAGCCAGAGAAAACATATTTTCAAAATAACTTTTGGTCCATTCACATTGAGGTTTTTCACTGCTGCGAGTCCGATCATGAGAGGCCTTCGAGGTCCTGTTCGAAGATGACGACTCTTTCCTCGACGACATCACCCCGGAGGTTGACACGCTCCTTGGCTTAGGCGCTGGAGGCAGTTTTTTCTTGCAATTGTGATCGCCTCTTCTTTGTTTGTTACCGCAGATTCTTTTGTGTTTTTCTTCTTTCTTTTATGCGATTTGGTCACCATTGTAGAGGTAGCTTCGACTTTTGACAAGTTCATATGTTCCATACACATCATTAGTTGACATAACATCAAAATCAAATACATTAAGAAACTACCGATAACATGAAATAAGCGACCAGGAGATCTTAAATTCAAATTCGCAGCAGCCTAGGAAGCCCATAATCACTCTGGAGAAGTCAACACTAAGACTGTCATTGCTTACACCAGCTGTCATAGGATTGAAAAACACTGCTTTGTTTGCCACAATCTTATCACCTCGAAATGCCTTCATACAGACCATCAGCTTGCCATGAAATTCGACGGATGCAACACAACGTGAAAGCTTGATAATCCCATCTCCAGCAAGTGGCTTTTCATCGTCAACATAATCTAATAAGATGATTTCTGCACCAGGTATGCTGGTGGTGCCGGAAGTAAACTGGGCTCGTAAACCACGTGGCCATGATCCACTAGTCATTCGCACCTCAATTGTTGCTTCCACTGAATAAGTGATAGAGCCAAGATGAAACAGCAGTTCGCAAAGCTTGCTTTCATACTCCATTTCAAAACGATGCGACTTAAGCTCAGGGAAGTGGCAGTAAGTTACAGCTAGAAAGCTCAACCATTGATCCTCAGACTCAGTAGTTCCCTTAACTTTCAGATCAACCTCAAAGGTTGCAGGGTCCCACACAACAACAGCACGTGTAGGGCCTGTCAGTTTCAAATATGGATCCTATATGCAACACCAGAAAATAATGTTAGGTAAATTGAAGTGAACCTAATAAAACAATACAGAGCATTGCAAACCAACATTGTAAACAGAAAGTAAACAACATAAAAAAGCAATACAGAACAAAGTTCTGTGCATCATTGACATGTAAAAAAACAGCATATTTGCTGTGTAATCATGCATGTACCGTTTTCAAGGCAACCCAGAAGATATCAGCCATGATTAAATATATGCTACTTTAGCTTATAATAACAGATTGGAGGGGAGGGGAGTGAGCCAGAGTCATGTACAAGCACGCAGGACAACCTCCTATAGCTGGGCACTCGACATGTCCCTGACACAACGTGCATGTGCTCAATTAGTTCAATCTGACAAGAGTGCCAGTTTGATTAGTAAATAGTTTTTGCTTCTCTCATATATTGTCAAACCTTCTATTTTGAAAATTCTTGGTTGAGCCATGCGGACTTTGAACTCAATGTGTCTGCAATTTCATTGTTTTAAGTAATGAAATTCAGGTTTCCCATTGTGTGGGAAAATAAATTATGAAAGTACCAAACCCACAAACATGACAGATTCACTAATCAGCAATCCCTCCATTCCATATTGTGAATCATTTTGACATATACATAGAACAGACCAAACGACTTCCAATTTAGAATGGATGGAGTACACAGATAAGTTTTATATAAAAAACAGAAAAAGGTACAGAGACAACATTGTGAAACACGCCACGCCCACCATGGTAATAACAGGCAATAGTACTTACAACTAACAGGAGAGTTGATGAAGAAATAAAAATATGATTGCTTCATCATGCAGCACAGCAAGAAGCATCAATCAAGGAATTGAATGACCAGTAAGAAATAATACGAACCTCTCGGGTAACGATTTGACAGTGATCTCTTGGGCGGTTAAAGATGATATTGCGATTTTGATCCATGCAGTCACGTATGGCAACCATCCCAAACACCTGGAGTGGCCACTGTAAACCCTTTCTCACCTTTGCAATTTTGAGTGCAAAGACCTGCAGGGTAGTTTGTAGTCCACATTTACAAGGATTCTTGTCATCAAGCTTCGGGTACGTGAAACGCTTGTTTGGGATCTTAGCTGCAAGTAGATTAATTGAGAATAGTTATTACGGAGTCCATCGATCAGCAACAATAAAGAATGCATATACAAAGATAAAGATGACATCTTGACTACTATATCACTGTTAAGTTAAGTTTATATATTGGTTAAGTTGTGATCCATCCATGCTAGCACATATAGAGGACAGAATATGTGATTGGATCCTTTACACAACATGACATGTCCAGCATGGAACCAAACATTGTTAACCTTGCTGGGCAAAACGACCTAGCTAGCTAGGGCAAAAGGCCAACATTGAACAACAGCCCCCGGTTAAGACTGCATCAATTCAAGCCGAGATATAGCAAACATAACATTATGATTATCCTGAATTGTCGAGGGGTAGTAGAAAACGGCGTCAGGATAGGAACAGGCTACCGGCCGGCCACAGCAGTAGGATCGAGGTACCAATTGGAAAGAGAGGTTCCATGGATTTGGAAGAGCAAAATAGCAACTTACTAGTGTCTTTGAAGCGACCGCAGTACCTCGAATACACCTGGTTCCATATATCCTTAAACCTGCTAGCCTCTTCGCCCAAGAAGTCGTCGATCTCGTCCACTTCCTCTACTTCTTCTTCTTCTTCTTCTTCTTCTTCTCGTAAACCCCCTTCAGCCAGCCACTTCTTCTGCTCCGCGCTCTCCCAATCATTAACTTCCTGTTCCGCCAGCCGGGCCGGGCTCTCCCCCACATTGACTTTCGGGACCCTACGCACCCTCACCTTGGCTGCTGTCCTCACCTCTTCCAGCGCCTCTCGCATGGATATCATGCCTGTCTCCATCGACGCCATCAACAATGCCACCGCCACCGCTAACGATGATCGATTGGATTCCTCGCTTTCGCCGCAGCTGCAGATGAAACCCTAGATCGGGTTGTTCGATGCGTGCTGGTTTGGCCTGCCCCTAGGTTGACACGCTCCTTGGCTTAGGCGTTGGCGGCAGGTTTCCTGCAATTGTGTTGTGATCGCCTCTTTTTTTTTCCTTTTTTTTTTTTTTGAGGAATTGTGATCGCCTCTTTGTTTGTAACCGCAGCTTCATTTGTGTTTTTCTTCTTTCTTTTATGCGATTTGGTCCTCCTCTTTGCTAAGCCGAGCACTTTTTCTTCTTTCTTTTAGACTACCCGCACTCATCAACCTCCATTTTCTTACTCCATACGTCCTGGTCATCAAGATTCTCTACTCCATATACGTTTCTTCCGCACTCATAAACCTCCATATCTCATACTCCATTTCAACTATCAAAATCGGGCCCATTTGTCACTTTATCTAAATATATCAATATGAGATCTTGTTTTGAAGAATTAATCGAAACAAATTTAATGGTGCAATCGGAATTTAATTTGGTTAATTGGTTTGTGAGTTATAATATTTTTTTTGTGGTTAAAATAGCAGGGCCCACCCAAGATTCTCTCCCCTCTCTTTCCACTCTCTCACGCGCATGCACCTGCGATTGTGAGGTGGGCCCGGAATGAATGGTGGCGTACGCCCGCTACTGCGCCAAGTTTGGCGTTCGTGCGTGGGTTGCGGAGGTTATTCAGGTCACCGCTGCAGCAAATTTGAACCTCCAAAAGCTGATGTGTCCCTTTATCGGCTTCATTTACAGCCACCGCTGCGAACAGTCTTACGTGATTTGGTCTTCTTTGGTAAGCCCAGCGCTTACCATTCCTGAGGTAGCTTGACCGTCTGCACTGGCAGCCGGTAAGACTATCCGCACTCGTGGTACTCCAAATTCTTCCCCTAAAAGGAATCTTCTATCCTAGTCATCAAGATTCTTGTGTTTACAGTATTTTCTCCCGCACTCGTCATCCTCAATATCCCATACTCTATACCAACTACCTAGGATAGTGGGGCCCATACGTCGAGTTTCTTTTAATTTTTTATCCATTCATTCATCCTCTTCTCGCCCTCTCCGCCATGGCCACAGTCGAATCTCCACCTCCGCCTCTCTCTGCCACTGCTCTCCTGCCAAGGTGAGCACGGCGCGCGTTCCTCCACGGCGGCTGGCCGGAAAGCGGCGCGGATATGGCGCCACCCGGATAGCCACGGCACGAGCGCGCTCCCCGTGCGCGGCTCTCCTCCTCCCGCTTTCCACGGCGGGATCTCGAGCGAGGCGGCCATGGCGGCGCGGAGCCGAGGGGAGAAGCCGGCCGTCTGCGCTCTCGCCGTCCCCGTGCCCTCGCCGGCGCAGGTGGAGGCCGTGGCCGTCTGCCGGGCGCTCGCCGAGGTCGCGAATCGGGCCGTCCACGACGGGCAGGGGCGGACCTGCAGGGCGCCGAGATCCAGAGCGGAGGAGGCGGCCATGGAGCTCGCGCGGAGGAGGGCGGCCATGGAGCTCGCGAATCCGCCGCGACCTCGGCACCATGGATCTCGCGCGGAGGAGGCGTCCATGGAGCTCGGCACCGCCCGCCCCCCGCCGCGCCCTCGCCGACCTCCCCACCGCCACGGCCTTCTCCCTCGCGCGCGGGAAGCGAACCCCGGCGGCATCCCCCCTCCGTCACCTCACTCCCGGCCCGCGCGGCGGAGGTCTCCTCGCGGGCGGCGTCGCTCCTCGCGGGCCGGCGGGGGAGGACCAAGCGGCGGATGCGGGCGGATCTCGCCGTCGCTCATGGATTCGAGCTCGTCTCCCCCGGCGGACGGACATGGGCGCTCCGTCGCGGCGGGCGGGCGGCGCTCCATCATGCCCGTCTCCCCGGCGGGCACGGGCGCGGTGGGCGGCGGAGGCGCGGCCATCTTTCCCCGCCGGACGGCCACGCCCCGACGAACCTCTCCTCCTGCCTTTCCGCGGCTGCCCGGCGGGTGGACGAAAGCGGCCCGCGCGGCTCCCTCTCCGGCGCGGGCTCCACCTTCCCTCTCTCCCTCCCGCGGGCCCGCGTGGCCATTCGATATCGCGCCGTCGTCACCGGACGAGCCAGGACGGGCGCTCGTCCGGGACGATCCCGGACGCCTCCCAGTAGCCCGCTGCGGCGTTTTTTACGGTATCGGCGTACTGGAGAGCGTTTCCCGGACGCGTCCCGGACGCCACTGCGGGTAGTCTAAAGGCTACGCCATCCATTTACAGTCCGTCCAGCTAGGATGAAAGCCCCGCAGCGGCGACCGGAAAACAAACGCTACGTGCCTGGGCACGCCAAATATAGTGTCTGAACCGGTCTGTCCAGTATGTACGATGCCGGCCTGTTGCGGGCTCCACTAGCGAGGTTGAGCGTGTGCGAGAGAGAGGTTAGAGCATGCAGCAGCGGGCCCCACGATTTCAAACAAGTGAAAAAGTATTATATGTCACAAACTAAAACTCCAAATTAAATTAGATTAGCCATTGAATTGAACGTTTGATTAATTCTTTAAAAGCTAGATCTCACGTGAATATATTTAGATAAAATAACAAGTGGTAGGTTTTAATAGTTGAAATGGAGTATTAGATATGGAGGTTGATAAGTGCGGAAGAAACATATATGGAGTGGAGAATCCTGATGAGCAGGACGTATGGAGTAAGAAAATGAAGGTTGATAAGTGCGAGTAGTCCTACAATGTTTCTCTACTTCCTCTTAATGAAATCCGTGCCAATGATATGGTCTCGAAATAAAAATTGTACCGCGAATTGCAAAAGCGTCAGTCGCGAACAAGCCTGTCATAGTGTCATAGATCGCGTAGACAACACAAAGGTTTTAGCATCATGCTGTATGTTGCTTCTGTCCCGGAATTCAGTACCAAATTTTAGCCTGATGATCTTTAACCAAAAAAACAAGGCTTTAGAGATCAATGATTGGAAAAGGTAGAGAAATAACCCAGCATGAGTAAACAAACAATGCTGCATGTGAATTCACTATTGTATTGTATATATATTCCATAATCCATCCGGGAACAAATTTACAGAAGATTAACACTACTTTACTACCAGAATCTCGCCATACACAAGACTAAACTAATAATGGTCAAGAGCCGAAAAATGATGTCTCTACAATTTGACTAAAATATATATTGCACAACATGAACTGGAGACGGCGAAGTTGCCTTCTTGTACACAGACAGCAGCAAAATGGCACAGATGAACGGTTAACCTCTGAGGTAAGTGTCCACCTTAGCAAAAAAAAAGACAATCAATTGAATGAACTCGTGGTGTGGGTACAAACAAATCAACACCCAGGAACAGCATTGCAGCATCATACGAACCCCAAGATGATTGGATATGACATTCCACAAGCATATGTGCCTATACGACGTCAGGGGCACAAGTTTATGCGAAGATCTCTCAGGCGTATTCCAGAGTGCCATTCTTAAGCTCATAAACTCCAAACGGCTTCCAAAGTGTGGAAAACGATACACACTGGCTGTTATCATGAACTCACATACAGAACAGGAACCAGACCTGCCATCTTTCCATCCCTTCCAGGCCTCCTTTTCTTCACCTGGGCACACAAAAATAAACGCCAACTTTAAAATCTGTTTGTTTGAAATCAAAGACAAGCAAAATCTATGGTGAGATGGGAACTTACATAATACCAACCATCGACCTCATATTCAATCTCCACTTCTTCTCCAGCGATTAAACTCAACTGAAAAACGATGTATATGAATAATGAATAAGTGTGCTATTGCAAGCAGATTCAACCCAGAAAGCCATCTAGAAGCTGGTTCACCGGAACCCACAATTAACCATGGCACTGAGCCTAAACCCTAAAGACTAGCTTGATGGGTGAGGGTCCCCCAAAAAAACAATTTCCAATTTGGGACTGAACCTAACCAAGTGTTCTCTTATTTGCATTCAAATTCAAAGAGGCTTCTTTGTCTTTCTTTCTTTCTTTTTTTGAGATTTTTGCCACTGGATAGTTACAATACTACATTAATAACAATAACAGTTAGACAATTATTTGCCAATAGTAAAGATGGTGAATCAGTTATAAACATCTTTTACCCTGGGCCAAAGAAAGATTTCAGAACCAACATTCCATCAAGCTCTGAACATGGAAGGATCACTTCAGGAATTTATAAGGATTGCTACCCTCGTACCTCATCATCACCACCTGCTGTGAAGTCATACAAAGCTTTCCCAGACTGAGGGTTACCAGAACTCTTATCTTCATCCTCATGGGATCCGAAACTTCGTCCTCCACGCCCTGCAACGGGGTTTTCAAATGACTCCTTCCTCTGTAGTACAGACGACGAATATGAGGGTGGTTCTTCACGTATCTGAAGCAAAGGCAAACCTATCAGAAACCATATTCATCCATTCTGCAAAATGGTTTTAAATTGTACGGTACAATATCTGCTTTGTCTAAACTCAGACAACAGAAATGTTAAGCACCAAAGAAATAAACATAGTATAGATGCAGCAGAATATACCGTTTGTTGTGAGGACGGTTTTGAACTAAACAGTGATGGATAATTCATGCCTCCAAAATGTGAGGATATGGAGGTTTCAACAGAACCTGTTGATTCGGGAGAGGATCCACCAGAGTACCTACCATCATCTTCCTGCAATGAATGATTAGCTAAGCTTAACTATCTGTACAGATTTAGGAAGCATGTGTAGTAAACTATATTGAGCATGTGTAGCAATAACAACCTCTGCATCGTATGTTTCAAGAATTGTCTTAGCCCACATATCATCATAGCCGACTGATGGCCTCGAGTTCATGTATTCCTCATCATCCACATCAGGAGCATCAGTTCCAGCACCGGCAAGGAAGTCCTTAACCTACAATTCAAACAAACAGACCCAATGACAATGGCTAAAAAAATTGTCGCTCCCAAATTAAGTTCATTAAATGAAGAAAAGGATAATTATCCAGAAATGACTAAGAAATGAAGTCATCTTCCTTTTTCATAAAAAAAGGCATTTTTCTTAAAAAAATAGGCTTCAAACAGGTAGAAAGCCGACACATTAACAGTAGTGATTTACAAAACACAACAAAGAATCTTACTTTATCCACAGCTGGAGCATTGTTTGCCCAAACATCGTCTTCCAATCCTGCTGCCCAGGCCATTGCCAGATCGGGATCGATCCCAGACTGGACAGTACTGGTCTCTTTATTTGCTTCTTTGGACTCATACATAAGATCAGATATTCCAGTGGCAACAGCAGGATCACTTAGACCACCAGATGCACTTATGTTATGACGGTTGCGGTAGATCTCAATTAGTTTGGCACTGTCCATACAGTTGAACATACTTAATATCAAGAGATAGGATACTCACAAAATAATGCATCCCAGCAAAAGAAATAACAGGAGGCATACATTTATGCACAAGCGCACAGGAACTATTAGAAGAATGCTAATTCTTGAGATAGATTGCTTCAACATGCAAGGTCAACTAGATACATTCAGATCAAACTAAGTAGGTAGATTAATACCTGCTTAGTTTGATTCAAATGTATCTATAGTTATTATCAATAGAGCCTATTTTTTGGCATACTTCCAACATGAACCAGAGCCTCTGGACAGCGAAGCACACCTAACTGAAAGTGATCCAGACTGATCAGATTAATATACATTTCGTTTATAAGGCTCTAGACATCATCTGTTACCGCCTTACCGGTGAACCGAATGTTAGTTCTTAGACAATTTTTAGCAAGAAACTAATTCTAGCTCAGTTGGTGGGCAGTGTGGATGTACACCCCCACCAACCAAGTTCAAGTCCTTTTTTAACTTGAATCTGGGTGCCTATTTCTCATTATTTACAGTGCCGCCTAGTTCCTACTAGGCTGGACAAGTTTTTCCTTAGGCAATTTCAACAACAAAATAAATTTCAAACCAACAATAATTTTATCTAGAAGATGACTGCCCTTTAATAATTAAAATAATACATACCTAGTAGGACCAAGGGGCAAGTATTTAACCCTCGGAACAAAACAGAACAAGGAAACAAAATCAAGAAGCCTCTCATGGGTTTCATAAAGTTTCTTAAGTTCCTCATCACTCCATTCCTGTTTGCTATTATCATGCTGGCGAATATCTCTGCAAAAATAAGGCAGAATAAAAAAATGAGGCCACCTCAAGACCTTTTATAGAGCAACCATGAGAAATTTTAATTTCAAATATACCTGGCAAGATCATCTTGAGCTCTATACATTTCATCTAGGACCTTAAGCATTGGGCTTATTAAAGATCCAAGACCAGTACCACTGGCACCTTGATTTTCCCCATTACTTAGCTGCAATTCTGAGAAGTTTGATTGCACACCCCCGAGAGCCAAAGCATGAAGAAATTCATATATCTGCAGTCTATAAGGTTCACCGGACCTTATTGCAATAGTAGTTAGGGCTTGGACAGCAGCAATGCGGATCTACAAGTTTAACAGTACGATCCAGAAAAAAAACAGAAAGGCATCAAATAAGATGTCATACTATCTCACCCCATATCATCAAGTTTTTTCTAAACAATAAAGAAAAGGAATTGTCCTTTGCAAATGACCCTACCTCCCAGCTTCCACTAAATGCACACCTTTGAAGCCTCGTCAGAGCGCTAGCAAGTGTAGGATTACGGGAACTTGCAGCAGCAACCATTTTATCAGCATCTAGCATCATTAGTGCAGTACCGGGTGGCGTTGCTGACTCCCAGGCATACTCAGATGCAGCATAATTAGCGTTTTCTCCTAGAAACCAAACCTGATAGTTGACGGCCAAACATTAGTCTGTTGTTATTTCAAAGTCGAAGCTGAATTTAAAAATTAACCAAGTGGAAATTTTGTTCTTACAGCAGCTTGAACTAATCTTTGGAGTGCCATTGCAGATTTTGGATCAGAGGCAGATACCATATCAACTGAAGTGAATCCAGACATTGAACCAGGCTGAGGTGGTGGCAGATCAAGAACTATAGTCACAGCTTCCAAGGCTGTATGTTTCCCATCTGGTCCTGCACCTACAAGGCATGTCTGGAAAGGAAAATTTGTTTGTATTATTATTTGCATGATCATTCTAGAAAAAAAGTAAAACCACTGCAAAACCAACATGACATCAAATGTGTAAGAAACTAATGGTTATATGCATATATGCAAGTACATGAAAGCTTTGCATAATAGAACTGTTGATGGTTCAATGCTATTGAAACTGCTTCACGAAAAAAGGTCTATCGCTCTACCTTCCATAACAACTGTAGAACATCAGCATCAATCTTTCCAGGAACTTTAGTGGCAAAAATTCTTGCAATCTCAAGCAGAGTCACAGCCATATCAGGGGTTGCCTATCATGTATGACAAACAGAATAACAAGTCAATCATGGAATCAGGTAAAGGGAAACATACTAATGAAAATCAGAAGGATAGCTGCAAGAACCATAAAAAATAATGGCAGCATGAGAAGGAGCTAGAAAAATTACAAACAAATTTCTGAAAGAAATAAATCCTATGTTTCGATAAAAAAAACAACATAAAAAAGGCACCATCATTTTTAAAAACAATGTTACTTTTAATCATTAAATACTCAATGCCACTACTGCTTCTAATCGTGTTCAAGAAAATATGCTTGCAATCTGAAATGTGATTTGACTATTTGAGGCACAAGCAGCTAATAAACAAATTAAAATGGCACAAATGAACAATGTACTGAGAATAATGTCAATAAATTTAGAACTATATATATAGTATAAACACTGAAAGGGATCCAATACCTTGAACCTAGCATGTAAGGTTAGTAGGACATCATTCAGAAGAGAGGAAGGCCAGGCTGGGTCAGACAGCTCACATGCAATGATAGATTTTAGTTCTTCAAAAGATTCATGTGGATTTTGCATCCATATCAAAGCTTTGATGACCATTGCTCGAACATATACACACTCGCATGCTACTGTTGTCCGCACAACTTCCATCAGTGATGCTAATAATCCTGCTATTGTGTCCATTCCACCATGACCATTGGATAGCGGATTAGGCTTTCGGGTACCTACAGCATAAACATGGAAAAATCACATAGTTGCATTGACAACTCAGTGCAAAATTAAATGAAAGGCGTAGGATTTTAGTTAACACTAAGAGTACTTGAATGTGCAAACATATATTTAAAATATATGATAAAATCAGCATACCTTCAGCCATTGGATTCTCAAGATCAGAATCAAGAGATTCAACATCAAGACTGGCCCCCTCATCATATGCGCCTAAAGCAAAAGCAGCTGCTCTACTTTTGCCCATTTCCTGAACTACTCTCGCAGCAGCATGAAGAACCGGACGAGAGAAGCTACGGAATGAGCTCTCCAATCTGAGAATAAGAAACAAATAATAAAGCATCCATGACCAGGGGCTGTGTTAAGGAAACAGGAGACTAGGAGAGATCAATGACTTGTGCAGACTTAAAAAGGTGAAACACACCTTCTCATTACAAGTTTGATGAGAGGCTGAGGGCGCCTTGCTTTCGAAGATTTTTCACTAGATTTTGACAGAACACCCTTTGATGCTACAGAGGGGGCCTCTGGCAATTTCAGAATTTCTCTAGTTAACCGAATCCATCCACCAGCTCTGTCCTCCGTGCTGCAAGATATGATGATAATATAATATACTTTGCATCATTAGTGACTTAGACCCTGTTTAGATTCAAAATATTTTTGTTGTTTCAAAAAAATACCATAGTTTCTGAAATACTTTAGTTTTGAAAACTATAAGGTGTTTGGATGTAACGACCTTTGTAGTTTTGAAAACTATAGTATTGCCATATTGCTAAAACTATAGTTTTTTGGAGAAGTTTTAGAAACTTCACTCTAGACCTCTTCTTTTCTACACCGTGGTTTTGTACATCTCTTGTTCTAAAACTAAAGCTTCTCAAAACTACAACATCCAAATATGGACATTAGCTGTTGAACTAACAATATGCTATCCCTATGCACCATTGTACCTTTCTGTGTTGTCGACTTTTCCCAACACACAATTTATGGCCTCAAAACAGACCCTGTCACTGGGATCCAGAAGAAGTTGATAAAGGAGGGAACTGTACTGTGACTTTATGTCAGGCCTCTCTGCATAAAATGTATATGATCAGAACCACGATTTGATGCATGCACCCTGATTTGTATCACAAATCACACATATAAATTCAGGTCAGGCACAAAACAATTCACTTACGATCCAATACGCGTGCTCTGGATATTGAATGACACAACTTTGCAAGGTAAACCCTGGCTAGGACATCATGCAAATGAAGAATGTCCTGAAGAGCTCCTGTTTCAGTTTGGAACAATGATATATGATATTGTACACAAATAAGTACATAGAAGTGAAAAGAAGAAACTCCAACATAACTGGATTTGACAAAAGAGGAAGGATTCAACTATATACAATATAAGAGGTAATGCCTTTCAGATAGAACTGAGAAATCAACAGTTGAATTGGTCACTGTAACCAGATATTACACAAAGTTATATACCATATTTTTCCTGATATTATTTAGAGCATGTGATACTTTAGACGGGCAGTAGGTGTAAATGTATGCATAAACCACGTAAGTCTGAGTCCTCATTTGGGTGCTTGTTTCCTTCCTATATAATATATAGCCACCTAGTTCCTCCTGTGTTGGTCCAGCTTTTTTTTATGAAGAGGCGTTAGGATATTCACTTCTCCACAATACCAAAGTCATCGGTATATCTGTATTTTGCGCAAAAATCTTGATTCTTGTAACTCAAATCAAATGAAAACTAGAATGTTTAGCTCATCATTTTAAATAAAGTTTGTAGCAAACTAGTGACATAGTGTCCATGTGTCAAAATATAGCCACCTATAGCTAATCTAAAGCTAGCTATTTAGAAGTTAGAACCTTGGTTTGTGTGTTTTATCCTGAAAAGTGTATTGTTTGAAACATTTATCATGGACAGGAGAAAGATATAAATTATGCTGAAATCACTTTCGAACATGTTTGTGTTCAGATGATTAAAGAATAACAAGAAGAAGCTTAAGGAAAAGGAAGCATACCACCAGGTTGTGCACTTTTGCCTGCATAAAATGAAGCCATACATGAGATTACCACATAAATGGAATGAAACAAGACTCATCGCAAATTGGCTAAATATAAAAAATATCAGGATTAAAACTGAAGTCTACTGTTACATTTGGATTTTTTTTAAGGTCATTTGGATTGTTAGTATTTACTGTTTCAGTGCACGAAAGATCAACAATATTCTAAACCATAATAGCCTATGTTCTTTCTGCATGTCAAAATAAAATAGACAATGTGAGCAATTGTTAGCAGTAAGTGAAACTGACCCAATGCCATTGCAACAGAGTATGGATCTTTCGCAGCAATTTCAGATATTATTGACAATGCGTGTCTGACTGCAACTGGATCAGAAAATTCAATCCTGCAGTTGTATCAAGTAAATTGAGAAGAAAATGAATATGAAACAGTATGTTCATACATATGTAAATTTTTGCATACATGGATCGATTTTTTACATATAACAGGTAGATGTTTGATCATACTTTCATCCTGATAGATAGTTGACAGAAATATGACATAAGAAAAAATGAATTAAAATGAACTGGTTCATAAGGCACATGAATCGGTTTTCATTTATAAAGACAAGAAACATAATTGTTTCAATTCCTTGTATGGAATAGTTGAGAACTTGCAAAATAAACAAGATCCAGAAAACAAGGTGGTAAAATTAGTTTTACAAACACAATAAGTCCAAACTCACCCTTGCACAGCTCGGTGGAGGAATGCTTGATTACCGGGATCAAGCGGAAGCCTTCTCAGTGCACTCAGAGAAGCATATTGCAAATTACCACGCATGATAGACTGAAAATAAAATAAAAGTGTTACAAGGTTGAGTTCAGAACATAAGACTTGCAATATTCAGGTCAAGCAAACTAAGTTGGCCCATCATCTTAGCCAAATAATAATGAGTTACAGTTTAAGTGCACTGCAGTAATTGGTGCTTTTAAAATGCATTAGTAAGGTCAACAATGGTAATATCCAGACACTGTAAGATAAATCATATTATATACAAACGGGGTACTTAGCAGCGCCAAAACTAAATGCACATTCTTGAAAGTTGAAACGAAACAGCACCTCCTTATCACCACCTTGCTTAGTAAAAATACCCTTCTTCCGTTTCTGCTTACTATCTGCTACCTGAAAGTATCCAGATATATCGTGGAGAGAACACTGTCATCTTTAGTGCCACAGACCGGGAAAACAGAAAAGGGGCTAAGAAAAGTAACTTAAAGACTAATGTAACTGTACAAAGAACAACAGAAATTATGGATGGCCAACCTTTTCCAAGATGCCAAACACAATTTCATTTAGCTTTTCCATCATCTCAGAACTGCTAGTGGAACAGGAGGTAAGGGCCTTCAGAGCAGCAAGTCTCCGCGCATGAACTTCAAAAAACCATCATCCATAACAAAGAACAATGATGAACAAAGCAGCGTGATTCAACAAGGAATTAAAAAGGAAAGGACTAGAACATTAATTGTTTTAGATTAGCCTAGAAAGTTTGTTTTGCTGAGCCTTTCTTCCATCATGACGCTGAAATTCTTATTGCTACAACAAACATGTTCAGATTTCAAGTTTCAACTAAGTTATTCATAAATTTGATTGTGTTGAGTTTCTTATGCAGGACTTGCCAGGAATATACGTTCTTATTATATTGCTTCAAAAAAAATCCAAGAGGAAACCAATTCCCAACAAGAGAATAAGAAAATAGATCATGAGTTTGGTTTGAAAAAAGTAAGCAAGAAATGCAGGCAAGTAACTTTGGTTCAATTAAGAAAGCAGTCCCTGTTTCAAGTTTTTCAATAATTGGCAAACAGGACGATAGACATAAATTTTTCATGCTATAACTTTAATGTACACTGAGATAGTATAAAGACATACACTCAACATCATCACTGGAGGATTCCGCTGAAAGCTGATCAACAATTCTCGGTACAACGTCTGCCCGTGTCACTCCCCCAACAGCATCAATGTCCGCAAGAGCATCCCAATTGGGTGTGGGTATGCCACCAGCAGCACTTAAACCCTGGGAACCATTATCTGACAGTATACGGGCCAGATAGTAGTATACATAGCGCAGAACATTTCTGTCCTCGCATTGCTGATGGAGCTGCAAATGCAAAGGAGAGTCGAAGTAATGAGAGAGAGAAAAATACCTAAAGTAGTCGATAATATCGAAGTTTATCATGACCATGGTCTATACTAATTGCTAAGTATATGATTTGTAACACATTTATTTTAGTACCTAATTTCTGTTCAAGACATGCAAAGGTGTGAATCAAGTTAACCAAAACTATAAATTAACACACACTGTTATGGTGATACCTTAGCTGGCGTGAATCTGTGACTGATCTAAGTTCTACCCCCACAAATTAGCATCAAGCAGTCGAGGAAGAGCAAAGGAAAATCTTACCATGAGAAGAGATGGAGCCACCGAAGGATCCACAGAATTGTACACAGCAAGCTTGGGGAACACACTGTTTACAAGCTGCCTCTGGGAACTTTTCTACAAAGGCACAGCAGAAGAGCAGATAAAGTTAACAGATCCAAGGTAGCATCATGCAATTTAATTTATAACCAAAGTACCAAACCGAAGCAGCAGCCGGACGAACCTGGTCGCACGTCGCGGCGAGCTCGTGGATGCTCCGGGCCAGCTGCGCGTAGGAGACGGGCTGCACGAGAAGCATAAACCACAGCATGAGACTGGAATGCGAGTGAAGAGAGGATGAAAATGGTGCGGGGGAGGGGGAGGCACACCTTCTTCTTCCTGTTGCGCTGGGGCAGGACCTTGACGGGGTTAAGCGCCTTGGCGGCGGATATGGTATCGCTCTGGATCTGCGTCAGCGTCCCCCTCTTCGACTTGCGATCCGCCGCCGGCGCCACGGGCTTCCCCAGCAGGGAGCCGCCGACGCTGCCGCCGCCCGAGGAGGGCTGCTGCTGCGACGACGCCCCGGCAGCCGAGGCGGCCGACGGATCCGAGGTGATGAGATCCATCAGCGTGGTGCCCGACGAGTCCTGCCCGGAGGCCATGGTCGCGGCGCGAGTGGGAGATCTCCGGCGAGCAAGAGGCTTGTCTGTCTGGTGGGACTTTTCGGGTCGGGTCGCAGTGAGCCGAGGGAGGGAGGGAGATGGTGTGGATTGCTGGATGCCTGGATCCAACCGCCAAGCTGGATGCGTTTGCTCGTGGAGACCAAAAAAAAAAAAAAAAAAAAAAAAAAAAAAAAAAAAACAAACAAACTACTCCCTCTATTTCAAAATTTCAATTTACAAGTCATATTATAGGTTTATATATATCCTAAATCAAACATTTATATATCTTGGCAATCAATTTCTCAAAAACTATATAGATTTACGACAAGAGTTACTCTCCTCGTCCCGATAAGTACATATCTCATTTATCGATGAGTCCATTTTTTTTAAAAAAAAAATATGAGTCCATTTTAAAAAAAATGACCAAAATAATACTTGTGATATGTAATAAGAATCATTACATTGGTTATGAAACATACTTTCATAATAGACTTATCTGAAGTTATATATACTTAAATTCAAAAAGGCGATTGATTTCTCGATAAACGACATGTGCACTTGTTTTGAGACATAAAGTATCTTTTTAGATTTAAAAACGGATGGACAAATCTAGTATGAGATGTAATAAAAGTAGGAGTATTTTTGTTCTTATGAGAACTCCCACAAAAGGTTTGGTCTTCGTCTTCATCTCTCACGTGGAATACCACACATGTTGCTTCCAACATCCAAAAGGCGGTACTCTAAGTTTGTACATGCTGAAAACGATACCCCAGGCATTGCAAAGATTGAAAAGAAAATAGTTTTGCGACATGGATCGGGTTGGTGAGTGTCGCTTGCTCATGGTCGTCTGCCTATGGATGACATGGTCATCTTCATGGCCACACTGGCTCGCAAGATGCATGGAAACGAGCAGGCCAATGATAAGCACAAGTCAAAATTGCATTACAACGCAAAGGGGCTCACAGCGCAATGGCAAAGGCCACTGGTTGGGAAGCTCCCGCCTAGAGTTCAAATCCTGGGTGCTGCACCAAAAACTGTAGGGGTGTAAATCTCTCCAGTATTATTTCAAAAAAATTGCATTACAACACCAACACAAGGTTCGTTGGGGCAGAGGATTGTAATGTCGATGAGTAGTCGTCTCATGTGAAAGGTTCTCCGTGCTCCCAAAGAATCTACGTGGTATGTCTACATATTTTTTCTATGCTTTGGGTTGTTTTTTACAGGCCCAAAAAGACCAGGAGAGTGTTCCGGGCACTTCTTTACTGCCGCTCATGGGGCAAGCGTCACATGCCATCAGCGACGAAGCCAGCGGAGGGGCTACCCGTGCTCCAGCCCCAACCATGATTTATTGGAGCCCGGGCTTAGCCCGGACTACCGCCACGAAGAGGAAGAAGCAAGGAGAAGCTGGAGGAAGAAGGAGAGGAAGCCAGCCATTGCTTTGTCGATTCCTAGCTTCGTCGCTGCATACCATCGATTTATATATATTTATATTTAGTAAAACTTAGAGATATTTGACTCATCTAGAAACAAGATTTAGGTCTCGGTTCTAAAATAGACGTACATCGCTTCTCAAAAGAAATAAACACTAAATATATAAAAATAATAATATTAATTAATAATATAGAATAGGTATTATATTTGATTGTTTAAAAAATATTTTTATAATAAATTTTTCTCTAGAGATATAATTATTGATACGATATTCAATATATCTAGTTAAATTTTAAATTTTACTCGTAAAATGTTTGAGTCGAAATGGAGACTTATTTTGTGATGAACGGGTGGGAGCACGGATTGATAATGCCGCCGTGCGAAAAAGGGAAAAACGATGGAGCGAAACTGCGCCATGTGCGTGTCGCGTGGACGGTGCGCGAGCGTTTGCGCCGGTTCAACCGGATTTGAGAAGAGTTTCGCGTCCGCCCCGTCCAGAACCTTCCCCAAGCACCCACCTGGCTCCGCCCAACTTCCATTTATGCACAGGCGCACTCAGGCCAGCAGAAAGGAAAGGCCCAGACAGTGCCGTGACCGACTCGAGACGCGAGAGAAGGATCGAGACGACGCGGCGGCTTCCCCGGGGTCAGGATCGTCGCGGCCACGAAAGGTACCGCCCCCGATTTTCTTTCGTGTTCTGTTCTATCTATCAGGCCATTAATATGATAGTCGCGCGGCGCGAAGTATGTGGCGGTGATGAAGAATCGTCTAATTTTCGGTTTTATTCTGTTGGTTATGTAGCGCATGTCTGATCTGATGGTTTCAAACGCCACTGGAACTTTTACTCGTGATGGATGTTTGTCTAGGGACATTTGAACCAAGGTTTACAACATTAGATTAGGCCCATGCTCTGCCATCCTATAATATTTTTTAAAGATTGGCTTATCTATGATGTAGCAATAAAGTTTGGGTTGGAGATCGGTTGATCTTATTTTGGTGTTTGATTGAGATAGAAGACGTATTAGATTTATCATTTGTGAGATGATGGAAGAAATTGAGCTTAACCTTTGCAGCGTTTTTTTGGGGTTAAACTTATGTTTGGAGGACCAAATTAAAATTTGAATCGCTAGCTATAATTTTCAGAAATGTGTTTAATTGGCCTACATCAGTCATTATGGTATTTTCCTAATTTCCCAACAATTGATTATTCAATGTTGAAAGGATTTTTCATGCAAATAAACTTTATCTCAAAACAAAAATAGAAGATGTACTGGGAACAAAAAAAAAAATAGAAGATGTACTGGAAACGAACTCTGGATGTTAGGGTTGCAATATGTAGTACACTTCCGGTTTGGGAAAAGGAACAAACTTTGGGTGTCAGGGTTGCAATGTATGGTGCACTTCCGGGACGAAAGTTATGTGGAAAAGGGGGATTAAAAGGGAAGAACCAATTTCCTTCAAAGAAATAGAGGTGGAAATGGTGGTTTCAATTTGTTGCTTATCAGTGGACTTGTGATACATCAGCTAGCAACATGAGGAAGTTATTTAATTAGAAAATATGCGTTAATACATTATGCAAGTTTCTGTGACAAATTTGGATTCTTTACGTTATGCAGTCACAGCATGTTTCAGAAGTTCATTCAGTTTTATTTTAGATATGTTCACAAAGCCACCATCTATTAGGCTGTATATTTGAATGCTCATTGCTGGTGTTAATGTATTTATC
Organism: Themeda triandra; assembly: GCA_018135685.1. Taxonomy (NCBI): domain Eukaryota; kingdom Viridiplantae; phylum Streptophyta; class Magnoliopsida; order Poales; family Poaceae; genus Themeda; species Themeda triandra. The sequence continues at coordinate 509,253 of JAENPR010000200.1, read as the reverse complement.
TCTGTCTTGCAGATGTCTTACTCAAGAGGATCAAGGTAGGCACTATTTAAAACAATCTAATATCTAAAAATTTTGAGCTTGTTTCGATTTGTTTCAAATGATCTTTGCTCGGTGTTGTGATAGTTTTTATTATTATAATTATAATTTCTAAGTGAAAGGTATGGATCTCGCTCACCTTACTCGAGAAGCAGCTATTCAAGGTACAGAAGTCGCTCTAGGTATGCCCTTTACCCTTGGGACAGTTAATGTGTTTCTGCCAATGTCAGATGTTTCTAGACATCAAACATCTATGTTGATTGTAACCCGAGGAGTATTTGATATTCATATTAACTTATTTAGGAGTGTGGACTCAAGCGATGCTGAAAACCCTGGGAACAACCTGTATGTGACTGGTTTGTCAGCTCGTGTAACAGATCGAGATCTGGAGAAGCACTTTTCCACTGAGGGAGAGGTAACCTTTACAGCAAATACCTTCAACTTTAAAGTGTTATTTCTGAGAAATTCCAATATAATTGTTGAACAATTACCTTGGCTTACTGATTGTGCTATAGGTGGTTGATGCAAGCATTGTGCATGATCCTTGGACAAGGGAATCACGGGGGTTTGGTTTTGTTACCATGGCTACTGTTAAGGAGGCAAATCGCTGCATCAAATATCTGGACCGTTCTGTTTTGGAAGGTCGTGTCATAACTGTTGAGAAGGTAAAATCATAAGGTCGTGAACATCTGAACTTCCTTATTTAACTTCGCTACTGAATGATATTTATATCATTGGTTAGTACTCTACACTGAACATTTTAGTGTTGTTCTGTCCATTGAAGATTTTGTTGACAGCAACAGGGTAGATGTTGGTAGCTGCTCTGCAACAAACTGATACAACCTAACACCAAACCATGCCACCTCAGCCAAAGGGTTGTATGCCCTACATTGTATATATTTTTTTGTAATTGTGTTCATTCAGATTGTAGATAATCGGTCTCTCTTGCTTTTGGTATAAAAGGCACTTTCTTATCTGGTTCTTTCTTGCACAGGCAAAGAGAAGACGAGGTAGAACCCCAACACCTGGGAAGTATCTTGGAACAAAATCATCACGTGGTAAGTGTTTTCATGAACTAATCACTAATAAGCACTGTAATTTTCTCTAGATATAATCTGCCGTTATTGACAATTTTTGTTACATGATGACATCAGGACGGAGGCACTCCACAAGCTACTCTCCTGTTAGAAGGGACCGTTACAGTTCCCGCTACCCGCCTGATCGGAGGGACCGTTACAGTTCCCGCTACTCACCTGATCGGAGGGACCGTAGGGACCGTTACAGTTCCCGCTACTCACCTGATCGGAGGGACCGTTACAGTTCACGCTACTCACCTGATCGTGACCGGTCTTATTCTCCTTATGGTAGAGGCCGGTCATACTCTCCATATGACAGAAGGCGATCATACTCTCCCTACGGCAGACATGGATCATATTCCCCCTATGATCGGCGTCGATCAAACTCACCTTACTACAGTAGCCGGTATCGTTCAAGGTCCCCATACAGCTATAGAAGACGGAGGTCACCTTCTGTTTCGCCATACTACAGCCGGCGCCGGTATAGATCTCTCTCCAAGTCACCCAGTGATTCTCCAAGGGCGAGCGGGCGGAGCTATTCCCGCAGTTTATCACCACAGAGAAGCTACTCTCGCAGCCATTCCCCAGAATCGGAGAGATCAACAAGCTACTCTCCTAAGAAAGGGAGTAGAAGGGAAGCCTCACGTAGCAGATATTGTGGCAAGAGGCGTCATTCAAGGGAAAGCTACAATCATAGCCGCAGTTCGTACTCCAGGTCTGTTTCTAGGGAGCGCTCAGCTTGATCTGCGAGGTCTATCGTCCTAGGTTGTTATTGTTATTGTAAGATAAGCCCTGTATCCGTATTTTTCAGAACTGATGTATTTTCAAACTTAGAACAGCATGGGTATGTGCATTGTACTATATGATGTTCATTTTGTATGAGACCTTGCTACGTTTCTGATGCTATATCGTGCTATTGTTGTTCTTTTGATACATTTCTGATGCTATCTTGCTACTGTTGGTGCTTGGTAATTTTTGTTTCTGGTGATATGTGATAATGCAGTAGAGCTGAATATCATTATATTGAAGAAGAAATAATGGTATAATAAGAATTCGTACAAACATTACTTCAGAGAATAACGCGACATCAACCTTAAACATCTAACCATTCATGACAATTTTGCAGTTAGGGAAGAAAGCCCCTATAGCCCGTGGTCCCTGCCATGCTCAATACGTATTTTCTTTCTTGGCTAGTAAAAGAGCATCCTGCAAATCTGATGACCATACATTATTGAATGGACGCCTATGTATCCATGCCCTTGGAATGACGATATGGACTTCAGCTCTTTCAGCACTTGGGCCACTGACCATGCTGTTGATCCTTAAAGGAAGTTTCTTCAAGTAGAGATGGGACATCAAGAGCAGCAGGTGAAACCGTAATTCCCTAGTAAAAGCGCAGGAAACAAGCAGGTGAGCAGAAGTGCAGGAAACGAGCAGGTAGTAAAAGTGCAGGAAACGAGCAGGTGAGCAGAAGTGCATGAAACGAGCAGGTAGTCGATTGTTCTAGATTCCTGATCGCAAAGGGGGAAGGTGTGCAGAAAGCCGGGTGCTGCAGTGCCTCAACGGGCAAGGCGGCAGGCTGATCTGCGGTCCAACATCTTGTGGTGCACCACGAGCCACATGAAAAACAGTTTTCCCATATACGTGGAATCCACGGCCCAAATTGTACTTTTTTCGCGACCGGGACTTCACCCATTTTTCATTAAGAGGAAAAACAGTTTACACAAACAAAGCCGAGGAAACTCAGCGAGACGCCTTGAGCGTTCCCAGCGAACACTACCTAAATTACTGGGTTCTAGGAAGTAGATTACATTATAGCCGAATTTTGCGACCAAAGCGAGTTGAGAGCCCTGATTGGCGCAAACCCTCATTCCCAAATTGTACTCAGAGGAGAGGCGCCAAACGTGAGTGTCTTCCACTTCATCGGGTTGCAATGTCACTTGAGCATTGGGATCCCACAATTCCAAAAAAAAAAAAAAATCCAGTTATAAAGCCCACGGTAAGAGCCTCCTACAGAATATACTCTTCGCTTAGACACCAAAGCATGGACCGGGGAAGCAAGATCAATGATTCTTTGTCCATGTAAACACCAAGATATGTTGGTTCCTTGCCTCCTTGATGAACTCATCTTACCATGGCACTTCCTCCATTTTTAATTACAGGTCGTTTTGGCTTTTCTAGATACATACTTAAATTTTAGATATACGCTGTCTAGATACAGTCCCTATATACGCTGTCTAGATACAGTCCCTATATGCTGTCAAGGATTGTCCAGTGGTAGATATAGTCCCTCCGTGCTGTCAGGATTGTCCTGTGGTAGATGGGTCGATATTGTTCCGTGGGTCGACATGGACAATTCAGTGGCAGAGCTCGTCTATTTCACGTATAGGGTCACCGTCAATTGTCACTGTTGTAATACATAAGGACTCTATCCTAGAAGGAATGGAGATGGAAGAATCCTAATCCTAGTCCGTTTGTATGTGGGCTCTTACCAAAACTCTAGCCCTTGACAGGACTATATATACGTGGGAGCTCTATGTTGTAATCACCAATATTCAGAGAAATAAAGAGCAGTCTCCCTACATCTTGTGTCTACTTGTTCTACTTTCATCTACTATGTTGATCATGAGAGACAGAGAGGGGAAGGTTCTAACCGCTGGCAACATGTTTCATAACACGTTATCAGCACGACAAGCTCTTCGTCGACATCGCCGTTGAAGCTGCCACCGGTCTTTGACGCCCTGGTGCGACTACTTCGACGACGTCGACATCCCGATGGTGTTAGCGGAACGGATCTACTACCTCTACCTGCATCGAATCTGCTCTGCATCGACATGTACCATCATCATCAAGCAGACAGTCCTACGACAATGCCAAACGCCCTACGCGGTGTGTATCTACTAACCACTGCCCTACGCGGCATGTGACGTAGATCAAATTGGCATCCTCTACGAGGTATGAAATACATCTTGCAGATTGTTTGTGCTAGCTCGATCCATCGAGCTAGTCTATATATTCTACGTATATAGAATTATATTGAATATGAAATGCATATACTAGAAGTATAGTAATCGAAGCAAGGATATATACTCGAAAGTATAGTAATCAAATCAAGGTCACGGTAATATTTGCCTATCTATCTATGGCTTGCATGGCATCGGACCAGGAGTTCACACGGCCCGTGCATGTCATCCTCTGCAACGGAATTGTTTTGGATCGGCATACACAGGCACCTCGCCATGTTGGGAATCCCGATGTTGTGGTCCGAATCCACTTCATGCATAGTTCATGAGTTATACTCGGCTTGAAGCCGTTGCCACATCGTTTGCGAGTTGCACATCGCAGAACACCAGTAGAACTATGGACCAGCAGTCACTAATATAGAAAATAATAAAACAGCATACATACATGCACGTACATGCTTTTTATGGATGCAAGCACATCTACGAGTGTTGGCTTAGCGACCTGAACGTGCACGAGTCCATCACCACTCACCCTTGTCAGTACGATTGCATCTACGACCCCTGCATTGGCGTTGGCTACACAGCAGCATCCCACCGAGCTCGGACAGAATCCGGGTTACATGGTCCCAAACTGAAATTGGATTAAAATCTGATGCCTATATCCATGACCATGGGGAATTCGGCCTGCACGCCTATATACCACGCAGGTGTCATCGCATGGATTTGCATGTGCATATCTACGCTTGAACGTGGTGCACAATCAAGCATGGTAGCACCTGCTGCTATGGACAGATTTTTTTTTTATCGTTATGGCAACCGGAAGTTGTGAATTTCACCTTGATACTATATTCTTGAAGAATACTTCTTGATAAATTAGGAAACTATGTTCCTTTTGTAAAATATGTTTAAAGTATTAATTTTATGTTCTTATATATATATGATTATGTTTTGATATTTGTTATGCTCTTTTGAATGCATTTATTTATAATGTCACACGTCATGAATTATATACCATGTCATTAATGAAATCTTGATTTATTACACTAGAAACATGGTATAAGGTATATGGGCTCTCTAAATCCTGCAGACCTTAGACTTGTCATCTTTGAGCAGCTCATATTTATCTTTCCTAGCATAATGAATTTTTGGGATGAATGAATGTTTGGTACAAATTTTTAAATTTAGTATGTACCATAATCCTAAAAAAAATGCTAGGATGCTTCTAAGAATATTTGTAACCATCCACTGTCTTTTTGCACCTTACTACTTGTTTACACTTAGTAAACATATATTCACATGGTTTGTTATAATGATATATGCATACTTTCATGAAGAAAGAATATCCCGAACTTGCCCCGAATGGCATAATTATTTATTCTTGTCATTACTAAATCCATGTAGGATATTTGACTACCATTGAAGTGTAGTAAACTCTAGAATGAGTATATGGCCAAGAGAAGTAACAAAAGGCATTGTGGAACTCACTGCATGAGTAAAATCTCAAATTATGATTATATCATATTGCACCGAAAGTTGAATTTTCAACCTTGTACGCCTATACTTTGAGGTATAATGCTGCTCTATAAACAATAGCTTGAAGCTTTGTGCTAAATGTTTAGAAGACAAGATGGTAAATAAGATTTTATCAATGCATATTCTCGAAGAAATGTCTCTTGTGTATAGAATATCACGAGCAATATAATACATGAAGTATTTAAATTTACCATTACTCAACATAGAAATTGAGTTGAATTTTTAGACAGACTTTATAAACCAGGATATTATCAATTGTAATAACTTTGAATATGTGACTTGCATATATCATACTCCTAGAAGGAGATCGAGCAAGCATGAAGCTACTAAATGTCAAGCGCTTGAAGCTAAGACATATGAGAACTTTTAAAGAACTTAAATCATGTGCTTATAGATTTGTTTCTTTTAAATTCATATCCTGAAGTATTAATAGTAGTGTTAATGGTGCATTAAGTTTTAATTCCCGTTGAATTAAGTGGATTATATAAACTCATAGAAGAGTTAACGGTTACTTTATTAGCTTGAAGGCTAATATGAAATATTTAATATTCTTAGTTGCAATTGTTACCGAAGTAATATATGCTACTTTCTCATGGAATAAATTAGATTTATATGTTTCACATATAAACAATTGCCTATATTGCCTATATAAATAAGTTTTGCATTATTTTATCCACAAAGAAGCCTCAATTAACCACGAAGGTTATGGTTCTTTGTGCACCACTACCTTGTAGGTAGAAGGGAAACTGAATTTCCTTGAAGCACATGAACAATTGGACTATACTCACATATAAATTGCTCCTAGAAGGACAAATTTAGCCAAGAAAAAGTATAATCCTAAAACTAAGTATTTAATATTTTTAGCCCGAGAACTAGAAGTTTTGTTCTACTCTATGTATGTGAATTTTATGCCATTACCAATGAATACTAGAAGTATGATTGGATCCTATAAAGCATTAGAAGCATTATTCATAGATGATGCAATAAGCATATTACAACTTGAAGTAACTATGGCATGGAAAGGGGAAGAATTTTTGGGTAAAGGCATAAGAAAATATGGATAATATATATTTAATAGGCATAGCCTTCCTAAATCTATCTTTAAGTGCATGTATCAAGACTTGAAGTTTTGCCCGTATCCCTTTCGGCCGAGTTAACTTTCTCTACTGCACTAATTGCAAGTAAGCTTGTAGCTTTGCATTTTTATTGTTATCTACTACGTTGGACTGAATACCAACATTCCACATTATACACATACAAGTGTATTACTATTTTATTCTCTCATTGAGCTAAACTATCTACACTCTTTGCATGAATATTAGCATAGAAGCTATAGTTGTAGCTAGTAGCTACATGTACACCCCCTATAATTAAATTGACTAGCTAGCACGCTATGTCCGATGGTTCTTGTTGAACTAAGAAATATGTTGCTTTCAATGCATTGCATGCATAAGCAAAAGATTGATCTATGACCATGTAGCCTAAGATCAGGGGGAGTAAGTTAATATGTTTGCTCAATGGAGACTAACTCAATTGATTGAATGAATAATTGTGGATGATGATGGATAACATATTTATGATGATTTGGGATTTATGAAGAAAAGGCATCAAGGGAATTTTGCATTAATGGCAATTAGAAAATTCTAGAAGAATTCCATGTGAATTGGATGTTGTGTATTTTATATATTTGAAATATATAGTCTATTTATTTTTAATGTATGAGTACTTGGATCAATTATTTTGGCTAAATAATAAAGAAGCTAGACAATGAAATAGTTTGTTCTAAACTATACCATGTGCACATCGGGGGGAGAACATCCACGAGTTTGAAGGAATGTTGAACATTCGTACACTATGTGTATTCTAGCTCACTTGCATATAATATAGAATAACCCCCATGTTTAAATATGTGTGTGAATATTTCCCATAAATTTCATCATAGCATACATGAATGGGCCTTCGCTTGTAGTTGGAGATACATGAATATGAATTATTGAAAGCCCATCATAGGGGATTATTTTGAAGTATGCTATTAAAAATCTAATATTGGCATTAGGGGGAGAGAAAGCCTATTTTAAATGCCAAATATTATTTCCACGGAAGGAAAACGATCTAGAGAAAATATTCCTTAAAGCTTGAAGCAGGAATATTATCACACACTAAGTCAACTATTAGTTTGACTAATGCTCTTGTGAAGCATGAAGCGGAGCATATGCCGGATATTGAAATGAGAGGAGTAACTTGAAGTTATAAACCGAAGTTTTATTTACTAATAGTAAACTAATTATTGTATACTATCAAGCTACAATCTATGGGGACGCCTATGGATTATAGTTTTAATGTATACTTATTGAATAGAAATAAAATAAAACTCCTCCATTCTCATGAAGAGAACACCTCATGAATAAGGTTGAGCACCTCATGAAGAGGATCATCGTGAAGATAGAATCCAACACACTAAGTCCGCGCATCATTAGTGTTGGATATGCAGAACAATAAAGTATCTCTTGTTTTGGGGAAATAACAAAGAGACAGAATAATCTCATATTATGAGAATATTGGGAGAAAATAATAGTTGTCGACAACGCTACCTCTATAATTGCAAATGTTTCTCTTATGAGAACCCGGATCCGGAAACAAAGTTCATGGCAAAGTCGCTTGTAGCGATTATATCGGGTCGGTGAAGAAATGCAATTGAGGATGAATCTCCTACTAAGAAGAATTAAATGTTACGCTATATCTCGGCAAATGAAATAAAATGAATAAATATGAAATATGCGGTTAATAAGTGGATTATGAAGATCCATATACATAGTTCTGAAGAATACAAATCGCAACATATGAATATAAATCTCATACAAGTATTATGAAGTCTAAGGTAGAATATATTCACTAATGAATATTGAAGTCTCTAGAAGAGCATATCCTAGAAGGAATAGTCATCGAATGACTTCATAGTGAATAACACTATCTCATTGTGTATATCACTTAATAATCTCTCTTGTAGTAGAGTGAGAACATCCTTGAAGGAACTAATCCGTGAAGGATTTACCGTCAATTCTTGAAGAAACATCATTTATCCCTGAAGTGAATATAGACCCGAGAGAAAAGAAAATGAGGAATTCTAAACACCATTAAGGTGTCATACAAACACTCAGAAAGTGTAAAGCTAGCAATAAAATATTGATATCCTCTAAATACCATAGAAGGTATAAGAATAATGGTGACTTTGGTATTTAAATTATCCCCTAAATGCCAAATGCAAGACTGGATTTATTATTTAGTGGTACTATCAGAATCTTGAAGATTTTAGTATTAAAACTCACTAAGAAAGAATTAATAAAGTATTCATGCTTGTATAAGTTTGATGCACTATCTCGAAGATATTAAATATCAATTATTTACCCTATAATCCTCACGAAAGGATCTATTATCTTGAAGGATAAATTATTTGTTTTGCACAACTAATAAGTGGTTATTTATGCATTAAGCAATATTGCTCTTTGTTATACCCATATAGTTCATAGAAGAATTATGAGCCAATTTTTTAAAAGTGTATTTTGAACAATGAAGTTCAAAGGATGGCTTTATGAGGGGGAGCAATTTGATTCAATTTACCTTGAAGGTTATTATCCACTAGAAAATCCAAAGATCAAGTAGATCATATTTGCTAAAACATTGAAGTTTGTGCATAGATCATGAAGATTAATATCTATGAAATATTCGAAGAATATATGACCAAGAAGGTTAAATGTTGTACTCTTTTTTTCCTATGTGAGTTTTTACTCGAAGATTTCTCACACAAGGTTTTTAATGAGACAACATGTGCAATTCAATTAACGAATGCGATGTACTCTTTTCTCCAAGAACCATTTTTTCCCACTGGGTTTTTCGGATGGAGTTTTTGACGAGGCATGTGCATATCGTGGTAATCGCCCAAGGGGGAGTGTTGTAATACATAAGGACTCTATCACCAGAAGGAAAGGAGAAGGAAGAATCACTAATCACAGATCCGTTTGTATGTGGGCTCTTCTAAAACTCTAGCCCTTGACGGACTATATATACGTGGGAGCTCTATGTTGTAATCACCAATATTTAGAGAAATAAAGAGTAGTCTTCTTACATCTTGTGTCTACTTATTCTACTTTCATCTACTATATTGATCATGAGAGACGGAGAGGGGAAGGTTCTAACCGCTGGCAACATGTTTTATAACAGTCACAATTATCAAAGTGTGTATACCATCCGCAATCAAAATACCACCCATAGGTCCTCTTCATTGTGCAGCTCCACAAAAACCGACCTAATCAATTAATCATTCATTCAATTTTTAGATCGGCGAGGGTTTAACATTAACATAGAACTTGCATTCGAGGTTCAGGCGTGTAGGTTTTCTGCCAACAAGGCGATGCCTGACGCCTGACGGCCGCGCTCTGCAGTGCAGACTGCAGTGCTACTCCGTGAGGCCGCGACGTGGTGACGGCGAGATGCAGGTCGCCGGGTTGCCGCTCGCCCGCTCGGTGCAGCTGTGACCAGGCGGGCCACCCCCAAGCGAGGCCGTTCATCACAATTCACAACTAAAGAGCATGCAGTTCCGCCAAAATGAGCATGTTCTCTCCCCTGAAACATTTCAGGTGACACTGATATGAGCATGATGGTGCCTCTCCCCTGAAACATTTCAGGCGACACTGATAGCTGCATGATACCCGTACGACTTGGGATTTCCAGATTCCAGTCCCGTACGGTACGGCTCACCAGCCACCAGATAGAACTGTACATGCCAGACTCTGGAGCAGCAAGGAAAATCCATACTGTGGGTAATATAAACATTATTCATCAAATCACAAGTCAGACTGTTGATTAACTAATTGAGATAATTGTTCAATAAAGCAATACAACAGCATATTTATGAAACGAAAATTGAAGATATACACTAAGCAAGAGTAAACTGTTACAAAATTGTTTCTGCAAAACTATTCAAAATGGTAAAAGGTTTACATGTCCATACTGGACAGCTAGGCCAAGTTGGATGTCTTCATTGATTCATAGAACAGGAACCATTGACTTCACAGATAATGGGAGCAATGGAACTTACTACCATGAGATTCAGTCTGGCAAAAGGCATCTGCACTCAAAATGCCGGGTAAAGTGGAGTTACTGATGGAGGCAAATCTGTCCTCATTCCAGCAAGGGAGTAGTATGCCAGAATCTGTTTCTTATGCTCTGGGAAAGGTTCATCTTGGTCTGGACCAATATACTCAATGTTCCAGAAGGGACGTACCATTGCCATAAGATCAGATCCAGTAATTGGGGATGCCTTGAATCCTTGCACCCACAGATACCTCAGTGACTTTAGCTCTAGTGCAGCCATAGCTAAAGCATGCTCACTAAAGAAACAACCCCTCAGCTCCAGTTTTTGCAAGCTTGGGCAGCCTTTTGATAATTGTATAATCCCATTATCAGATTCACCAACATTACCAAGCAACATATAACGAACGCTCTTGCTAAATTCCCCAACATAGCCAAGACCAACATCAGATAGGGCCCCAGGTCTCACATAAAATGCAAATCTACGAAGTTTGGTGCAACCTCTAAGCAAAGCGCGAACCCCATTGTCCAGTGGCAATTCAGTTATATGTGCTTCTCTATCAAGAAGGACAAGGCGGAAATCATTAAGATTTTTGCTGCATGTACCAACCGCCTCTAGAGCTGCATTTGTAATGTCCGATACATGTATTGCCCAATATGTCAACTCAGGGCAGCCTTGGGCTACAGCCATCAACCCAACCTGTGAAATCCTACCTTGTTCATCCTCAAGAGCTCCCTGATCATCATCTCCTCTCTCTACTCTGAGCCTCTGCAATTTCTTGCAGGTCTGTGCAACAACTTGTAGTCCACGATCCCCTATGACATCCCTCACCTGTTTTTCCCAACAGAAAAAAGAACATCAATGCAGTTTGCAACTTATAAAACAGGAAAGATAAAGGCATCTACAAGAATGTTCCAAAATACCTCTAAGGTTTCCAGATTGGGGCAGCGCTGAACTATCTGACAGTGTTCCTCTGTGGAAAGGAATGTAAACTGAAGGTCTAACTTCTTAAGTGAAGCAGCATATGGAAACAGTATCGGCATCTCATCTGTTCCCATGTAGAGCAAACTCAAACGGTGCAGTGAAGGAGGAAAATAGTAGTTCTCATAACTTCTACTTGCCACAGGTTGACCCTGATCTTCAAAGGAACCACCAGCAAACTCTTGTAGTGTTTGTGCAGTTCGGAACAAACTAACCAGATCAGGCATGAAAGATTCACTAATCTTCAGGGTTTTCAGCCTTTGACAGTTGCGCACAAGGAGGGTAAGATACTCTGGGGATGCCTTGAGATCTGTCAGAAAGAAATTCAGTGTCTCAAGAACAGAATTGCTTGTAGCAAGCTCACGGATCCACTCATCATTTTCTTTCTCATCAATCGTGCTTTCTTCCAGGAAAAGAGTTTCCAGTTTCCTGCACATGACAAGAGATATGGCAGGGTAAATGCAGAGCCCAAATCTAGAATGTAGGTGGTTCTCCTAATAAAATCTAGAGCCCTCATGAAATGGTCTATTTATATCACACTTAAGCTCCACCTAGCAAGCATGTGAAATACAGAAAGCCATAACATAGCAAATGGAACTAACAGTTCATCATTTTTTTTTCTAATGGATTTTCTAATTCCTGCTGCAAAGCTAGAATTATCTAGCAGTGGTTCATATATATGCTTAATGTTTAGAACCATAAACAAGGCACACATTAAATGAACCGTTTCTCTTTCTTGGGACGGGAAAGAACATCATCCACACACTTTTCAGGAAACATCCCATCATAAATCCGTGACCTAATTAAACCTTAAATTACTTTTGGGGGGAGAATAACAGGAAACCTAGATGAACCTTAGCTAATTACAGGAGGAGGAGAGAAGGGATTTTACCTGCAGGAGCGGGCGACGAGTGCGATGGCGGCCGTGGAGAAGCCGGAGCAGCGGTCGAGCTTGAGCGTGACGAGCATGTGCGCCTTGGCGCGGACGAGGATGCTGATATCGTCGTTGGTCACTATCATCCTGCGCAGGTGGAGCTTCTTGAGGAAGTGGAAGGTGGCCGAGAGCTGCTGGATCCACGGCCCCGCAGCCCCGCCCCAGTCTTCGGGGATGAGGTTGAACATGGCCGCCCGGGGCTTGGCCTTGAGCTTGAGCGACTCGAGGCACGGGAAGCGGCGGAACAGGCGCTCGGGCGTGGTGGAGTAGACCATGGCGACGGTGACGTGCTTGCGGCTGAGCGCGTCGACGCGGCACCAGTGGCGGCACACCAGCGAGATGGCGTCGCGGTCCCAGGGGTCCTCCACGTACCCCATCACCAGCCCCAGCGCCGTGTCCGGGATCCCGAAGCTCAGCACCCGCCCCAGCCGCCGCTCCCCGCCCTCGGCCTCGCCGGCCATCGTGCCGAACCGGCCGCCGATGTGCCGCCACCCGATCTGCCTCCCTCCTCGCCCTCTCTCGCTGCCGCCAGCGGATTCGCACGGGGTGGTGGTGGTGGGGTGGACGGGAGGAGGAAGGGGAAAGGGAGGGGTGGGGAATTTAGGGGTTCCGGTCGGGGCGAGGTAGACGGTGGAACCTTTTCTCCGGGCGGTGTGCGGCTGCGCGAGGGGAGCGGCCGCCCGCGTCACTGGGCACGGGGAAGCCAGTGGATGGATGTCCAGCAATAGGCGTGGCGACGACGGCGCGACGCGCCCGCCCCGCCTGACAAGTGGGGCTTGGGGCCACGGATATTTTTTCTTTTCAGCGAGGGGCTATTTTGGCTAATAACCGGCCGTATCCCGTACTCCATCCTCAGGACGATGGTCTATTTCTGTGCTATATTACCCATTCAGTATTAGTACGTGACATGTCGTGTCTTCTCTGTGTACCAACTAAAAAAAGGAGGTTTGTTAAATAAAAAAACTAAAAATAGGCAGTGAAATGACATAAGATTGAGTCGGGGTAACGTGACAGTCACAAAGTTCTTCGGAACGATTAGATCGTGAAATAGGGTACGCTCTAGAGCGCTTTTTGAGAAAGGATTCTGCCCTATCAAGACGAAACTGATCCACCACCAATACTCATGTTCCCTGTGACCATAGGCTACGTGTGATGTCGATTGAGGACAAGTAATATTGCGTGTTCAGTTTGTTCCACGACACAATGGTTGTGATTAATAATCTCATAATACAAACCAAATAGTTGAGGCCGCTTCAATTACAAAGTCGGGTGATCGACACTATGAGACTATTATCTCCATCGCTAATTCTCAATATTTGGTTAGTATAAGTATACAAGCTAATAACACCAAATAATCCATTCCTCAAAAACAAATAGATGACTCTTTATATCCTCCTTACATACCGGATAAAGCTATGCAACTCAAATTATACAAATATCGAGTATACTTCAATACTTTTCAACATAGTACCATGGATCTCATCAATTCACCATGGTCGCAACCAATCAAACATGACCATATTCAGTTGTAACGAGCATGTATCAAAGGTCATGCGTGAGGCGTGGCAGTGGAATGACCACTGGAATGACTATGTAAAAACGACCCCTCCTCTATTTAAAGGCCACTAGAATGACTAAACCAAACCAATTAGGGCCACTAGAATGACTATGTAAAAACTACCCCTCTTCTATTTAAAGGCTTCGCTAGACATCTTATAATTATTACAAGGGCCATCCCCAGAGGTAGCAATGGATTAGCATCCAAATCATTACGGATAACGAATTAAAATCCAAGGAAAAAAATCCAAGTTCAAACCTAACACAATTCAAAATGGTTAATGTCTAATCCAATGAGTCAAAATAGTTTTAAGTCTAAGTCTATCTAATATGATCCAATAATAACAAAATTTTTATAACTTAATGTTAAATCTGCGTTAAAAGTCGACTAGAAAAATTTAAAGCTCATGTTCACGCCATAAGTTTTTTTTTTGTGAAATTAATTATATTTTTTTCGGAGATGGTAAGTATGATTGCCTGCTACTTGTGTTTAGACTTGTCTGGCTAGATATACAGTGGGCCCACGTCGGAGAGACAGACCTTAGAATTAAAACCTCAAATTCACACCTTAAAGGTTTAGCGAATTGACTTTGGGATGAAAAGTATGATTGGTATAAGTGGGACCCACAACAAAATCGGACCGAAAAAATTAAAACCTCACGTTCATGCCTTAAAAACGAAGTGAAATCAACTTAATTTTTTTCATTGTGAAATGAGAATATAATGCCCACTACTTTGTGCAAATCTATGTGACTGATATATATAAGTGGGCATCACATCAAAAGTGGGGCCTTGAAATTAGAAACATTAGGCTCACACTCACAGCCTAAAAAAGTCGGGGCACTTCACTAGAGCTAAATAGAAACAAATTATGGTCTTTGGACATATAAAGACATACGTACAATACTTGACGAAGGACGCAACTGATCAAAACCCAGCCCGAATTAAGTGTGCCTTTTCTTTTGAATTATAGCTCGAAGCCACACTAAGAGAAATAACGGTATTGTGTGCCACCAGTGTATCATGAATGTGCCTGGCTTTGTCCAGACTATATATTCGTTGCAGCTGCATTATTGACCGGCCCCAAACCATTGAAGAAAAAATATGTATTACGGTCCTTAAAATGCAGCTATGAGATAGCATTCACGAAACATAGTTTGGGCATAACACAATTTAAAAGCTCAAACATTACACATTTTCCCTATCCCTATATTATTATATTATACATACAAGTTGCCAAGGAACGTACCGGAACCGGAAGGTAAGCAACAGACAAGGGAGCAGGAGTGCTAGGCATTGGAGGACGATGGCATCGTCATGGAGACACACAAGCCAGGCGAATTAGCGGGCGGCGACCTGCCGGCCCATCAAATTTCCTGTCGGCATTTTGATCCATGAACACAAATACACAATGCAAGAGTTCAGAAGGACGACGATGGCATCAATCAAACAAGAGAATAACCACACTACTTTCCGGGGAAGGGATTTAAAGAACACGAATTACTTGTTTGAAATGGAAGCAATGAAGCAATAATGGGCTTGGCCCATGCACCGGCCGATCGACGATTTCCCAGCCACGCGTCGTCGTCGATCATCAACTGCTTGGCTCGTCGCAGCCTCGAGCTAGAGAGAAAAGTTGAGTACGCCCCTCCAGCGGCCGCGCTAGCTCAGCTATCTGGTCCGGCGACGGCGAGTCGTCGGCGACCGCCGGAGGATGCGAGGAGTCCATCGATCGGTCGATCGACGACGTTGGCTCCATGGCTAAATGCGGAGAACCGGAAGCATCAAAATAGGCGGGGGCAGTCGCATGAGGGAGCACGTGTTTTTGTGCACTTGCTCTCTGGCAACCAGTCGCGTGTGACACCCATATTTGCAGCGCGCGGTCGAGAGGCGAGAGTGCTTTGTGGCCGGACGCATGTCGCACGTTCTTATTAACCGCGGCCGGTCATGCCGCGACCGCAGAGCTCGGACCTCGGAGCGCGGCGAGTGCCCGGGAAGGGCACCACTGGTTTTCCCTTCCGCCTCGTTTTCTTTGTGTCAGTTCGCTGAGACCATGCCTGGTGTTTTTTGTTGCGCACGGTCCAACGGTGAATGCGGGTCTCGGTCAAGGTGACTAGGTGAGTGAGAGGATGGAAAAGGTACTTGAGATCCGACCTCTTTTTAGCAAATTTCTATTTTATGAAGGTAAAAATAATGGCAGCTGTTTTTGCAACATTTCAAATGTGCGATATTGCTACTGCCACTAGTTCGACAAAACACACCACAGCCACTAGAATTTTATTAAAAATGGTCTTACCATCTGAATGCAGCTTCATGTTATTTGGATCATATGAGCAAAAAAAATGTTATTTGGATCTCTAAATTATAAATTATACATTGGGTCATTATAATAAGAACTATATATATTATAAAAATTAGAATGTTTGATTTCCTAGATTATTGTGGTTGGTTAAAGTGGGAAATTTTTATCTTGTTCTTTAGAAGATGACTGAAAAAGAGAAGATAAGGTGGTGGAAGGAGGCAAATTGGACTTTCAGCACTTATAATCCACCAAAATCATGTTCTTGATTATAATAATTTGTCATATAATCAATCTTGTTTGATCATAATTTGATTATATTGTAACCTGGTTATAATAATCATATGATATCTAAACATATTTTGCAGATGCCTTGGAATTGAAATGTACTCCATCCGATCACAAAATATAGACCCAATTTGATCCATTCATAGTGCGTGCTATTATAATAATAAGATACAATAATCTAATTGTGATCTAAACAGGCTAGATTATAGGTTGGATTATTCTAATCGAAACCTCAAGATAATCTAGGCAGAACCTGTCTTTTGATGATTATAGGTATTTATCACTTTAACCAACAATAATCCAAACACTTTAGTTACAAAGATTCATACTTCTTATTATATAATAGTTCTATACATAATCCACGTCTTAATCCAAATTTTTGCTTAGGTGTCGCTTTGAACAACAAGTAGCAACTAATTAAAATTTGTTGTCAAAAAGTTATCTAGTTATAGTTGGATGTAAATGTAATGGCTAACCAAAGAATTGTTTCTAACTTCTAAGTGACATGAACTTTGCAAAAGCCAATGTTTAGATGTCTTTCAAATTTTAAATTTTTTACACTCTTTCTTCATCATCGAATCTTTGGACACATGTATGGAGCAATATATATAGATAAAAAAATAATTAATTTATACGGTATGGTTGTAAATCACAAGATAAATCTTTCGAACCAAGCTACATAACAAAAATTCCTCCAAATTTGCAATCTAAAAAGGCAATCTAAACTTGCACATTTAAATGATACTTCTTCAACTAGGATTTTGTTGACGTTGTGGATGAGTAAATTGACTTGTAATTAGCTTTTGCTTTCCCGTTAGAAACATCAAGTTCTCTAGACTAGAAGTAGTGCCTCAGTTTATACTATGAGAATAAGGTCTTGTTTGGCAAGACTCCAATGAACCGATAAAGCTAGAGATAGTGGTTCACTGCCTCCTAACTTATTTTGAGAAGAGAGAAAAATGATTCCTTCACTTTAGTGCACGAAGAAAATAGAGCAGGAGCCATATATGAAGATCTACAAATAGAAATATGGTCTTCACTCCTTTTTTTTTTTTTACGAATACTCCAAGGTGAGAACAATACTACTAATTACTAGTAATTAGCAACAACACAGAAGAAAAAAAATAGGGGAACAAGTGGGTAAAATCTTTTTTCTAAATTATTCCCCCTTCCCTGGTTCAATTTATAAGGCATTTCACTTATGTCAAGAGTCAAACTTCATAAATTTTGAACAAAGTTTAGCTAGCAATTTGTAACTATTATAATACAAATTCGATGCCATTAGATTTGCAATCTACTACCAATAATTATAATCTTTTAATCACAAATAATATACAAAATAAATAAATTATCAAAAAACTAATTTAGGAGACCGTACGTGCCATGTCAAAGTACGGGACCCACGAAATATACTGTACATTGAATTGAGGAGTCTATGACAAGGAGTCCAAGTGAGTCTTAGATGGAAATTCCGTCGAGATGCGCTGCAATTGCAGCAGAACCCAGATTTGGCCCGCGATCCGGAGCAAACGACCATCGCTCTGGAAACCGACGTGCAAACTTTCCAGACGGTCACGCTAATCCTAATCTTCTCCTCATCCCCGGCCCGGGTGACGAATTCACACCGGCGAGCAAAGCAATCTAGGGGCAACTGGGCAAGTGGCAGTGTGGCAGAACCCGCACGGGCACGCCAGACGTGCGTGGCGCGGCGTGGGCGCGAGGAAGGCTCGTACTCCTACGTCGTACGCTTTCCAAACGGTTGGCGTGCCGGCGGTCGACGGCGCCAGCCAGTCGCCAGGCACGGGAAACGGCCTCGAAGCTCGAAAGGGACACTGGGCAGACGGTGGGGTACGGCTTTCGCCGAAAGGCTACGCGCGGGCGCACTTTCCAGGCACGTCACATGGCTGGGTGGGTGCAGACGTGCAGTGCACCGGCCATTACGTTGCCCTCTACACGCAGGGCAGGATGCTTCAAGGTTTGTGTTTTTCCTTATCTATATCTAGGCCATTATTGCTCTGCTCAAGATTGGTATTGCTGGGGCAGAACGGCGCGTCCGCCCATTCTAAGGAAATTTCTGCATGGCGGCGCGTCCGCGAACCCGAAACGGGAAGCCTTCCGGAAGAAGGCCGGACAGGATAGGATAAGCATCGTCGGCGTCGCGGACCGAGAACAGCCGAACCAATCTCTCGGGGCTGGCAGCGAGCTGAGCTAGAGCCGTGCGCCAGGAGCCAGGAGAGAGATGTTGCGAGCCAGCCCAGGAGGGAGTTGTTGCGAGCCGAGCCTAGCGCTGCGTGGGACACGCGTCGTGCGTGGACGGGAGGTCCGCACCGTGACCAGGACGGACTATCCCTACCGAATTTATCAGCACCCGGTGCAGGGCGGGGATCGGCGCGGGCGCCTCCGCGTCCTCGCGGTCGCGGCCTCGGAAAGGCGGTGCGTCCGCGAACTCGAAATGGGAAGCCTTCCGGAAGAAGGTCGGACAGGATCCGGAAGAAGACCGGACAGGATAGGATAAGCATCGCCGCGGACCGTCGCTGTCGCATCGTTAAACTGGCACAGGGATAGAGAGATGGCACGGAGGCACGGAGCCTTGTGTTTGCCGGCAACATCGGTCACTAGATCGTGTGCCCTTGAAATTCTGTCACCGGATCGTCAAGCCTACCGATAGCTTCGTTCTTTAAAGGTTGCCTTGTGTTCATTGCGAGTTTGCCAAGCCAAGAATTGAGTGTCTGTACGCTCTCAGCTGAAATTAGAGATCTGCTCATTGGTATTCTGTTCATCAATACATTGATGATATTTGAGAGGGTGATCATCGTCTAGCACGACCCAGACCAGAAGCTTTTCTTCCATTGACTTTTGTCTAGTTCAGGCTTTTGAAGACCTACTACTACTACTAGATCAACAGACTAGAGAAAGTTATTTATTGTTCTACTAGGTTTTGTCCTTTGTTTAAAAAGTTTATCATATTTGACCCAATGAGCTTGCATGACAACCTAATCCCGGAGCCAATTAGGCAGACAAACCTCGTCCCTTCCAGGTTCCTCAAAAACTCTTGTAGCATCAACCATACTTTTTGTCTGAAAAAAGAGCTTAGGTGGAATCGGGCAACAAAAGCTGACAGTGACATCCACAACCTGATGGACATACGGTGCACGCACAAGAAAATCAGACCAACTTGCATCGTCATCAAAGAAAACTACAATCTGTTGGGAAAAAAGAAAACTGCAATCAACCTTGCCGTTCTTTTGTCTCCTAACGTGCATTGACGTCGAACCCAGTGGAAATATTCCCTCCCAGCCCTTCTTTTAAAATTATTTTGCAGACCAGATATCGGCGCAATTACGTTCTTGTACAGTCTACCGCATAATAAATCTTTCAAAAGAAAATAAAAAACTCTGCCACATAAAGTCATAGTGAAATCGCAGATATACTTTGACTAATCTCATATTCTAGTATAGCAGTGGCAGAGGGGAAAAAACTTCATTCAATAAAAGCACAGTAGGCCCCCCCCCCCCCCCCCCCCTGTTTTCATCAAAAAAACTAATATAGCAGTGGCAGAGGGGAAAACTTCTTTCTCAGTAGCAGTAAACGGTTCCTTTCGAAGAGAAAGGAGGTCAAGAAAGACAATGCGCAGCAAAAGAAGAAACAATTAAACAATCATAGTCGAAACAAACTGGAGCCAATCAATCGCACAAACTTTCTGCATGGCCACTTCCTAAATAATGGACAGAAAATACAGTGACCAGGTCCCACTTCCATGATTCGCAAGCTTTTCGTCCATAGTGGAGTAGTATTAAACGGCCGGCATTGCTTATATTCCAGCAAAAGCTGAGAAAACTTATAAAGAATGCTGGCCAAAACCTAGATAAGAATATCCTCTTTTTCCGGTGATGATGAGTCTGGTGGACCGTTATGCGAGTCATAATCTCACATACGAGCTGTTAGATCGAACAATAATTTAGATGGCCCTAGTTGAAAGCAGCACACGAGGGAAAAGCTTCAAGGTAGATCGATCAATAGCAACACCTCAGAGAACTGGCCGATAAAAGATGAATCTACCAAAAATGCAACTGAAAACGACTACTGCAATCTAAGGACTCAAATTTGGCCACAGACACTGCACAGACAAAAGAGATGTGTATTGCCGGGAAAAATGCCAAGGTAGGTGATGAACCTGCTTAGATGGGCTTCAAATAGCATGGCCACTATAATAGTCAGTCCTTTTGTCCCAGTTTGGTTCCACATATGACATCTAGCCCATCAATATTTGCATCTTCATTTGCAGCCCAAGTACCGAAGTCATTTGCGACCTGGCATGAACAAGAGCAAAGTCATGGTATAGTACTTCCCAGCTCCCAGGCACCCCTGGTGCCCTGATTGGGACGAATTATAATATCTAGAACTAAATTCGGGCAAAATGACTAGCCGTCTGTACCTGACCAACCCTCAGCTTAAGCCACTCAGGAGTGCAAGTGAAGCTTTCAGGCTCCATATCCAAGTGGAGCTAGGGCAAGCCTGGCATGCACTACGCAATGTTTCATTTCATAGTATCATTCATCCAGATAGCCTTACAGAACTAAACTAATGCACACTTTTGCAAAAGACTTGTCACAGCAAAGGTCAGCAATTTCAGTGATCAGCCACATAAACATCAGTTACCAGGATAATTGTCCACTGCTGTCCGCTGTTGCAGCATAGATGAAAAAACGCTTTATATGCAGTGGTAGACACCTTATAATGTATTTGTAAACATACACTTATGTGAAGTTTGAAACTCTAATATACTGCTTTGGTAAGAGAACATTATCAACTTACAATAAAGCAGACAAAAGGCCCGTTAGGGAAGAATTACCAACATCACTCTCACCCAAGGGAACAAACAAGAAACAACAAATCTACACTTCCCACCTAGGAACTGGTGTCCGCCTCGCTCTCTTCAGTTGCATCTGAGAATTGCATAAAAGAAGATTCTGAGTAGCAGGAAAATTGCATCCATCCAAACAAATGCATAATTGATTGGGTAATGTTAGCATGATTGAAAGAAGTAAACACTCTTATTTATGAAGATTTCACCATTATAGCCCTTATTTTGCTAGTATTAAAGAAAAAAAATCTATTGTTTTACTGAACCCAGCATATTCCTTACTCCCCTCTTTCCTGGTCTGAGATCTAATTTTCAATCAAACTGCACCTTTAGTCTATGATATTTGACACCAGTGGATGAAATAATTGTCTACTTATTGATTCTGGAACTAACCATGAGCGTTGAATCTGAAAATAAACTGCTGTTTGTTTACTGTACACTTTGCCATAATGAAGCATATAAGAGAAGCTATTATTCTGTAGAATGCAGTATTAGAAATAGATATGACAGACCTGTGCAGAGGCACAGGGAAGTATGTGAATACAAAAGAGACAGGTTTGATATCTGTCTTAGGTTTACTTTGGTATCTTGACCCACCCTGTAGGACCTTTAGATCAACTCCAAGAATCTTTTTATACTTCTGTATTGATAGGAAACAGAGATTTTGGTGAGAAAAGTATCAACAATTTCTCTCATTAGATCTCCAAATATTGACATCTTCTATTTCCTGGTTTCTCACTAGCCAAAGATAGAGAGCGGGGATTGATCTCCAAAATGCTCACAAGACATAAAGAAGTTGTTGGAAGATGGAAATATAGAGAGACTGTTTTTTATTCAAATGACTATCCAAATGAGGATTTAGAAAGAGAATCTAAAAAACTCTTGGAGATGCTCTTAACAATTGAAGATGGCACACCCATGGTCAGAGCACAATTCAGCTTAAGATATTATTCTGTGATATTATAAACTGGTTCAACTGTAACAGACACCTATAAACCTCTCCTTGATCCCCATCTTAGGTGCAACATACTCATTTTACATGCTCTTGTAAAAATGCATTTTGAATATTGGAAAATAAAAACTGAGAAATATGGTAAGAGGTACATTTTTGATTCAGCAAAACTTTGAGCATGTTTGGCCTCTAGTTATTAGTTGGGCAAACCCAAACTAGATATTAAAACCCCATGCCTTGGCCCTTTGGTATTGTATGCACTCTCGGTGTTTCTGGTGGCCATCATTATCAACAATTTATTTACTATTACATCTCTATGGTATTGAAATCTCATGCTATGACTGCATAAACTGTCAACAGAAAGTGTAGTTTAGGCAATTCAAATTTACATTGTAGGTAGAATGTCCCCCAAAATAATGGTGATCCAATTCAATTCAATTGAAATTTCTTCTTTGTAGCACTACCATTTGCTATTCTTCTTCAAACTGTTTAGAGACATATACTAACTGAAACAATTACTAGCAGAGTCCATATATGCCCATCACAGGAATGATCAATCAGCACAAGTTACTGTATAGCTATGTACCTTAAGCAGCTTCTGCTGCGGTGTCTTCTTCTGCTTCTGGCTCGACCAGTTCCTCTTCACCATCATCCTCATTCATCGTAGTCATCAGAAACGCTGGCTCCGTACCTGGAGTTGAGGTAGTCTACAGCAGCAGGAGTAAAGAAGAGCTTGCGGGCGTCGAGTATGTCGTACAGGTTGAGCGTCCTGGGCGTGAGCATCTTGAGGGAACCGATGTTCCTGCCGCTGAGCCGCACATTGTCGTCAAAATCCGTGGCGAAGAACATGGCTTTCTGCTTGGGGTCGAGCCCCCACCGCTGCAAAGCGGCCACGAAATCCCTGGTCTTGGGCCCCGACGCGAAGGCCTCGTCGAACTCCTCGACGACGAAGGCGTCCTCCGCGACGGCGGCGCTGGCGAGGGCGGTGGAGATGGCGAGGCGCTTCTCCTTGCGGTTGATCTTGATGGACCAGTCGCGGGGCTTGGGGCCGAACACGACGCCACCGCCGGGCCGGAGCGGGGTGCGCTGCGACCCGCGCCGCGCCTTCCCGGTCTTCTTCTGCTGGTAGGGCTTCTTCCCTCCGCCCCTGACCTCGCCGCGGGTGAGCGTGGAGGCCGTGCCCCGGCGCGCGTTCTGGCGGTCGGTGATGATGGCGCGGTGCACGACGGCGCGCGCGGTGGAGGGCGGCGCGGACTTGAGGTCGAGGGTCACCTCCCCGACCTTCTCCCCGGTGAATGAGAGCACGGGGAGGGTGGCCGCCTCGGCGCGCAGCGCGCGGAGGACGGAGACGGATGACTTCGTCCTGACGGCGGCGTGCGGAGCGGCGGCGGCGGATGGGGGTGGGAGGAAGGAGGTGGATGAGGAAGAGAGGAAGGGGGAGGAGGACGAGGAGAGCGAGAGCAGGAGCGGCGAGGCTACGGCGGCGCCTGGCATTGTGCCGGCTTCGCTGAGGTTCAGGGAGGGGCGAGGACGATGGCGCTGTCCCTGCAGCTGCTGCTTCTATCCCTTATCCACCCGTTCAGCTCGGCCACTCCCCAGAGGCCCAAACTTCCCAAGGCCACAAGCAGGCACACTGTCTCGTTGGCACGGCTACATGGTCGCGCCAAGGCTCGCTCGTTTCATATTTGACTTTTTTTATTTAAAAAAAAACTCATTAATATTACAAGTATTGAAAGGCAATTTAAATCTCCAAAAAAGACTACATGTATTGACATTTGCTCGTTTCAGTTTGCTGAAATTGGTTGACACGAAACCGTTCCTCTGCAGTTTAAAGTCAGAGCTGCAACTGCACTTGCAGACTCAACTGAAGGTGCCCAATGCTTTCAGCACAGCTAGAATAACAAGAAGTTCTAGGTACTAAGGAATAATCAGAAGTTCTACTTTCTCTTGGCTTCCAGATGATAACCAGCTGCATGCGTCTCCTTACCGACAAGGCTACAAACAAGTTCATGCAGGTGAAGAAAACTGAACAGATGACTGAGGATTGCAGTCTCATGACAGTAGTTTTTCAGATATTCTGCCACCTTTGCACAAACCATAAGGTAAAAGCAAGTCAGGAAATCAGAAGTTCAGAACAGATGACTGAAGTTCATATTACCGTGCTTATTTATTTCCTTCTGTTTCAATCTTCCAGGATACATTTTACATAAATGAAAAATAATCTATCCAACATAGTCTTTGGCCCCTACAACAATATACTGACTATTGTGTAACCTACAGTTGATATCTCCAAAGCAGAGGCGACCTCTATAGCTTGTCGACTCTGTTTTGTGGTTTATGTGAATAATAATGGCCTTTTAGGAAGATATACTAATGCTTGCGACAGCCATAGGTCACCTTGATGGCTTTGATGGCAGTTTCTTAACCAGACTAGTGTTACCAGTCACCAATAGTCGAGCACCCTTCACCAGCTCCTCCTTAATCATAAAAAGCAAGGCAGAAGCAAAAACACTTTGCACAATTTTTGTGCCCATTCCTTTATACATCCCTGTCAAACCCTCATATTGTACCATCTTTGTGAACGCATCAAATGTACCTGAGCACAAGAAATGGCACATTAAGATTTTCAATAGTTTATCAGTAACAGCAAGAAATGGCATGGCCAGTTAAATATTCTTCAATAGAAAACCAGTAACAGAAAGAAATGGGACCTGAATAAAGAAAGATGAGAAGTAGAGAACTACAGTACCTTTGTAGCGATGCCTCTTGTCATCATTGATCATTTGCTTCGCCTGAAGTCTTGCCTGCAGGGGGAAAAACTCAATTTGGAATATGTACTCAAATATGCAAGTGGACAACTGTGGTTATCACCAATCCACTAATCAATCACCTTAACAACTAGAAGGGGATATGTAACAACAGTTGCACCAAGTTTCGCAATGGCGCCAAGAAAAAAAATCTGAATAAGAATGTTTGAAATGTGAAGTTAGAGTTTTATCAAAATCATAGGAATACTAATATAGATGGACAGGTGACAGTGCCAAATTGTCTCCAACATCTAGAGTCAAACATAGAGCAACCAAACATGTCCTGGACAACAGGCTTTCATGTCACTTTTACAATAGGTCCAAGGCTTCAGACCTCAGTACAGCAAATAATCGATATGTAAGTATTTGTCAGAACTCATAATAAATCACTCGAGGTAATTCCTACCACTGGAAAAACAAAAGCTTACTTCAAGAGCAGTTAGTCCATCAGCTCCCTTCAAATTAGAGGCCCGTCTCTTCTTCAGTTTCTTCAGAAGAGTCTCATACAACATGAACTGAATTGCAGGATTGCTAACCTAGTAGCAGATAAAATTGTAAAATAGCACTACTACATGGCTGAGAAGCAACAGAAAAGGCGGACAGCGGTGACTTACCATGATAAGAGCCGGAATTACCCCTTTCCAGAAGCTAAGGACACCACCTTCTTTGTACAGTTCCTGAAACTGGAGTTAAACCTAGTCAAACAAAACAACCACCACCAACAAGGCCCTTTTGGCCCAAGCAAGCTGGGGTAGGCTAGAGCTGAAACCTAACATGCTACCAAAAAAAGAAAAGAAAGAGCAACCAATATACTACCTCCATTTGAAGCTAATAGGTGTATTTTGTTTCGGTAGGACAAGCATTTGGCCAATAATTTCTTTATTATAACATAATTTCAAAATTGACATCATTAGATTCATATTTAAAACTTCTTAATTATGACTTTGTATCACAAGACATTAATAGAGTAACTGTGGTCGTACTCTTTCCCTAAAGAATTGAAATATGCCTAGTAATTTTGAACAGGGCCTAAAGCATTATTAAGTCATCAATAATAGCGATATTATTAGGGGATCCACAGTATGTTCATGGTTCAGGCATGCGAATAGCTGATCCCCAATGCCTATCCAAGGACAGTTCTCTAGGTCCCTTTCAAGTCTGTTTTTATTGCCTCCTCCCAACCTCTCCTTATATCAGTGTCGCACCTTAGGATTCAACCATGCACCAGTGCCACCTGAGGCCTTCTAAACTAATGTTATTTCTCTGTTCCTCCAGCGCTTACTACAATATGGCTCAACCTGACAATGGGCCAGGATCCAAACCAAACCGATCCTTCGTCTAAGAAACCAGCCCAGCCCCACCCAGATGTCCTCGTTCAGGAGTTCCGTCCGCCGTCAGTTGCTGCCGCCGGCCGTGGCTAGGGCTGGTCGTACGACGACCCGCCGCCGCAGCCGTCCGTGTCCGGCGTCCGGCGCCGGAGACCGAAAGAGAACCGGTTGCCTGCTACACCACACTGAACCAGCCCACTAGCCTCTTTGGCCCATTTTCACCCAAATCGCGTAGGCCCAAATGGAAAAACCAAACTGAAAAACCGGTTTGAGCCCAAACCATTCCCAGGTTGAAATATGGCTCCCTAAGATGTCCATAGATCCTCAAATGCAAAAACAAATCATTTGGCTTTGATTGTCCACAAAAGAATGCAATTCTAGGTGCATCCTTGGTTAACATGTCTAAAGTTTGACGAAATATATAGGTACTTGATGATATTATAAATACTGTTATTTATAGTTAGTCAAACTAAAGATAATTTGACTTGACACAATGCTAGAATTGCATTCTTTCATGGACGGATGAGTATATTACGTCCATCCTTTTCAAAGTCAAAGAGGTTTTGAGTTTCACATTCGCACTGTCTTGTCAAAACGGAGTTCAAAATACCTCCGCCTCCACAAAATTAGTGCAAATATGGTTAAATTTAAATCATTTTTGAAGTTCTTATGTTAGTAAAGCAAGCCACAACAAAAGAAATAATATTTGACATAATTTTTTGAATAAGACGAGTGGTCAAAGTTGTGGTCAAAAAAGTCAAACGAACTACAATTTGGAACGGATTAGTACATCATAATTTATTTGTAGAGTTCAACTTCAAGCCACTTTAGTTCCAATAAGCTCAAGCGAGGTGCATGCTGCCATGCAATACTAGCACTAGCAGTGAGCATGGCATCAAAACAGTACTGATTTTAGGGAATATCAAGTAGTTGTGTAGTGCTTCTTCCTGTTCAACTAACGAACCATGGCAAATTAGGGGAGAAACCCTCTGAAAAGACAGGCTGATACTCTACCAGATTCATAACATTGCCAACTTCTACCCAACCATGCAGGACTAGTTGACAGCATAGAAAGAGCAACTAATGAGGACAAGCATATAATCAAGTTAATTATCTGTGGCAAACTAACATACTGATATTCCTAGTGTAAGAGCAAAACCACAAATCTTCGGGATGGAAATAATAGAGAAGCGCTACTGAATTGCAATCCATCTAGAAATGAGATTGTCCCGATATAGTTAATATAAGACATTAATTATGAACAGAGTAGTTAATATAAGACACTAATTATGAACAGAGTATCTCTTACTACCAGAGAAACAAGGAGCGTTATACTTACAACATCAATTGTTTTGTATGGAGTGTTTTCAGTTGCAGCAGCTTCAAGGTCCTTGTCAAGAGCACATGTCAAACCCTGAGGACTTTGCTGTTTGTTTGCATTTCTGTGAGTCTGCAAACAGAACGAAATATCAATACTCACATGTACTGCCAGATGATTTCCAGTTCTGCACAAAAAGTGGCTAGCAGAGAAGAAAAATATGCTCACTTGCATTCGTGTAACAACAACCCAAATCGGGTTTGTGATCAGCACATTGACGCAGCTAAAAAAAAAACGACAAGATTCATTAGGCATCAAAGAGCACATAAAATTGATAAGCTCAAAAGCGATAGCAACTATCTGCAGGAATAGACAGTGCAGTGCTTTCTAGTAGTCAAAAGAATGTGCTTAGCTACATCCCAATTACCCAGACAGGGCAGCGACAGTGAGAGACTGGAGCATCCCGACAGACCCATCGCCCAGCCCTCTCCTGGCTCGCTCAAGGGCCTTTGCCTCGGCCCTGTTCCGGAATATTTGGTAGAAGTAGTAGTAGACACCCTGACAGCAACACAATTAAGCATCTAATTCTTCACAAAGCGAGGAATAAAGCTGGCAAATGAACCAACCTGGGAGGCAGCGGTGCCGACGAGCGAGGGCATCAGCCCGCCGTACAGGCGCTCCCACCCCTCATTCTTCACAACCTACTACCACAGCAAGGAAAAATCAGAGATGGCAGGCAGCATTAGACGACCCGGATCAGGCTAAATCGCTCAGAAATTCAGGCGAGGAAGGAGGGGAGAGGAAGGAGGCGGACCAGGTACAGCTGCCGAGCGGCGCCGTCCTTGAACGCTGGCTTGGAGGGGTCGCGCTCCGTCTGCTGCCGCGCGTTCACCTGCGCCGAGGAGAACCTCAGAATTTCAGCAACCGAGAAATCCAGGGTGAGAAGGTCGGCAGCGAGGCGTCAAGCGAGGCACGTACGGTCTGGAGCGGGTAGGTGAGGATCTGGGCTACGATCCCGCCGCCGGCGCCGGCGAGGCCGTTGATCAGCGCGTCTGACATCTCCCCCTCTGCTCGCACTCTCCAATCCCCGACCCCGCTTCGCCGGCCGGCGGATCACGGCGGCGAGCCGAGCGAAACTGGACTCCACGCCGCCCCCCAGCGGTTGCTTCCGCCGCCTGCTGCTCGCTCGGTCTCCTTGGATGGTGGGAGACGGAAGCGACGACGGGGGCGGAGTGGACTGGACTCGGCTCGGCTCGGCGCGCCCACACCGGGGATGGTCCCGTGCTTTTTGTTGCTTTCTTTTCGTTAGAGTTCAGATTTCACAAGACTGCTACAGCTTACCGTCCCGTGCTGGGTGATGCTGATGCCGCACGGCACACCAGCCTGATTTAAAACCCAGTTCGCACGCGTTTTTAATGGTTTTGTTTACACTTTCAACCACCAAAGTACAGTGTTTATCTTCGGTAAGAAAATGGAATTTGGTTTTGGTTTTGGTTTCGGGTTCGGTACGTTCACGGCGAGCGACCGGAGTACCATGCCGTCGTTTCCTCGTGGTGGCTGCTATGGCCGTGGACCGGAATATGCTGCTGAGCGCCGGTGACTGTGACTTGTTCCGGTCGTCCTGTACCTGAGTTTCCGATTGGGCAATCCAATGAACTTGATTTTCTTTTCATTGAACCGTGTGCCAAGTACCTGCAAATTTGCGGATAGCCTCCGTTATCCTACGAATCACGACATACTCCCACGTAATATATGAGTTAGCTTTTTTTTTTTCCTCTGCAATCACTCTATTTAAACTAGTGTTCGATAATTGGTATCATGATGCCTGAAACGATGATGCCATAGAGAGGATAGTGGAATTTGTAAATATTTGGGATCTAAACAAGGCATGATAATTGATTATGATGCATGAAACGATGATGCCATAGAGAAGATGTAGGTTTAACGACATGATAATTGAAAAAATCAACATAAGTTTCGGAAACGTGTAATTTGTAAACACCTAGATTTGGATTAAAATTCGATACAAAATCAAGTAAATTCACTAAATTAAAAACATACTATGAAAGGAATGTGTCTCATAAGTCATGACCCTAGCAGGGATTCATACTTCCTAGCGCTAGTTGGGTTTCACGTTTACTTACTCACTCCATTAAAAAAAATACAATTCTAGCATATTAACATGTTATAAAATATCTATCCATTATCACAAATAAGTATTACTGAATTTGTTATGTTATAAAATACAATTTTATATTAATTTGATATTACAAATAATATTTTTTGTCTATATATTTAGCCAAATTTTATAATTGCTCCGTAGTGTGTTTACGGTGCCAGTATAATATCGCTGCAACCGCGGCGGCGCCATCGCAGACAAAACGGGCAACAGCCGGGCAAGCGGAGTGGGGCGCGCAACGCCGCAACCTGTGGGATTTCAGGGTTTGTCCCTGCGTGGCAGCGAGCCAACCCCATCGAGGCATCGAGGATGGAGCCGGGAGCCAAATCGGAAGCAGAGCAAGGTGAGGCGAGAGCGGGATCTGGTGCGGGGGCAAGCGGCAGCGGCGGCGGCGGCAGCATCGAGGTTTATCATGAGAGGCAGAGGATGCAATTCTGTCTCCTCCATGCTCTCAACAACCTTATGCAGGTAGATCTATCTCTTTCTAGTTTCTACCATTATCTGTGTCCCCTTGACTTCATGCTCATGTTCTATTAGCGCCCTGAGCTTATTACTCTCTTTAGTTGTCCTTTGATCCCTGTATATCCTCTTTAGTTCCAAATTGCCCCTGGTGAGTGGTGACTATCGATTTCCACAGAGGGACTGATTGAGCTGCTTGTTGAAATTGCTAGTAGTTGGGCGTTGAGTGTTGTGCTCCACTCCACTAGTTTATCTTATTTTCATATATGGATGAATCACTGCATGTTTATCATGCTATTTAGACGCCCATTTATGTGTATACTGCTCATCCGTTTTGCACACTTTTTTTTTCATCCGTGAGATAAAGTCTGGTGATATTTGCTTGTGAAACATGAATTTATATAAGCCCAGGAGAAATAGATCATGTAGAGTCGTTAACTCTTGGTTATGTGTTAAATTGCGAAGTGCTTCAGAGATTATGTACGCTGGGTGATTCACGAAGATTTCACCTGCTACCTGGGCACCTGGACCTGGATGTTATTCTAAAAATAATAATAATAAATATATTATGATTTACATGCATACAAATGATTTTGCTCTTTTGCTTATGTCAATATTTTATAAGATCATCTCTGAAAACAGTAGTCCATTTATTTCTTTTTATGTACTATATTTGTTACTTTGGCGTGCCATATTTATATCTAACTTCTTTAGACTAAGTGTGTCAGTTATGTTTTCTATGGTTCAGGAAAAGGAATGTTTCACCCGTGTTGAGTTGGACGGGATCGCTGGAAATCTTGTTCTCAGTGATCCAAACAAGGGCCAATGGACTCCTCTATCATTCATTTTTAAACCTCACCACAATGTTATAACTGGGAACTATGATGTAAATGTTCTCATCGCAGCATTAGAAGCTAGAAAGAAGAAGGTGGTTTGGCATGATCGTCGGAAAGGGGCATCATCAATCGATCTGAATGCAGAACTATTGGTAGGCCTGATGATCAATGTACCTATCAAGAGGTTCAGGGGACTCTGGACTGGTAGGCATTGGGTGGCAATTCGAAGCATTGATGGCGTCTGGTTTAATTTGGACAGTGATCTTTCTGAACCCAAGCAGTTTAAGGACAAAGAAAATGTGATTGGATTCCTTGACAGTGTGCTCAGTCAAGGTGGAGAACTCATGGTCGTGCTGCAAGACGAATAACCGTATTGCCCCGAGTCTCAAAAGGCTACCAAAATAGCCTCTTCTATGTGACTTGCCCATACTTTTGAGTTGTCATCTCAATGAGATCACTGGCACCTACAGCAGAAATTTCCTAAACCTTGTGGTTTAATTGCTGATCATACTGGACAAGATTGGTAAATGGAAGGTTCAGTGTGCAACATATACACTTCATGTGCCTTTGATTTATTGATGTGCCCATCTCTGTCATATACTATTGCCAGCTAGGTGTCTGCAGTAGGTAGAACATTAGCTTGCTAAATGATGAAACTAGCTAACTTCTATTCTCAGCAAGAATATGTTACTGTGGAATTGTACAGAACTAATGTGGAGGTTGCTTCTTCTGTTGTAGTTATGTGGTCTGGAGAAACAAAGTTGTACTGGCATGCTCCTAGAATTTGTCAGTTCGTTTGTAAGTACTATTGATATCAATATATGTAACATTATCTGTACTATACTAGTTGATATCCCTGGAATAAGCAGAGACAGCTATACCCCATCGTCTTTCAGTTATTACAAAGCATAAATATATTTAGCTGTAAGATCATTGTTGTTTAGTGCCATCATATTTAGGAAGGTGATGCCATTGAGCTTGCTATGGAGATGCTGTGGTGATTTACTTACTTTCCTCGCCCTTGCACCGCACTCATGCAATTTGATTTCAGTTGGGGAAGCAAAATAACCAAAGAAAAAATGGTGTAATTTGCTACCAATACTAAGATTTGTCTTTACCATTCCTTGCAAAAACCACCCCACAAAACTACCAATGCAAAGGGGTCCTTAAGAAATTCATAGTTTTTGTACTCTTTCAACAAAAATAATTAAACCCTAGCTTCAAAACATCACATAGTTACTCCCTCTGTCCGGGTGTCATTCTCATCTTCTGAGAAGTCACTTATTTACAATTTTAATCAAATATATAAGATAATATCAATATTTACGACGTACAGTTAGTAGTATCATTAAAATGACATGTAATTAGTAGTTTCATTAAATAAATCACTGAATATATTTTACAAACCTAGTCAAATTTAAAAAATTTGACCGGAATATGTCCTATAACAACACTCCTTTTGGGATGGAGGGACTATAGCGCACTTGTCCGATAACAACACTCTTTTAGATATGGTGGGAGTATAGCCTACTTCACAACTATTTGTGTCCGTCACAGAGTATAGCATAACTGTAATTCACAACTATTTTTGTCCATCTTTCCCACAAAGGGAAATTATTCGTGTCCATCCAGTGCCTCAGCGTGCCGGGTTACACTTGGATTGCACTGATTCATTGGCATTTGGCACCCGAGCGTCGCACAGAATTCAGTATTGAAGCCATTGACAGCAATAAGCCTCTATACACTGCACATGCGACAAGTACTTCGTAATTATTGGAGCATTTGTGTCAAACCTTCTGAGTTAGCATATCGGCAATCTTAAGTGCTGTCTAATGTACATGAATTTGCATACAAGCCGTAGTCAGTCAAACTGTAGACATTTGAATGCAGCTAGCCACACAAACTCGCAAGCTGTTTGGGTACAATGTACAAATTCTTTGGTTATAACAGCAACTAGTTGGAGAAGGCAGCGACAGAAGAATCCGGCACAAGGAAGCCTAGTTAGTTTTGCCCATCTTCTTCCGCCAGTATGATATTGCAGTGCTGTAGTGCTCATTGCGGATTTTCTTCGAGGCTGCTCTCCAGTCACACTTCTCCATCTCTTCTCTGGCAGCCTTTCCAATGGTTTCTCTGAGATCTTTTGAATTGAGGAGCTGCTCTATCTTCCTCACACACTCATCGAGATCTCCGGGTGTAAACAAAAAGCTTGTCTTACCCTCCTTGTCCTTAGGTATTATATCAGGTATCCCTCCAGCACGAGCAGCGACGACTGGGACTCCAGAGGCCATGGACTCCAGCACTACTTGCCCGAGGGTCTCAGATTCTGAAGGCATTGCAAATACATCTGCACTGGCGTACGCTTGTGAGAGCTCCTCGCCTTGGAGCATTCCGGTAAAAACTGCAGGCATGCCCGTGAACATTTTTTCCAACTCGGCCCTGCATGCCCAGGTAAAATAGACAATGTAAACATTTCTAGTTTTAACTTTTAAGATCAAACCATCGCAAGGGTCAAACAGATGACCAAGACCAAACACCTAAAGCATAAGTTAGTTATCGATAATTTGATAGTGCTGCTAACACATGTGGGTGGCTGTATTTTTAGTGCATTATAACTACTGTACTTCATATAGAACTGTCCTGCATTGAACAATTATGGCTTACTATTGAAACTAGAATCTCAGGCCAAACCATGAATGAAATTATGTTTGCCCACTTGTAATTTCAAATAAATTGTTTACAGAAGGCTGGTTAGCAGGCATGTGACACAGATAAAGTCATTTTGACAACATGTAAGTAATGATATGTGATTGACATACAAATCTCATCAGGTGTGCATCATTCTTAGAAAAAATAACATATCGCTAGCATATCGCACCTGTATGGCCCGTCTCCAACAAAGGCAATCCTTGCTCCTGGCAGCCTCTCCATAACCCTGTATTTTAACCAAAGTAAGCAAAACTCCTAATAATGATATGACAAAAGATACAAAGTGCAAACAAGTAGCCCATGAAAGGTGCAACCAAATTTAAATGCTTATTTGGTTAAAAAGCAATATGGTATGCTGTGTATGCACAAGCTAAAAGGTCAAGCCAAAGTAAACTATGCTGACTTGAAAACATGATAGCTCATTAGCTTCTGTAGGAATTATAGCCAAAAAATGATGGATAAAAATCTATACCATATGGATGCTATGAATAATCACAACGAGTTAGTTAGCTCGAGTTCCTGCTGATGAGTGATTACACTTCCTGTATAAAGGCTCACCTTTTCAGAAAATCCAAATTTTTTTCACGTCCAAAACGGCCCACATGTATCACCAATGGTTTTTCTGGTTCACCACCACTAATGGGAGAGGAAAAGAAATTGTATTAAGCCTGTGCAAAGTTTCTTAACACTCCCATCACTAAAAATTGAAGCAAGCGATGATACCTCAATCTGACACGCATTTCATGCCTCTGATATTTAGTATGAAAGCTTTCAGAGTCTACACCCTTATTCCAAAGCCGTATTCTGTTTGCTGAAGAGGCATGGCAGGTTATGTTTAGCATGGATAGAGGGATAAAAAACTTAAAAAACATTAATAATATTGTCAATACTTAACCTGGTACTACTTTAGCAGTTTCAAAGTCTTCAGCAATAGCTACCGAAGGAACTAGAGTAAGATCTGCTGATCTGTGGAGGCATCCTTTGAAACAAAAAGAGATTCAGCACACAGTAATGAAAACCATCAAGTTTTTTATAGACGGCTTTTCTTTTGCTGAGAACAAAATAGGAGTGACAATATTGTGGCTTACTTATAAAACCCCACGTCGGCTCAAGTAACCAATTTAAATTGTATCTTGGTATGTACCTGCAAGCCATAACAGCACATGAATTCAAAACTGCAAAAGAATTAACAGCCATGACATCGAACAGTAAAATTTGCAATGGAAAGAGATGATGCAGCCCAGCTGATGAGACATTGAAAAATGTGCAATCATTGTTCTAGCATATCAGAGGCAGAACGTTTGTTCATTGATTTCCTCACACATACATCTATTTGGGAGTTCCCTAGTTTTGTATTGCGACAAACCTGTATTGGATCCATTTCCACACTCCACATGAACTATATCAATTAAGCTCTGTAGCATTGCATTTGAGGTTCTATGACCACATATGATTGGCATAAACAGATTTGCCTCATGGTATCACCGGCTCACCACAGGTTCATAATGCCTGCCCAAAACTATTTTTGAGTCTACTATTTCAGGACAAATTTTGTTGAACTGATTTACTGAGAATTCTCCATATCATCCAGAACGTTGTTTAGGAAACTCAAGTGTTCAATTATCCCTGAAATGAATTTACACGCAGAACATTCTACAATGTGATATGTACATGTACAACAAGTAAATGACTGTCAGTTAGTATAATCTGAATGGTCAACTGGCTAGATTTTTTGCAGAAAAAGTGGCCAAAACATTGTTGGTGATTATACACTGAACGTAAAATGAAAAGTATTGACCCCACAGGGATCTGTAACCTACAATGATAACATCTCATTCTATGAAAAAAATCAGATGCTACAGAAACAAGGTATAATTGAACGTCCAGAGCGGATCACTACTTTAAACGTTTGAAAGATCTGTATCTAGTTAGATCATACATGCAAACAAACTCATGTCGCGTCAAAAGAATATCATTTCAACAAGAGGGACTCACGCTGGAAGATGTGTGTGATAAGACATCAACATTGGAACTGATATCATCTTTGCTATAGCCAGGGCGCCGAGAACCTGTAATCACAAAAGGTGATAAGCAAGGCGAAAATGTTGGAAGGAATATAATACTTTGGGTATGCATTGATTACCATAATTCCAGGTGAGGTCGCATGGATTATATCTGGCTTGAATTTATTCACCTCAGAAAATATTCTGGGGCTCAATGCCAGCGAGAGTGGAACATTTTGGTACAGAGGACATGGAAAACTGAAAAGGAGGATTTTAGGAAACTGAAATTGCAAAAAGACAAAATATTCCAAAAGTAAAATTTTAATGTGATCCTAGAATTAGACAATGAAATGGAACAAAATATCATTGAATAATAAATTTCAGTGCGTGATGTGCATGTCTAAACTAGAATGTCAAACAACTACAGATATCATTTACACCTTTGTCTCTCTTTTGCTTCAACAAGGTTGTTATTACCATACATTATTGGTATTCCTAGAGAATGCAAAGATAGTCTATTTTGTGTTGCAGATTACCTCCACGAGCCAATGACCTTTGCTCCATGGAACTCCTCAGGAGCTCCCTTGTGTGTAGTCACCACCAATACCTGAACCGAAAAGTGAAGTTGACGTGAATTGTGGGTAGAAACATGGTCATGAAGAAAATCTCATAAATAAGTAGCTAGCTAAAAATTAGCCTGAATTAGCTCTTTCAACTAGAGGGTTAATAGGTAGGCTAGTTTTTTAGATAAGTCTTTCAACTAGCTGTTAGCTAACTAGCTAGTCAACCTTGGCTAATTTGAGCTAATTTTTAGCCCAACTAGTAACTAGCTCTAGCTCATCCAAACAGGACCTATAGTAGAGCCCTAGACGTGAATTCTAGAATAATGATATGGTCTTGAAGAAAATCCCATACATATATACTATAGCACTCTATTAGACAACGAAGAACAGAGTGGTCACCTCATCGCCCATCTCTCGTAGATGCTTGATGAAGTTCTGAAACCGATTCTTGTAGCCGGAAATGTAACTGCAAAACCCGGAAGCCATGGACTCAGCAGTAAATCAGTAATCAGTAATCGGTGCTCAGATCAAAGAAACGGCAGGTTTGACCAATCATTTATCGCAGTGGCCCACTGGCCTACACGCCGATCCGATCTACTCTAATCCGACCATCAGCTGAATGACTGGGAAGAGAAGGCGGAGACTAACGCAAACGGCGACGGCTCGACGAAGAGAGCAATGCGGCGCGGCCTGGAGCTCCCCTCGGCGTCCGCCTCCTCGGCGGCCTGCAGCAGCGGCGCCTGCGCCTCCTCCCCTGTCTGCGACATCCTCCTCTGTGTCCTCTGACGCGAACGCGAGCGATCCCCGGCAGCAGCAGCAGCAGCAGCCCACCGCGCGCTCGAACCAGACGCAGCCCTGCGTCGCTTGTCCACCGCGGCCCGCCCTTATCGTGCCTCCTCCCGCGTCGTCGGCTCCCTCCGGCCCAGCCGGCCGCTTGACTTGCAACCCACGGCGGGCAGGTGGCGGCGGTGGCGCGCGGAAGGCAGCTTCACGGCAACGCGCGGGCGCACCCAGCAGCAGCAGCACCGGGGCGCGCGTGGCGTGGGGGAAGCGCGACGACGACGGCGGGGACGGACGTGGTTGTGGTGGACTGCCAGTGGCCGTGTCGGGAGAGAGAGGAAAAAAAATATGAAGTGGTGGTGGAGAAAAAATACGACGAGCAGCAAGGCAAGAACGAGCCGGGGCCAGAGGCAGAGGACAGCGAATCGAACCGATTCTCTCCAGCTGCCTGCCGATCGAAATCAAGCGGGACAGGAGTCACAGGACACGGCCGTCGACGAGGGAGGGAATAACTGTCAAGGCAAAGGCCGCCGACCCGGAGTGGAATGGAATATGCTTTTCCCTGCCGCGGTGCCGCGGGTCGCGGCTGGGTGGGAGGCCCACCTGGGCTGGACGGCCGCTTGGCCTGGGACGATTGGACTCGCCTGCCTGTGGGACGCGCGACGCGGGTGCACTCTAGTGGGTGGGGCCGCGGGGCTGGCCTCAGCTGCGGACTTGCCAATGCGGCGATGCCATTGCGAGGTACGGTCCGATGCCCGCCAGCCATCCAGCCTAGCTCTACCCCGCAGCCGAGTATTGCATGTTCGATCTGTTCGTTTTGGCTAATCAAACTCTCGTTGAAAAACGAAAGAACCCCATTCAACATTTTGAATTCATTATTTCTACTAATTGTTATGACCTTCGTTTCAGGATTTTAGACTAACATGATCAAAAAAAATCCACACTATGTGACAATTATTCAATGAAATAAATCAATACCGAAATAAACGGAAACAAGATTATTATCCCGTGGTCATTTATCTCAGCTGCAGACTGTGGACATAATATGGCTAACTAAAGTACCCACTTGCTCTTACAAAACATATTTTTAGTTTTATCCCTGTTGGACGCGCTGGTAGACCTTGTTGGTTTCTTTTGCCGATTATGGTCACATGTTGGCTGATCCCTTGGTGATCGGGAACAAGGTGGCGGGTTTTAGTTTGCCGGTGATCAATTGTCCAACTTTGTAATTTCCTTAGGCAAGTAATGAAATTCGGTTTTACCACTCTAAGAAAACATAGGTACATTGTAGAAATGCATTCTATGGATAATTCAATAATATTTATTTGATGCCATAAGTACTAATATTTGTTTATATGTCCATTTTTGGTCCAACTCGAAATAGTTCATTTTTTATGCTATACTCCCTCGATCCTAAAATGATTGCACGTCTTGTTCTTCGAGGAGTCATTTTTAAAACAAATAACTAAGAAAATATACTAAATATTTTGTAATATTTGTGATGCATATAAGTATAATTAAATTATAGCAAAATATATTTTATAATAAATATAATAAAAGACATAGATGTTAATAATATTTTTAAAAGTGGATAAACTTAATAACAAAGTATAAATTGACAAATCTAATTAATTAGTCTAATTTTTAGTCCCAGAAAATAATAACTCTTAACTATTTAAGGTCATCGTCATGCATGTGCGTGGTTTTACACTTTAAATAAATGTCGAGATGTTCAGTAAGAGAGATTTTGTCATTTTCTTGTGTTAGTGCTATATGTAAAGTAACATAGGGATGGATGTGCCACCGCCTAAAGATATCTATATATTTGATACTTTTATTCGAACCTGTTGAATGTTCAAAAGAGGAATTGGGCAAAAAGTATTCTAGTTAGGGGTTATGAACCTTCACCGACTCCATGGCCGGTTTGATAGTGATATGATTTCCTGAGAATTATTTTTCTTTAAATTATTTTAATAATATTTCTCTAATAGGGTTTTGTTTAAAGTTATATTTTGTTAGTTGAGAATTCTGTTCCACATCTAAAGCATCTTCGTTAGTGGTCTCACATAGTGTTATAAAAGCTTGCTGAAGTAACTATTGCCTCGTATGACAAAGGCTCGAAGACACCATTAGTACACACGTCGTGCAGAATCTATCGAAATCTCATCATGTGTTCTCTAGACATGTAGGGGAAAAAAGTAAGGTTCTTTTTAATCTTATATCTAAAGTCTAGCCACTAAACTTATCACTTCAACTTTTAGGACTCCAAACCTGTTGTGTAAAGTTTAGCTAACTTCAAAACTCTTTGTTCATTGGACCATACAGATAAGTTAAAAGGATCTTGAATTTAACACTTAATTTTAACCAACTAAATTAAGTTTAGATGTAGAAGCTTAACTAGGATTAAAGCATGGGGCAAAAGAAGAAGTTTTTTTTTCTAAAGAGACACCGAGCTTGAGATGGATAGTTTCCTTACTTCTTACCTACTTGCACCGCATAAGTTCACACGCAGTGTGTGTGGTGTGGATCTTATTAACGTCTTCAGTAAATTTCTTGAAGAGTATATACTCTTTCACACTCAAATTATTTGTCATTTCTGGTTTTCATATCATAAGTTTGATTTCATTTGTAGAAAATATAAATAATATTTGTATATTTAAAAGAATTTATTAAAAAAACTAGCTTCAAATATCCTTCCAATGATACTAGTTAACTAGTATAAATATTATTATATTAATATATATTGTATTAAAGTTATTTTTTGAGAAACGAAAATTAATATATATTCACGAAGGGAGCATGCGTTAGGCGGTACATTAATGTCGTCTCATAACTTGTCTCATAAAGTGCCACGTAATTTAAGACGACTTAATATATTACATGTACAATGATTGTCTTTTTAAGTTGTCTCATAGCAATTTGTAATTTCTTAATTTATGGAGAGAGTAAAAATATGATTGTGAGGTGCATGACAACAACAACTCATACAATGGTAAAATAGTTGTCTCATAGTCCTAAATTTTAGCTCATGAGGTGGTTGTTTCGCGAAATAACTACCTCATTCTCTCTCACCTCTATTTTTTCACTATATCATCAAAAATCCTACGTGACAATGCATGGGACGACGTATGAGACCGTTTATCTGTAGCAATGTACCAGCCCTTAGAAATGTGAAATGGCGGCACTAAGCGACAATGCTACGCCCCCGTAGTTTATGTTACCAAAACAGTCCAACGGCAGGAGGCCAGGAATAATTCTGATACTGTTACAGTCGATCAGCTGCTTCGTGTGTGCTAACGGCTTGTCCTCCTGGTTCGGACCGCACATGGCTTTTGGTTTTGGGTTCCACACTTCCACATGATCATGTTTATCTGTCTTCTCCGTTGATGCGAGATTATCCATTCTCGCATCACATGCATGTAGTACTGTCTACTCCCCTTTCCCCTTTTCCCTTTGTTCACAGCATTAGATCTACCCACAGCTACTACAGGCGAACGTTTGTTTACCGTAGCTGCTGGACCGGTGGCACAAAATCCCGGATGCAATCTCACCTCAGAAAATGGCCGTGGCCGTCGCAGTCCCTGCACGTGGAATCAGGTGGGGTTGGGGTGCCCGGGATGAGAGCCGAGAGCGACCCTCACAGGCCGCGTTCAAATGGGCATAAAAAGAAAATCTCGGAGGATTCCTCTTAGACCAGTCTCAGTGGGGGTTTCACCGTAGTGTCATGCACATTAAATACAGATGACATCAAGAATTTGATTGAAACGAGAAGGAGAGAGAGCCATATGGTTTCACCATGGTGAAACTGGGGTGGCGTCGTTTCCCATGCGATTGAAACCCGAATGAAACTAGATCGAGTTTTCATCTCGCTCGTCCCATACTGAGATTAAAGTGTATGATCCCATACACATACGGCAATTAAGTGCTTTTCTAAGCCTGGGAAACAGTGCATTGAAACTGTTGCATTGTGGAGGGTGTTTCAATGTTTGTTTCATAGAGGCTTTGTTAGCAATTTTGTTTGGGAAACAGTGCAATGACACTATGCACTGAGACTGGCCTTAATGAAACACATGCACTGCATGTTGTCCAAAAAAGAAAATCTCGGAGGACAAATATGTGATGGGACTGGGATCCTTGTGTTTAAACACCGAACAGAACGACAGGAGCAGCAGCCGACGTCGCGGTCACCGTCCGTCTAGCTGATGGTGAGCGATAATGCCACTCGGGCCGCCGCGAACGCATCCATCCGTCGCCGCCGCCCCAGCCCCGATCAATCGTTCGACAGCAGCCAGGACCGCATCGGCATGGATCGGATGGATATGGATCTTTCGATCGTGAATTGGAATTTCCCAGCTCCGCCGGCAGCCGGGAATCGGTGAGCTTTTTGAAGGAAGCAACAGCGACAAGTGGCTTTCTCCCCCGTTCTTCTAAAATACGAATCGTTCTGGAGTGGCTTTAACTTTTGGATTTGGTCCAAGTTCTTGAGGGATGGCGTGCAAGACTTGCAAGGATTACTTATGCAAGGCTTGCAAGGATTACTTAGCCGCGTCCTGTATCGCTCGACTCCGGCTGTGGTCTGTAATCCAGTTCCAGTGGATGGAAGGGTGGTATTCGTTTTCCTCCCGTCGTTGCATCGATTGACGTGGAAGCAATCCTTTTTCATTCCGTGACGATGCGATGCAGAGTGAAGCGACGGCAGTTGGAAATTGGAATGTTGGATACCCGGGTGGAATTCAGCCGACCCGGGTGGAATTCAACTTCGGCTGATGCTGTTCCGTGACGTCTTTTACTGAATTTATACTGGTTGAAAACTATTGTCAACATATCTTATCCCCGTTTCCTTCGACGATTTTATGTCTGATTCACATGCTTCTCCCTTTATTCCCTTGAAAAGTCCTCACGTTCATTCCCCTAAGTAAACATGAACATCTGGGCCTGGACAGGCCGTGTATTAGGTGCCAACGACCGCTAGCATCCATCCCCAAGTATAATTCCAGATCCAGAAGTTTTGTTATTATAAAATTAGATAGCAACACACTTCCTCAAAAAGAATTAGATAGCAAAACAGAGCAGGCTTACCAGGTGATATGCAAAATTCTGCTAGCGGGTCAAGTAAGCGCGTGACGTCTATGACGCTGCGCACTGCTAACCACTTGCAGCTTCAACTTTGGATCCTGACTAAATTAAACGGCAAACAGAGTACAGGAGATAATCGATAACTAAAAAAAAGTCATGGCTTACGCTTACCGGATAGGTATGATTCAGCAGGGAGAATAACCAATAGGCAGACAGTCCGACAC
Source organism: Themeda triandra (assembly GCA_018135685.1). Lineage (NCBI taxonomy): Eukaryota > Viridiplantae > Streptophyta > Magnoliopsida > Poales > Poaceae > Themeda > Themeda triandra. Next base: position 466,402 of record JAENPR010000200.1, on the reverse strand, counting down.
AATCACAAATTTTTAATTTATACGTGTACAGTTCGTTCAGCAGGTGCAAGTGCAACTGACGGCCATACTCATCGCTCGGCGCACTTGAGTACTCCTTCCCACTGCATGCAGCCTAAGCTGCAGATCTGAATTTTTCAAAATCTGCATGTCCACCTACTAGATTGCAAAAAGTTCTGCTATTTCATTTTCAACTTTTTAGATTACTTCAAAATTCTAAATTTTTACATTAACTCCATCACATCAAATCTTTTGAAACATGTATGGAGCAAAGAAATACAGATAAAAAATAACTAATTATACAGTTTACTTGTAAATCACGAGACGAATGTTTTGAGTCTAGTTAGTCTATGATTGAACAATAATTGTCAAATACAAAGAAAAGTGCTACAATGCTTTTCAACTTCACTTTCGCAATCTAAACAAGTTCGTTTTCGACGCCTGACCTTTTGCATAAATTCAGCACTTCTTCTAGTACTGTTTTGTTTTGGCTCTCCAATTCAGCACTTCTCCATCTATCTTCCCTTTTCACCATGTCGCCTCCGTGTGTGCAGCGTGTTTGTATAACAATATCCCTCAACCATGAATAAACTAGAGCTCGCCGAGTCATTCAACTATTGTTGATTCACAGTGTAATACAATTTTGACACTGTTAAACATGGCGGCTCTACTAATAGAGTTGGAGCTATTTTGGCGAATCATTTTTTTAAAAAAAATTAGTGAATCGTTTGATAAAGCAGTCTACATGTAGATTCCTTAAAATATGCTCTCACACAATCTTAAACAAGATCCATCAGAGTGAGTTAGAGCTAGGTAAAACTACTATTTCTAGCTTTTATCTTATAATCTATTGTGATAATATGTTTTAAAGACCTCCTCAAGTGAAGTTGTTTTATTTTAGCTCGCTTAGTACAAAACAGATCCAAACAACTTCTGAAGTTGATAGAGAAGAGGTGCCAAATGGAACCTAAGTAACTTTTTTTACAACAATCTAAATAACTTTGACTTGCTTCAGAAAGGTGCATGCTATTGTTTTTCTAAAAGCTGTTAATGTTATAGTCTCTACTCCTACATGGGCTTAAGAGTTCATGTTGGGCTGATCCATACCGCGTGGGCGTGGCCCGCCATAAAACTAGATCAGGCAGAAGGCGGCAACGCCCACTCCATTTCCGCCACTTCCCGCCATCGACTCTCCCGCATTTCCGCCGCCGCCTGCCGCCTGCCGCCAGGCTACCGCTGCGCCGGCGAGTCGGCGATGGAGATGGACATGGATATGCCAGATCCGGACGAGCTCGAGTGGATGGAAAGCCACGGCCTAGTCCCGGAGGAAGAGGAGGACGCCTACTTCGACGACCCCGACGAGGGCTCCGTCCCGCCGCCCCCCGGCGATTCGGACCAACAGCGCGATTCCCCGCAGCCGCAGGAGGCCGCGGCGCCACGAGCAAGTATGCAATGCACCCTTTCTTCGTATACCAGAACCTAAGCCCTCGATTGTTTCTATTGCTAACTAAATTGGTCAAACGCGTGCGAAGATGAAGCTTCGGGCTGTTTGAAGCGGCCGCCGCCGCCGGAGCAGGATGAGGAAGAGGAGAGGAGCAAGCGGAGAAACGTTGAGCAGGAGGACTTGGAGGACGAGGATTGGCTTCGCTACTCGCCGCCTCCCGCCCCTGAAATCGTCGTCGCCGAGAAGACAATCTCGCGGTTCGCGTCGGAGATCCAGGGAGACTCTATGCCCGTCACTGCTCCCAATGGGGAGAGGGTTTATGCCAAGCTTGAAATGGAGGGGCTGGTCGGTCGAGGAATTAGCGGAACTAGGCAAGGGGCTCACTTCTCCAACCCAAGCAGCAATCACAAAGGTTAGTTACTGAGTGATTTATTGCTCGCTCTTACAGTAACTCATTTCTATCGAGATTCAGGATGCGTTTGGTTTGTTTGTTCACGTCGTATGTGTTTCTGCAGGCCTGCTCTCAGAATCCTTTCACTCACTAACAAGGCGTGCTGAGCAGGAGGCTTTAGCTAAGGTACATATGTTGATGCACACGTTAGGCATGTTCTATAGATCACACTTCATGGCTGTCCTTAACACGTCATTGTTTAGCTGGGAGGAGCAGTACAATCTAACTGAACTTTAAGAATCAAATGATCCTTATTTGGGAAACACTGGAAATTTACTGGATATTGTTGAATAGTACTAGGAAAAGATGGTTACTCTTACTACTTGAGCTTTTTTGTTGAATTGTTCATAGGGGTCTTCCAAGTGTCTACAACATTTATGACCTAACCATGTCTACAACATGTATTGACTCTAGCTTAAGGAAGGGCTTGACTAATGATTTTTTATGGTTGTTTATATGCTTATATGGCGTGATGATTAAATTATAAGCCAATTGAAGTACTTGACTAACATACTTTTCATTATGTATATGCAGGCATTGCAGGAAAGTGCAGACTCAATAGACTGCGTGGCTTGTTCAGTGACTCCACTAGTCACAGAAAAACTTTGGGTGGAAAAGTATGCACCAAATTCTTTCACAGAGCTATTAAGTGATGAGCACACAAACCGAGAGGTAAAACTATTCCAAATTGCAAATTGCTACTTCAAAGTCAAGGTTTCCGTCTGTTGCCTAACATTTTCACTTGACATATGTGTATGTGCCTTGCTCAGGTACTTCTATGGCTAAAACAATGGGACTCCACTGTTTTTGGGTCCCATATTCGGTCAACAGGTGATGATGTCTTATCTGCCTTACGTCGGCACTCTTCAACCATCCACAAGAATGCAAGTAACAGAAATTTCTTTTCCAAGAGTAAGGGGGGTCCTGTTGCAAGTCAAGATAACACATCCATGAATGCACAAAGCAGCAATCCAGAAGGTTTGGGTGGCTCCTTCAGCAAAAAGTCATCAGTTGATAATACACCAGAACAAAAGGTGGGTGGTGGGCCAGCACTGCTGTGTTGTATGTTCAATTTAGTGACCAAAAGATGTCAATAAATATTTTCTGCTTTGTCACGCTGGTTCACTACTGCAATTGAATACCCTCTTGATGTTGCAGGTGTTGCTACTATGTGGTCCACCTGGGCTTGGAAAGACCACACTTGCTCATGTTGCGGCCAGACATTGTGGCTACCGTGTTGTGGAGGTCTGTGTTATGGTCATACAATGGTAGCAGTGTGTTGGTTGTTTAACATGATGCTGCATGACTAATTGACTACTAAAGATTTGTGTGCGGTACGATTAGTGCCATATATATCTGCTGCTATGCTTCCAAAACCCCTGCTTCAGTTTTGTATCATTGAAGTCATGACTACATTTCATTGCATAATATATCTGTGTCAATGCTATTATGTTATATTGCAAGCTCAGACCTAATTGATTTTCCTTCTATTAATGTTTGCTCCAAAACTTAAACACTGCTTCTAGTTAAAAAAAAAATGCTTGAGTGGTTGATTTGACTAGTTGGCCTGTTGAGCTCTAATGCTCCCCAGGAAGATAAATTGTGGGTTTTTTTTTTTTTTTTGGTTTTTGGTAAGGGGAAGATAAATTGTGGTTGGTAAGCCATCCAATATAGTCTTCTACTGAATACTGGTCTGCCTTGGTATTATTAGAGTATATCCACATGATTTATCATGGACACTTCTAATTTAGCTAACCTACTCAATTCCTGTTTTCAATTCAAATTCTGTATGTTGCTTACAATCAGTATTAAATGCAGATTAATGCCAGTGATGACCGTTCTGCTTCATCCATTGAAACAAAAATTCTCGATGTAGTTCAGATGAACTCGATCATGTCAGATTCAAAGCCCAAGTGTCTGGTATGTTTAATACAGCTGCTACTTTGTCGAATAGCTCCTTTTATATTCTGTTGAGTATTCTGTCCTGTTTAGGTAATTGATGAAATTGATGGAGCACTTGGTGATGGAAAAGGTGCAGTCGAGGTCATCTTGAAGATGGTAATCCTCACCTGACATCTTATTTAGTACTTTGCTCAGCTTTACTTTTCTTATTATTTTCGGCTTGCATGTGTCTTTCCACCTTACCAAACAAGTTTTTGCATCACTTGGTTTGTTCTTCTCTCGCAGATCAATGCTGAAAAGAGTAATAGTTCTGACAGGAGCACTAATGGTGAGGAAACTCAAGTCAGAAAGGCATCTAGGAAAAGTCATAAAACAGTAAAACTACTGAGGCCTGTAAGCACTGAAGCTGCACTCTTTGGCACCATTTTTTTTTTTGTCTTTAAATTCAATTAGATATTAGATATGATAAGTACTAATTATACAATTTTCAAAGGTAATTTGTATATGCAATGACCTTTATGCTCCAGCACTGAGACAACTGCGCCAAGTGGCCAAGTAATATATCTCCTCTGTACTCATTATGTTTGGTACAGTTGTAAACCATTAAATGTTTGCTTATGAGGACTGGTTTAAATTCACAGGGTTCATGTGTTTGTGCAGCCGACAATTAGCCGCGTGGTGAACAGGTGATGTGAATGCACTTATTCCTTTAGCTTCATCTCATGACAAAATTGGTTGTTGCCACAAACATACTTTTATCACAGCCCATCTTTTTAATACTTCGCTTTTCCTTAGGCTCAAGTATATATGTAAAAACGAAGGTTTCAAGACAAGTTCGATCGCACTTTCTGCATTAGCGGAGTACACGGGTACAGTTTCTTTAGCTTCATCCAAACGACACATTTTTACTTTGAAAGAAAACTGACAGATATTTTGAACTCTTGTTGCACAATGAGTTATAGGGTTCACAATTCGTTAACATAAAAAATACTAACATCCAGCTGTTCAGCCTGATTAATGGAAATCTACTATCTTAATTTGCATTGCAATCTTTGATCTGGCTATGAGGCTTTCCTTTCATTTCCTTTTTCCTTTGCTTGTATCGTGAACTCTAATACTTCCGGTGGATGAATGTAAATTCTACTATTTGCATGGACTATCTTTGCCCATTGAGATGAATGGTAATTTTGATAGACATTGGACTGATGAAAAATATATCCCTGCAGAATGTGACATCCGTTCATGCCTAAACACACTTCAATTTTTGAACAAGAAAAGAGTGGCACTAAACATTGTAAGTGAACTAGTTTAGTTATGCATATGATTATACTATGAATATATATGATGTTTTTCTTTACCTAATGATACGTGTTATGGAGCAGACAGCGTTTGATTCACAAGTAATTGGACAGAAAGATAAGTCAAAAAGCATCCTCGACGTTTGGAAGCAGGTTTGATGTTTTTTCCCTGTATCCTCTTCTGCAATTCTCTTTTTATTTTCTGTGTATACAATCATTTGTTCAAGTAATTGGTGTATTCCTGAAGTTTTGACATCGACTCTGAACTTGAGTACCACCGCACCAATCATAACTAAAGACATCTTATGGACCAATGCTATAGTGACTGCAGCTAAACATACTTCTCCAGCCTTGCTATCAACTTTATGAACCTTACCCTTCTCTCCTCTTTTCAGTAGTTTAGGGCTTTATTCCCTAGTCTTAGCAAAGCCAAGACACATGTCTGTTACAGCAGAGGTGGGGATTCTGCCAAGCAGTTCTCACACCAACCAAACAACCACTAGAATTTTGAAATAACACCAACGGAGAAGTATCCCCAGCACCACATAGGTTGCACTCTCCACTACACCAAAGCAACAGCGCTAGACAAACCTATCTTGTTCTCCCAAACACCAGAGACACAGTTCATCTATAGCAATCTTGTCTCGAGTGTCAAATTCCTGAGGTCATCCTCCAAGATTAGCCTGACAGTCTGATCAGGTCTGCCGCCAGCGACCTTAAGGCAGCAATAGTCTTTTCCAGAACTTGTTTTTCTTTCACTGGACACAGAATCATCCAACCTTGTGCCTTACCAGCTATTCTTTCCAGCAGCTTCTCCAAACTGATCCAAGGAACAGGATTCTAAAAACATATAAGCATTTCTTAGTTCTCATAGCCCCACAAGTCTGACTGCTAATGATATTCACTAACAGAAATAATGTGATGCAACATTCTAGTTCTCTGAACTAAGAAAAGCCATGTTCTTACATAAAGAGGCCTTGTTCTACACATCCTTTTGCTTCAAGAAAACATGCTTTAATATTTTCATCGAATAGACATATGTCTTCTGATTACCCCTGTTCTTATATTTAAATCAAGTATTAGGACCCATGCTAGCAAAGTTTATTAAGTTTCATTGTTCCTTAGGTTTTGCAAAAGAAAAGACTCAAGCGGTCTGGAAAGGCTGAAAGCCTTTTCAATGAAGACAAGGACATAAGCTCTCTCTTCACACTCATATCTAACCGGTGAAATTCTCTTTTGTCAGATTTCTTACATTGTTTCTTTGAACTGGCATCACTTATTCATGTTAAATATTCATTTTGCAGTGGTGATTATGAAGTTACTATGGATGGGATCCATGAAAATTTCTTGGGACTATCGTATCATGACCCGATGTTGCAAAAGACTGTGAGTATCTGTACAAAACGCTATTCTTGGTTAATTATGTTAGGTGTTTGGTTTGCACAACTCTTGATTTTCTTCCTTCTATAATTCATTTTCACACTTACTATAGCCCAAAGCGCCATGCAGGTAAAATGTCTCGATATACTTGGAGTTTCAGATTCCTTGACCCAATATGTTTACCGGACTCAGCAGATGCCACTTCTTGGTAGAATCAGACTGGCTGTATATATATATTTTTTTGTGTGTGTATTGAGATTTGACTAACAAAGTTAAACCACATATTTCAGCATATCAACCTCCAATTGCTATCACTATAAGCCGCATGGTTGCTCAAGTTGAGAAGCCAAATATTAAATGGCCAAAAGCTTTGCAGAGGTAAATTTTTCACAAATATTTTTTCTTCCCATCTATCCATAAACCTTAAAGCTGTGGATCGGCCTCTAGACTCAGTTTACTGTACATTAACAGTACCACCACCAAAGCCGTCCGATCCTCCACGTTCACCGCAAAACCAAATCTGCTACGTACACGCGTCCGTCCTTCTCGAAGGAGCGCTGCCGCCGTGCCGGTGCCGCACGCCGCCCTTCTCCCTTCCGCCCCCGCGTCGACCCCTTCCCACATCTGTGCGCCGCCGCTTCGCACCATCCGCTGCAACCGGACGGTCCCTGCTGCCGGTTCCCGCCAGGCCTCCGGCGACCACAGCTCCAAGTACCGGCGTGTTGCCCTTGCACCGGAATCCGTCTCTGCGTCCTCAGCTCACCCTCATCTCCTGTTCGTCCCCGCACACGGCTCTGCTGGCCCGACGCTAGCTGCCGCACACTACCACGGCAGCCCCCGTGCGAGCACACCCTAGCGGCGCATCCCAGTCGCCGCCCTCTGGGCAACTCTGCCTTGGCTCTACGCGAATTCCCGAGCCGTCGACCGACTGCCCGCATCTCCGGTTCCCCCATCCAGTCCTCGATTTGATTTCTTTGTTCAGAGGTAATCAGAATGCATTCAGACATGCAGCGCCTTTATTGCTGTATAAGAGATTTCTCCCTATTGATTCGGTTCATTGGATGTAAAATTTTGGAGTTCTGGACACGACAAACACACAACCCTGCACAAATGGTGGTCATCCATAAGGGAATTGTGTGTTTACGTGTTCGTCAGGTTTTCTTTTTAATGCTAGCTGCTCACAAAAGCATCTTAGGGTGAGTGTTGTGTTCTCCTTCGCATTCCCAACTCAATAATCTGTAACTTTATTTCATGATTTTTAATATTATTAGTACATTTATGCAATTGCATAAGTAACGTAAGCACAACTACAGATAAATTCTTCAATGTTAATTTTGCCACACAACATTGGTTTTGTTACAAGAATCTATTTTTTTTTTCCAGATTAGTTGATTCGTTTTAACTTTTCATAAGAATGCCATGTAATATTAACAGCAACGACACCGACAGTAACCTGCCTTTCTATATTACACAAACCTTACTTTTCCCTATATATAGCTTAGTATAAACGAAGCAAAATTCTTAAATGCTATGCTACAAGATTACAAATTTAAATGATTTTTCTCCAATTTCTTAAAACATTTCTAGGAACAAAGATCTTTGCCCAATACTCAAAAACTCAAGTAAAACAGTTGCTCAATTTGCAAGGTATTAATTGCATTCCGCGCTTGCAAATCCATCAGTATAATAATGTGTCGTTGTCACCAAACGATATGGCAGCCCAATCCCCCGCGCGTTGCGCGGGGTTACTGACTGGTTAGTGTGATTAATGTAGATATTTTTTTCAGGTCTCGAGCATTGCTTTTAGAAAAGAAAGACATGTTGAAGACCTGGCAAAACCAAATGTCACCATTTGTTTCAAGGCACCTCTCAGTAGAATCATACGTTGAAGACATTGCTTCCCCTTTTTACATATTCTCTCTCCACTGAGTTTGAGACCTGTAAGTTGTCATTCACTAGTCTAGTGATCTTGTCAAACCTTGATAGTGAAATTACTTAGTTGGTATATTTATTTGCTCAAAACTCACCTGCCTTCAAGATGATGAACAGGTGAAGGTTAGTATTGTATGATAATATATGTTTCTAATACTTTGGACTAGTTAAATATGGACATAAATGAAGCATGGCAGTATGAAATTCATAGCTTAATTATAGTTTGAAATAGTATAGCGAATGAGAAATAGGTTTAAGACCCTCAGTCAATCCACATTTACTAGTTCTGAACATATGAGTTCCAGATGGCGTTGCAAGTTTCAATGTTGGCCTAGTTTTTTATGACTTTACAAGGTTTCTAACTATGCATGATATTTTCAGGTAGCACTGAATTTGCTGTCAGAAAGAGAAAAGGATGAACTTGTGCAGCTAGTTGATACTATGGTCTCCTATTCAGTTACATACAGAAACACAAAGTTTGTCCCTCAAGAAAAGGCAAACATATCTGTAGTGCCCCATGAAGTTTCATCACTCTCTCTTTATCCTCCAATCAATGATGTCATAAATTTCGAGGTCTGTCTAATATTTCAGTCGATATCATTTTAACTTATGCATCATATTATAGTACCTAACATAGCAGTTGATATCAGGGCTATCAATCAGAGCACATTGGTCTGTCTTCAGCCATGAAACAGGTTTTGGTGCATGAGGTGAGTGGCCCTTCTAAATTTTAAGGATGCATAGTTGTTTCATGTCTTGCTTAGCTCTTAATACCTAGCATAACTTAAATAACTTCTTAATTCAATGCTGAAAACTAAATGCATACCCTCTTGTTTCTTTGAGGTGACCATGCATGGTCTATAATATGTCAGCAAGTCACGTTGGACCTCTAAAAATAGCTGAGAACAGCAACTTGCATTGCCAATTAACAAAATTTTGTTCATTGATTGTGACTGTCCCAGCTGCCTCTTGAATAGTTTCTTGCTGCTATACTAACGGAGGTTCTGAGTTATTCAGTAACTCAATATGTGCTATTATGTTGAGATTCCTTATGTCAAATCTTGTGCTTGCTCACCTTTTGTTTTGGCTTTATTTATTTACATGAGAATCTGAATAAACCAAAACAAACAGGGCCAAGGTATACTTGATCACATGAGAAATTCAGTGTAGAACAAAGTGGATTTTTTCCTCATCCTTGTGAACATATTATCCTTGATACAGGTAGAGAAGCAAAAGATCATTAAAGATAGTGCTGGAAAATTGTTGAACCAACCTAATGATGGAGATATGAAGAGCGAAGCTTTATCAGCTGTAAGGAAGAAAACAGTACCTAATTCCATCCGTCCAGCTTTACATTCTTCCAAGGATAGTTCCAAGTGCAGTTCATCTACCCTTGAAATGCAATCAAACTCAGCCTCTAATGTGAATGGTAAAGATTCTGTACCTGCCAAAAAACACTACAGTCGCACAACAAATTTCTTTGACAGGTAATGTAGCAATATTAAATTATTATTAGTTAGATGTCAACTTGCATTTTTACCTGAAATTGTGATTGTGGTGAAGTTTACCTATTTCTTTGATAAAAACAGGTTTAAGAAGGAAAGACCAGCAGATGCAAATACTCGTAGTGATGGGGGGCCACAAGGAGCAACACTTCAGAGGGATTCCGCCCTCTGATCTTCAAATATAATGAGGTGTTCTTTCTATCCATTTCTATGCCAAAATACCTCCTGTGATCTGCTTCCATATAGTAAACACATGCACTAATAATCCTATGTCACATGGAATTCTTTGTTCCTCGTAATTAAATTTGCTGGATATGGTCCTACTCCATGTCACATGGACCGACTAAGATTTTCCAAGACTCATGGCTACATTTGTCCTCATTTCTTTTGCCATTATCTCATGAAGGCGACTATGCAATGTGCAGGGTTTTACAAATGCTGTGAAAAGACCAGTGAGAGTTCGGGATCTTCTGCTCAGTTAGGACCGCTTGGTACCTGTACTTGTTATGTAAAGTTACTTTTTGTATTTTGTGAATTATCCTTTGCTGTATAATATTGATTGTATCATGGATATTGTAAGATAGAATGAACTATGGATATCAAAATTGAGATCCCAATAGTTAGTAATGTCACATACAGTTTTTTTTTTTAGAGTATGCCTCTTATGGTTAGCTTGCATTTCAGAATCGTCTGTGGACAGCAGATACTCATCATCCGAGGATGGCTCAACTAGATAGTATGTCCTTGTGCCAAACACATGACGAAACGGCAATCCATTCATGGCATATTGGCGATACTCTGCTCGTATTGCGATGGCATCTCCTCTTGGCAGTTGAGAAAACTGAGCAAAAAAAAAAAAAAATGCCAAGCAAAACCTCCTGGGACCATTTCTCCATAGTTTAGGAATAGTGGACGTAGGTCGGCACCCGTCTAAATGCATCGACCAAAAGGATTTGGAATTTTAGATTCAAGTCAATCATCATAGCGCTAGTTTTCTGAGAATTGTGTGGAAGGAAAGGAGTGCTCGATAACATTCGTCGGCAAACAAGCTGTAGCGAAAATCAAGAAACGAAGTGGTGGGCGACTGGGCGCTCAATTTGTTCGTTTGTACTGTTGCCCCGTCCTGGGCCTAAGGGATTGGGCCTTCATAGCCTTTCTGGCCAGGCCCAATTCCGCGTCTGATTCATACGCTTGTGTGAAGTCTGCAGAAAAGTCGTCGCCTCGTCGGACAGCCGAACAGCAGCTAGCAGCGATGGGAACCGTCGGCGGCGGCGGCGGCCGGAGCGGCACGAGCACGACGAAGCAGCTCAACGTGGGGGGCAAGCTCTTCTCGCTGGAGGCAAGCTCCCTTTCCCTCTCCCTCTCTCTCGCTTCCCCTTCCCCCACCCCAACCTTCATCGACCGCGACCCAGCCCTCCTATCCGCCGTCCTCGCCGCCATCCGCTCCCCGTCCTCCGCAGCTGCCGACTTCCCCGCGCGCGTCCTCCTCGACGAGGCCAGCTTCTACGGCCTCCACGCCCAGCTCCTCGCCGCGCTATCCCCGCCGCCGCTCCGCGGCTTCTCAGCCTCCCTCGCCTCCACCCTCCGCCCCGCCGCCGAGCCCTTCCCCACCGCCCTCGCGCCGCACCACGACGGGTCGCTATGCCTCGCCCACGGCGCCGGGCTCGTCACCTCTTACTCCCCGGCGCTGGATCGCCACGCCACCTTCCGGACCCACCTCCACCGCATCACCTCCCTCCTGCAGCTGCCCCCCAGGCTCGCCGTCCTTGGCTCTGACTCCGCTCCTGGCCTTCACGTTTACGACTTCCTCGATGGCGAACATGTCGCCTCGGTTCAGTGGGCGGATCCCACTGACACTCGCGTGGGCAAGGCGAAGGTCGTCGCCATTGCGGCACGCCCACCTGCTGATGCCGCCGACGAGAATTCACCCATCTTGGCAACGTTTGAGTGCCCTCACCGGGAAAACTGCATCCTGGCGGTTGACCCTGTAACTCTGAAGCCCACACAGGAGATTGGCCGGCAAAGTGGTACTGCGGCTAGGTCATCGGCACCAGGTCGAGTGGTGCACCTGCCGGCACTTGGGCTGGTGTTCGCCTCATTTGTTAGTTCCGGCGCATTTGGCTGCTCTGGCTACATGAGGATATGGGATATTCGGTCTGGGAATGTGGTGTGGGAGACAAGCGAGCCAGGGGGAGCTGGAAGACCCAGTAGGTTTGGGGATCCATTTGCAGATGCAGATGTGGATGTGAAGCAGCAGGCAATATACAAGGTTTGCTCAAAATCAGGAGATTTAGCGGTGGCAGACCTGAGATCCCTTGGTAATGACCCTTGGGTGTATATGTCATCAGGACCTCGAGGTAGCGCAGGAGGCTATGGCAGTGTTCTGTGTTGTCACCGGTCACAAGTTTTTGTCAGCCGAAAGGATGGATTGGAGGTTTGGTCCCGATTGGAAGACCACCACCACAACACAGGCGAATTGACCGAGCAATCAGGAATAAAAGAAAGACCCAAAAGTGAAGGAATTGATGAAAGATCTTATAGGAGTTGCTATGTGGACACAGAAGAGGATGCTAAACGTGGGATGATACAGATGATTGAAGGGGGTGGAGACCGCTTGTTTGTGACAAGAGAAGCAATGCAAGGTGTGGAAGTGTGGGAGACCTCCCGCCTTGCCGGTTCTATTTCTCTCTCATAGCATTCTCCTCTTGTGCACATGGGATGACCATTGAGTAGGTCTACCACGAGAATTGGAAGTGCATGATGCCATTCTTGTTCTTGCCTCATGGCTTCGGCACTGAACAAATATGTGTTTTATGTAGTCTTACCTCCCAAGATATATCATGTATCACATGTGTTGCTTCTGCATTTGCATGTCACGGTAAATGCATAGAAAGAAATAATCTTCTTTGATGTAAAACTCTTTTCTTAATATCTTAGCACAAAGGTTTTAGCTTTTACAGTACCATTTGTGAAGAAGTTATAGCATTCTTGATTCACTGCAATTTGTTTAGGTACCTTATATCTTTGTAATTATACTGCAGAGCACTCCTGAACTGAGAGCACCATACCAACATGGTCTTGTAATCTTGTTAAATGTATAAGAATGATTTATTTTCTGACATGAAAGTGGCCTCTTGCTGTTCTTATCTTTAGAAGTTATTGGTTGGGACTTATGAGAATAACTAGTGAGTAAAATAATCTTGTTAAATGTACTAGAACGATTTATTTTCTGGCATGAAAAGTAACCTCTTGCTATCCTTGTCTTTATAAGCTATTGGTTAAGACTTAAGAGAAGAGTAAAGTAATAGTCTGATATTTCATATTTCAAACAATAAATTGAAAGATCCTAGGCATAACTATATAGGACATGTTTGGGAGACTGGTAGAGACATTACCCCCAGCCAGATGATTTATCTCTTACAAATCAGATGCATTTCATTCTAGTTGGAGTATATCTTTTGATGAAACTTCTGCAATTTCGTTGAAAGATGATGCTGCGGCAACTGCTTCAGTGAAGTCACCATGAGCAGGTTGGTTACCATTGACTATTCTCTTTTCATAATCTTTGGCAATCTTATTATCAGAGAACTTAAGGCTTTTCTTTTGGTGTATCTTGCTAATCATCATGAAATAAATGTGTCACTTAAAAGTCGTGATTGGTGTCTCCCTATGTATACATTGTTCAACCTCACTTGTGAGCTGTGACCTTTATCTATGTTGATGGAGTAGGACTTTGAAAGTGCAAATCCAACCATAAACTGTATTTGTCTACAAATTTGTATGCTTGAGCACCTGCCATTCATTTGATTTGAGCTTGCTGAAATTCATATATGTGAAGTAAATTGTGTTCTACACTGACCATAGTTTACAAGTTCAAATGAATACAAGAAACTAGGATTGTTTCTTATGAGAAATATTGTAACTCAAGTTCATTAATGGTGTGTTTGGTTTGAGCAATGAGGTGGTCCATCATCTTCTCACTCCTCACTTTTTTCATTTGGTTTGTGGAGTGGAATGAGTTGATCCATCACAACCTCATTCCTCACAAGCTAATAATTAGTACTAGCATGAGGAATGGGTTGATTCCACCAAAATTCAAGGGATGAACTCATGATGCATCATTTCATGAGGGATGAGGTCACTCCACAACCAAACACAGCCCACCCCCACCAAAAAAAAAGGTCCTATTCATTCAAAACGACAGCTTTCTTCCATGTTAAAAAGCTTCATTTTTCTAATGTTGCAATGAAAACAGTATCTGCAATAGCGGATTAGTACAGTACAGGTTTTTTTTGGTAGGAATTATAGTACGATTTAATAGGTAGGGTGCCTGTGTCAAAATAACATATCAGATATAATGCCAAGAAAGAGACAACAGAGGGCATGTAGGCTTTATGTAAGCGACCTGCTTTCTTATTTACATGAACAATTTTCTTAGCATTCTTTTTCCTTCTCTGAGCTTCAGACACCGCAGAAAAAACAGATTATGGTATTGTGTGTGTTTTTATCAGCAGCAGATTATGATGCTTCATTTCTCGTATGATGCATGGTCATACATGATGACGCTGATACCCTTTCAGTTTATAGCCACATTAGGAAACAATCTTTAATCTTTTGGACTCAGAAGTGTAGCTGGACAGATGTTGAGGTGAACTTCTGTTTATGCAGCTCCATATTTCCATGTAAACTTGCCACACATATTATTCATCCAAAATATCTTGATAGTGGGCATATATAGTGTTGATGATTCTACTTGGACACAACAGAACCGCAGAGGTCCAAATAGGTTTGCTTGATGATTATACTGGCCATACAGAATGGATATTGTATGAGTCCTTTTTGTTGTTATAACCCGAAACTATGCTATTGGCGTGAACTGGAATTAAATGATTTCTGAATTTTGATGATAAGTCCCCCTCTTACTATTGTCTGGTAGCTTCGTTCTTTGTTCCATGGTGAGGTCACATTGTCTGATACCCCTAGTGTCTCCATGGAGTGCTGTGTGCATGGTAACATGGCAACTGGCAAGCCATGACATAAAGCATTGGCCAAGACTATACAATAGCCATAGGTACACCTCATTTGAATGATAGAAAGATAAGATGGTATGTATGGCACGATGACGAGGTGTTGTTCATATTTTGCTAAGATGCTGAACTTATCTGTTGGCTTGCAACTTTTTTTTGTTTCATGATGAGGTCCGGGGATCGCATTGCCTAGAGCTTCTATGGAGTACTGAGTGGTGTGCATGGACTCGAGTGCTCTTCAGAACATGGCGCGGGCCGTACCACAACACAAAGCATTCGCTAAGAAAAGAATAAGAGATAAACTGTACGTAAGCCAGCACGACAAAGTGATGACAGCGAGTCTTAAGAACCCCGGTCTGTCTTTGTGTGCTCCAGGCACGCCACCGGCATATCATTCGTCCCTCCCTGCAGTGTACGACTCAGATTTGAGATGCAGTAACACAAGTAGTTCGCGAGCCTCTTGGATCCCCTATACTGCTCGAGTACAACAACCTAGTACGCTGATGCAGTGAGATGATTACGAACCGCCGCTGACGAGAGTCCGTTCTCCCATCCGTTTAGCTCATTAGCTGCGTGGCCTCCATCGTTCTGTAGCAGAGGACTCGAACACAGAATCCTGAAGACGCACGCAACGCTCCGCCAAAACACAGTTCGTTTTGCTGTGGCGGCAGCTGCAGAGGAACGTTGCCACCACGGGGATCTCTGCGCGGTCAGCAGACTGTCGCTGCACGTTTCGCCTTGTTGGGGAGCGCGGGGGATCTTGTCTCGCCCGCTGTCCCTCCTCTCGTCTCGCCTCGCCGCCCCGCCCGTTACCAGCCAGGGACAGCAGCCGCATGCGTGCTCCCCGCGGACGACGACGAGGCGAGGCCGTTGGGCAGAGCAACCAGCCATTTTTATCTCCGTCGGCCACCTGCTGCGTGCATCTGCAGGTCGAATAATATGGAGTGGGACAGTGAGACGTGGCATGATGAGCCATGGAGATCGATGTGGAGGCGTGCCGGCCGGAGCCAGAGGAGCGCAGGTCAGGCGCCATTTCAACAATGATGATGGCTCCCTCCAAGCTTACACGTACTGTACGTTCCAATCCAGGCTCCGGCCCGCCCACGCACCACGGGCGAGATGTGGCGCGCCAGCAACCTCCGGCCTCGAACCAGTCCCGATCGATCCCGATTGAATGATCGGTAGCTTGTCCACATCCATGGCATCGTCCCTGCCTATGCAAGTCTACGGGTACAGCGCCCTCGGTGTGACTGTGACGAGCTGACGGTGCATGCATGGCAGCGCTCGAAGATTAGTCTAGCGCTGTCATGCCGACACCATCAGCAGTAGCTGCATGCTCCTTCGTACTCGTACTCCATGCATCGTATAGACACCCTGTTGCTGTCGTCTCGCCGCCGGGCGGATCGCCTTTTGCCCTCGGCTTCCGTACCCTTCCACCACACAGCACACCGCGTTGTCACGTTCCCTTCTCTTTTTTAAGCACCCTGCCTTTCACCCCTCCCCTTTCCACCTCCGTCCTTCGATCACTTCCCGGACGGCTTGAACTAGTGGCTTTGCTTCCTCCACTCACCTATCAGAGGATTCCTTCCTTTATGCTTCTCGACCTCTCGTTGCGCTGTGCGCCGACATGATCTGATCAGTTGATCGACTACGTGACGACTGAGAGGTTGCTAGGCAAGCTGGTGGGAAAGCAAGATCGATCGGAGATGGCGGGCAGTGGTGGCTTGCTGCTGCGTGGCTTCCTGTCCCTCTTCTTCCTCCTGTTCATCCACATTGGCCACGCCAGCTGCTGCTTCGCTCCCGGCCCTGCCTCCGCGCGGGCACGGGAGGAGGACGAAGCAGCGGACGCCGATGGCGACGGGAAGGTAGGCAGCGGAGGTGGGAGCAGCAAGAGGAGGAAGATATCGCCGCTGATCTTCTCCCCGGCACCGTCGTCCTCTGCCGTCACCAGCGACAGCGTCAGAGGAGGAGCCCCGCGCAGGCACGTGTCGTCTCTCGCCACCAGCCTCCGGTTCTACCTCCACCGCATCTTCGCCTCTTCCTCCTGGACCGGTGCCAAGAACGGCGGAGGCACCGTCGCGGGCAGCAGGGAGGAAGAGGAGGCGGTGGCCGCCACCGCCGTGTCCTCGCCGCTAGCGGCCCGCTCTCTGCCGCACCAGGCTTCGACGTCGGTGGTGCTGTCCACGCCGTCGTCGCCGTGCGCGTCGTCGTCGCCCTTCATGTCGCCGCTCTCGGTGCGCTCCCTCAGCGCCACCCCCGTCGTCCCGTCCTCGCCGCAGAAGCTGCTGCAGGCGAGCCGGCAGTCGTCGTCGCGGTCGTTCGCCGCCCGCGGCGACGTGTTGTTCCCCTGCAAGGTGTGCGGCGAGGTGCTGGGCAGGCCGCACCTGCTGGAGCTCCACCAGGCGATGAAGCACTCGCTGTCGGAGCTCACCCACCTCGACTCCAGCCTCAACATCATCCGCATGATCTTCCTCGCCGGGTGGAAGCCGTCCTGTGCTAGTGCCGGCGAAGGCCGCGAGGGCCCCGCCCCCGCGGTGGCGGTGCGCCGCATCCTCAGGATCCACCACAACCCGCGCGCGCTGGCCCGCTTCGAGGAGTACCGCGACGTCGTCCGCGCCCGCGCCGCCCGGCGCTGCTGCGGCGAGGGCGGCGCCGGCGCCGGCGCCGTCGTGGAGGAGCGGTGCATCGCGGACGGCAACGAGCGGCTGCGCTTCCACTGCTCCACCATGCTGTGCTCCCTGGGCGGCGGCGGCGTGTGCGGGAGCCCCTACTGCTGCGTGTGCAGCACCCTGCGGCACGGCTTCGCGGGCAAGCAGGCCGACGTGGACGGCATCGCCACCTACGCCTCCGCGTGGGCCGCGCACGCGTCCCTGCCCGACGACGTGGAGCGCGAGTTCGCCTTCCTCCAGGTGCGCCGCGCCATGCTGGTGTGCCGCGTCGTGGCGGGCCGCGTCGCCCGAGGCCCCGCCTTGGACGACAAGGTGGCCTACGACTCCATGGTCCCCGTGCGCGGCGGCGTCGGCAGCGGAGGTGTCGGGGCCGACGACGTCGAGCTGCTGGTGTACAACCCCAGAGCCGTGCTCCCGTGCTTCGTCATCCTCTACAGCAGCTAGTCGTCACTAGCACGTGGCGGCCAGCTGTTCATGGACTAGTGCATAGCCTTTCCACTGTTCCTAGCCCCCACCACCCCATCCCCCGTTTGGTAGCTGCGCCGCTGCTGTGGGCTGTGGTCACCGGTCACGCACCGTGGGCCGCCGTGGCGCTCTGGATTTCTGTTGGATCGTGCAATCAACAGTGGCCGATGCCGTCGTCTAATATGCCGGATCCGATCGAAAGCTTGATAGGGTGGGTAGACATAGCCAAGTGCTGTGAATCGTGATGATAAGGATCACGGAGTTGAGCCTACATATGCGAATGCGACGCGTCAGAACCATAATGTTATTAAGTTATTATTATGTAGTGTTGTGGGTTGGCACATGTTTTTCTAGTTGTCACTGTTTGTTGGTCCCCTTATCTAATGGTTTCTGCACAATTACCCTCCTGACTTCTCGTTTGCTGTTGATCTGTGTTCACATTTTCATCTGTCATTAGAATAGTTTAAGCTGCCTGTTTTCCACTTCCACTTGTGACAGTACAAAGACAAATACCCCTTCCATTCTAAATTGTAAATCGTTTTGATTTTCCTAGGTACATATACATAAGTTTTGTTAAACATTCACATATATTTTGTCTTTTTTTTTAAAAAAAAGGGCAGAAGTTAACAAAAATCACATTTCTGCTTTGCTTTGTCAGCTTGGACTAATTCATGCACTCTAGTAGCGGTTCGAAGCTGTGCTAAATGGGGCAAGATCTATAAAATATAAGAGAGACACTTTAAGAGCAAGATCTTGCTTTCTTGTTTCAGTGACAAAAGACATTAGCTGTTTCTTTTTCTATTTTAGGCCGAGTTTCTTTACACAAGGCTGCAAAAAGGGTTAATACTCACTATGCGGGCCTAATTTTGGGCCTAGCCACTGCGCTGGATTTTTAGAATTGGGCCACAATCAGTCATACGAAAACTTTCAAGCAGACTCACCGTTCTTATCTCTATCTTTTTCTTAAGTTTTAAGTTGTTTGTGTTAATTCATCATTGCTTAATTCCACATGGGCGGGAACAGGTGAAATACTACTTTTGCCAAAGAGGGAGAGATCCTTCTCTGATTACTGAACCGGTATGGACGTTTCAGCTGGTGACAGCTTGTGGTATGGGCAATATGTGCCATGCTTATTATGTTCCACTACTTAATGAATCTCATGGGCCTTGTCCTGGCTTCAAAGATTCAAATGTCTCCAGTGGCTCGGTACCAAAAGTATTTAGATGAAAAAAATTAATTATCCTTCTTAACTATTATGATTGTCTAAGTTTGCTTCTGAACTATAAGATATGTTTTTTTTTTAAAAAAAAAAAATCCTCCTCAACTTTTAAAACTGAGACTCACAACATTGCAACTCATACGAGCTAGAACTTATAACCATGGTATACAATCTGATTTCAAGACATAGTAGAATAGTATATGTCATGATCGCTACATAAATCTTCAAGCCACTCGTTTAGATGGCTACACAGTAAGTATACATTATTGAAACATGCACATACGTCCGCTAAATTTGTGTAGTAAATAGTTTTGATCGTTTGAAGCTGAAAATTTTCTATTCTCTTTGAAACGACCAATTGAAGTAAACAACAAAAAGTGATTTCTCTATGGGAGCAGAGAGTTCAGTCCAGAATTCCCTATGTTTTTTACTTGGACGAACCGGCCGGTAGCTTGTCCAGACCGTTGTTATCGGCTCAACAGTGGTCGGTGGTCACGATCTTTGGTACGGAGCACACATGTTCATCGATCCTAAAAACTCTTTTCCGGAACGAGAAACACACGCTGCCGCGCTGACTGTTCCGCCTCATCCATCCAGGTGCCTGTAGGTCGCGGCCACCGCTGCCACGCTGACCCGATACACTCTTGTTCCTCGTTTCCCTCGTGCGAAGCCAGCAGATGTGGCCCGGCAAAAATTGTCGCCTGGCAACCACAGGCTCATGCACACGCCGTGGTGCCTCGGGCGCTCGGCGCTCGCGTCACGCTGCCGCGCAGCTTCGCGCGTCACGACCAAGAGGGCGGCGGTGAGCGCCGGAATGACCCTGCCGTTTAACGTTTACGACGAGCCACTTCCACCTTCACCGTGGCCATCGCCGTCCGCGCTGCGGCACCCACGGTCGATGGCTTGGTGTCTTTGGGGGGACCCAGACCTGGCCGTTTTCCAACACCGGGATTTTGCGCTGCAAATCAACTTGCAGCTAATTACTCTTTTTTTACACTTTTTTTACAACAACTTGCTGCTAATTTGGCCGTCTCTCATAAGATAGAGTTCATTAAACCTAATTAATTCATAACTTGATAATATGTGGTAGCATATAATAATGATAAATTAACTGGCTTAACCTATTCGGCTTGCGAATTAGCCTCCATATGTATAATTAGTTTTATAATTTGGTCATGTTAGTCTTGTAATAAGCATCCAAACAAAACATTTGACATGATAAGGACTAAACTTTAGTCCCCAGATCAAACATTCCTAGTAGCATTATTTTTAAAGACAAGTAGGACTGTGCATATACCGTATAGATGTATACTGGTGTTCGGCTGGTCACAAATCGGCTGAAGCTGGGCTAATTCGTGGAGGCTGGACACTGTACAAATTGCCGGAAATCAGCTAGAAGTAGATCAGCTGAACACGGCCAATAATCCTTCACTCAACCCATCATCAATCACAGGCAAGCGACAGTAGTTTCTTCCTCTCCCTTCCTCCCAAGTCCCCATCAGCAGAAGGCACCTCAGGACAAAGGGTCAACCGGTCAAACCCAAAACCCCAGCCCTCGCCAGCACCCTGCATCACTCGTTTCCAATAAAATCATTTTCCTCCTTGGAAACCTGCTGGCAAATCCCAGCCTTCCCAGGATCCCCCGAATCCATCCCCCACCCATTCCTACCTGCTAATTTTGAATTTCCGAATCAGATTGCAACTCCTTATAAAAGCGCACTCCCCGCGCTCGCTATATCCATCTCGGCCCGCTACCCAAATCGGGACATACAGATCAAACGGTGCACGGCGGGGAGCCTGAAGCAATCCAGCGGCAAAATGGAATCCCTAGCCGCCACCTCCGTGTTCTCGCCCTCCCGGGTCGCCGCCGTCCCGGCGGCGCGCGCCCTGGCTCGGGCGGGGACGGTGGTGGTATCAGCCAGGCGGAGGAGCGGAGCCGTCGGGGCGAAGTGCTCGACCGTGGCGCCGCAGGCGAGCTCGGTGGTGAGCAGGAGCGCGGTGGCGGCGAAGGCGGCGGAGGAGGACAGGCGGCGGTTCTTCGAGGCGGCGGCGCGCGGGAGCGGGAAGGGGAACCTGGTGCCCATGTGGGAGTGCATCGTGTCGGACCACCTCACCCCCGTGCTCGCCTACCGCTGCCTCGTCCCCGAGGACAACGTCGACGCCCCCAGCTTCCTCTTCGAGTCCGTCGAGCAGGGGCCGCAGGGCACCACCAACGTCGTGCGTCTCCCGAATCTGCTTGCGGCTCCCTTATCGATTCTTATCCTCGTTGTAAAAAATGCGGGAGGACTGATTGGATTGGATTGGATTGTGTCGCAGGGCCGATACAGCATGGTGGGAGCCCACCCGGTGATGGAGATTGTGGCCAAAGAGCACAAGGTTACGATCATGGACCACTTGAAGGGCCAAGTGACAGAGCAGGTAGTGGACGACCCGATGCAGATCCCCAGGAGCATGATGGAGGAATGGCACCCACAGCAGATCGAGGAACTCCCTGAATCGTTCTCCGGTGAGCAGCCCTCATTTCTGAGACAGAGAGAAGATTTGATGTTGGATGATGTTGTGTGAATTAACACATTTCGTTTTTTTGTTTGTGATAGGTGGATGGGTTGGGTTCTTTTCCTATGATACGGTTCGGTATGTTGAGAAGAAGAAGCTGCCGTTCTCTGGTGCTCCACAGGACGATAGGAACCTTCCTGATGTGCACTTGGGGCTCTATGATGATGTTCTAGTCTTCGACAATGTTGAGAAGGTACTTACTGCAGAATTCCTCTTTTCTCATCTCATTTGTAACTAACTTATGATAGTCTCAGTGTTTCAGAGAGGGTATTGTCCCACAGTTCCAGTTATGATTAAGTGTTAAATTCCATTTAGTTAAATCACTTTTTGTTGGAACACCAATTTTTGAAAGCAGAATAAGATAACTAGTTTAATTTAGAAACCTAACTTGTACTAATAGTCTAATATACTAAAGATTATGCATGTAATTTGTCATTGTTGCATCTTATATTTTGTTCACATCAACAGCAGGCAGAAACTACACCACTCAGTGTTTGTGCATTTAAGTAATATATATGCGCCTTATGAGGCAAAATAACTTCCCCTATAGCTGTATTTGACTTTTGGTATTTATCCCTCCACAATTTTTGTGGAAAATATGTGTTCATTTCAAATGATATGGCTCTTTTCTTGTTTTATTAGAAAGTGTATGTTATCCATTGGGTCAATGTGGACCGTCATGCATCTGTTGAGGAAGCATACCAAGATGGCAGGTCCCGGTTGAACCTGTTGCTATCTAAAGTGCACAATTCCAATGTGTAAGCTACGCTGCCCATATTAATTATATCCTGCTACTTATTTAGCTTGGTACTCATAGATTTATTTGCTTTGGATTTCAGCCCCACACTCTCTCCTGGATTTGTGAAGCTACACACTCGCCAGTTCGGTGCAGCTTTGAACAAGTCAACCATGACAAGTGATGAGTATAAGAATGCTGTTATGCAGGCTAAGGAACACATTATGGCTGGGGATATCTTCCAGATTGTGTTAAGCCAGAGGTTCGAGAGACGAACATATGCCAACCCATTCGAGGTTTATCGAGCCTTGCGAATTGTGAACCCTAGCCCATACATGGCGTATGTACAGGTATACATAGAAGCATGAAGTTTGACCTATTTGAACATTGTTATGTGCACCGATTTGCCTTTGAGGTTCTAATCAACACCCTTTGACTGTCTATTTAGGCAAGAGGATGTGTGCTGGTTGCATCTAGTCCTGAAATTCTTACACGCGTCAGTAAGGTATATGAATTTTGGACCCTTTATGGTTATTCATTAGATTTCAAGATTGTCCTCTCGCTAATATGCACATCTTTTAAAAATTTTAGGGGAAGATTATTAATCGGCCACTTGCTGGAACTGTTCGAAGGGGCAAAACAGAGAAGGAAGATCAAATGCAAGAGCAACTACTATTAAGTGATGAAAAACAGTGTGCCGAGCACATAATGCTTGTAGACTTAGGAAGGAATGATGTTGGCAAGGTATGTATTTCTTTTGCCTTGCTATTACAAGAAACCCATTGGATTGCCCAGCCAGCTTATCTACTACATTGCATTCTGACATAACTACAATGCTATTTTGTTTTTGTTTCTTTGAATTATTTTCTGTTATTAACTCACATTCTGACATAATAGCAATGCCATAAGAATGGCTTGTATGGAATTATGTCCATTCTTTAGACTTATGAAAACGAATATGTTTACTGCTTGGTTGCTGCTCTTCAATAGTGGTTGTATTGGATGCTTTTCTGATGACTATGGCTTAATAGGTCTCCAAACCTGGATCAGTAAAGGTGGAGAAGTTGATGAACATTGAGCGATACTCCCATGTTATGCACATCAGCTCAACGGTTAGGCTGTTTTTATGTTATTATGTAATACATTTCTTGTAATATATCAAAATCAAATGTTATGGTTTGGAAATTTATACATGCTTGATTGATAATTACAAATAATCACCTTCATTGAATTTGATTTAGTATGTTTCATATGGCAATAATATTTAATTAGATTAAGGGTTTGTTAACAGTAAGGGTTTAGCTCAAATAATACAATAAAACATTAATTTATCATGATTCTTGAGTAATACTCTATATTTGGCATTCAGGAATAGCCTACAATTGGATTTTAGCTTGAAAATACAAAAAACAATTTGTTATACATATACATCTCGCCAAGCTACAGGCAATGTTGTTTCTAATTATCTGGTTTGGCTTATTGTATAAGCACCTTCTGATTATGCACTTTTGACACCTTTTTGTTTGTCTTCCATCGTATTTAACATGCATAAGAGATTTTGTTATTAAGTGTACAATGGTGAAAGATTATAGGCTTTGGAAAATATTGTAATGTAATGCAAAAAAATGTAACATCTTGTTGAATGCTTGCAGGTTAGTGGACAGTTGGATGATCATCTCCAGAGTTGGGATGCCCTGAGAGCTGCATTGCCTGTTGGAACAGTCAGTGGTGCTCCAAAGGTGAAGTTTCCCTTTCCAATATTCTTATTTGTACAATAATTTGCTATACAACTCACATATATTTTTGTGTGACATGTCTGCCAAATTCTCTGCCTCTTGTTCAGACAATGATGGGTTAACATGTCATCAGTGGTTTTAGCATTTTTAATATAATTTGGCATGTGTCTGATCTATTTTATTAATCTATCTGCTCTAATTGCAAAGCAATGACATTATATCTGGCTATGTTGCTCGGTTTAGCGGTTGACATCTTTGTAGCTATTCTAAAACAATCCCAATTCTACAGCTTCTTTTTTTTTTTAAAAAAAGTTCATTATCCTCTTTCGATTAATTGTTGTTTGAAGAGAGTTCATTTCTCTTTTAAATAATTGTTGCTTAAAGAAAATCTATTTATATGACCAGGTAAAAGCCATGGAGTTGATAGATAAGTTGGAAGTTACAAGGCGAGGACCATATAGTGGTGGTCTAGGAGGAATATCGTTTGATGGCGATATGCAAATTGCACTTTCTCTGCGAACCATCGTATTCTCAACAGCGCCAAGCCACAACACGATGTACTCTTACAAAGATGCAGATAGGCGCCGGGAGTGGGTTGCTCATCTCCAGGCTGGTGCAGGCATTGTTGCCGACAGTAGCCCAGATGATGAGCAACGTGAATGCGAGAATAAGGCTGCAGCACTAGCTCGGGCCATCGATCTTGCAGAGTCAGCTTTTGTAGACAAAGAATAGCGTGTTGTGAGAATTGCTTGTTAGTTCTTGTTCATGTTTCTTTACCCACTTTCCTTTAGGAAAAATGTCATTAGTGGGTGGAGAAAAGCAATGAGCTTATGTTCTTCAGGGAATCGAATAAATATGGGAATTGAGGTTATCGCACATGAGTATTGCTTGTTCATTGCAAAGTTAGATTTCCTAGGTAGGCTCAGTAGAGTAGGATATTCTCTTAATACAACTCCTATGGTCCTCCTTGTTGCATATTATATTGCATAGTTATATGCTAGTGGTATATTTCTCCTCCCACATCTTTAATTAAAGTTTTACATTCAGTGTATCACTAGAAACATTCATGTGCAATTGCAACTCAATGTTGAATAATATAACCTGCCAAACATATTGTTGAAGTGTCCAATGTATCCCTCGGTGTCCTATGATCTCTGCAACAAAGGTATAAGCTTTGTCAAGTTAGAGAAGAGTTTTCATCAACAGAAGCAGGCCTCATGAGCAGCTACACATACACCTAGGAAAACAAGAAACATTAGCCTTTATCGGATGTCTCCAAAGAGACAGAAACATTAGCCTTTAAGCGAACACCTTAACACAACGTCATTCACCCCCTTTTTTCCCACAAAAGGTCTGGCGGACTGCTGCAGACGGTATAGCTCATTGAGAGCATCAGTGCATCACGGGTCATTAAAAGCATGAAGGGAAACATTAATTCTGTTAGAATGGTTATGCAGGAGACAATCATGTTCAGCGAGATGAATGAAGATAAACTGGGATCGTACTTTAAGCCGTGATAGTCGAACAAAACATTCGTATACTATGCATAGCAGCTGTTCTTCACAACTTTTCTTGCTCATATTGTCAGCACAGTTTTTGAATTTTCGAATACACTAATCTTGTACTCTTGCAATGATCTACAACAGGCTTTAATAAAGAGCATAAAAGCAATTGTCAAATTTAACTACAATTCCTCCTTTGCAAAAGAAAAAAGAAGATGAGCTACAGTATCTGTACATCAGCAATTCACAGAGGCCTTCGCATCCTATGTAGCTCTAAAACAGGATGAAAATGGATCAGGCCTTCCATATCAAGAGAATTTGTCAGGGCTCAGCACAGTAAATCTTGTGAGAGGTGCAAGACACCTCTGAAGACATCAAACAAACTTGCAAGCTGATAGTCTATCATGTCACCTCGGTGATACGTCAGTTGTGCTAAATTGACAGCTGTTCATGTTGGTCTGTGTACTGCATGATTCAGCTGGATTGGCTTTGGTGCTTTGGCTTGAGGATGTGTCTGCTGTCAAACCCCCGAATCCACCGGTACGCGGCCGAGGTTCTTTCAGCACGCCTGGTGGAACTGCATTTTCCAGATCAATTTCTGTTTGGTCAGATAGCATATTAACAACCTGCTTCATGGATGGCCTCTGCTGGGATGTGGCTTGTGTGCACAGCAGTGCCACCTTGATGAAACGGAGCATTTGCTCCTCTGGATAGTTTTCCAGCTCTGGATCAACAATATCCAAGAGTCTTCCTTCTTCCCGCAGTTTCCATGTCTGCAGTTTAACCCATGTAATAAGTTCAATCATTTTTCTGGAGAAGCTATATCTTGAATGTAAACTTGTAAAGTTAGAACACCATTGTCAACATATACTGTGTGTCGTGGAAAAAGTTGGTACTTATTAGGTGCATGTGTGATTCTACAGTCTATCAAGAGCTGATGCAGTCATGGAAAATACAGCATGGGAAACAAGAGGGAGAAATGAGTTACCCATTCCACAAGAACAAGCATATTAGGCCCCCATGTCGACTTGCTGCTGCTTTCACCACTTATCAATTCAAGAAGAAGCACCCCAAAACTATATATGTCTGCTTTCTTGGTTAATTGTCCCAACAAAGCATACTCTGGTGCCAAATAACCCCTGCAAGAAAATTATATGTTGAGAGTTCAATGCAAGTACGTTATAGCAGACTATGCAAGCTACAATTAGCCGGTCAGCGCACTGGTAAACTGGCTGCTAACAAAATCGCTACACTTGGTAAAATCAGAATAGCACAATGAAAAAAGTGACATGAAATACACATAACTTCATTGTATAAGCAAGTAAATAAAGGAAAAATGTTTTCTTTTTGCGAGGAAGATACATAAAAAGATCCAGAGATGCACTAACATTGTTCCTGCAACACGCGTGCTAATGTGAGTGACAGTATCAGGAAAAAGCTTGGCCAATCCGAAATCTCCAATTTTGGGCAGCAGTTTTTTATCAAGTAAAATGTTGCTAGCCTTGATATCACGGTGGACAATGCGTGGTTGTGCTTCTTCATGAAGAAAAGCAAGGCCAGCAGCAGTTCCGATACATATAGCAGCTCTTTTTTGCCAGTCCAATGGGATACATTTATTCTTTGGTCCTGGCCATAATTCACAAAGGTAAAGTTAATACATTTGGATTGACCAACTTAGAAAGTACAACATCAATATTGAACTTACCAAGCAAAGCATTTGCCAAACTATTATTCTCTGCGTACTCATAAACCAATAGTCTATTACTTCCTTCAGCACAGCAACCAATCAGCTTGACAAGGTTTGGGTGCCTAACGTTTGATATGACATTAATCTCTGTCAAGAATTCGCTAATGCCTTGTTTTGACTCAGCTGCAAGCTTTTTAATTGCAACTTGAGTGCCATCTTTCAGGTTTCCCTAAGTGATGAACAACCTTTGTTAGTCATTGACTACAGTATTTGCAAAGTTCCCCAAAACATGCATTTAGAGTAGAAGCAACAAATAAAGCACAAAATCTAAACGAAAATGCATAAACAAGTCCTGGGTCTCACCTTATAAACTGCTCCGAAACCCCCGCGGCCAATACAATTCAACATGTGAAAGTTTCGTGTGGCAGTCTTCAACTCGTTTAGGGAGAATACCCGTACATTATTTCCAGCTCTTGATAATACATGACCTGCACTTTTATCAGAGTTGCATCATCAATTGCTGTTAAGCAAAAGAACACAAAGTGCACTGAAATAGGATGACAGTCACTTTGGTCAATGGTATATAGTTATTATGATGACTAAAATATTCGATGATGAATGATCGCTTATAGCAAATATTTTTATATGTTAGTTTGACCAACAGAAAAAAAAAAGTTTATCTTTGTGCAGGAGGTGTACTAAAGTTTATTGCCATCATCATATTCCTAACATCGAAGTCATGGCATAGTTTCTGTCAGGACAATAGGATCCCTAATACAGGAAATGGCTACTAAAAAGTAATGTCTCGCCTTGGTACGAGAATGCTGCTTGGTACTCGTAGAGTTCTAGTGCTACTGGCTATGATTTACATCGCAGCAATACATGGTTTATAAGAAAGAATACAAAAGAACACTGAGAGGCAGTTTGATACCCTGATGAATAACTTATGGGACCATGGTTATACTCATGAAGCATAGATTATGCACTATTTTCGTATGTTGGGTGTGCTACTATACCCTGCATCAACGTGTGGCTAAATAAGAAAAGAATTTTACAATGTTGTCGCCGCTTTTAATGTATCGGGACACAACACGAGCGTTGTTCAATTCGAAGATGAAATGAAATGTCTAGTCACGACACTATTGAGAAGTCATCTCCTCTAATCATGTGCTCACAGAACCGATGTACCTGAACGAGGAGACGAACCCGCGACGACATGACCATTTTGATCCTGCCTCGACTTACCCAAGCAGAAGCAGCTGAACGAACTCCCCATGTTCCAAATCCCAACCCCGCTGCCTCAAGTTCTCGCGAAGCCAGTTCTAGCTCGTGCCCGGAACTGCGCAGAGGGTTGTTTACTTCAGCGCGTCGAACTGTCGATAAACGAATACTCTGCTCGTTCGCAACACGCTACGGAAACTGCAAAAAGGGGGCGAAATCGAGGATAAAATGAGCAAGAATCTCGATAAACGCATGGAAATAGCCGGGTTAGATGCGCACACCGCTCCCCGAAGCAGGCAAGAATCGGGCAAGTACCTGGTCTGGTCGACGGAAGACGGGATCGCTCCCGCAGGCCGCAGAAGCAGACAGCCGAAGCTCCGGGCTGTCTCCTTCCTCCGCTCCCCCACCTTCCCGGGCGTTCCGCCTCCGCGCTGGCACCGCCGGCGCACCGACACCGCCTGTCCGAGGACAGGGTGGAGGTCTGGAGGAGGTAGGAGGCCGTTTTTTACCTGTTCGCCGTGCTGCCCCGCCTAGCTGTCGCTTTTTTTTGCTCGACGCGCGAGGTCACAGATCGATCGGCAGGCGGCACGCACCCAGCCACCCACCACACCCGTGGAAGTCCACGTTTTGTAGCGCCGAACAAAACCGGCGACCAGCGGTCCCCAGCGCAGCGCCCCACCGGTGTGGCGTGGCCCGGAAATTGAACACCGCCGGGCCCTTTCGTCCGCGCCCCGGCAACTGATGGCTGGGGTGGTGGGGAGGCCGCCGCTGACCGTGTGAGACGCGGACGGTCTAGGATGAGCTGCGCTGCTCCTCTCCCCTTGCTCGAGCATGTGTGCGGCCCGGGAGTCCAGTGTCCGTCATCCGTCCACGCCCACCATACAGTCCCACAGTTTGGTCAACGGGAAATTCTCGTGACACTTTGTTGCAAGAAGTTGAGTCAAAAGATCTGATGAGGAATGCTTAACAGTTTTCTTGAGACAGATTGAATGTTCCAGAGGCCAGAAGTCAGAATGCCCACTCCAACTTCTATCACATTTGGAATCTTAGTGTCAGACTACTGTTCTTACTAGTCGTTTCCAAATGTCTTGTAGGGGTATATTAGGCATAACCAAGCCGCTAATTAAACGCAAGCTAGTAGCTCCGTTCTAGATTTCCAGTCCGGTGGCTGCGACGAACGATCGAGCTACTGTTAGATGGTGTTGATCAGCTCTCAATGTCAGTAAACAGAGTGACATGACTCATCAGCCATTGAGGCATGAGCCGTGACTCCGTGAGATGGATGCGCTCGCATTCAATTCAAAATGCTGGAACGCTAAACGCATGTCGATGTGTCATTAGTCCGCACGACACGTCTATCTCGTCCTGTCCACACATGTTCGAGACTTTGTATGAGATGATCAGCACAAGGTCGAACATGCTTGCTTACGCGTTTGTTTACGCGTCGAACATGCTTGCTTACGCGTTTGTTCAGCACAAGGTCTGGGACCGTTTCTCTGGTAGTATTTTCTTCATCGTCAATTCTCGAGCGAGCAGTCGAGCTTCTCTGCGATGCTTCTTTCTTAATTACTGACAGAAAATCGCCCCAAAAACATCATTTTTCAAAGAAAATCTACAGAGAAGTGCGTAGTCACATCGCAGTCATGTAATAAGTTTCTAAGTAAAAATCAAGTTCGAGAAACCATTTTTGAGGTCCGTCGTCGTTGAACTTGAACGAGCAACCAGAGCTGACTGGCTAGCTAGCTAGATGGTGACAAAATAGTACCGTAGCGAAAATTGTGGCCGGCGGTATTGGATGCAGTCATGCCTCATGCGGAACAAATGCCACCTGTAAGATTAGAGTCAAGTTCAACGTACAAGTCAACCTCAAATTAATGCAGGGGATAACTACACTGCTGCTTCTGATCTAAAAAAAAAACAATATGCTGATGCTCGTCACACAGAACAATGATTCTGAAAGGCGTCAAAACACGAGGAGCAGGAGCCATGTTAATGCTACAAAACAACAAGCTTAATGCTAAATGAACTCACATACATACATCCTTCTCCCCCCTGTTTTAAATTGTATTTTTTTACTTTTCTTGATTTATTTTCATTTTATTATGTATCTAAAAGCATCTCTAGTGGTCTAGCAAAGTCGCTAGCTGACATGGTATGAAGCAATAGATAATAACAAAAAAGTTAGCGTAGGCACACGTAGATGAGCTATCGTGAGCAAAGACCTAAAGTTTTTTTTTTTAGAAGCAGGTGAGATTAGTGATTTCCCCATCAATGCTTTTCAACAACTTGTCTCCTCCATATCAAACACAAAATGATATGAGTTGGTGAGGTCACCACCCGGTTGGGACATGTAAGGGATTATTTGACGCAACCCGGTCTGGAGGGCTTCGACTCCTTCCATTAAGGTACTATAGCACACTATTTTGAGTTGTAGAAGATCCAAAATCAACTTTGGCTAAAAAAAGAACAACTAGTCTCATTTGGATTATTGATTAAAATAATCCATCAAATAGTCAACTATATTTGGATAAATTTGATTATATGATCTGATTATTATAATTGGAAGGGTATCCAAACATGGCCTAAATGTATGTAACCCACCATGTGACCTTCTAAATTGTGTGATATATGACAAATGAATCATATTTTTATGGACCAACTCTCAGGGCTTGTTTAGTTGGCAGGGGTGTAGCTAGAATCTAAACATTTGGGGTTGTTCAAACGAAACAACAATCATGCATGACAAAATACATTCACAATACATAACAACCAAAATAAACATCTATATGTCACAATACAAAAAAAACTATGCTAAAAACTAGATAAAACATTATATAGAGAAAGAGCGAACAAAAAATTGATTATCCTTATGTCTCTAAGACTCTAACCTTCATTTGATCAATCTAATTCTTAGGCCTAAAAAGGATCACGATAATAAGGAACTAAATAGATATGGAAAATAACATGGACACTAATCTAAATAATATACATACCATTGGAAATCAATTTGAAGATAACAAACAATCAAAACATTAATTATAATTAACTAGCTAAGTAGATGGTGTACTATGGAGATGAACTAGATGTTTGGAGGGAGAAAAGCACTAAAAAGATGGAGAAATAATAAAAAGGTCTTGTTCTTAATTATATAAGATGCTATTAGAGATTAGTGTGGAGGGAGGATAAGGAATCAAAGCACAGATAACATCATTAACTAGCTAATTGGACTATTAAGTATCTAACTGAGGGGTGCATATAAATGTTAGGGTGCCACAAGCCTACTTGAATGTTGGTTGGTGACCTGGACATGGACAAAGCAACACCATCCATCCTCATGCTTCCAAAATCACATACGTAAAGTTGCACCAAAATTGGATCCCAGGAGGAGCAACAAAAAATCACTCACTGCAACGAGGGGCAGGGAGATAGTGGTATGTGGATTGAGGTTTGATCTACTCCACAACAACTTCATGTGAGCGAGGAGAGACAAAAAGGAATTGGTATGGGTTGCATCCTCTCATCCAACAAGAGCATCTCCAAGAGTCTTTCTAAAATTTATTGCCTAAATCATCATTTGAATGGCCATTTGAGTAAAAATATATTTTTATATCTTTATACCCTCTAATATTTTTTATATATATTGTGTGCACTTTAGAGAGTTATCTTCATGCTCCAACTTTGGCTAGCGAGAAATCCATAATAAACAATGTCTATGTTTGAGGATCCAATTAAAAAGAGGTCGTTGGACGGTATTTTTCATCAAAATATTTTTAAATAATTAGAAAAGATATAAAGAGTCTCTTGTAGTTACTCTAACAAACTATGTATCCTTGTCAAAAAAAAAAACAAACTATGTATAAGATGCCTACCCAACTAAATCTTATAAAATATGCTAAAAAACTAAATCTTATAAAACCACAAACAAAAATTTTCATTACCATTCAGTTAAATAGATAATCAATCTAAAAAAGATAAATAGATAATAATCATATTATTCTCACAACAATATATAAATAATTATACTAATTTAGATATTACCAAAAACAATAATTATATTTTAGTACAAAACATAATTTTGTAAATTACACGGTACAACAGACACCTACAATACGTCGCACATTTAACTCTACAAACACACGTATGTATTGACAAAGGTTTTAAAATGCCTTAGTGTCAGCAGCAAACAAGAGGAGAGAAACTTAAATAAACGTGCAGAGTGGTTGTATTCGTTTTGAAGCCAGTTACGATAAACAAATGAACATAATGTCCTTTAGAAATACGGACAGATCTGTCCAGCCAACATTCTGCAGTTAGTCCAGGAAATATTTAGTGGTTGAAAACTAAGTACAGGTTTCCTGAGATCCAGAAAAAAAAAAGTACAAGTACAACACGTACTGTACGCTTGATGCATACTCCTATATCCATGTCTATTTTTATTGGAGCGTATACTGTATATATACTCAATCAACAATAAGACAGCGCAACCAAATCATCATCACTTGCCAAGTGACTCGATACGTTATCTATGCACCTGTTCCTTTTAGAGTATCTTGAAAGAAAAGCCAACAACATTCCTCGACACTGTGGTTATGAGAGACCGGCATTAAATCGAAGCAAGGGGCTTCCCCCGTACGAGATCAAGGCCGGTTTGAACGACTTCCTAATTAACTCCAGAATCGAATCTGCTGAGGCCGATCCAAAACGAGGAGGAAACCCAACGGAAGCCGGGAGAGAGACGACAGCGACAGGGGTGCTGGTGTTGTGTGTGAGGAGAGCGATAGAGAGATCCAAATCTCCCATCCCGCAGCCACGCTCACGCACATCATCGTCCTCCTCCCTTCCCGGCTTCCCCGCTGCCCCCCTCGCCTCGCGCGTGCGCCCCGTCTCCTCCTGCCTGCCTGCCTGCCTGCCTGCCTGCGTCCCAGCGACTCGTAGAAATAGGCTCCTCCGCCGGTTAATCCCCCTTCGCCACGCCACGACGGACTCGCAGCCAGCCCTTCCCTTCACATTATCCGCGCGCGCGCCAGCGAGCGAGCGAGCGGCCGTAGCGTGTGGGTGTCGTCGTCGCCGTGCGGTGCGGACGGACGGACGGTCTCTCCCTCGGCGCCGACGGTGCGGGCCGCGTGACGGTGCGCGTGTTTGTGCCGCCCGCGGGGAGGAGGTCGTTCTGTCGGTTGGTTGGTTGGTCGGCGCCGACGATGGCGGCGGCGGTCCGCGGCGGAGAGGCGGTCTCCGTCGCGCTCTTCTTCTCCCTCGCCTTCTTCTGCGCCCGCCTCCTGCTCGACCGCCTCGTCTACAAGGTACAACAATCTCCTCTCCTCTCCCCCGTCCCGGCACCGCCAGATTCGCGCCGGGTTCCGCGAGATCTCTCTGCTCTCCCCGGTCTCCCTCCCAATGCTCCCTCCCGACGCGGGGCCTCCGCCGCTGCGCGTTGCATCTTCGTAACCGATCAGTTGATCCCGCTCGTCCGGCGGGGGATCATCCGAGTGCGGGTGACGTAATGCTCCCGCCCGCCTGTTTCCAAACTGGAAACCGGTTGTTAATTGCGTTGCTGGTGGCTTGCTACGCTGTTGAGGATCAACGGTGCTGGCTTGTAAGAGCTTGCGCTTTCGTTCTCATGCCCTGGGTGCGGTTTAAGCAGTAGTATGTGCTCGCAGATCAATAACTTTGTCCTTATGCAGTAGAACCTTGCACCAAACAAATCTGCATCTGGCATGGCTTGCCAATTGCATGATATTTTCCTGAATTGCTACAAGTCTGCTATATGTCTTCTCTCCCAATAGAACTTATGATGTAAATAAGGTGGCAAGGTGCTGTGTGTTCAGTGCTGTGTGTTCAAGTATTTTTTTTTCTATATAAGGACAGTGGTACTCATATAACTATGCCCATATGTAACCTCTTAATTATATTGGCACAAGATCATTTTAAAAAAATTTCAGTATGAACAGTAGCTTTTGACATTACATTGCAGTTTAACTACACATCTTAACATTTTGCTATGTTTTCCAGCCATTGGCAGTCTACCTTTTCAACACCAAAGCTTCTAAGTTGATGAATGATGAGGCCAGGCAAGCAAAGATTGTCAAGTTCTCTGAGTCCAGTTGGAAACTTACCTACTATGCTTCTGTTCAAGCATGGGTCCTCATGATAATAAAGCAGGAACCATGGTCATTGGATATGATGCAATACTTCGATGGCTGGCCGAATCAACCCGTCGAGTGAGTGCATACTGCTTCCTCAATAAATTACTTAAATTTAATAGTCCTGCCGGATCATTTTCCCTCACTTTTGGTTTCTAGGTTTGTCTCTATAGTTATTGCAGGCTATTTGACATGTCCGATATCCAGTCTCTTTGAAGTTGTAGAGACAGCACTTGACTATATCACTAGGACAAATTATGCTTAGAATGTTCTTAGAAGTATAGCCCTTGGAATTTTCAAGGGCATTTAAGTGCTTGGTGCGATTACAAGGACACTGTTGTTATTGAGTCTTCCATTTTTGATGTAGTCAAAGGTGACATTGGGGCATGCCGCATGCATACAATTTACAAACAAAATTTGTAAACATGCTACTGCTTTTTCTTCAGTTCTTCAGCATGGTTGTTTTCATAGCTTGAATTTTATATTGCTAAACCACTGTCAGCTGTTACCATATAAATCATAAATGTAACCGCTTCAAGTTTACTTCTGTTTGTCATTTTTTCTACAAACGGCTATACAAACTTATGGCCTTCTGCTAAAAATGAGCTATACAAACTTTTGATCTGTGCCATTCAATGCCAGCACCACCAAACACCTTGTATTTGTTCCCATGCTGACTGAATAGCTCAGATTAGGGGATGTCATACTTCTTTACTTATTTGTACAAGTGAAAGACAGCCAGGCATATTACTTTGTGGCCATTTAACATGTTCTCTGGAGTGAAGTGGTGATTTTTGTTTGCTCCTTCTAATGTATATTCTGCTTTCTCTCAGGTCCTCATTGATGCTTTTCTACATGTGCCAGTGTGGATTTTATATCTACAGCATCGGTGCTCTTGTTGCTTGGGAAACCCGCAGAAAAGATTTTGCTGTAATGATGTCTCATCATGTAATAACTTCTGCTCTAATTGGAGTTTCATATCTGACCGGGTAAATCTTTTTCCGTGCTCTTAATGATGTATTTGCACTTCACAACTTCATTCTATCATATTCTGTTGCTATCTATTTGGGGTCAACCGATCATATTGTGAATTTATGAGACTACAGAGTAATCGATTAGTCCATAACTTACACAAGAATTCAAGGATATACTAAACTTAGATAATTCAGATCTTTGAGTAATCAATATTTTCTAGAGTGAGAAAAGCGTGGTAGTTTGATTCCTCAAAACGTATTGATAGATGGTTGGATCTAAGACTATACATATACAGTAGAAAGGCAAACTCCCAATGGCAATGAGATGTAAAGGTAAGTATTGGCATCAGTTGATATTGATGTTTTAGTCCTGGTGCTTAATCTGGCCTCTCTCTCTTGAAGTGTAATATGTGTGCTTAGCTAGCATGGTATTACCAGTTTTTGCTTCCACCTCATTTTTTGGGTATTATGTGCTCTGGTAGGCCTAGGGTATTGCTATTTAAGATAATTAAAGTTATGCTTACTTTCAGATTTTTCCGAATTGGAACCATCATTCTCGCCCTTCATGATGCAAGTGATGTGTTTCTTGAGACTGCCAAATTGTGCAAGTACACAGAAAAAGAGCTGGGGGCTAGCTTGTTTTTCGGTCTCTTCGCTGTCTCCTGGCTTCTATTGCGTCTAATTTACTTCCCATTTTGGATAATCAAAGCCTCTAGGTTTGTTTGCTACTTCTCTTTGTGATAACTTTCCGTTTCTGTAGTCTTGTAGTTTTAGACTTACTGTTGTTGTCGTTGCCATGCCAGCTATCATTCCATCGCATTCTTGAGGAAGCTGGATGAATTCCCAACAGCTTTGTACTACATCCTGAACACAATGCTTCTCACATTGCTTGTATTCCATATGTACTGGTGGAAACTCATATGTTTGATGATAATGAGACAATTGAATAATAAAGGACAAGTTACAGATGATGTTCGATCTGGTAAGAGAATTTTCTTTGGTGCAATTACTTAAATGGTTGGTTTGCATTGAGCCATGAATCATAAGATATTATTTTTGGCACACCTTTCTTGAAACAAGAGACAATTTATGTTATTACTACAGTAAACTTTCGTTGGATAGAAACCCTAGTGATGAAGGCATCTGTGTGAGTTCAACTTATTTTATTTTGCTATGCAGATTCCGAGGATGATGAGTAATGGGAGATTCATTCTTTGACATCTGCAACGTGTCATTTCTTCTTCAATACTTTTCTATCCCTGCTTCCAGAACTGATTGTTTTGATCTTGGTAAGTCTCGGGCATGGATAGGAAAGTTTAATCTCTGTATATTGCCTTATGATATCAAATATGGCTAGACCGAGAGTGGAGCAGGTCCTATACATGACGGGTATAGCTAGCAAGCTAACTTGAAGGTTCCTTCAAAAATTTTTGGTTCACCTTTTTTGATATGGGGAAAGACATGAGAGGGCGTATGGGCTTTTTCCTGAAGCTTGAAGAACCCCCTCTGTACCATGTTCAATATACTTCACCTGTGAGTAGATTAGTTCTAATTGATGGTAATAAATTGATTCTTTTGATTGGGAGTAAATCTCACCTGTATCTTAATGATCTCATGTGATGTGCATTGAGCTTTATGCAGCTATATAATTTTTTGGAATAGTGGTATAGTTTAGATCCAGTTTGGTTATGGTTTTATCTCAAATTAGACTACAATACTAGTCGGGAAAAAATGTACTCTGAACTAATCAAATTCAGTGGAGCAATATTTATATTATCGCTTATCGGTATGTTTTAAATTTAAGGTGACTTATGTTTCGGTTGTTTTTTAAGTACGTGACTTATGTTTCTTGAGGGCTGAATCAATATTTTTACAATCCTATACTCCTGAAATGTATTGAAAATGTCTGAAATTTATCCTGAATTCCTGATTGAGAAGATCAATATGGAAGCTACTTTTGGATGTGTACGGCAATTTGGATCCACGAGCGCTAATAAGTGAACCAATGATGACAACCTTCGCTCTAAAATATAAGCATGTGTTTTGGTTCCAAGGACGAATAGGGATGGGATGGGGCGATCTTAATTTTGTGAATCTTTGGTTTGGACTTTGGAATCATTGGTTGAGGTCATCCCTTTATGGGAATATACCCAAGCTGTTCCCAGAAGATTTGGAACATTCTTTTAGCCAAATCTCCTGGAGTTGAAGTAACTACTACCTCCCATTCTAAATTATAAGATGTTTTAAATTTTATAGATCTGTTAATTTTAGATTTTACTATGTATGTAGACATAGCGTATATCTGGATGCATATCAAAATCTATGTATCTAGGAATACCAAAACATCTTATATTTTCAAATTTGGAATAGAGGGAGTACTTAAAACCCACCCCCTTAGTTCGGTTGAAATAATATCCTGTGAGAGAGAATAAGCCGAAACAAATTGAGACTAAACATAGAAACATGACCAAAACCCTAAAATCTGCATGAATACAATCTCCTTGTACTCTGTGTTTGCGGACCCTTCAGTATATATGGTTGGGCTAGGGCTCCTATAGAAGAGGACGAAATCATTTCCCCTAGATTACTAGCTTAACGCTCTTTTATCACCTCGCTATTGTAAGAATTCACTTGAGCATTTTCTATAATACAAAGAAGAGAAACCACCGGTGGACGTAGGGGAAGCGCGAATCAGGAGAGATCATTTATGTCTTGAGTGCTTAGCCACCGAAATCACATATCACTTCCACGGAACCGAACTCACTCGAGACAGTCGTTAACATGCACGACAGGAGGGCTTTTCTTTGCGATTCTGAATTGATACATGTCGAGTGCAATAGCGAGGTCCTGCGCTATTTCTTCCTGATATATAACGCAGACCACCCAAACGGTTCATCCGTTCAGCCCTCTCTCTTACCTGGCTCAGTTCGTTATACCAAACCAGCCGTTTCTCTTACATTTACATGGCTCAGCTAATTATACCAATCTACAGGTGCTCAGATGGAGGAAGCAGAATTGCGAAATTTCAAATTCTCTTGCTCATGAACTCACTAGTGACACAAACAAATTACACCGTAGTTTTTTTTAGATTAATTACACCATAGCTAGTATATAGAAATGAAAACAAGGGACAGCACGGTTGCAGTAAGTTGAAATGTTGAAGTAAATCACAAAATATGAGACGAAAGATGAAAACCATTAAAGAGAATCCCAAAATTGTTCTGGGTCAGCAAGGTTGTATTGGACTGGGGCAACAGAGTGTATGGAATTCACATTTACTCGTTCCCGTACACTTAAAAACAACAGCTAACACATTAGGGTTATTAGTAACCGGGACACATTTAGAGAAACTCCGAACGAGGCACCTTAGTTTACAAGAGAGTGGGAGAGCTAACTAGACATCTTTGCACCTAGGAAATACACAGATTCATGCTTGAGCACTTGAGATCAAAGTTTGAATGATCAAGCATCAGTTTCCAGCTTCTTAGAATGTAAATTGAAGCACATACACTTATCGATGAGCGCCTCAGACTCGTTACCATATTCTTTGAACCTGTACTCCTCCAACTTGAATGCTGACGGAACCTTCCCTTCACTGTAGCACCGGTTGCACAGGCTGAATGAGTGTTTTGTTTCCTTAAACCGTGATCCAATGATAGGGTACCGGCATATGGAACATGTGTGGCGACCATGCCGTATGTGATCGCTCTCCTCAAGCTTCACCAGAGTGCTAAGGATCCCAAATCCCCAATCTGGGTCATTGAACATCTCTAAGAATTCTGTGTATGATACCATGGTAGGGTCAGACTCCCCATGCATTTCGAGCATGTCACTAGCCCCATGGGTGGGTATATAAACAGCCCGAAGAAGCTTAATGTAGGTTAATGCATCACTCCTCCTTATCTGACCATTGCTGCCTTCGCTAGCAGGACGCCAAAGAAGTGCATCAAAGACGATACGTTTGCGCCTATCCACAGGGCCAGAACAGATTGGAGCAATGATGGCAAAGAACATACCCAGATCAACACGACCAGAGCCAGGAGCATCAAGGACAGAAAGAACCCTTTCATTGATTGCCTTGATAGCACCCTGAAAGGTATCTGGCTTGAGAAAAGAGAGGAGCCTGCGGAGAATAACCTCAAGAGCTGCTTTGCGTATTGACTTCTCAGGGATGCCAGTGCCTGAGTAAGATACAGGGACATCAGTCTCATTCATCTCTTTTCTAAGAAGCTCCACATCGCAGTGGCCTAGCTTTGTCATCCTCTCGAAGGCCCTTATATCTAGAGCATTGGCCAAATCCTGCCGCAAGGTAGTCTTCCTGCCAACCCTCTTGAACTTGGATGCCTCCACAACAACATAAGCCTGCTCCCCTTGACCATCATCTTTTCCTTTGGAAGGCTTTGGCTTCTTCTTTTGCAACGTCTTCAAATGTGAGATAGCATCATACACTTCCACCCTCTGTGTCATCTTAAACGCCTCCTTGAGTGCCTTCTTGGCCTCCTCAGATTCACCCTGCCCAAGCAAAGCCACTGCCTTGTTTAGCTGTGCACGCCAATGGTTTGGTCGGATGCTCAGCACACGAGTATACATCTCCGCAGCCCGTACGAAGCGGCCTGCATCCATGTTCAGTCCACCAAGATTGTATAAGGCATCAACATGGCCAGGTTTTAGATCAATTGCTGTCTGAAACTCCTGGATCGCACGGTCATCCTCCCCTACTGCATGCAGGGCCGACCCAAGGTCACAATGCGCATCAGCATAGTCTTCCTTCAAGAAGATGGCCTCCTCCAAGGCCTTCTCAGCAGCTCGGTACTCCCCAACGCCAAAGAGAGCGCTCCCTAGGAGCTTGAGTGCCCTGGCATGAGATGGGCACAGTATGGCGGCTTCTCGGTAATGCTCACAGGCACCAAGCACCATCCCCTCGGCCTCCATGGCAATACCAAGGTTGACATGGATCTGCGGGAGGATGTCCGCGGACTGTGAGCCGCCAGCCTCCGCTGCCTCAAGGGCAAGGAGGTACTCCTCCTTGGCTTCTGCATGTCGACCGAGGGCGTACAGGCAGTTCCCCGCGCGGAAGTGGGGACGGACGTCGGTGGGCTGCAGCTCACAGGCCCGGCGGAAGCTGGCTAGGGCGTCTCGGAAGAGGCGGTGCTCAGAGAGCGCCCGGCCGATGACCATGTGGTTGTCGAAGGCCTCCTCGCGCGAGCGGGAGGCGTCGGCGCGCGTGCGGAGCACGGCGAGTTCCTTGACGAAGGTGAGGTAGTCGCGGCTGGTCTCGTCCCACGGAGCGGCGGTGGATGCCGAATCCGCCGCGCCGGAGATCTCCCTAGACCACCCGGCCTCGGAGAAGGAGTCGAAGTTGCTGTTGCCGGCGCCGCCGCTTCCGTCGAGGGAGCCCTTCCGCAGCTGCTTCGAGCGGAGGCGCTTGACGAGTATCTCCAGGTCGTCGAGGAGCCCCCAGGAGGAGTCGAAGGCGATGCCGTGGTTGGGCGAGGTCGCCCACGCCGGCGCGGCGGCCGCGGCGCGGGCGCTGACCGAGGGCAGAGCGCCGCCGGCGCCGAGCGGCTTGACGTGGTCGTCGAGCAGCGACGCGGCGGCGGGGGAGGCCCCGGGGGGCGGGGAGGAGAGGGCGGCGGCGTCCCCCGGGGCGATCTCCGGGGACGAGGCGTCGGAGTCGACGACGGCGGGCAGGGAGAGCGCGAGGAAGTCGCGGTCGACGTCCCCGGCGCCGTCGTCGTAGGTGCGGAGCAGGCCCGGGAGGGAGAGGCCCCTGCCGTCGGGGAGGATGAACTCGGCGTAGGTGCGGAACACCTCGTCGAGGATGGCGGAGATCTGGTCCTCGCTGAACTTGACCCGCGGGTTGACGGCGACGACGAGCGCGGCCATCTCGTTGCGGTCGAGCCCGCCGTCCCCGTTGGCGTCGAAGCGCTCGAAGATCCTCCTGACCTTCTCCGCCCGCGACCCCCGGCCGGCCGACGCCGACGCCGCCGACGCGGACAGCGCCATTACGGGCTGCGCACGGGAAAAACCAGCCGGACTGCGGCGGAATTCGGGCACGCGGGGCGGGCGCAGCGACGGCGGCACGGGTGGGTGCGGGGGATTTGATGGATGCGGGAAGGGGGAGTTCAGGAATGCCGGGTGGGCCCGGCCAGGATGGAGAGGGGGAAGGAGAGGAGGGCGGAGCGGAGGGGGCGGCGGAGGGAGCCGTGTGCTGGCTCGGCTGGCTGGCTGGCTGGCTACTTTGCCCTATTGCAAACGAGAGGAGACGATGGTAATGATGACGGTGGATGGGGTGGCACTGCTGCGTTGGCAAACCTGGCTCGCTCGTAGCAACGTTCGTTACCTCACATGGATAGGGCGCTCCGCCCCGCCCCCGCGCCCGTGCTCGCTCCGCCTGC
Organism: Themeda triandra; assembly: GCA_018135685.1. Lineage (NCBI taxonomy): Eukaryota > Viridiplantae > Streptophyta > Magnoliopsida > Poales > Poaceae > Themeda > Themeda triandra. Next base: position 424,163 of record JAENPR010000200.1, on the reverse strand, counting down.
CCGCCCGCCCGCCACTGGTCAACATCGGCGAGGGTTTGGGCTGGAGCCACACAAGATACGCTAGCGGCTACCTGCTCGTCGATGGCGGCCGGGGCGCGTCGCTGTGCTGCTGTGGACGAGTGGTGCAGCTGCGGCGACAGCGGCAGGGGGATCTTGTAGTGGTGCAGCTGCGGCGACAGCGGCAGGGGGATCTTGTTGCGCGAGGCAGCCGAGCTGGGGGGTGGTGCCGGCAAAGCTGGCGTCGTACCTTTGTTGGGACCGTTGATTTGGATTTCTGAGGCGTCAAAACGCAACTGGACAAGCTACAGCTGTCCAAGGCATCGCCATCTACCACTATTTTTGTGGGATTGTGGGAATACCAATACCATCTCATCTGGGGCACGGGGGCGATTTGTGTTGATTTATGTCTGACTGTCTGTGGTTTTTTATAGTCCGTGTAGAGTTAGAGTCAGAATCTAAACAAAAGATATATTCCTCGTCTAAAAAAGAGAGGATATATTGGTAGGGCGTATCTGAAGAACCGAGTTCTCTCGAGCTAGACTGTGAACTCTGCACTACGTATGCATTTCTCCTGAATACACCCATGCTATATCTTACCCTAACCTATGGATAGCAGGGGCCAACAGGCAACAGGGGATGGATCTGAGTGGCTAAGCAATTGATTTGCTGAGCTTGAAAGACAAGGCTATTGGTGCTTTCTGCTAACTACCAGGTCATAATTGCCAGAATCCGCCCCAAGATAGGTAATCAAATGGCATAGCTAATGCGTGTACGGCACACAAATTTTGCGAGCTCCCTTTTGGTAGAATGATCTTGTAAGTACAAGCCATGGCCTGGGACCCAAGATCAATCATATAATAACAGTCCATGGATATATTTAACTCGCAAATCTGAAAGCAGCAGCTGTAGCTGACTCTTTTTAAGAGATTGATGTGTTTAGTATTCAAATGACCAATTCAATGGAGGATGCTTTGCGTTTCACACAGCATTTAGACTTCTTATTTTACAGGTATTTAAAAATTTACAAAACCTTATGGCAGAATTATATTGATATATAATTAATTAATACCTTCGAGTTGTGTACCACTTACTCCATGGAAAAGAGAGGAGAGGACAGCCGCACTCTGGGAGCATGTTTGGACTCCAGGGATTTCACAAAAATCATATAGAAATTTGACAGAAATCAATTCAATTTAGCAGCGAAAACACAGGAATTATGGAAATTTTCTGAGTTCCAAACAGGGCCTGCCTGAAAAGGTCTGTCAAGAAGCTTACTAGGAGCACAAATCAAGGATGAGCTTCTCAAAGAAAAGAAATTTGCTGCAGTAAATCTACCATAAACGGCAGTCTTTTTTGATAAAGTGGCAAGTCATAGTGGTACATAGGTTCTGAAGTTTGGCAATGGATTGACGTATTAACATTGCAATATCTCGTAAGATACTCATGTACTCATGTGATACATAAATTCTACAGATACTCATGTGATACATAAATTCTACTCTACGCATAATATATCTCCATGCCAAGTATCTTGGAGGACTGGCACAGGGGGCAGAAGCTCAGCTTGCTCTCGCACTCCTTGCATAGACAAAGATGCCGGCAAGGTAACAAGAGCATGCATGCCTCACTTGAATTACAGACCCTGCAAGCCGTAAAATCCTTCGACTGTCTGTTCTCCTTCGGTGTCAGCTGCAAATTGACAGCACCACCATTGCGACAGGATGCCGTGTCATCTACCTCGCTATCGCCGCAGCCTTCCTTGAAATCCTTGCTCTGATGAGCACATACCTGTTCCAAGTTGTGCTTGAGTGCATTGATCATGCTCTCATTATACTTGGCCCTTTGCTGCCAAGCACCAACTTCCACTCCCAAATGCTTAATGTGGTCCTCTAGTTCAGAGTTCCTTTTGTTGATGGTCTCCACTTCCGCTTCTTTATCCCGTATTTTTCTGAGTATCTTGTCCTCAACTGAGGCCAGTGCCTCAAATTGTTTTGCCTGAACTTTCTCCAGTATAGATTGCCTCAGCCGTTCACTCTGCAAATTAAAGAACGTTAGAAGTAGAACTCTATAACAAGTATCAAACAAAGAATGCCAAGCTTATTTTAACAATAATAATCACCCAGGTAAGATTTGACATGAGATCTAGACATCTGCATAAGCAGTGTTTTCCAAGACGCAAAATGCTAGACGGTCGGTAACCCTTCGTTTAGAGTTTAGTTGATGTAGACGATAAATTAGATGGTTTAAACAATTTGCACTTTAGTAATAAATATGCATACAAACACTATAATTCCATATAGTATTTTTTTTTTAAATGTGACTTGAGACATGCACGCAGTTACATAATAAGACATCGACATTATACAGGATAATGACAGATAGAAGACATGTAGTTCTCACTAAATTTGTGTTTAAACACATTCAAATCTCATTTAAATGCACTGTTTATACTGTTTTTAATGCTTTGACCGTTTAAAGATTTTTTGTTTAATTCACCATTTAGAGCATAAATTACACGTATACCCACAGTTTAGTGTCTACACATGTGTAGACAATGGTTTAAACGAGTTTAAAAGAACACTGTACATAAGTGTTCAGCCCAAACAAACTGATACAGAATCATATTTAACAACAAACCTGAGTGCTACGACCTAAAACAACCTTAGTGCTATGACCTAAATACCTTACTGGAGACTGAACTGCAAGAATTGAGATATAAAGCAGTGCATAACTGATTCATCAAGGCTTAAAAATCTTGCATTGCTTCCTAAAAGCAAGATAGTTCAGGCATCCCACTCTAGGTATTGATAGCCAAGTTCGGACTTTGGATAGAACAACTAACCAAATATTGTATCAATAAAGGTAGAACTAAATGATAAAACTGGAATGCTGCGAATGAGAATAGAATGTTAAAGTGACATATATTGGCATCTGTAATACTTGCTCCTTTACCAGTGTATCTCATTTCTTTCAAAGTTTCACAAAGTCCTCTCCTACTCTAGTTCCTTTGAAGGATTTGGAAAACTTTCAAAATAGCAATATCATTCTCAGGATGTAGAAAGCATAAGAATATGTCACTGAGTGTTTCTGACTGGTCTGTCCACTGGCCTGAGAAATTCTATTGCCACATACACACGGCGTGTGCTCTGATTGCATTGCTGTGAGATGTAAAGTTTGATGCCTCAACTGAAGCACATGCAACCAAGCTTCCCGACTTTCCTGGTTTCCACACTATTGCCCATACCCTGTTTTTCTTTATCCCCTCCCCTTCAATTATTGAACTCTATGCTGTGGTTTTCAAGTAAAAGCAACACATGTATTTCCACCATAAAGTGTTTTTTTCTTCCAATTCATATGTACCTACTTCAAATGAAACCATCATGACCAATTGTGCAAACTTTTTAAGCAGTTCACCCAAAAGTAAGGTTCACCAGCCAATGTACAACAGTACAAGTACATGAACACACCTCCATCTCCAGAAGTTCATACACCACTGGGAGACATGATTTTCCTGGGGCAAATATGCTCAAAGACTAAGGAAAATCATGTCTCCCCAGGGGCATGCACATCCATACACTACTGAAGCTGCATCAGGATGCATGGACGGACCCAGTGGGCTATTGGGCATGGCCCAGCATACCCTAAGAAAGCCCAGCAGGCCCATCTACCACTTCGTTAAAAAAAATCTACCGCGCGCTCAGCTGCTTGTCCCCTCCAAGGCCGAGTGGGCGGCCATGGCTTCCAGCCATTGCCGGCCAGTGTCCATTGCCACATGCCACCGCCAGAATCAAAGTGCCTCCTGTCCTTCCTTTGCAAATCCCCCCACGAGCCTCCTCTCCAAACTCCAATCCCTAACTTTTCTCCTCACCAAATCCAGATGAGGCACAATGGGAGATAGTGGATTGAGTGAGTGATTGACTGGAGGCCGGTGGACTTCTCCACACCAAATCCCACTGGCAGCTTCACTGCAGCAGCCCCTGTCCACGTGCCCCAACTTGGCAACTCCCCAACATATATGCAAACCCTAGCCCCTAGGTGACAGTAGATGACTAGGTATCCATGTAGATATAGATATATTTATACATATTTCGAACCATTAGTATGTCATTTGAACTATTTTATTGTACTTGATGAAGTTAATTTAACTGTTGAATTTGAGACTTATTGTGTTATTTAGTATTTGTATGCCGAATTGCACAGCAATTTTAAGGCTGATTATCGAATCGCTAAATGTATTCTACCAAGTTGCATGTGAAAATTTTGGTGCGGCATACTCCACGGAAAAATCCTGGGTCTGCCCCTGTCTGGATGTGTACTAGCAGTAGCATGAATCTCATTGCATCCTCAGTGGTGCAGAACTGCAGATTTGGGGTGCATGCAACTCAAGAAGCAAGTAATCTGTACTGAAGAAAATCAATGGAAACAATTCGGTTGGAGTTAGTTCAGCTAAAAGTAAGTGTCAACAAGTAATATGGAGTTTATACAGTGTCTGCTTAGATAAAATTAACATTTCAGGAGGAAATCCAGAGATATAGCAAGGGGGAGATTATGGAGAATTTAGGCATTGTACAATAGTTTCTCTACTTATGTCCTGGAGGTCTTGGTTCAAATCAGGCTCCTTGTTAAAAAAAATCGAGGGTAAGTCTGCCTAGAAATTTCCCTCATCCCACAATGTGTGGGAGGTTTTAGAACTGGGTACAGTCTCTCCTTTTTTTAACTGTGGTTCCTCAATCATAAAGGGGTGGCAGAGTTGTCGTCACAGTAACCACATGCATAACATTTGTCATACTTCATAAAACAAATAAAAAAGGGCCTTTCAATATGAAGATGTTAAACACTATTGGAAAGAACTGCAACCCACGGCTAATATCATTTAGAACAATGACTTCATCTGAAATCTGGACACCAAGAAGTCACACACCAAAATGACTACTCAGGAGCAAAATCATATTCAGACACATCATTAGGTCATTAGGTAAATTGGTGAAGATATGCTACAATGGCTTCATGTTACACTTATATATATAACTCATTAATTGATCAATTATCCTATGATCATGTAACTGCAATGTGTAATCTACTATTCCTAAATAGGAGACACCCACTAGCATATTTGGTTCCTCAGACTTAGAAGAGACACGGGCACACCAACTCCCAGCAACTGATGCATGAGGAAACCACTCCCACACTCCCAGCAATTGATGCATCAGGAACTGCCAGGCAATTGAGCGGTCGACTGCTGATGGTATTTATATTCCTCATGCATCTGTTGGTCGCAATTTGCATGTGGCCTGAGCCATTCGTCTCCCCTCTACAAGGTTTCCTTTTCATGTCTCGATTACTTTGCTTTACTAAGGATTACTCGTAAATAAATTATCTGATAGATGGAAGAAGTATTGCATCATCATTGTGGCCTGTGCGTAAGTGGGCATCCTCGACGTGAAATTAGTAATTGCATTGATAGCCCTGCAGGCCATGGTGGAGGTAAATTGTGGGCTGTGCCATGACGGCTGGGAGCTGGTGTGTGGTTATGCTGGTGCCTGGGCCAGAGCGCGACTATGGCACATGTGGCAGATGAGGTCCTGGGCGAGAGAAGTCACTGGCGCCGAGATTCAATGCCTGAAGGCTCATCTGTAGTGTTGATCAGTTCGTGTGGACCATGGAGGATGACGAATGACAATGGCATGCAGGCAAGTAGTGTCGTTTCCATCTGCATCAGCGTGTTCATTTGGGCAGACATGACTGCTAACATGTCAGCTTTGTTTAACATCTTTTGATGCGACTTACTAATTAGTACTTTTGAGACATAAGTGCAACAATGGTTTATGCATTGACGATACTTTTCCAATTAATTTTTTCCCTCCAACATTCTTTAATAATCAAGTTTTTTTGTCCTACCAGTTTAGAAGATGCACAACCATATTATAACATGATTTTCTATACCAAATACCTATATTTCTAACTCCATGAATTCTCATCCTAAAAGATCTATAAAATTCTTGCAGCAATGCGCAGGAATCATCTAGTTAGATATGAACTAAGAAACCAACAGGTCAACACACATCAAAGATGTCTTGCACTAATAAAATTTTATTTATATATCAATAATAATACAACCATATCAAGTATAAGGCCTAAAATTACATAATGGCACGGATAGGACTTTGTTTTATAGTTATAAGGTAAGTACAAATATAAATATCTTGCAATTTTGGTCATGAATCACAGAGGGTCCCTACACCTGTGCAATATACGTGGAGAAGAATATCCAGATTCATTTCTACTGAAAATATTCCTATATTTTTTTCTCTTCTTAATGAAATGACACAAACTGTGTTGTTCTAGGGGGAAATCCTCCTTTTGCACTTCAGTTTCCTTGATGTGTTAGTGTGTTACTGTCTTATACTTGAAACTGCAAAATCTACCCCAACATGCTTCATTCATAGGTATTAGTGTTATCAAATTGCACACCTGTTCTTCTGGCATCAAGTTTAAGCTGATATTAGTTGTGAACAAAGACTAAATACCAAAACATGGAAGATAGCGAGGGAACCTGCTAAATCAGACATAAAAAAAGGGAATGATGTCAAAGCTCGATCTAGAGACTATCTATGTGCTCCATTGGCAACCATACCAAATACTATCTATGTACACCCATACTAGTGAATACGGCATGCAAACACTAGGGCTTCGATAAGGCGATAAGTTCCCCAAAACAGTTACATGACTTGATTAAGGAGAGCCACACAAAGCACACAGCACACAGTTTGCACACTGCCACTGCAATGCATACAAAATAATGCTTGTTAGCAAAAAGATGAGCGGGTGACCTGAGCTTTAATGAAGCGGTCCATATCAGCGTCAAGCCGCTGGACCTCGCGTGAGATGTCATCGTCCAACATGGGCAGCAGGAGCAGCGGTGAATCGCCGGAGGAGTTCCCAGCCCCGCCGCCGCCGTGGCGCCGGTCCTCCAGAGACAGCGCCAGCCCCGTCGACACCGCCGAGCCCGTCTGCAGAAAATCGATGGACGACATCTGGGAGTTTTCCCCAAGCAGTTCCTGCTCCCTCGGCTGCCTCCATCCAAGCCCCGCAGCTGCCGTCAGCCCCATCGCGTCCACCACTGCCCAGAACAGAGCGTAACTCCTCCAGAATCAGCGCCAATTTAAGCGGAACTCCAATAAGCGGAGAGAGGATTCGCGGGAAAAACTCACGCGGTGCCTGCGCGGGCTGCTCCGGGAAGGCAGGCGGCGGGTTGAAGAAGGTGAGGGGCGTTGGGATCTGGCCATCCACGGGCACCGGCAGCGCGTTCCTGCCCAGAATTGCAGCATCCGAAGAGGAAATTCAGCGCGATTCTCACGAACAACAAATTCTAGACAGAAGGGGTGCAAAATAAAATTGAGGTCGAGCATTCACCTGAAGGAAGGAAGCACCGGCTGCTGTTGATGCTGCGGCGGCGCCTGCTGCGGGTGTGGCTGCTGGAGATGGTGGTGAGAGAAGAACGCCATGGCGAGGTGAGGAGGAAGGAGATGGCGAGCAGGCGAGGTGAGGGGAAAGGGGCGGGGGAGAAGGGGGAGGGACCGAGGGAGTTGAGAGGCGACGAAATGGGCCTTCGGGAGTTGGGGTGGCAAATGGCAAAACGAGAATTAGGAATACAGAGTCAACATTACTTAACTTATTAGATCTGTGATTGACATCTGGGCCATGTTTATTGACCCCACAGGTCAGTGGGAAATATTTGTCTTTGCTTATGCACTACTAGGTACTACACATGGTGATTTACTGATTTTTGCTAACACCCCTATACTTTCTTCAAAACACATGGCAAATTGGATAATTATACGGTTGCCTATTTAGTTTGCAAATATTTGTTTCTAATCCAGAGAACTCTTTTGTTTGGCGAATGGAGCGCACGTGTAGACTATCACGTGTGAGAATGTAACCATGTATAATCTTATAACAAAAATAGATGGAAAATTTTTAGGACTGATGAAATCATCAACAGCATTTCATGGTTGTCGACACAATGCTGCTGAGATAAAAACTAGCCCTAAACTTATACTTCCTCCATTCCAATTTATAAGACGTTTGACTTTTTGAACACTAAGTTTGACCACTGCCTTATTCAAAAATATTTTACAAATATTGTTAAATTTAAGTTATTTTTGAAAAACTTTTATTAATAAAGCATGCCATAACAAAAGATATGGTATTTTGCACAATTTTTTGAATAAGATGAATGGTCAAACTTTTGGTGAAAAAAGTCAAACGTCTTATTTATAAATTGGAATGGAGGTAGTAAGTATGAGCAGCCATGTTGAATCCAAGATTCAAACATGAGCGGAGTAGTAACACACGAGTATCCACAATATAGCAAAAAAACTAACTTTAAGTGAAAAAAAAACTCATACACTTCAACTATAGTTAGGAAAGAAACTATTTTCTTCTCTTTCTTTCTTTCTTTCTTTCTTTCTTTTCTCTCATCCTAAATCATATGATAGTTAGTATTAGCGCCACGATCAAAAGGGTTACTGAAATTATTGGTGTTGTCACCATTGACGGACATAGGAGTTGGGCTCACCATGCTACAGGAACTACATACCAGTTTAGCACGGGGCATAACTTATCTCTAGATTCGTCTTTGGTTTTCATCAAGAAAAGGAGCAACCATTGTGGATATTATAAGCCTCGGATATCCTCACTGAGGTTATAACTAACCCATAGAATGGGGTGAGCCAGGCTAATTGGCTAGGACGAATCCAACCTAGCATGCCTCACCAATATAGCAAACAAGGCATAGACAAGATATACGTAAAATATGCCTTCAATTTTTGTAATTAAATAAGGAACCATCTTATAAACCAATCAGTACTCTATCTTTAACCCTACTTCCTAGATAACTGATCGACACCTCAAACCAAAATGACACCCAATAGACATTAGTTGTGTCCCCATACTCGCAATCGAGACAAGCATAAGACATAAACTTCACAAAACACCGATAGTACATCGGACATAGGATACCTCATAATTGGACAAATATAATCTATTCCTCGTGTGCTACACTGCTACCTCTCTGATCTATTACGCGTGATGCATCGGTTGCCTAGGTGAAGATAAAAACGCCAAGAGTTAGAGCGTTAGGTAGAGGCCATGGCGCAAGGACTCATCTAGATGGATCAAATGAGTTTCTTCACCAACACTATCCAATGTGTCGTTTGGCGTGCCACAACGCCCTCAACATCACGTGACGTCTCTCAATATCCCACATCAGCACTCGGTAGCCCACGATAGCCCATTACAGCCTACTATGACACTTAACAGCCCACGAAGACCCACTACGACACTTAGCGTCAGTGCGTCACACAATGGCATATGGTGAAACACGATGAACTCTCGTTCTTTTTTCTTTTCACTTGGATAAATCCACTATTCTTTTTTTTCACTTAGAAGAATCTAATGAACTAAGCATATCATCTGTTTGTCAATATGGAGGTGGAAGAACATGAGGAATAGGAAGGTCTCACTTTCTCATGCAAATATAGAAGAAAAACGAGTATAAAAGTAGCATTTCTGTCTCTGTTAATCTGGAGATGGAAGAACATGAGGAATAGGAAGGTCTCACTTTCTCATGCAAATATACAAGAGAAAAACGAGTGTAAAAGTGTTTGGAAGCGACATTTTGAAAATTGTTTGGAAAGAACCTAATAAATATGCTCTCAATTTTTTAGCCACTTAAAAATCTCATTGATTTCCCAACTGATTTTTTAAGAACTATTGGAGATGCTCTATCGAATAACTCCCGGAATCTCAATGCACGTGTTCTTAAGTCTGGAATTATGTTGAGCTACCATTAGCTCACCAAAAGTATGCCTGGAAGAACTAATAACCTCGTCCATTTTCATGCTGTATTCTGATGATCAAATACAACAACCCGCATGCCACAGGTGCTTCATATATTAAACTTTGTAATTGATATAGGTTACTCTCTCCGTTTCAAATTGTAGTCCACTTTGATTTTTTTTTATTTATCCATTTCGTTATGTACTAGATAAATAATATGTCTAGATACATAACAAAATGAATGAATAAAAGTCTAAATAAACTACAATTCAGAATGAATAAAAGTCTAAATAAACTACAATTCAGAATGAAGGAAATATTATGCAAGCAGAAAGCAGTGCACGAAAGATAAACCATGAATGTACCATGTGAATCATGCCAGACTCGAGCTGCAGAGTACATAGGCTGTTAATAGACGACTCACTGATTACAATACAACAGTCTGACAGTAAAATACATATTAATTGCTATGATGTCCTTCAAGACAAGCATGTTTATTCATCTGTTATAAGCAGTCATCAGGCAAAACGTTTGTGCGCTTATCAGCCGCAGCAGGATCCACAAGCAGGGAGAGAATCTGAAATCAGAACTGATGTTTAGAAAACTGAAGTTCACAATGGTGAAATGGGACAGGGTAGTCATGAAATCAGGACAGGGTAGTCATGAAATCAAGCACATACTGTGGTTACTGGATTGGATGTCAGATAGAGTGCGAGGACCCCGTGAACCACCTCCACCTCCACCTCCACCGCCATATGGGCCCCGCCCACCACCACCACCGGGTCCACCATCCCACTTCTTACCAGAACCATATCCTTTCTTGTAGCTGTCAGTTTTGTCCACCTAAAAGGTCCCAGTACAAGGATTAGATTCTGTTTCTCAAATGGTGAAATTACATGCAACAGAATAAATAAGGTAGCCATGAGATTAATTACTTACGGAGAACATTGTGTTAAAGAAGATTCTGATGAAGTTCACTATAGCCCGAAAGAAGTCTGAGATTATGCTCAGTCGCCATATAGTCCGCTTGTCTTTCACAACACCTGCAAAACAGTACAGATGAAATGAGCTTTCCTCTGATTGATAGATTATATATACAAGCCCCACCTAGTAAGAATAAAGAAAACGCAATGCAGTGTGTGTATATGTGTTGTTGAGGGGAGAGGGAGGGGGAGGGACTAAATTGGAATCCTAACAATTTCAAGAATGATTTGGCCACTATACAGACTTAGTACAAGCATTTAAATTGACACATATCCAATGCGGTTTATCCAAGTAACTGCATGTTTTTTCAGAAAGAAAAAAAAATCGAAGACCCTTCAAATTCTTCAAAACTGAATGCAATGACCTCCTGTTGCTCCCACCTGAATTGAAGTACCTCTATCAACTTTGCCAAAAGGTTATCAAGAATAACATGGCTACTAGTACATACTTAGCAATTAGACAAGCATTCAAATTTGACGCAACTACCCAATGTGGTATATCGAAATAACTGCATGTTGTTCAGAAACAAATATGAGCTACCTGATTGTAATTTGATGCTTAAAATCAGGACCAAAATATTGTTTTTTTTTTCTCGAATCTTTATGTTATAGGAAAAGGAAAAGGGGGTAAAAGAGCCCGAACAAACAAGGAACCACACCAACATTCACACACCCGGACAAAAGACATAGCAACTCAGCCCAGGAAGATCAGAGATGCACCTTTGTTTTACAAAAAAAAAGCAACCATAAGCTACCACAAACAGATACTGTGATCCTTTGATGTTTTGCTACAATGAAATACTTCTGTAAACATGTGATATGCTACTTCGGACTTTCTGTATCCTCACCACCCAAAACCACAATGTCAAATTTCACAACGGCAAATCAAACACTTAACAGCTTTAGGAAAAAAAAAACCCCTCAAACTTTCAACTTCAATTAAACCAGGAATAATCTCCAGGAAACTTAATACTGCTTTGTGCTTTCTAAATTTATTTACTCTCAGCTGAAAAACTGTAAAATAATGGTGTTTCAAATGAGCTTTCCATAAGCAGGATATGCACTCGCATGCTCAACAGGAATATCAGTTGGTCCCGTTTGCTGGCTAATCTCCTCAGGATAGTGAACATCAGCTTTTGTTTTGCCTTAATCATAGCATCTTGTACGGAACACTTGTCGGTTCGTTTTGGTTATTCCGGTGGGAGTTCGTATTAGCTCTGGTAGTATGTTCTTGCATATGTTCCCTGCGTGATCATGTGCTCGAATGCGTTTCAGTTACTGTGTGGATCGGTGGTTATGAACACACTTTGTAATTTCGTTGCTTTGGTAATGAACTTGGTTTCTATCCATGTGGAAAAAAAGCTACATAAGTGCATTCAAATACCACCTTTCTGTATTGATCTTAAGTGATACAGGTACTCATCACCAACTTGTCTAATAATATATTAGGAGCCAAGGATCATTGTGATGATGAGTGATCAGATCAGTGCAAAAGAAAACCCACTGATAAGCATGGAAATAGAAAAAGAAAACCCCAATGCACTATCCTTAGGCGTTATGCTTATAGTCCCATGCATAGCATTAGCATATGTGACGTGCTATCCTTATTATGCAGGGGGATTGGATTGCACTGAGATTTCAGAACCAGGAAAGGCCCCCAAACAATATGTCCGATTAGTACTTGTTCATATTTACATTTTTTTAAGAAAGAAAATTGAACCCAGTGTGTTCACCAAACTTTACCACCAAAACCAGCATGCATGCAACATTCTGCTTTAGATACACATGAGGATTCCTTTTACACTTGCATTAAAAAATGTACAACTGATATCTTTTGTTGTATTCCATTTTCTACAAGCCTCCTTGATGAGGCCCCAAGTGACTAACTCAAAGCAAAAGCTTACCAAATTTTCAAGGCACTCCAGCTTATATTCATTATCTAACATTATAGCAAGTACAGCAGTCTACGAAAAAGAAACAAAGACATCACACTTGAATTTTGATAACATGTTATTAAGCTCAACATGTCAGCAGCTGAGTGATATAATTACATCTTTTGTACTCAGCTCCGGTACTTTAAGGGTCTTGGAAAAAACTCAGTATTACTGGTAGTAGCACTTTTGCTCAAAATTATCAAGTATGTACCAAAATTCTGATGACCCTATTAGCAATTTTTCCTCTTTGTTCTAAAACCATGCATACACAAGGGTCTTACATCCAGTGAGTTCAGTTGTAAAACTGGGGCTGTGAAATCAAGAATGGCTGCTAAACCCACACAAGCATCGAATCACAGTTCTGTTCAGATGTCTAATGCTCAGTCATTCATCATGTTTTTTTTTTTTTTTTTGCTTATCAGTGTCTCCTTCACAGTAACTATTCATAAATCATAACGCCTCAAATAAACATATGGTTACATAACCAAGGTATGTAATCCAGTCAATCTAGAGTTGCACACCCTACTGCAGCTGGTAATTCGTTTTCTCTCAAATCCGTGGGGATTGGGAGGGATTGAGGGGGACTAAATCCCCTACAAGTCAAAATCCTCCTCAATCCACTCCAATGCCCCTCAATCCCTATGATTTAGAGATGAAACGAAGAAAGGTTAATGGTGCAATATTTTGTTGCCTAGAAGTTCCAAACCCTAAGGGACCTGGTTGGACAGGGGAAATCAAATTCCCCTTCATCCAAACACCTACTTGCTGGAATACCAGCTGAAACTACATTCCTTTTGCAGAGATAATGCAGTAATAATGATCTGCTTGCTAAGTTGAAAAAAAACCATGGGTAAACATCCATTCTAAGGCTTATGGCTACGACTTCCCGTATGCATCTAGAAACACAGATTATAGAGACAGCATGAGTCGATAATCTAGCACCATAATCAATAGGGCTAGATGCTCAACCCCGATGACAATCGCGACAGCATCATGCGTATAATCAGATCAATAGACAGAGCGGACAGCCAGGGGAACCCACTAGCAGAAACCCTAAACAAGCAATTCCTAAGAGATAGGGTATTCCTTCGGAAATCAGATTACCTCTCTCGACGTAAGCCATGGTCGCCCTGGATCTGCCTTGCCGCCCTTCGCGATGAAAGCTAGGCTTGTTCGGCGGAGAATAATAAGAAGGCGAGGCCGAAGGGAGGAGGGGACTCGCGAACCTTCGTCGTCGCGCGTAGAGAGACCGTCAGACCGATGCGGGGTCGGGTCCGGACTCGGTTGACGAGCACAGGTTCAGGTCAACTAGGCTCGAGCCGAACCGGCGCCCTGTTCGGCTGGTGTGTACAGCGGACATCGGACAGCGGTTGGCCGGTGGGGCTACCATCCTCGTTTTATGTCCCCTTATTATTAATTAATTATTAGAAAATCAACAAAGCCTTAATTAATTATAAAATCAATAACAGGAGCTTGGAATATTTTTCTTAATTGTCACCGTTTTGAGAGTTGGCGATGTATTGATATATTAATTAATTATTAGCAACAAAGCCTTAATTAATTATAAAATCAATAACAGGAGCTTGGAATATTTTTCTTAATTGTCACCGATGTATTGATATATGCAACATAATCACGGCAGCATTGACACTCTCGTTTTTGTCGAGAAAATGATACAACAACCCTATTGTCGGGTTAATTTTAGTAAACTGGACTATAAAACATCACAACGTTTCCAACATAGACACAACCACAAATGCATCAGTACAATAAGAAAGTTACAACATGTGGCACATGAGCTTTTTGACGATACCTCTAACGAGGTGATATGATAATAACAGTGATGTTCCATGTCACCCGACTAATAGCCTCGCAGTGACCGCATCGTAGAGCTGAGACGCATAAGAGAGGGAACAATAACTTGCATTATGAATTTTATTAGCTCTAGAAATTTGTGGACTTACCTTTATGGCTGAAGCCAACAAGATTGTTTGCATAAAAAATCTCAAACTATTTGTAATCATCCCAACCATTTTTATAATTTTCTTTCTCTTATACATTTGTATTGAAAACTCTATCTTACTCTTTATTCTTTTTACATCCTTCCACCTCTAGATTAGTGGATCGACAAGCACACGGATATTTTTCATGTTATTGGATTGTTTTCTCAAGTGCGGAAAGATTGAGAGTTGAGATAAAAAGGTTGTTGAAGAGTAGTTTTTTTTTAATCTAGCCCCAAAAAAATCAGATTGGAATGGGTTTCGGAAACTCTAGAGATTAGTGAAAAATAGAAGAAATCAGTTTCGAGTGATTGCCCTTAAATCACTGCAATGATTCTTATAGCTGCCAAATGCATCTTGAGTTTTGCTTGGTTCATGACCAAAACTTACCACGTGAAAGTTCATTGGTCATACACATGCTACATTTTTTTAGCTGTTTAGTTCAATGTCACACTTTCAACTATGATGTGTCACACTTTCTTAGCACTCTGACACATATATCATACTCATTTTCGTACTAAATTTTAGTTAAAATACAATTTTAATTTTACTTGCCACATTTTCTGTGGCAGCCACAGTTTACTAAAATTTAGACGTGGCAAAATATAAGACCAAACAAACAGGCTGTCATCTCAGACGGCAGAAACGCTTGTTCAACCGTTCGTCTTGTACCATCGTCCAAGCAACGAAAACATGAGCTCCAAGAACTCTATAAAGTGCCACGTTCCCTGGCTATTCTAAACCAAGAGGACACCTACTCCCAAACAATCCATGTTACTCATGCCACTTCCATGCAAGTCGATGGTGACACAGACATACGTTCCCTGAACAGATCCATTAAGATCACCACAGCCTCCCCTGCTTCCCTTCTCGATCTCCTCTGCATGCAAACCAAACCCCTGCCGCTGCCGATCTTGTTCGTCCACCATGGAAGAGAAGAGGAAGCTGCCGTGGCGGCGAGGGCGTGATGGCATCGTGCAGTACCCTCACCTCTTCTTCGCGGCCCTGGCGCTGGCCCTCGTCGTCGCGGACCCATTCGGCCTCAGCCCGTTGGCCGGGGTCGACTACCGGCCGGTGAAGCACGAGCTCGCGCCGTACGGGGAGGTCATGGGCAGCTGGCCGAGAGACAATGCCAGCCGGCTCAGGCGCGGCAGGCTGGAGTTCGTCGGCGAGGTGTTCGGGCCGGAGTCCATCGAGTTCGACCGCGATGGCCGCGGACCTTACGCCGGACTCGCGGACGGCCGCGTCGTGCGGTGGATGGGCGAGGAGGCCGGGTGGGAGACGTTTGCCGTCATGAATCCTGACTGGTAAGTGCTCCAAGAAACTCGAAAATATTTGATCTGATTTTTTGCATTCTTCTTGGGGAAAAGATCATGTAATGTATATTTGTTGTTTCTTGGCAAAGGTCAGAGGAAGTTTGTGCCAATGGAGTGAACTCAACGACAAGAAAGCAGCACGAGAAGGAGGAATTCTGCGGCCGGCCGCTCGGTCTGAGGTTCCACAGGGAGACCGGCGAGCTCTACGTCGCCGACGCGTACTACGGTCTCATGGTCATTGGCCAGAGCGGCGGCGTGGCGTCCTCCATCGCGAGGGAAGCCGACGGGGACGTCATCCGGTTCGCGAACGACCTCGATGTCCACAAAAACGGATCCGTATTCTTCACTGACACGAGCATGAGATACAGCAGAAAGTGAGCAAAGCGAAATACTCTGCCTTCTCCTTTCCCGAGTTGAGTACAAATGCCTCTGCTTTTCTGCTGACAGAGCAGCTAACTATGCAAGACCTGAATTTGCAGGGACCATTTGAACATCCTGTTAGAAGGAGAAGGCACCGGGAGGCTGCTCAGATATGATCCAGAAACAAATGCCGTCCATGTCGTTCTCAAGGGGCTGGTGTTCCCCAACGGCGTGCAGATCTCAGAGGACCAGCAGTTTCTTCTCTTCTCCGAGACAACAAATTGCAGGTAACAAAGATGATGCTCATGTTTCTACCATGTTCATAGATATGAACGCAAACCACACATATGTCATTGATCAGGATAATGAGGTACTGGCTGGAAGGCCCAAGAACGGGCGAGGTAGAGGTGTTCGCGAACCTGCCGGGCTTCCCCGACAACGTGCGGTCCAACAGCAAGGGCCAGTTCTGGGTGGCGATCGACTGCTGCAGGACGCCGGCGCAGGAGGTGTTCGCCAAGCGGCCGTGGCTCCGGACCCTCTACTTCAAGTTCCCGCTGACGCTCAAGATGCTCACGAGGAGGGCGGCCAGGAGGATGCACACGGTGCTCGCGCTCCTCGACGGCGACGGGCGCGTCGTGGAGGTGCTCGAGGACCGGGGCCGCGAGGTGATGAAGCTGGTGAGCGAGGTGCGGGAGGTGGGCCGCAAGCTGTGGATCGGGACCGTCGCGCACAACCACATCGCCACCATCCCCTACCCTTTGGAGGACTAGCCATGATCTTGTTTCAATGCCTCCTAATATTTGTACGTCTAAATGTCTATGGTCATAATATGTGTACGTTTATAAATATCTAATGGAGTGATTGGTTGTAATCTTGTTTGTATTTGGCATAATAATGGACAGATTCAGATCGAATAAAAATGGGCATTGTTGCTGTCAGCAGCATACTAATTGAATCGAATCGTGTTCAGCTCTCACTTTGCCACGATTTGCTCCAGCTTGGAGTAGAAGGACCTTTCAAATACAGATCCAGGTTATAAAATTTCATTTTACAATGAACAAAAATGTCAAATTAGTGTTTTTTAGGGGAAAATGTCAAATTAGAGTTGCAAACACGAAATATGATTGGGCCGAATCTGAAAGACTTCTTGTCACGGGTCCGCGACCGCGAGTTGGGCTCGGTTTGATTTAGCCGACATAGTAGTGACCGACCTGACCTGAGCCGGACTAAATAAAAATCGAACAGAGGAGGGGAGAGACGGCGGCGAGCCGAACCGAGCGGACGCCATGGATCGCGAGTGGGGCTCCAAGCCCGGCAGCGGCGGCGCCGCCTCCGCCCAGAATGAGGCCATCGACCGGCGGGAGCGCCTCCGCCGCCTGGCCCTCGAGACCATCGACCTCGCCAAGGACCCCTATTTCATGCGCAACCACCTCGGCAGGTAATCCCCCCTAAACCCTAGCTTCTTCTTCGAACTCGCGCCTGTCTCGATTCGCTTCGATCCATGCACTGATCCTGCTTGTTTGCAGCTATGAGTGCAAGCTGTGCCTGACGCTGCACAACAACGAGGGGAACTACCTGGCGCACACGCAGGGGAAGCGGCACCAGACCAACCTCGCCAAGCGCGCCGCCCGTGAGGCCAAGGATGCGCCCGCGCAGCCCCAGCCCAACAAGCGCAAGCTTGCCCCCCGCAAGTCTGGTGCGTGAAAAAAAAAAAACAGAATCTCCACTCTCCTTTTATCCGCAAAATTCTTGTTGTTAATTAGAATCGTCAATTACCAACTAGGTCTCCTCTGCAGTTGCTTGGACTTTGTATGTTCCAATCAGGTCGAAGTATGCTATTATGCTTGTTCAGAGTGTTTAGAAATTAGAATGAAGAAAAGAGTTGAATCTGTTTCCTTTTGTGGTTAATATATAAGTTGAAAGAATGAAGCAAAATTATACCCATAATATCAAGTTATCAATGGAATTTAGTTGGCCAATATTGATGCATAGCAAGTGGACCTGGAAGATTATTCAACTTCAACTTTGCTGTGCCGACCTTTGCATGTTTTTTCTTATATAATTTCACAATACAATACATCCCCTTTGGATTGTGTTTTCCACCCCTGAATTCTGCTGGAATTGAACTGATTCCTGCAAACTTTTGGTAAAATCTGTGGGTTCCAAAGGAGGCCTAAGAGTATATGAAGAACAAACCTGAACTTGTCCTTTTTTTTTTTTTGAAAAGTTAACTTGTTCTTTTTTAGTTTCCCAATCCCCAATAAAAAGCTTTCCTGTTAAGTTGAACTTCTCTGGGTTTCCCTGATACCAAATTACCAAGGAATGTTCCTTGAGACAGAAAATTTATCTCAGTTAGTGTTAGTGATTAGTGATTACTCTACTGCAAGCAGCTATTAGTCCCTCCTGTTTTGTTATCACCTTTTGGTAGTACAGTGCAACTAAGTTATCAAAACAGTATTTTCTTGTCAGTTGTTCTCATAAGCTTCTTTCCTCCCTTTGCAGTTAAGATTGGCAGACCTGGGTATAAAGTAACCAAACAATATGATCCTGAGACGAAGCAACACTCGTTTCTCTTTGAGGTCAGTATTCCATGCATTTGCATTATTTACCATGGTGTATTTCTGTTTTTCTCATGTATTTTAGGGCACCTAACAAGTTTCATATGCCAATGATCTTATATGGATTTCAGTTAAGTTACTTCTTGTTTGCATTTTAGAGATCATTTCACATAGTAGTCTATTTTATATTTATATATAATATAGAATGCTTAAGCTCAATTTGAAACCAGTGTTTATATTATCTGGAATCTATCTTCTGGTAAGGCAGTCTCTCTGATAAACTAGCAATAGTTGATAGGTTCTCCAAATTATAATATGCAAGTAATTGTCTATATTTTCTCAACTCTGTTCCTTGACTAGTCTTTCTCATCTGAAACTATTCTTATCTTTAGAAGTAGTTAGTTCGATGCATTTGGCTGAATAATATAATACACTACGTCTCGATGAATACAACACTAGCTAACTACATCATACCTCATAATCTGCAAATTTCGCTTTACCACTTATTTTGTTATACGATACATTAAAACACTTTTGTACATTGGAGGCTTGTATCAATAACTTTTGACATTTGTTAATTTTAGATTGGTTACCCTGAAATTGAAGATAATTGCAAGCCAAGGCATCGTTTCATGTCATCATATGAACAGGTAAACCTGATCTCTGACTCTGAGCATGCCCTTTGAACTATAATGTGTTGATTTGATGTCTATACTGTCTGGTTCACTAAAATGTATTCATCTTATTTGTACAGAAAGTCCAAAGTTGGGATAAGAGGTATCAATACCTACTTTTTGCGGCAGAGCCCTATGAAATCATTGCATTCAAGGTAATCTCTTCCAAAAGTTTAATGTCAGGGCATCAGGTACAGTTTGTCAATTGGTGTTATTATTAACATTGTTTGTTGCTGCAGATACCAAGTACAGAGATTGACAAATCAGCGAGCAAATTCTTCTCCTACTGGGATCCTGACAAGAAGGAATACCTGGTGAGTCTGCCTTTTTTAACAATTTTTTACCTTGAATTTAGCTTTTCTTTAGCAATCTTGATTTCATAACGATACTTTGTGTTTTGCTAACAGCTGCAACTATACTTCAAGCCAAGACCGCCAGAAGCTCATAAACCACCACCAGCTCCTCCAGGGACTTTGCCTAATGGGAGTGGGGCTCCTGGTGCTCCACCAAGGCCACCGGGGCAGGCTCCCCCACCCCCGCCACAAGTTCCACCGCCCCCACCTCATGCACCCCCTCCTGCGCCTATGGGAATGCCCCCTAGGATTCCTCCACCACCTATTGGGGGTGTTCAACCTCCGCCGCCTCCACCACCGGTGGCAAATGGTCCGCGGCCAATGATTCCACCACCACCTAACTTCACTCCCGGAGCACCCCCACCGCGACCTCCAATGCAAGGCTTTCCTGGGCAACAGCAGTAGTTGACTGCTTAGCTAGCAATGTTCCAGTAATTGTCAGTCAGTAAAAGTTTCACGCTTCTTGTGTTGCCTTATGCTTTTAAATTCAAAACTTTGTATGTTGTCACATAGGCTTACATGGTCTCCGGGACTGTACTGAAATGCCAGCTCGTTGGATTTTTTGTAAACACTTTTAATCAAAATACTTGTTTAAAAATAGCAAGTGCGTGTGTATTCTGTTTCCTGATCACATATTCTCATGTTACAGTTCTGCATTTGTGACCTTCGTGGATAAGCAGAATGCTGCAAGCTCGTTTTTTTATGATCTTTTCATGCATGCTCTTGGTAATCTATCACTTTTAAACTTGGTGAAATGGATTCTACCACCCTAACGCGTACCGAGTTCGGAAAAAAAACTAAACCCGTGCGAAGCACGGGGACCCTGTCTAGTGATTGTATATACTTGGTGCTATATGGTCATAACTCGTAACCAAATGTCGAACCTGTAGCCTCCTGAATAACCATAACCACGCGTGACAGAATAGAATGGTCACACAAGCAGAAAGAGATCAGGTGCTGGCGTACTGCTACACCAGTCATCTTGAAACCACTTGCATTTCGAAAAGCTGTTTATCATTACAATGCTGTTCAAGAGGTTCCAACAAAAGCCCCTTGAAAGAGAATGCTCTTTTGCTCTACTAGCTAAAACTTAAAACAACCCGATTTCGACCTCCTACAAAATTCAGTGAAATCGCAATACATCTCCTATTCTACTTCGTTGGTTCGGCACATCTTCTCAGTGCGGTACATCTATTCTGCGTTGGCTTAGCAAGTCTTCTCAGTGTGGTTCAGTTCTGCTTTTCGTGACCCTCTTGGCGCAAAGAGGCAGCGGCACAGCTACGAACCACTCCGCCAGATGTTGGCCTGTACAATTATATAACCAAAAAAACATGAAATGATTTGATATCATGGCATAGATAGTTAGTGATGCACTTTAGAAACGAAACATATAGTTTACTTACAATCCAACAAATACTTTGAACGCATCATAGGCTGCCCATTGTGCTCCTGTAAGAGTACCAACCATAATTATACGAAGAGGAAGGCCGCGTGTGAAAAGACCCCACATTCCAAGAGTTCTTACAGCCTAGAAGTATGATGAATTGGTCAGAAGCCAAAATTGAGCAACTCAGCAAAACGGTACTAAAGAATAATATATATAGTGATTTTTCAACCTTGAATTTTTATTCTTTATTTTGAGATAGGACTAAAAGCTTACATCGGCCACGGTGGCTCCATGTGCATTGTTCAGGAAAGACACGAGGTTATCTGCAGGATGAGATATAGCCGCACAGAATACTCCAGCAATATATCCCCCTGCAAAGCTCACTGCTAATTGTAGTGGCTTACTGCATTGGTCTTTCGGTTTTGGTACCGCGTGCTTGTAGACCATCTCAACAATTGTTTCAAAGCAAGCAAATTTCATCATAGTGTCTGCAGGATAGTACATAAAGTAATTAGGGACTTTGGGAGCACAGGTCAACATAAGGCTTCTATGCAGATTATCTCTACATGGCAATGTTTTCTGCACAGTGCCTAAAAATTGAGTGGACATTAGGTAGTCAACTGAAAAAATTATTTATATTCAAGTTATCCATAAACACAACACCTGAAGATTATCTTCCAAACTTTTCTCTTAGTAAGAAAAAATGTTACAAATAATTGGTAGCATGTTCTTTTTTTACGTGGTTAGCACAAGAACCAGAAAGTACAACAAATGAAACAAGTATACGGAATCTGATACATATAGACATACTTTACACTAGTAATCATTGTGTGCTTTGATAACTTAGATTTCTAGTGCAGTAGTGCGGAGTACAATGAATTGCCTGGATCTTTAAAAGCTGTTACTATAACAATTCATCCAGTCCAAAAACTATACCAGCCACATGGGTAAGCAATGAAACAAAGGAACGGAGCAAATGCTGCACACAGGACTAAATTACAGAAGTTATGGTACCGATCAAATTATAGATACTGTGTGTATGAAATGAGCAGTGATGATCCCTTAACAAGCAACTGTAATGGAAGAGCTAACAAGACATTTTGACTTACACGGAACTTGGCGGCCCCAAAGAGGAAGCAATCCTTTGTAAAGCCTGAAATTTGCACCCAGTGTTAAACAGTCGCTCTCCAAAACCTTGAACAATAACACAAATCATACGAGCCATGCAGTATCTATACCCAAAGGCACCTTCAGATTGGACAATCTTCGGAAGCCCGTCAACCAGGCAGCGAGCAAATGCCGGCTGTGTCTGGACTCGAATCTTGACAGCCTCCATGGGGCAGAGAGCTACATCTGCAATCACCTCAGCAGACGCCGAAGCTGCAAGGTAGATCAGAGTCCTCAACCTTTCAGCATTGTCGGGACCAGCAATGTCAGAGTAGCACTTCTTGAAGAACTCGTAGAACCCAAACTTGCAGCCCCCCTGGCAGCTGTACCCAACCAGTGTGGCCATCCAGCCCCTGAACAAGCCACGGGGGCCTTGCTCGTGGAGCATGACGCCAAAGGCGGACGGAATGTCCCTGTACTTGCTAGGATCCACCTGAGTGAAGGAACATTGAAGCAAGCAGCAGCGCCATTACATTAGTCATTGAGAGACATGGCGAAGGAGAACAAGCAAAGGAACCTCTCGCCGACGGCGACGGACCTGCATGTTGCACTTGACGAGGTCGAGCGGCGTTACAGCGAGGTGAGTGAGGCCGGTGCTGAGGAGGCCGCCGAGGGCGCAGGTAGCGTAGAACAGCGGCGTGTGCATCTCTATAGCCGCCTCCCCTTTCCCCTCCGCCTTCCCGACCGCCGCCGCCGCTCCAGCTGCCGTCCCGCATCGGGCGCGGGCGGCGGCCTCCCACCGCCTCCCGAGCTGCTCGGCGCTGGCGACCAGCGCAGCCACGACGCGGTCGAGCGGCAGCGGGGCCGACGATGAGCACCCGACCTTGTCGCGGCTCGCCATCTCGGAGTCGGAGGCACGGGGGGAGGAGCTGGGTGTCCGACAGCAGAGCGTGGGCGTGGGCCTCGCGCATGGTAGGGAGGAGGGAGACGGGGAGGGCCGCGGCCGGCGAAGGCCGCGTGGTGCCACAGCCTGCAGGCGCTCGGGCGAAGCTGGGAGCTCCCTCGCCCACGCCGACTCCCGGCCAGACCTGACCGCGCGCTTGCCGGCGGCCGCTGCTGGCGTGTAAAGTGGCGTGCCCCTTGGTGTGCTCCGCTAACGCGCGGCTGGCGGCTGGTGGCCGCTGCTTTTCGTCTGGGCCGCGCGGGCTCCGACGCGAGATTTGTGTACGCCGTGCGCGGATGGGGTGGGGGCAGTAATGTCGCGGGGCACGGCACGGCAAAAGAGCCCAGCGCCGTGACGGGACTGGGAGCCTGGACGGTAGGCCCCCGAGCGCGCCCGGGGTGATTTTGGCATATCCGGGCGGGTTTTTTCCGCGGTCCGCGCCGGAGAAAAAGATGCGGCGCACGGCGGAAACGAGGAGGAAACACTGTGAATTTTGTGGACAAAACGAAGGCATGCTTCGCACGGTCATATGCCGTACCTCGGCACGCTGTTTCGTCGAGTTCATGGGAACCACATGGTTTGAAACTTTGAAATCTGGACCCATGTGATGTCTCACGTGTTTTGAACCTAGGGCTTGCTTGGTTTATATCCAAAAGTTGCCCTACCAATTCTATGGCACGCCAAAACTAGGGCATGCTTAATTTTTTTTTCTAAAATCTTGCAGAACAATTTTAGCATCCAATTGGTTGGTTCTGCAAAACTTTGGCAAAAGTTTTAGCATTCCATTTGGTTGGGTCTTAACCTGGACACCCAAAATTTTAGACAATAAATGGTTTGATGCAAAAACAAATATGCTAAAGTCTATAATTAATTACCTTAGACACAATTATCTAATATGGCACTGCGCATAACAGATAAGACCCAGATAGCATATTACTATATTATATATTACATCTACATGTCCAATTCATCATATACACACCCATCTTCATGTAACAAGAGCACAAAACATAATATCCATTGTGCTAAAACAGTACCACGAGGTAATTAACTCTGACCATTTGAACAGCTACTATGCTGACACCATGAAGCATGTCCAAAATACCCAAAATAGCACCAGTTTAGTCGGTGCATCCATTTCCTTCCCACCTGAAGCATAGCCAAAATACCACAAGTCTCCACCCATATTGACATACAACTACCATATTCACAGCATACCCACTACCACCAAAAGTTTGATCATCCATATTCACATGGATCTACCATACTCACCATCATCCACAACATTAACTTGGTACTTCGCACCCAGGTAATCAGTGACCCAAGTTCCAAATGACTGATCTGAAGCAACGTTCAAGTAGTTCCGCAAATGAACCTGCTCTGGCTTTGAAAGGTAGGTTGCAATGTCAACCTTATCTCTTGGTGGGAAAGGCATGTCCTCAATACGCTTCCAAAGATCAGCATATGGATCTGTACTTGCAGGGCCAGATGATGCGATGGATTTGGCGAGCATGGCTATACTTGCAGCAATTTCATCATCCACTGTTGCTCTAGCACGTTTTGCTGTATTCTTTACATGCTTCTTCCAAGGCGACTTCTTATTCTTTCTTTTAATGCTGAAAGTAGAGCCTACAAGTTGTGGGCATCTAGGAGCAATAGTGTCTGAATCATTCTCAGAATGTTCAGGCGTGCGTGCTTCATCACTCCCTAATTCATTATTATCATCTTCAGTATCAACAGTGCGTGCTTCATCACTCCCTAATGCCGTCTAGTGCCCCTATACAACCCTATGCACAGAGACAAACATGTGTCAACTCACTTATATGTAAAATTGCATATTAAAAATATATCGTTTGCACTATTGAGAGTTACCTCAAAATATGGATAGAATTTGTTAGGACTCATAGTGATCTTTCGGTGTGTGGACGTAGATCTCACATAAATTAGCTCAGGAGCTAACTTGACAATGGCACGCAGGACGGCATTAAAGTACGTACTCACTGTCCATCCAGATCTCCACATTGCAAATGCTACAGAGGAATGTGTGTGGTACTGCCCAACAATCTTCAAAAACATTGCCAGCTGTTCCTCTATTGAAACATGAAGTGTGTCAACTAACAGCCCCCTGTCCCTAAGCCGAGCACAAAGCCTATAGAATACCGGCCGAGACATCCTGAGCTCACGCTTACATATTCTGTCTGAGGCGTCTATTAACCTAATTAGCTCATTAGTACGCCATATATCCCTCGGCACAAGTGGAGCATATTTAACACGTTTGGCTGTACTCCTCTTGAGAGTTTTGTTCCTCCACCACAAGACAAACAGTAGAACAAGAAAAGCTACGGCCTTTTGCCTCGACATTCAGCAGCAAAAAATTTCTTGCTGAATATTGGTAATAAAGGCATGGGCAATGTGCACAAGAAAAGAAAAGAGAAATAAAAAGGAGAAAGCATATATCAGCAGCCAGTAAATTAACTTTTCATATGCACAAGCATAAATGGCAACAAAGAGATATGCTACGGGCTTATGCAGTTGGGAATCTGATCAGGAACTACTGCAATCGTAACAACTTCATGTAAGCGGAGAGGGACCAGCAGAGAGGGACCAGATGAGGTCGATTTCAATGAGTGTACCTTCAGGAGTCGACCCACGGATCTATCTGGGCTGATGCGCTTTGGTTTGTTTTCCTCTGCACTTTGCTGTAGCAGATCTGTAAACGAACCATAGATTAGAAACTCGTACGTAGAAAATGGATGGATGGTTGAAGGAGGAAAACAAACGGTAGTAGAAATAGATGGATTAATCGGAGATGAGAGACCAACACATGACGGAAGATGCTCCTTGTTCCCCAACAGATTAAGGGATTTGAAGTTAGGGTTGGAAGGATATACCTTGAATCTTTGACGGGAACAAGTGATGGACTGGTGGAGCTTCAGAACTGGCACATGTGACTGAGGAGAGCGGCGGCGGCGGCGGTGGCGGCGGCCATGGAAAGTGGCGACGGAGGAGGGGAACGAAGGGAAGTGGTGGCTGCTGTATCCAGGGCGTGAGAACGTGAGAGTGAGAGGGTGAGGGCGATAATGCAAATTAACAGGGGAGGGGCTGCCAAATAATCGGCGATGGGTGTGTCGTGTACGCCGTAGATTTGGCTAGAAGCTTCGGCACGCCAACCTGTTGGCTTCAAACCAAACGACCGCCAACGTTTTGGGAGCGCCGTTGGTTTGGCTGGGCAGGTTTTGGACGGCATCCAAGCAGGCCCCTAATAACGTTGCGGCCTTCATTCGTGTTTTGCTTTCTCTTTCCATTTGGACTGATAATTCCATCTGATCAGTTGCATTGATACGGATATCCAGGGTGGCACAAATGACCAATCAAAGCGATGCATATGCAGTGCAGCAGTACTCTTGTGATCATGAATGGCGCCATGTGCTTGGGAAGTTTTTATGCTTTATTTCTCTGATTTCCTTCACGAGGCAACGGCGGCCGTTTTTTTTCCCTTTCAAGGATGTCCACTCGTTCGCCACATTCCACGTAGGCTTCACCTACTTGAGTACTTGTCTGCCATTTTTTTTATGACAAGGGCCTTGTTTAGATGCACTTCAAATTTCACTCTCTCAATCACACCAATTTTTAAACATATACATGGAACATTAAATTTAGGTAAAAGAATAACTAATTACATAGTTTAATTGTAAATGATAAGACAAATCTTTTGAGCCTAGGTAGTTCATGATTGAACACAAATTGTCAAATGCAAACGAAAGTGCTACAGTAACAAAGTTGAAAAATTTTCGCATCTAAACAAGGCAAGGTCCCAAATGATAGATAGAATGCTTCAGTGACATGAGCCTACGCAGGTTCTAGTACAGAGATCAAGTAGCCAGGCCTGCAGAGTACACACTGACCGACACATACAGGTAATTATTTTTGGCATAATTATCATAAATCAATTAAACAAGCTCCTCAATCCTGATATCTGCAACAAGCATCACCCAGTCGCATCTAACAGAGGTTGACAGGACGCCATACACGCCTCATATACTTCTTCATGCTAGACCTTTCACGTGCATCTCAGTTGGTTTACCCTCTTCTTTTTCAGTTGCTTTAATAGCTTCGTTCTCAGTTTGTTTAATTTCTTCTTCTGTGCATGTACTCTTCCTCAAAAATCTGCAGATCTCACTGGTGCAATAGGACGGCATAAGAATGAAGTCTTTCTGGATATCAAGCTCGGCTACTCCTCGCAGTATCTTCTTCCTCAAATCAATGGCAGTCACCAACTCTCGTTTCCTCATGTTCCTGGGTGTAGTCCTAGAAAGCAAGTAGACAACATCGCCATCCATGCTTATGGTGGGGTATGCAAGTTCATGCAGGGTGTTTCTGCTGGTCAACATAGACAGCAGGTCAGAGTGATGTGGATCGCTGGCATCCACGGTGACGTCTTTAACTTGAACCTCACAGTCTGGTTGCCAGTCCGCAAATGAACCAACCGGTATGGCCATGGTCCATGTTCTGGCCTTCCAGCCACCAGGGCTGACGACCTGGGAGTACCTCTTGTTATGGCACACCCATTCCAAGTAGGAATTAGGCATGGTCTTCACCACTCTTGGTTTTCAGATTTCCATCTCAATGTACTTGATACAGTCTTTGTGTCGGTTGATGGTAATGTCCCGGAGACAGTTGGGGATCCATTGCCGGAGGAGGCGAGTCCAGTTGCCCCTTGCCGGCTCGGGCAGTGGGAGGTCGCAGAGCGTCGGGCGCTCCTCTAGCACGTCGCAGAGGAAGAGTCCACGCCACAGGTCCACCCAGGCGACCGTGGCGCGTTCACCACCCAATACGATCGTCTTCCCCGTCTCGTGGTACAGCCTATCCACAGTGCGAGGTAGCGGGACAAGCGTGTCCCTCACGAACTCCTTCACTGACATGCGCTTGGAGATCCACCCCTTGCAATCGTCGTCGGAGCGGTACAGGTGGAGGTCGAAATCCCACCTGACGAGCACGTCGCTATTGCGCTTGTGCACGGGGGGACCCCTGATGGAGAGGGCGGCGACGGCGTACCAGCCGCCATCTTCTCGGCTGAGGAGGGCGGTGGCGGTGTCGTCGAAGCTCCGGGGGTGCGGGTTCGGGAGCAGGTCCAGCCGATTGGACCGCGGCTTGTACAGGAAGTAGTCCCAGTACCGTATGTCGGAGGTGAACGCGGGGTTGATGGGGACACGGAGCAGGACGAGGTCGGCGTCGGTGGCGACAACCTTGGGCTTGGATTTGAAGACCAGGTCGGGGCAGTGGACGCACAAGTAGGAGAGGAGCGGCGGGCGGGCGGCATGGAAAGTCACCTGGAAGGGCAGGCCGCTGCTCGTGGTGCCCCGGGCAGTGGTGGAGTTGGGGAGGTTTGCGATGTAGCAACGCATGTCGACGAGGACGGCGGCGTCGTAATCGTCGCACTCGGGAAGGGTAGGCGGGACGCAGGAGGAGACCGTGGCGACGGCCGCCATGGGGAAGAGGACGAGGAAAGGTGGGCGGGATTGAATCGGAAGGAGGCGAGATCAAGGAGGCCGGATGAATACGGCGGCGGAATTTAGGGGCTAGGTTTCGGTTGTAGTCAAGGCCTTAATACAATACAAGGCCCAAAACTGCTACACAGGCCTTAGATTTAGGTGGCAAGATAACATGGGATGGGCTGGATCTTGGGAAGAGATCAGCACGAACGCCATTGGAATTTTGGAGGTGCTTAAAGAACGCATACGCATCCAATCCGAAACTCCAAATCACTCGCAAATCGCAACTCACGGATGAAGTTTCCCTGACCCTTTGCCGCGTGGACCGTTAGGTCCGCTGGCCATGGAGTGACAACACCTCCGGTGAGCTCCACTTCGCTGACAACTCCGCTGAGCTCGGCTGCATTTTGCTGACAACTCCGCTGAGCTCTGCATTTTTTTTTCTAATACCGGTAATAAGCATCAGAACGACGTCCAGCCTATCTATAACCTCGCCTTGCAGGGAATCAGTCAGAGCATGGAGCTGTCGCATTCTAAGAAAAGAAGAAGGCTTAGCTCATAACTGGAGACAAGCATTGTCTATTGTCTATGTCATCTAAACGCCCCTTATAATCTCTGATGTATCTTTGATGTAACCAGAAAAGGCTCCGCCTTCCAACCCACCAGGTTCTCCCGATATTTGTGGAATGAAAATGCAGGTGGAGTAGGGATCAAACTGATCCCCCAAAGTTGCCCTAAAGAAAATACTGGTAATGAAGTTGCTAAGCTCGCTGAAAAACGCGCCTAGGTGTGATCGCAAAAAAAAAAAAAAAAAAAAAAAAAAAAAAAAAAAGAGTTGCTAAGCTGGCATCGAAGGGGAACACCGGTGTCTCCGTTCATTCTAAAGGCCACTCAAACCGATGAAGCCAGCGCAAGTTCTAAAAAAGCGAAGGCAACAAAGCTAGCGCACAAATCTGAGGAACAAATTCTGTTCCATTTGATGTAAAACTAGCCAAATCAGCCACTCTTATCCTCCTACCTAATAAACACTATTAAGTTGCAAACTACTACTCGGTTTGAAATCACACGGTATATTTCATTTCACAATGAAAAGAATTTCACCGATAATAAAACTATCAACATTAGCATTTATGTGATGAAAAAATCATAATCATAAGTACCTGACATTAAACTTTACTTAAAAACCATGCATTAATAAAAATGTTGATTATTAATTTCAAACAACATTAAATAAGTGTTGTCATTTTCAAACTGGGAGTAGAAAATTGCTACTGGCAGTATTATGTTGAGAGAGAAAGATCAAAGAAAATGATAGATATGAGGTTTGCCCATAGATACAGGTACATCCAGCCTTACCCGCATAATTGGTTTTAGCATTTGTCCAGTTCCGTCTTCAATGGTTAGATTCCGCATTTCTGCTGGAGGGAGATTGGACACTGGAGTTAGCTTCTCTTAACCTCTTTGGATTCCATCTTCAACCAGTGAAAGCATAAGCGAAACGTACACTAGTACACTACTAAGTTTTTTTTACACCTAATAAGCAGCTCTACATCATCAGAGATAAAAACTGCTGAATAGCTCAACCTGACCGCGATTAAACTAGCGCATAAGCGGGCTCGACGAGGAACGAATCAATATAGTCGAAATCCATGCGGCCCACGCCACCGCTGGCCGGCGACATCCCCATGGGCTGGAACGCCCCCTCTGTCGGCGACGACGGCACCGACACCGGCGGCGGCGCCCACACTGACGCCGACAGCAACCTCCGTGACTTCCAGCCGAGCACGATCTTGTTCGGCGACGTCTCCTCCATCGTGTACCCGTCGTTGAACAGGCCGAGCAGCAGCCTGGCCTGGCTGTGGTTAAAGCAGCTCAGTGGCACGGCCCTGAACCCGTTGCCGCGCATCCACTCCCCCCACCCGGCCTTCGCCTCGCCGTCGCCGTCCGCGGCACGGTACGCTCGGCTCACGGCGCCGGCGATGTTCGGGGCGAGGATGGCCCGCTCCACTAGGCCGCGAACACGGCTCTGCGTCGGGAACCCGGCCTCCAGCGAATCCCACACCGCAGAGTACCGGTGCAGCTCCTCCATGAACCGCGCCACGAAGCCGCCCGCCTCCTCGTCGTCCTTCTCCGCGTCCCCCTGGTCCTCCTCAACCACCGTCACGACCTTGGCCCCGAGCGTCGCCATGCCGGCCAAGAAAGACGCCACCGAGCCGGTGGGGCGCCTAATGGTGGTGGTCGCCGCGGCTTGGTTGAGCACGCAGTTGGCGACGAGGGTCTCCCCCTTGACCATCCGGACCGTCGCCGGACGGAACCGCTCGTCCGAGTCGAGACGGCACTGCCCAAACGAGAAGGGCTGGCCAATGGACGCCGCGAAGGCGGCCAGGCGACGGCCGGCCTCCTGCACCGCCCGGGCGCCTCCACCGCCTCCTCGGGAGACTGCGGTTATGCGCAGGTGCGGCGGCGGCACTCCGTCGGGGCGCGAGGTCATGGCCTGCATCAGCGACGCCCACTGGACGCCCTCGGCGATGTCGTAGTCGACGACGTGCACGCGCCGGTCGCCCGCGACCGCCTCGAGGATGGCCTGGTTTGCGGTGAAGTGTCCGAACTTCAAGTACGGCGACATGTCCTGCAGCATCTGGAATGCCGTGAGCACGTCGCCGGTGTGCGGGAGGTGGCCGTGGGACGCGGCCGCGGAGGCGGCCTGCCTGCCGGCTCCCCCGACGGGGTGGGAGCCGTCGAGCAGCCCCTGCAGCGCGTCGGTGAAGTGCGTGGCGAGGCGCTCCATGTTGGAGACGGCGGCGTTGTCGCCGATGTGGGAAACCATCTGCTTGAGCCGAACCAATATCACCCGGGCCAGCTCCCGGCTCTTCTGCGGGCCGGAGAGCGCCTCCGCCGCCGCCATGAGCAGGTGCAGCAGGCGGAGGCCCCTCTCGTGGCAGTCGCCCTTGTGCGCGTCGCCGTCGTTCACGGGCGTTCCGGGGTTCGTCGTGGTGGTGCTGCTCGGGGCGGAGCCATTGGAGTTGGAGCAGCAGTACACGTCGTCCGGGAACATGGCCGGGTTGAGGTCGGCCGATGAGCCGAGGAGCGTGTCGTCGCAGAGCATGGACTCGATGAGGCCGTGCAGGTCCTGGGCGCCGTCGTCAGGGCAGAGCGAGCCCCAGTCGGCCACTGGGGACAGAGCGTTCCACCCGTACATCCCCATGCCGTCGTCCAGCGACGGCGACGACGAGGAGGTGGTCGTGGAGCTGCAGCCAGAGAACTCGACATCCCCGGCGACGTCGTCCATAGTTACATCCATGGCGTGCGCTTGCGTCCTCTCCCCGTAGGTTAGTGCTGTGCCGAGCTGTGCTCTCGGAATCCGGAAATGTTTTGGCGCGTTGGGAACAGGGGATCGGGGGGAGGGGAGCAGGGATTCGACGAGTACGGGAGGACAGCACGGGGAGCGGCCTTTTTATAGACCCGGACGAGGAGCCTGCACTGGCCATTTTGGGCGCCGGGACCCCGACGGCCCGGCGATGGCACCATGATTTGGATTAGTATATTTGACGAGCTGGACGGGTTTTATTTTTATTGTTAGGTAAACCGTACAAGCAGTACTGAATTTTATCCATTTTTATCCATAGTACAACTTTCTCGTTTCTACTGTCAACGTAATGATCTTTAAGGCTTCGTATGTGTATAAATATTTTCACAAACAAACTCGTCATACATGTCAGCAAACCGCAATTATGCGACAAGTTATGTTATGAAAATGGACAGAACAACCGATATATAGCCAAACAATAAGATAATATATGGCGATTTATGTGCTAATAAGATAGCGTCCCAACTAAGATTTTTATTTTTTTCGTGAATACGTACAAGTGTGTATCTTTGTATTAGAAGAAAAGAGTTTTATAACACAAGAAACCACTTTGTATTAAAAGAAAAGAGTTTTATAACACGAGAAGCCGTTACCGGTGGGAGATACAATCAAGTGCCACATCTTTAACAAAACGTACTACACATCAATGCCACAATGCGTTGATGCTATCCACGCGCTAGGCTTCAAAGTCCATTCACCCTTGCCTTGATCCATTGATCCGCTTTCGCCTTAATTAGTTGCAACATGTCGGCACCGGATGAAGTTGTGTTTCGAAAGCAGCGAGTGTTGCGCTCTTTCTATATCATCCACCACACCAAAGCGAACACAGAGTGCATGCCGGAACATCATGTTGGGCTATCCCTCCACATGGAGGATGACTTTTGAGCCCAGCAAATCAGCCCAAAGAAGCACACAAGCCCAGTTCTTATGAGCCGTTGATCTTGTGTTTGAATCAATGACTGAGAATACTTCTTGGAAAACATAAAAGGAAGGAAACCCTAGCCTCCATCCTTATTGCATCAGATGAGAGAGAAGGGAAATCTGTCCAGATTTTGTCACTCTGAACAGGTCATCCTTGGTTGGATTGGCACCAAACTTGGTGAGCTCGTTCCTCACTTAGAGTACTTCGATCTTTTCAGTGGGTTTGAGGATTGGTTGAGCAAAGGTTCAGACTTGAGAGGGGTTTTGTCAGTTCGGGTCTGTGCAGTTTTAGAATAGAGCAATTTTGGTAGATGAATTATTTGAGGGGTCAAGCGGTGTCCGATTGAGCTGAAATTTGGTCAGTGGTTAGGGGACTCGTGGATTTATCTTCCTACCAAAATTTGTGCATGTTGGAGCTGTGGTTTGGGAGATATGAACTGATTACCAAGGTGGACATAATCTGTGTTTTTTCTGTTTGGCTGCTGTTGTTCCTCTCGTGAAGGTTGTGGTTGTAGCTGAAACTAGTTGTAACTAGTTGTGGTGTGTTGCTGCTGGTGTAATCCTCTAGATGCTCTAGAGAATACTCCTTGTACCCATTTGATTATAGTGGAAGTCTGGTTGGGACTGGACCGGTTGGTCCCGTGGTTTTTCCTTCTCACCTTGAGAAGGTTTTCCACGTAAATTGCTGTGTCTATTGTGCATTGTGTGATTGTTATTTCCGCTACAGATCTGGTGGTAGATGTTATCCTCATGATTCATCACAAGTTCAGAGATTAATTGTGCATTGGTTTTGCCTCTAATCCCAACATGTCATTCACCATTGAGATCCGATCTCATGCCGACTACGGTAGCTGAAGACCGAGCGCATGGAGCACGAAGAACCACACCTCCCTTGTGAAGGAGCAGGTGGTGATGATATGGTCAATGGATTCCTCGACCTAATCGCACAAGAAGCAATAGTCCCGGCAACGAAGATAATTTAAACTTTGATATTTTGATGAAAAAAGACGACATTGATAGAGCTATTAATATGCAACCAGGATATTGAAGCGAACTGCACAAGAACATATGGGCTATCGTATCAAGCTTGGGCCTAAATATATACTCTCTCTGTCTCCAAATAAGTATCATTCTTATAATTGCCGGCAATTATATATTAAAATATATTAACATTTATGCTAAGTAATTAATATTATAAAAAGATCTTTAAATCTAGTTTTGACATAAAAACATAAAATGACACTTATTTTGGGATGGAGGGAGTAACCCCGTATCATTACCATTAACCAATGGTGGAAGACGGCGAGGAAGGAGGAAGCCTAAATGTTGGAGCTACTCATGATGCTGGAGGAGGGTCTAGCACGATGGTGACAAGTATTAAACTATCTGTAATAGGATAGTTTTTGTGTTTGGAAATGGAATGGTTGCGATAATCTCGAAGATTATCTATTCGAAAATAGGGTGTCGTCTTTTGCCGACATAGAAGAGAGGAGAGAGCGTCTATTTTTTGGTGTTGTAGTTTTCTAGGGCTCATTTTATAAGTTGGCAGCCCAATGCAATATTATTTTAAGATTTTAATAGAAGCGGGGCCAAGGTCAAGTCTAAAAGAATCATGCGACGTAATATTTGTGCCAAAACTTTTATGAGATAAACGTTATGTCAAACTATTATTAATATTACTCCATTCATACTATTTTTAAGTTTGATCAAGTTTATATATTTTTTTAATATTTATTAACTACATATTATCAGATATATCATTAAATATATTTTCAAAGCGTATATATACCTATTGACACTATTGACACTTGTCTTCGTAAACTTTGACAAAGTTAAAATAATCTGACTTAAAATAAAGTTAAACCGCTCTTATTTTGGGACAGAGAAGCAAAAAATTATCTATGTACTCCATTTCAAATTATATTTTTTCTACATTCATAGGTTTTACAACGCACCTAGATATACATTTTTATCTAGATGTAACTTTGTATCTAGAAATGTCAAAACGCCTTGTAATTTGAAAGAGAGGGAGTATGTAGGTTACCGTGCTCCAAATGGACACTAGCTAGGAATTCATATGGTTTTCTGTTGGGTACCATCGAACGATACAAAAGTAGTAATTTATATTTCCTTTTGTTTTTGTCCATGATTCCTTTCCTTTCTTGTCTTTCTTGTTGGACATACCCGCTAGTTTTGTCTGATCTTGTTTCTGGTTGCATCAGTGAATGATGAGTTGTAGGTTACAAATGATCCAAAAAGAATCTTCCAACTCACTAAGTAGTGAAGCTTTTGTAAGTGAG
This sequence comes from Themeda triandra, assembly GCA_018135685.1. Lineage (NCBI taxonomy): Eukaryota > Viridiplantae > Streptophyta > Magnoliopsida > Poales > Poaceae > Themeda > Themeda triandra. Next base: position 388,628 of record JAENPR010000200.1, on the reverse strand, counting down.
CTGTAGGTTGTTTCTATTTGTGTCTCATCTGCTGAAGTGGAGCTAAGGCCATAATAAGCTTGGTGACTGGAGCTGAAGTGATACCCAGCTCTAGGAATATTTTGTATATCTATTGCTGATGATCGACCTCTGGGAATATTAAAATTTGCAGCTTTTCCTAAGATACAGAAATCTTTGCAGCTGAACTAAACTTGCTGCCAAATCTCTTGCAATATATAGCAGCAACAAACTAGTCGATTTAAGGCTCTATAAAGGGCGTTAACAGGGTCTCTACACCATAACGTCACAGATGAAGGTTTCCGCATAATATTTATCTCTGTTGGTGAGGGCTGAGGCTACTAAGCCAGAACTTGTTATTTTAATGCTGATACGGAGGAGCGTCCAACAAGGGGAGGAAGAGACTTTAAAGTTATGCATAAATCGGATTATTGTGTAGAGTTTCTTCAATTCTATTTCATTTCAAGAGGAATTTTACTCTTTAAAAAGTGGAATCTCAATTTTCTTAGCAATTAGCATTCACTTTTACGGCTTTATAATCTTATATGAGTGACATATGCTACCTGTGTTTAGTCCGTATGGTTTTTATGTTTCGAATTATTCAAGATGCCTGGTCTTGACCGTAAAAGGAAAAAAAAGAAAAAAGAAAGATCCCTGCTCATAGCCCCTGTCACTGTCGTACCTGGCAATCTTCTATGCTTCTTTACCTTTCATGGGAAAATCCACCTCCATTGTTTGCATTTGGTTAAGAGCCAATTGACAACTTAGGGTGTGTTTGGTTGGGCTTTTGGCTGTGGCTTTTGCCCCTAAAAACCAAAAGCTCAACCAAAGGGTCCAAAAGTCACCAGTTGCTTTTACCCAAAGCTGCTTTTACTCTAGTACAAAATTGAAAGCACCTCCACCGCTGCTTTTCCCTGCTTTTGGGACAAATATTTACCCACCTGCCACTCGTTATGAACTTACCGCTTTGTTTTTTTTTCTATTATGTTTTTTCCGACGCCGGTTCCGTTCGCCCGAGCTCGTTCAACTCCCGTCCCCAGGCCACCGCACCGCCATGGCTCACCGCCGCCTGCCCTCGCCGCGCCGCCCCTCTCTCTCTCTGGCTCTCCCTCCCTGGTAGATCTAGCGCGAGCATCGCTGGCCCGCTACCCCTCCGTCTCCGGCGGTTCCTCCCCCGTGAATCGGCGAGCGGGCGCGCGGCCTCATCCCCGGCGCCGGCAGGTGGGCGCAGCAGCGAGCAAGCGCGCGGCCCCTTCCTTTCCCTGCGCGAGCAGGCGTGGCGACAGCCGGCGAGGCCCTGCCTCCGGTGACTCCCCACGGCGGCGACGGGAGCTCCTTCCGCGCGGGCTCCAGGCAACGCCATCGGGCCGGACCTCCGCCGCCGCCCACAGTTCCTCGCCGTCCCGGGCACAGGCGAGCGCGGCCTAGGGGCCTTCTCGCGCGCTCGCCGACTCCTGCCCGACCTGCGCAGCTGCGGCGGACGGGGACCCCCTCCCATCTCCGGAGTTCGAGCTCCAGCACGCCCGTGCACGCGGTGGGAGAAGAGAAGATAAGAGGCTGACCAGCGGGGCCCACATGTCAATGAGAGATGGATTCCAAAAGCCAAAGCTACTGAACCAAAGGGTCTTCTGATTGTCTCACAGCTGCTTTTACAAAGTTACTTTTTTAAAAGTCACAGCCCATAGCTGCTTTTGCAAAAGCCACAGCCCAACCACACACACCCTTAACCTCCATCCCAACGTAGTGTCCCATCAACATTTAACTTATCTTATTCAGCATATTTAAACAAAACAAAGGATTTTATTATTTTTCAATATTTCATCGAGTTGATAAAATAACTGTAAACCCACTTATGTTAAAAGGAAAGACCTAGCTTAATGGTGATAAAGTCTAAGGCTATAGTTTGTCACCCTGTACCCGAGAGAGAAACACTGTAACCATTTGCGTCAATTTTAATCCTCCATGAGCCAATGTTCACTACCGGAATCCGCTTCTTTGCCAAGTGCCAAGTGGTTTGCCTAGTGTTATTTTTCGGACACTCGGCAAAGAAGCTCTTTGCGGAGTGTTAAATAAAAACACTTGGCACTCGGCATTCGGCAAAGAGCCCTTGCGTATTATGAGCGTCTATGTTGTACTGTGCAATTTTCAAAGAGCCCTTTGCCGATAGCTCTTTTTCTAAGTGTCCTTTACCGAGTGTAGCACTTAGGAAATCCTTTGACGAGTGCAATATGGGCTTTAAGGAGCAAGTGGTTTACCTGCGAGCAAAAAGTTGACAGCCTACCTTTTCAGTTTTTCCCAAGCCACTACTTGCTTTGCCTCAAGACAAAAAATCCACCTAGAGCCTAACGCCTCATGTAAACATACGATTGAGAGCTCTCACACTCACTCCATCATCATCACCCCCATCCCATATGTTGCTATGGAATCTTCTAATATGCCTACGCTACCAGCCAGTGGTCAACCAAATACTAAAATTTCGTAGATCATGGGAAAGAGCCAGTGCCGGCCGGCAGTCCAGTTACCCACTGGCATCATGCATCTGCCTGCTATACCACAGCTTGTTGTCCGGCCGATCGAAAGCCAAAATATAAGTACCAGCAGTCCAGCACCAGCACAGCACGGAGACGTAACTCCGATGCTGACATGTGGCACCATGCATGGCTGCAAAGCTATAGCGCGGCCTTGTCGATCACACGCTGCGCAGCGGCTGCTGCTGGCCAGGTGCGCGCGTTCCGCCATTAGTAAACGGCAAAGCTCCGGCCGGAGCCGTCGCAGTCGCTGTCCGTGTGGTCCGGATGACCGAGTAGTGGTGGGTGGCAGTTGCAGTACAAATCAGGCAGCAGTGCGTCCAACTGGAACTGGGAGATTAAAACCTCGCATCGTTGCGAGGTCCTCGCATCGGGATTGGCGAGCCGGCCGGCCGGAGACGACAGCGCGGCCGGCTGCCGGTGACCGGGAGCCTTAGCTAGCTAGGGGCGAGGACGACGTCAGGCAATTATTTCACTCGGTTCGCCAAAAAGCGCAGCGCCGTCTCTTGCGCGCGGCCTGGTGTGGAGTACAGTGATGGGTTTTGTTGGGTTGATGGGCACTTGGGGGCTTGGGGCAGACGACGTCATGCCTGCCATTGTTTAAGGGTGGTGGCACTAGAGAAATGTTTGCTTCCGGCGTCGTCTTCTGGATGTCTGACTAGGCGTACAACGATGATTGGAGGATTAATAGATGGTTTTTTTGATGCTGACAGGGGCTAAATTCATTTGGTGGCCGCTCTTGCCCGTCGTCTTGCGGTTGTGGGATTAAATTAGGTTTTCCCAGTGAGCTGATCTCTGGGCTACTTTTCGAAGAAGAAGAAATGACCTTGATTGCTATATGTTCACTTGACTAGGTAAATCTTCCTCAACTTGTTGACTAGGGTCGTTGATTACAAGGGTGAAATCTAGCGATGTTTCTTTAAGTAGAATAGTGTTGCCGGCGCGCTCTCTCTCCCTCTGACCCTCTCTCAAGAAAGTAGAGCGTTCTTATTTGTTGCATTGCATTAGGAATTTGGGATACTTGGTACTTTAAATGCATCTTTCAATCCACCAGGTCTATCTGATTTTTTTTCAGAGACGGCTAACTAATAAAAGCAATTAAAACGCTCTCGGCGAGCTGTGTCCGAAATCCCAATTGCCTAATAACTGAGACACTACTACTCATCAACAATCTAGTAAATTCGAGCAGTTAAGATTTTGCATGTGTTTCCTGAAAGAAGTTCAGAAATCCCCCTGGTTACTTCTGTTGCAGACAAATCGCCATTGATATGCTACTTGCTCTGTTTCTTCTTAAACAAAAGATCAGAGAATAATAACCTTCCTTCAAAACAGAAGGGGACCGAGAAGAGAAATCTCAATCTATTCCAAGAAGAACCAAAGGGATAACATTCCCTAATTGGACCACCTGCTCCAGTCCAGCGCTGTGCCTGTGTCCAACCCCCATTCCAATTCCAGCTCCATCTGCCAACTTGAAGATGCTCGATGAGACAGCTTTCCAGTTTGGTTCTCAACTCTTACACTGTCTCTTTGTGGCATTCAGGAGCCCAAACCGGGTGGCATAAACCCCAGGGCCCTGCAGGCATATGCTCAGGCATGACCCGCCTTGCGATTACATCTGTGGTTACTAATTAAATAAACTACATGACTGCAACAAGCAATAAAGTGGTTTCTTGTCGCCTCTTGGCCTCTTGGGTCAGAAGGGCATCGAGAATCAAACGCTGATAACGTTAACATGCCGGGCGATGTGCCATCAGCGAAAGCGGAGTTGATGATAAACTAAAGCCGCAAAAAAGGAAAACTGATTTGCAATTTTTTAGCTTCTGGTGGTGATGCAGATGCATGCTTCGGTAAGCGAAGGTAAGAATAAAACCATTGCTTGTGGTGGTTGTGGAACCGACCCATGAATTCAACGGCATCCATCCGGGCGACCAAAATGTTTATAATCCTGCGACCAGCCTAATTTGACATCAGCTCATGGAGTTCGCTTGCAACTTTCAGCTAACCCTCACCTGAAGCCAGTTCCCGAGATCGAGCACACACAGTGGATTCGGACTCAAAGGGTTTGATCATGGTGGCTTCACAACACTTGGCTAAGATTATCTTCTCTGGGGCACATGAGCGGTATTCTTCTAGTCTTCAAAATGATAGAGTATGCCTAGAGTTTGCTATGGAAATTTTCGCCAAGCATGGATAATCGTCGCTAAAAAGGCTTAGCGCTTAGCATCTAATCAAATTTCTTTTTGTTTGGTTCCGCTTTTTGAGAACTTAAAAAACAAAAGAGAGTGGATTTGTAATAAGAATTGATTATGTGCAAAACTCTTGCAGAGATCGGAATAAAAAAATACTTTTTCTAAAAAATTGCCTAGAGTTTCCTATTATTTGGTTGAGGATGGAAGTTATTTTTGAATCTTCATGTCAACTCAATGTATTTTGATTGAAAAAGTAATAAAGATTTGTTTTATCAAGAAAAAAACTACGCAACATCATTCAAGCAACTACTATGATGCATCCAAAACTGATGCTACATCTGGTCAAACTACCTAGGAGTAGCCTCTATGTATGCACCCTCAAATATAAACGTTATCATTATCTAAAAAAAATCTAAACGTTATATCATGACAAGAAAACTCTTATTAAGTTACTTGTTAGGTGTATGCTTAGGGCCCTGATCACCTAATCATGAGGCTGTTTTAATCCTTGTGCTAAGTAGTGGCAGGCAACTAAACAATATTGAATCATGATGAGCTCTTGGCCTTTCCTCGAGAAGCATCCACCACAACGAGCTCTCGTCATCGAAAAAGTGTTTTGGTGTCCCTACTCTCCACCCACATATTTTTGAATTGTCCTTTTTTGTGAAAGTCTCCATCGCAAAAAATGTTGGTTGCAGTTCGGAGCCTATAGAACTGAAGCACTTTGGATCTGTAAGCAGCTGACCACAACCAGGAAACTTAGTTTACTTCTCCCTGCGGAAAGGAGCGTCAAGTACAGTTTTAGAATCATAGGATGCTAGGTCATTCAGCTTTCAGCCTCTATTTTGTTTTCTACAACCAGTAAGAGGGCGTCAACGGTCCAATCAATTATAGAGCATGATGAGAAAGCACTACTCTTTCTTGGATAATTAAATCACATGTACTAATTTCATTTTGATTTAAATAACTGGGGCAGGTACTTGTAACTTCTAAGCACTTCTTATAAAGAAAAAAATGTAGCAGACAACATATGTTGATGTTTAGTCGCGATATGAGCAGTTTGTCATTGGTTTATTGTTTGTTGTAAGGTATGCGCCTGATAAAACCAAAGTAAGATGTCAGTGCTTTATACAATAATCGTAGCGCATTTCATATGTAATTATAAATTGTACTACCTAAGTTCCAGATTATAAGATGTTTGGAACTTTTAGATACATTGATTTTGCTATGTATCCAGACTTAGTGTATGTCATCAAGTGTACAGAAAAAACTATGTCTTTAGAAAAGTCTAAATGTCTTATAATTTAGAATGGAGAGTGTATATACATCCACCCACTGCAAGTAGTGCTTGCTCAATGCTTATTGATTACCCAACTCGCCTCACGGTGGAAAGATACATCAACGTCTTTGATCGATTATTTTATTGCCATTACATCACAAGCACATGATAAATTAGCTACTTGATGCTAAAAAATAAACCTCTCTGCTTTCTAAATTATAAAATTATTTTGGCTTTTCTAGATACATATGTACTTAGATATATCTAGATACATAGTTAAAAATTGTATCTAGAAAACCTAAAACGGCTTATCTATATCTCCTATATAGACAAACCCTATTAGCTAATTCTCTCAACATGCAAGCTATCCAACAAGGCAATCCACTATCACATCCACTAAGCAAAATTTAATGCAAGTTGGCCACCTAGACAATGCACTACCATATACAATTAAAATCCACTAGCACATGCAACTATAATATCATGTTGGCAAGACTAATTTATTTACCACGTCATTATACCATAGAATCCAATAATTCGCAATTTTCGCAGCAACGCGCGGAGAATTTGCCTAGTACTTTAGAACGGAGGGAGTACAAAAGATTGGCAATCATACATGTCAATTAATACTTTCCATGTTCAACCATTAATAGGAAAAATCATATTCAGTCTAGTGATTGCATCAAAGATGTTGAACTTAATGCTAGGCAAACTAGAGTAAGACAATTTGCTGACATAACTGCAATGTGTCTTTGGATAACCTTGCATCTTGGTGGAGGGTATGACATAAGCTCCTTAGTCCTTAGTGACATAATAGTTTTCAAATGTATTATGAGTAGTTTCTTACTCTAAGAAGCGAAACAGGTAAATACATTTTTCTGCTTTGTGGTTTCAGTAGTTGGGTGTTTGTAATAACTATTTCTAGGAAATGAGCATAGCTCAACTACTTGGATGGAAGGGGGCATCCTCCAGGCTCAATTCCACTCTTGGCTTAAATTTAGGTGTTCAATTCTCTTGTTAACGAAAATTAGCGCAATTTCTCGTAAGTTGCATCTCGTTTTTAGTCACACTGCTGAATATCTTAATGCAAAATCACTAGTTTAAATAGTGCACACAGATGACATGTCAACTTGTGCCCTTTTCTAAATTCTCGTCTAGATACATGAAGTGTTTGTTTCTCCAATGAATGTTGCGTATGTTTTGAGAACTTATATTTGAGTGATGCATAAATATGAACATTATGTATACAGATCTTTTTTTCTCTCGAACATGCATGAGTACTGCAAGACTTACGTGGACTTTGATGTTGAAGAGAATGAACTGTGAACTTCCATGCTAAATGAATGCATTGTGGATTGAAATATAATGAGCTATATAATTAGCACGGAACATTAATGAATGTAGTTTTAAAAATGCAATGTAAATTTTACACTAACCCTCTATAGCATCTGAATTTTACATAACATGGCTCTAGCAAGTACTCTTGGTTATTGAGAACATCTAGTAATTCAAATAAAGCCACATTGTCCAATTAGGAAGAGACGAAGGCCAATTGGGTGTGATAGCTAGAGGCACCCAAACCCACATTTGTGATTGTCATCCCTACAATTGCTATCATTCAAGCATGCATAATACAAGATCCTAAGTTGCATGCAATGATCAGCTCAATCTAAAAGCTTAAACTCGTGAGGAAAATAACTAAGATTGTAATACAGGCACCCAGACCCACATATGGGATTGTCATCCCTACAATTGCTATGATTCAAGCATGAATACTACGAGATCCTATTGAGTTGCATATGCAATGACCAGTTCAATCTAAAATCTTATAATCCAGTGAGAAAGGATGGTGGGTAATTCATTTGCAATTCAACACTTATTGCTTATATATATGCAGGTTACTTAGGAAAAATACAAGTCATGTATAGTTAATTTACTTAATGGTTGTCTGCTAAGCCTTGAACTAAAGCCCTCGGCTACTAGCACTAATACCTTTATTCTAGAATTACATGGTACACAACACTTATGAGTAAGGCCGGTAAATCCTATAACTACATAGTACACAACAAGCACGCATAACACCGGTAAATGCTAGGAAAATCCTAGGAAAAGGTGTGGGCAACAGAATTTGAACCCTGGTGGGTAGCATCTCACTGGTCCATCCTACCATTGGTCTACAAACCCATTCGCTACTATCATCGATACTTAAGCTAGTTTTGAACGATTATAATGACCTAACACTTTTTTTATGACCAACTCTATGCACTTCTAGAAGAAATATGATCGTGCATACTATCTCCAATTTTGCAAAGAGCCATGTTTTGGTTTTGACCTAAGTTAGTATCCTATATTTGACCAAGTTATATAGAAGATATTATCAAAAACTATAGCACCAAATATATTTATTATAACAATATTTTCCATGATAAATCTAATAATATTTACTTGCTATCATAAATATTGGTATTTTGCCATTTTGTGCTAATTTAATCAAATTTGAGATAGTATGACTTAAATAAAATTAGTGACACTTTTTACACGGTGGAGGAGGTAGTATTATAAGAAACCTAACACATTTGTAATGACCTCGGAACCAAGCAATCTAGCAACACAAATATATCAGAAAAATTATTTTTAGTTGGGCCAAACGCGGAGGAAGATATCAAGCGCCGCCATGGCTGGGGTGGAGGACAGCGAGCTCTGCCATGGCCGAGGTTGAGGTGGACGGACTCTGTCAGCAGCCCCATCTTCTTTCACGGCGGTGGTGCCCCCTCTACTTCCTTGGGCCTGCCTTCCCCTGCCTCCAACAGTAATGAGCAGCGCCGCCACTCCCTGCATCCTCCACTAGCTAGCAGCACTGCTCTCCCCTGCCTCCTTCGCCAGCGAGGCATGTCGGTCCTTCCTGCCCTCGGCAAGGTGTGTCGCCGCTCTCTTCTTTTTTTTCTTTTCAATTCCATGGATGCGTGCATCCAAATAGGAAATCGGATTTGATTCTTTAGAGGGTTCCAAAAGTCAATGCAATAGCCATTCAAACAATGTAATTGAATTGTAGCCCAATACAATGTCATGGCTGATTTAGTATTGGAGCCAATTCAATGCAAAGCCCTCCAATATCGACATCCAAACGGTCACTCCAGTTAGACTGAAATTGTAGCTTCTAGAAGCATAGATAGTGCTTTCTTCAAGGAACCACGAGTAATTTTATTTCCTCTTCTTGGTTGTTAACTATGGATATGTGCTTATTTTTCAGGGAATATCTAATCCATTGCCACTCGGGGTGGGGGGGGGGGGGGGGGTGAGTGGCAATACTTTTGCCACTATGTGACACAATCAAATGTGAGAGGGATGAAGTGGTCGCATGCAGTGGCAAAAAATCAAATGACCCATTTTTCACAGTAGCGCAATGAAAATCGAATGAAACCGCATCATATAGAATAAGCAATAAATTGCATGCATATTTCATATTTTCTATATTCTTTTTTGTCATTATCATAAGAACACGATATATTAGCTACTCCCTCTGTTTCAAATTACAAGTCATTTTAACTTTTTTGTTGAGTCAACAAAGCATGTCAATTATAGAGAAAATTATAGAGTTTTATGACATCGGGTAAATATCCTATGAAAATATAATTAGTAAAGAATCTAATAGTTGTTGTTTGATACATAAATGTTATTATGTAAATTTGGTCAAACTTGAGATGCTCTGATCTCTAAAAGGTTTTTTTTTTTTTTTTTTTTTTTTTTTTTTCTACGATGGATCTCTAAAAGGTTAGAATGGCTTATAACTTGGGATGGAGGAGTACTTGATAATATCAGGTAAAGAAAAAAATTTGCATCCTTGTTTGAGTTAGTAATAACTTAGTATTGTAAAATGGTACTCGCTTGCTAAGCCAATCCTTTATAATAATTGAATGTGTTTCATGCCATCCTTGCTCAACAATAACTAACATGAAAAATGCATATTCATTGTTCGCAACAAAACAAAAGGTCAACATTAGTTTCTGATCCTTTCGTATCAAGGATTTTGAACTTTGCGCTAACCAAACTGAAGGACATGACCGAAAATTTGCTTCCGGATAACCCATACATCTTGGTGGCCGGGGGACACCTGCTCCTTAGTGACAAAACAGTTTTCAAATGTAAGTTTGTTAACAACAGGCAAGGCAGTAGTACTCTATGCTGCGCTGGCAAATACATTTCCATTGACCTCAAAAGCAAGTGCAGTGTATGTAACATCAGTAGTAGTAGGATACAACACAAGGGACGACACAGAGAAGGAATTATACTTGATTTGGAAGCGTGGAGCTTCCTTTTTCCGATATAATTGTGGCGAATCAAAAGATTCTTGTGAACAATGTTTTGATTAAGGGTAGTTTAGAACCCCCAGACAAATCTATGAGTCAAGGTGGCTCCATTCCAATGGTTTATGGCTTGGGCAGTTGATGGTTTTTGTAGCCACTATTGCTGAGTGCTGATGATGCTTCGTGTCCCTTGGCAAGGGACCATACATATCCTAATGCAAAATTCAACTGGGTTTAAGTACTCGTATCGCTCGAACGACATGCCAACAACCCGTGCCATTGCTCCAACCATTGTCGAGATACATGGAGCGTTTGTTTTGTTTTTCTGAAGATTGAAATTTAAACCTGCCGTTTGCAACTTGCAAAATTTAAATCTCCCTGCCAGATCATCACTCACGATGAGTCACGAGTTGTGTCCGGATACCAAACTCGCCTTCCTGTTCACACAGTGACAGGGTCCCGGGCAGCCGCAGCTCCGTCCATGCTGAGGTCACACAGGGCATGCTCGTGCTCGTCGGTTTCTGAATACTGAATGGTGTAGTTATGGGCGGCTAACAGAAGCAGTACACAAAGGAAACCCGTGTTCTGAAGTGCGTGCAGTGCAGAACAGAGCGAGTTATTTTTTCTGTGGCGTGTGTTTTTCTGTGGCATGTGAAATCCGAGGATCCACTGACCACACGGTCGTGTCTCGTATACTAGTAGTCTACTAGTCTCACATGATCGCCTAGCTACTCCCGTCAACCGTAGCCGCCCCACAAACATCTTGTAAGTTCACCATTCAGTATTCAGAAACCGACGACGACCTGCACGCAATTCAGAACACGGGTTTCCTATTGTGTGTTTGTGTACTGCTTCTGATCAGGAATCAGAGATTATAGTATGGTCTATAGTAAGTATAGGAGTAATAACCAAATGGTTAAGGTAACACGGGAACCTTTTAAACGTGGATGCTAAGCGCAATACGTGGATCGGACGCTCACGGACTCTGCAGCATACAGAGACTGTAGATATCTGCTTCAGAACACGGTCCGGATCTATGATATTGTCCTGGGGCATACTGTATACATTATGAGATGACAAGAAGATGACCACTAATCAAGTCGCTAAGCACGAAAGCCTATACTAAACGTGGATGTCTCATTGCCCTGATGCATTGCACATGCCTGAGACGAGAGGGTGACGTACAATCTCTCTTCAGGTTCCGGTTGCGAGGAATCAGACCAGAAACCGCGGCCTGTAATCAGATGGCTACACTAAAAAACCTTGTAGACGCGGTTGGTGAACTGTGGGCAGCAGTTCTCGACGGCAGTGCTCGATCCTTGCACGAGGAAGAAGTACCTACGGCTACGGGAATCATGTGATCAAATAAACAAAAGGGACTTGCTAAAATCTAGTCGCCTGGGTTTTTTGAAAAAACCCAGGCGACATCCTGGATAGTTGGATTAAGATCCAAGGGCCAGATCTGTTTTCTGTGCATGCACGCTGTCACTGTGTACAAACGGGTCCGCGAATTACACCCGTAAATCAACCCAGCCGGATACCGGGCCCGCCAAACCTTAACGGGCACAAGATCCAAAACCCGCTAACTGAGTGTGTGCTCATTTGGGCCAGAATTGAACTATTGGCCCAATAGGCATACTTACAAGCTTACTACCAAATTAACAACTCTGCCACAAATCGAAATTAACATAGTAGAATTTCTATTCTATGGCTGCAAAAATGCTTAACAAATTTGATATTCAAAAATTACAAAACAAGAATATGAAAATTGCACTTTTCGAATAGTGCAAATACTACATGTTTTAAAATGTTTTTTCTGTTCTCTCGCCACTTCAATCACCTCTCTACTGCCTATCATAACCTCAGCAACAGCCGGCCACTACCATCTCCATCTGCAACCATGCATGTTACTATGTTACAGACAATATAGAGGACTTGTGTCCATCTTCAATTACTACTCTACCAGTAAACCTTTGTATATGTATATACTTGCTCCGATTTGCTTGTGCACAAGGACCACAATCAAGCTAAGGCGTCATCAACAAATTAAAGTATGTACCCTCATTGTCTGATGGAGTGTAAATAGAGCGCCTTGCACATTGCTGCTGCTATTGGCTTGTTGGCTGAAACAATAAACCAAAAAAAAAACACAATGTCACAGAGTTGAAGTACTTTGAGAGCATTAATTGTATTCCACTCAGGATGCTGGCCTGGACTAACAAGATTGCTGCTCGGGATCACTAATTTCAACTCAGGTATAAGCTTAGGCCACAAGTTATCCTTGATAAAATCTTTTTCAACAACATGGCAGAACTATTCAGAGGATATTGTAAGCCCTAATTAAAGCAACCTTAAATAAAACTTACAAAAGAGGGCCCTAACCACAAGGTTCTTGATGAGGGATATAAGAGGACTTACAACTTTAATCAAAACATGAAGAATTGCAAGTTGGTCACAGAACTCCTAAAGCACAGACAAAGAAATCCACCAAGAACAATTTTGATGCCTCCACCTGAAACCCACAAGAACAATTTAAACTAACAAAGCTATAAGTTATTTGTGAATCCAACCAAGAAATAGAGAACTTTCAGCAAATTATATGCACCGTAGGCACATGTCGAAAGAAGCATAATATAAAAATTGAATTCCCTTTAGTGGACCAATTTTCTACCAAGAACAACACAATTACAAAATGACATGGACAATGGACAATTTTTTTTCTATGAAATGACAATAGACAAATTTTTCTACCTAGAACGGCACAATTACAAAATTACAATGGACAATGGACAATTTTTTCTATGGAAGGACAATAGACAATTTTCTTTCAAGAATGAAACAATTACAAAATGACAATGGACAATGGACAATTTTTTCTATGAAATGACAATAGACAAATTTTTCTACCTAAAACGGCACAATTACAAAACTACAATGGACAATGGACAATTTTTTTCTATGGAAGGACAATAGACAAAATTTTCTATCTAGAACGGCACAATTGCAAAATTACAATGGCCAATGGACATTTTTTTCTATGGAAGGACAATAGACAAAATTTTCTACCTAGAACGGCACAATTACAAAATTACAATGGACAATGGACAATTTTTTCTATAGAAGGACAATAGACAAAATTTTCTTCCAAGAACGACACAATTACGAAATGACAATGGACAATGGACAATTTTTTTCTATGAAATGACAATAGACAAATTTTTCTACCTAAAACAGCACAATTACAAAACTACAATGGACAATGGACAATTTTTTTCTATGGAAGGACAATAGACAAAATTTTCTCCCAAGAACGACACAATTACAAAATGACAATGGACAATGGACAATGACAAAAAATAGGTGTGGGCTAGCAAGGTGTGTTACCACAAATCACAAGGGCAGAAGAATGGAACAAGGGATATTGCACATGAAAACTACCATAATTGCAGTAATCCAAATTAGCAATTTATTGCAAATAAAAGTGCAATCTAGAAATAGGGGTATAGTAGTAGCCGCAAGTTAGGTGTGGCGAGCCTTGGCAAGGAACCGGAACCAAACACCCCCATAGGTACTAACTAGTACGATTCAAAGGAGGTGCATTAGCAGCCTATGAACCTATGATTGGTTTACCTAGAAAATCATAATTGGTATTTTAGAAAAACAAACAAACAAACAAAACAGCTAGCACTTTGTATGGTTGATAGACTCCCGAGATAGAGGCGATACAGATACACCACAAACCAAAAGCTCCAAAACTGAATTGAACTTTCTAAACCTACTGCTGATCCATTAGAAAAGGAACAAAGCTACCTATTGCTGAACCTACAGCATGCTTGATGCCTATGTATATTAAGCATTTTTGTACACATAAATAATTGAACATCCCAGTTGTTCTAAAAAACTACAAAGATCATGTAAGTAACAGACACCTCAAAAAAATGCTCACCCTAGTAGAATTATCTACTAAGTTCATCAAAGTTCCAATAGCTATTTGATTATTGACCATCATCTGCATGTTTCCTGGCAACAAGAGAACCACAAAACAATAAGTTTCTTTCTAATAACTATATTCTTTGGCAACAAACTCAAAGAAGATTTAGAAACTGTATAAATTCCTCGACCCACAAGAAAACTTATTCATAAAACAGTAAGTTTCTTTCTAACAACTGAAGCAAAGGCAAAGCATCACATTTAGAATCTTCCACACCAATTACAATAGCTGAATCAAGTTTCACAGACTGAATTAGGTACCATTAGGTCCTCACAGCAAAAGTTTGCTAACATATTACGCTCCTTGTCAATAATTTTCATCATGTGTCAAGTAACTATCATCCTAAACCTAAATGTGCTAGTTATCACTATTGACTTAACAGAATTACAAGAAAAAAGCTTAAGAAGGACAGATCACAACAACCTCACCAAATAAAATCAAGTTACAAAGATCCATATAATGCGATGAATTGGATCGGTAGCGCAGTTGCCAAGCACACACAACCTAGCATTTTCAATTCATTCACACTAGTAGCTATCAGGAATCGAAAGAAAGGAAGCACGCCTAGTGCATGCCATGTAATATTTTACTTCAAAGCATTATCAAAAGTACCATATGTGATATCCCAATGCAAGAGAAATCCAATGAATATATATGTGATTTCAGTTTTTCATGTTTCCAATACAAGATTTCTGAACATTTGTTTTTCCTGACTAATGAAATGTATAAAGGAAAACAAAATGGAAAAGTTATAGTTAAAGACCGGATATTGCACATTAAAAACAACAAAATTGCAGTGATCTTAGTATGCAGTTTACTACATATAAATGTGCAATCAAGAAATGGTTATTAACAAGTAAGATGCTAATCAACCATGCAAAGCATATGTAGTCGGGAAAAAAACAAAATAGAGACAAAAAAAGGATAGTAAAACACCTTATCAGGAAGAGAAAGTCAGAATAGTGCTTATGTTTGGTTATACAGAGGCACCAATTATCTGCTCCATATAAATAATATGGCCAGAGGTAAATTAGTGTAGCAGCCTGCACAGATTTTAAAAATCTATTGCCAACTAAGTAGCATGATGTATGTTCATCAGACCCTTCTGTCTGAATGGATAGCTAAACAGAGTAGAGAATTAGTTGAAAGAAAAACAACCAAAAAACCACAAAGAGGGTAATGGTGTGCCCAAGGGAAATTCGACATGACAGAAGCATCACCTTCTAGAAGACCAAGCTACTGGATCATATCCACTCAATGTCATATCCACTCAATGTCTTGAAACTGGCCCAATCTCCTGCAAAGAGTCGGCATATTCAGATGCACTGATGACCACCATAGCCCATGAAAATGAAAAAAAAAGCTGAATTGCAATATTAAAAAAACATGCTAAATGCTTAGTGTTTCTTGACAACCTTCATCAAGTGTACTTGTGCAAAGAATGAAAATTACTATTACTACAAATAAAAGTGATAAAGAGAAACAATCTTAAAAAGAGTTAAAACACAGAGGATAAGTATTGTCCCCAAAGTATAAACAGGGTAGCACCTCCAATAGACTAATATGTATTTGGACCTGAAAATAGTGTGTACTGAAACTTACAACATCTTAGTGTGAAAGTGTCAACATGGCCACAACTTAATTTGAGCACAGAGAGAGACTAATCTAGGGAAAGTAGGAGGCACCAAAAGCAAAAGGCCTGGAAAACAAGAGGTGTGTGTTGGAAAGCACTTTCCAACATGCAGGTTGCATACACATATCCATAGACGACAAAGTCCAAATATTATCAGTTACAATTGCCAACATTGCCAACTGAAAGCAATAGGACTTTTTTTTGCAAACCAAAGAACAAAACAATTATAATTTAATAGTTTCAAGCAATCAAGCTAAAGCCTAAAGGATGTTCTACTGAACCCCAATCAGGAGTTCATGACATAAGTTGCATATAAATGGAGTGAGAAGCATCGCCTAGCATTGGACATTGAACATGGGCATCTCAGAAAGTTCATGCTACAGTGGACTCCAGCTCGAGCAATCTAGAAGAGTGTTGAGCCGAAAACTGAAAATCAATCTGTAAATACATGCAATCATCCCACCAAGATAGTATAATAGCTGGACACTAAAATCAGTAGACATAGGACATAATGATTTAATTCAACAATGGCTGGGAAAAAATTAAAATCAACACTAGTACTAGTTAACAGGCTAGAGCACATAGTTTCAAAGTTTAGTTAATTTCTAGGTGAAGGCCAGAGATCCAAGAATTTAGTACTAACAACACAGTAATGCACTCAGCAACTACAAATTTCTGCAGTACAATATCCCCCCTTTAACTCCTCACAGGAACAAAGTGGAATACCTAAATTATTTTGAGGAGGTTACAGGTAAAATATCAGGCATGCAGACTGATAATTCTCTCACAGCAAGCATAGATGCATCAAGACAAAAAAAAAAAAGGAAAAGTTGACCTGACATCACAATGACTGGATATGATGATGCAAACCATGTCTAACTATATACAGACTATCCTCTAATTTGTGACTGGTAGTCTATCCAGAATAATTGAACTGAATGTCGAGACTATATCCTCTATTTTATGATCTGTAAGGCATTATGTTAAAAAATGATCTATAAGGCAAGTGATACTTGCTATAAAGATCAAGCCACTTGCTTCGTGTATACTAGGTAACTGGAGGCAAGTGAAACATGACCTACAAAGCTGATTAGCATCCACCAGATTACATAATACATATTGGTTTAAGCTAACACTAAAGTACCTACAGAATTGATCAGTAAGCACCTACAGAGCTAATTAGTAAGCACCTCTCTGCTAGCATTTCTGAAAGGGTTGAAGTACAGAACAAATCAAAACCAACAAAAGTATGCCCTCTTGGTGCTAGAAGATTGAACCGACCAATCAAACAAATCGATTTGTGTTCGTGAAATCAACAACCCAAGTAGGGCACCCACCAACAAATCGATCTGTGTAGAAAATGGATCCTTGCAGACAATTAGAAAAAATCGATCTGCCTAGGGCATCCACCAACAAGGTTTGGCCGTCTACATCAACAAATCATCCACCAGCAGCCTAAGTAGGGCATCCACCAGTTCGCCTCTCCCTGTTTCGTGTAGGAAATGGGATCGAGGAAATGGGATTGACTACACATATGAGCGAGACAGAGCAAAAACGAGGAAGGAGATGCAGCGAGGCAAATACCCGAGCGTGTTACCGGAAGACCTTCAATGGCATGCCGCGACGGGGATGGGGACGACCGTGGGAGCCGCCGCCGCTGGGGATGACCGCCCCCCGCACACTGCTCCGCCGCCGCGCACGCTGGTCCACTGATGCTGTTGCACGTGCACCGGCCCCTCCTCCGCCGCACCTCCATCGGGGCCACTTGGGTGCTGAACCGGAGGGGAACGGGATGCACCGCAGCCGGTGCTCCACGCGCGGTGGGAACCTGCCTGCGAGCCGGAGGCGGAGGAGACAAAGGAGCAGCCCGGATCGGGATTGGGAGAGGAGAGAGAGTGGGAATGACGAGAGAGGAGTAGGTGGTCGAGCAGGGCGGCGGTCTTTAGCGGGTGTATTCTCAGACCCGTTACAGTGTGTTGGCTCCGCTCGTGCCCGACGCGTCGCCTACGCTCGCCCCCGCGCACGCCGCGTGTCGCCTGTACAATGGCCAGAAATCCAGGCGACGACAAAATAGAATTATTGTAAACAAAATCCTGAACAAAAGATTCCCGTGCCTTTGTTCAAAAACTTTTTGAGTGAAATGCACCACAGGCCCCTGGACTTTGGTCACTGTGTCAAATAGGCCTCTGGACTTCGAAAATGGCCATCTGGCCCCTTGAACTTTCAGCCTGGTTCACCGGAGGCCCAAACCACCATTGTCAGTGGTTTTGACCTACGTGGACTGATTTTGTCAGTGGCATTTTTGCATTTAGCCCCTGAACCCTTCCCCTCATTCTTTGCAGCACCGTCAAAAATTCGAGAGAAGAAAAAAAAAAAGATCCAATCCACCGCAACCAGCAAAGTAAACAAATCCCGTCGTGTAAGCGTAGTAACTCTGAAGACGAATCGATGGGCCTGTCCTACACGAGCATCATCAATGGTTGCATGCTCGCGAGACGGTCCAGTTGGCCTGGTGCCTGGCCCAGTGCGTCATGGCAGTGTAGTTCTTCCAGTCGTCCAGCACGGTCCTTGATCTTGTTGCGCAGGCCGACGCAGCAGTTGGCGTGCATGGTGCAGACCTTGCCGAGGTCCTTGCCGTAGCTGCTGGAGCCGGCGACGAAGGCTGGGTCGATGTACTGCAGCCGCAGGCCGAGGTCGGCGGCGACCTTCTTGATGGCGTTGAACACCGACTGCTCATTCTTCCCCAGTTCCCCGGGAACCTCTCCCTCGCGGCGTGCCACGCCGCCGTCATGGTGATCGTCCGGTTGTTCGGCCGCACGTAGAAGAAGCCCGTGTTGGGGAAGTTGTCACGTTGTTGTCGGGGTCGCCGAAGAACACGTCGCTGGAGACGCTCATGTCCGCGTACGCCGTCACGTGCTTCAGCGGATTCCGGAACCAGCACCTCCACGTCGGCGAAGAGGAAGGCGTAGCCGAGCTGGAGCACGCGGCGCTGGAGCTTGAGCTTGCTCCAGACGAGCTCGAGGTAGTCCTTGGAGTTGGAGAGGAAGAACTTGACGGAAGTATTTGGCGGCAGCACACAGCAGGGCGGCACAGCTCGTGAAGAACTCGTATACTACTACTTACTACAATGCATATGCAATACATACATACATGAAGATACTTACAAGTTTTGCTTACAAGTTTTGACGCCTGGCATCGCTCTCATGCTGACGTTTTATACAAAGCCATTGGCCGGCTTGTGTCGGATTGGCTCAAACCCAGTTCGGTCCGGAGATCAGCACATTGCTGTTGCCGTCTTGCGAGTCCTGGTTCCGCGACGCAGTGCGGCGTCTCTGTCTTGCAAGAAGAATGAGAGGGAAGGAGTCCAAGGGGGATACATGTAAAAATGCCGCTGATAAAACCAGTCCACGTAGGTCAAAACTGCTAACAAAAGTGGTTTGGGCCTCCGGTGAACCAGGCTGAAAGTTCAAGGGGCCAGATGGCCATTTTCGAAGTCCAGGGGCCTATTTGACACAGCGACCAAAGTCCAGAGGCCTATGGTGCATTTCACTATTTATTTTTCTGCCTGCCTAGTGTTAAGTACTACATAAGATTATTTTTTTGAGAAACGTGATAAGTATTTTTTTTAAAAAAAATCGGAACGTGTTAACAGGTACTTGAGTGCCTGCCATAGAGTGCAGTGTTGGGATGGGACTTATCCATGGGTCGGGCCTTCGTGGCGCAAGACTGCAAAGTGCGCTCCGTATGTTCCTAAAGCCCACACACAGTTCGGCCCACGTAAAGGCGAAAGGCCGCGCAAGCCCATGACTTGGCAGCGCGTAGCCCAAAGCATACGTGGCCGAAGCATGACGCCAGTTCACAAAGCCAAGGGATAACTGGCTTGCTGCCCTGTCAAAGTCTCAAAGACAGAGATAGCAAGAACCTCCGCGAAGCCTTTTCTTTGAATGCCCGTTTGCTGTGGAGTGTTGGAACTCAATTAATTTCACCTGGGATACTAGTTGCCACTGGTGGAGCGATTAGCAATGGCAAATAATATACATAATCTGAAATTCTTTACTGAAGCTACTGTCATTGCTGCAGGGAGCTTTACAAAACTTCGAAATGACAAGATCTTTCAGAGGAGACAGCCGACCCCTGATATTTGGCTAGCTAATTTCAAAAATCAATGTTTGTTACAATCGGTTAGATTTAGAGATGATCATAAATCATCCTTTTGCTTTTGGCTATATGCTTTTAGTTAATTCAGGTTTGTATTCCTTTGGACTCCCATTTAATTTTAATACAAATTCATACTGTCGGGAACCTCCGAGAAGGAAGCTTGCTGCTGCTGGGGCCTGGGCCTGGGTGTGTTTCCAGTTCCAGCTGCGAAGTCGGCTGTGGAATCCACTAAAAATATTGGCTGTGGACTGACAGCAGTCTGACACGGGGACGCCGCGCTGGCGATGGACTGAATAGCTGATGGAGCGCTCACTTTCCAGGAGGCTGGAGCAGCATTTCCGCTTGCGCTTGGCTTCCTTGGCACGGATCGGAGAAAGGCAAAATACTAAAAGGGTGCTCGGCGGAGAGGATATGAACTCCTACTGCCAGTAGCTAGCACAGCGCCCCGCTTCCTTCCGTGGCAAGGCATGCGAGGGAGCCACCGTGGCGCCCATGCTATATTGCTATGCCTGCATCGCAGCACGCTCCATCGAAACCGCCAGTCCATGTGCAAACAACGTGAGGTAAAGTTCCCGGCTAGCTAGCCTAGCCTAGCTATATACCCAGCCGGCCCCATTATCAACGTACGCTCTTGGTCGCTCCTTTGAAAATTGAAATCGATTACTGTACGTTTTTTGTGGCTGGATTGATTGGTGTCTCGATCTTGCAAATGATGGGTGGTCGGAAACAAATCGATTGTATTGCCACTGATCACCAATGGGCGGCGTGTCTTTTCGCTGAAGATGCTGCCGTGCGTCGTCAAGCCGTGACGCACTGACACCGGAGCGCACCAGTGGATCTGCGTGCATGCGAAACCAAGGGCTGCGGCCTGCGGATCCGGCGGCAAATTATCCCCCCGTGTCATCGATGCATCACGGTCGCGTGTTATGTACTGTACTGTCCTAGCACACAGGGTTTTTGTTGGTTGGTTGGTTAGTTGGTATGGTACCCCCACGTTTATTTCCGATCCTCTCTGTGACCATCTGGCATCTGGTTTTTGGCATTATTGTCAACAACACTAAACCACGGATGGGTCGTCATCATGATCGAGCACACACTAATTATAATACCCCACACGAGAATCTCGCCATCATATCCCCGATTGTTGTTCTGGGTCGATAGATCGGGAATGCTAGCAAATCATCGCCTGATCACTTGCCGTGGGGAGCAAAACTTTCCCTAAATCGCTTGCTGCGTCTTTACACGTATATGGGTAGTCGATCATTTCAGTGTCAGCCTTCAACCTGGGACCTACTCACATTGTACTAGTGGTAGGACCTCGAAGGGACCGGTTAGCAGCGAGCTTGCTTGGATGTGACGATAGGTTGACGAGTTCTTTGATCTTGGATGAACCTGGGACCACACACATTTGTAGGCTAGAGCTGCACTTTAACCGTAGGGAGACACTTGAGAAATTACTCCTTTCTTTTCTCGAACGTGCCTTGCACGAGTTGAGAAATTACTCCTAAATGGTTCCCTCAGAAATCATGACCATAAACAATCTAACCACGTCATTTATTTAAACAGTCTAACCACGTCATTTTTTTCTTGCTACAGATCTGACGCTACCCTTTTGTAAAAAAAATAAAAATAAAAATGAGAAAGCTTATGTATTTCATACTGTATTTATTGTTCTGGCCTTCCATACTGTATTTTGCTTTGTGGCATCTAATCGATCTAGTTTTATGATTTCTAAATATGGCTTTATTATTATTGGTTTCCGACAGCATCAGCGAAGTTGGCAGTGCGTGCATGTGATGGTTTCCGTTTCTTTTTCTTTCTCATGCCGAATAATATTCCTGAAACTCCATTCTCCCATATGCCATGTCGTCTACTATGTAGGTAGGCACACGTAGCACGTAGGAGTAGCTTCTCAAGTAAGAGCAGCCGAAGGGCACATGCATGTCACTACTCCAAATTCACGGATCCCTGCCGATCTAAAACTGATATCACAATTAGAATCGGATTTGACAATAGAAAAGCAAGCAGGTATAAAAATCTCTCAATCTGTCTCACAAATGAAATAGATGTAATCATTATATGAATCCATGCTTGTGCACAACCTAATATAAAACAGACAGTTTGTTACAAATTTATAGATGCACTTAGGACCAATAGAGAAACAAAGTTGTTTATATTTATTCTTTTTTTCATATTATAACACACCTTGGTCTTATTTATGTCCAATTTTAAGCAGCTTCAATTAAAAATTACTCTATCTCTATATATTTTTCAACTCTATTAACTTGAGAGCTATATGTTTGATGTGGAAATAAATATGATTGTGCCTTGCTACATAAATGTTACGGGGTGTGAATGGTGCCATGAGTCAAGCAGGCATACTTTGTGTTAAGTTTTCTATATTAAAGAAATGACATAAATATATAACTTAGAAGCTCATAGAAAAGTACTTTAGGATTTTACTTTTTGTAAATGATATATATAGGAATTTCTCATTGAACAAACAATATAATTCATCATCATAATCCAATGATATAAACACTCTAATTATTATAATTCATAATGTTTATTATAATAGTTATGTATAATCTAGATTATATTAATCAGGTTATAAACCAATCAGGCCCTAAAGCAAATATACATTTCATTCTGACATAGCACATCTTTTTTACTTCCTCCATTTTAAATCGTAAGTCGCTTCGACTTTTTTAGTACATCCATTTTACTCTTCATCTAGATCTTACATATGTCTAGATACACAGCAAAATTGATGTGTCAAAAAAGTTAAAGCGACTTATAATTTTGACTTTGGTTAAACTTATACTTTCTGAAACCATATTTGTAATATTTTTTCTTAGCAAGACAGTATAATGATTTTACTACAATTTTAGGAACAGTAAGAGCATCTCCAACAGTTGGGCATTTTTCGTTTGCCATTTGTTGGAGAATGCCAAGTCTCAAAACCATTTGCCAAAAGGAAAAATTGGTCATCTCCAACAGTTGGGCATTTTTGACTTGCCATTTTTCAAATTAGTGGACCCACCAAGATTTGTCCGGGATATTCTTTGTTTTGGCGCGCCTCTTCTGCTCTTCGCGCGCGCGGGAGATTGCCCGTCGCCGCCAAGCCGCCGCTGCTGGCCGTACGTCGTGATCTATATAGTGTCTACCCACCAACTATTTTTTTTTTTTTTGGTGCTGCATGCGACCGTGAAAGAGAGAGGGCCCGGTGGGCTGGCAGGCTGCTGCTGCATGCCACCGTGACGAGGTCAGTGAGATGGCAGGATGCTGCTGCGGCATGCGACCGTGCGAGTATTGATCCGGTTATTTTGGACAACAAGTCCGGGATTCACGGGATTCTAAATTTGCCAAACCAATGAGTCTATGCAAAAATGCCAAGTTTGGTCCATCAAATGCCAAGTTTGGCAAAATGCATAAGTCAAATGGCCAACTGTTGGAGAGCAATTTTTAAGGTTTTTGGCAAATTTCTAGAATGCATAACCCAAATGGCCAACTGTTGGAGATGCTCTAATACAATGACGATCGGGGTTTGAAGTTTTGTTTTCACTATTGTGATGATGTCGAACATGTATTTTACACCGCATGTCTTTACTATACCGTGTGTTCGACGAACTCAACCAAGTTATAGTACAGTGTGAACGATCTAACTAGATTAGAAAAGCGGAGCATCGAAGAAGTACACACTTTGTTAAAAGGAGGGTGGCATGACACCTAAGCGCGCGCGTCTTCCAAATCGTTTTAGCCCCAAGCCCCAACCCTTTTTACACCAGCTAAGCTTGTGTGAACTGTGGGCCTGTGTGGAGTGGAGGTGACCCTTTGCTTGCGCTGCCTTTTCCACTCGCGCAAGCTCACGACGCCACTATATATATATACTAGACGACTTGCTCACGCATCAGCGTCACCCTGACACCCTTCCCTCCCCGCCCAAGGCACGAGCAGAGAACGAAAGATCTGAGCGACGCCGCGGCGGACGGCAATACGATGGTGAAGAACCCAGGCAGCGATGGCGTCCTCACGGCGACCGCCTTTTCCGACAGCAAGGCCAGGCCGGAGAGCGGCAAGGTGACGGCGAGGCCGTACAAGGGGGTGAGGATGCGGAGCTGGGGGTCGTGGGTGTCGGAAATCAGGGCGCCCAACCAGAAGCGCCGGATCTGGCTCGGCTCCTACGCCACGCCCGAGGCCGCCGCTCGCGCCTACGACGCCGCGCTGCTCTGCCTCAAGGGCGCCGACGCCGTCCTCAACTTCCCCACCTCGCCCTCCTCGTCCGCGTCCTCGTCCCACCGCCACGGGCGTGCTGACAGCAGCGGCCACCCGTCAGACGATCCGGCTGCCGGTGGCGGCATGTCACCGCGGTCCATCCAGCGCGCCGCGGCCGCGGCTGCCGCGGCGATCGACGTCGACGCTGGCATCAGCATCAGCGCCAGCGCCGACGACAGATGCTCTTCCAGCGCCTGCGCGACGACGACGCCGACGTCTACTGCTTCGCTGTCGTCGACGCAGGGCAGCACCGATCACGTGGTTCACCAGCTGGAGCAGCACGCGACGACGACGACATCGTCCGCCGCGGCCAGCACCGGCGGCTCGCCGCCCGAGGGGGAGGAGCTGTGGACGGACCTTCTGGAGGCGTTCGCCTCGCCCAAGTTCATGGATCTGGCTGTGGACACCGGCGCCGCCACGCCGTTCTCGTCGACGTGGGAGGAGCCCGAGGACGACGGCGAACTGATCAGGCTGTGGAGTTTCTGCTAGGCCTCCGCCTCTAAGATCAATCGCTATGCAGTGTGTCAGTGTGCATGCATTGTTCCATATTTTTTCTTCTCCCCCTGTCAGCATGACAGCATTGCAAGGAGTACCGAGCTAGGATCGGAGTAGGTGCATGCATGCCCAGTTTCCACCAAAGATTCTTTTGTTTTTTGATAAGATAAAAAAGATAGATTTAATTTAATTATTTGTACTCATCTGAAGAGTAAGTTCATGCATGGATTGTTGAGCGAGCGAGAGCATTGGATACTTTTGCTAGATAGATTTGCCTCCATTTTGTTAATTAAATTAGTTATACAATTCTCGTGATTGCTTAATCTAATCAGAAAGTGCTCGGAAGGACGCGCTTTGTGTCTCCGATCCTGAGGAGGAGGCTTCTCGTCTAAGCAGTTTGCAGTTGCACGCTAGCTGTGCTGTACCTGTACCTGTAGTCCTGGACTGCTGATCTATCATAGTTTTTGGTGTTGTAAAGGTGAATGCACACAGCTGCTTTTGATCCAGCTCGAATCTAGCGCGCCCGTCGTTCTCGTTCCTTTTCACATCTAGTTTAGGAGCTCTGCGTTTAATCGCGACAAGAAAAAGGATGCGTTCATCGGCAAAACTTCCCAGTCACACTTGTGCAAACCTCGGGTGATGACTAAGGGAGTCAGGTCGCAAGGGCCGACCGGCCAAACAAAAGATAGCAAGGTACTCCATCGTATAGAAGCTTAGCACATTCCATGTTACTACTACTATTAGATATATGTATAATGTATATGTGGTGTAATAATGTGGTGACAATAAATTGTTGAGTCCTTGTTTAAGATCAATAAATATTAACATCGGACTGTTCATGTCTTCATGATGTCGGCAAGTGTTCAAACAAACTAGGAAGCACACGCGTCGGTTCTGGAGCCTTTGAATCGAACAGTGACTACGCAGCGATTAGGAGGGTATAGAGAGAAGTACGTACGCATGTTCTGTACAGCTCAGCAGAAGAGGAAAAGTATTGTTATTATATATACGGCGGTTGCTTCTCGTAGATCTCGAATTCTCAATCATAATTCATAATGGTAGATCCCCGATTATTAAGCCGACGAAATTCTTGTGTGTGATCGGAATCTACCAGACACGTAGTGGTACAATGTAAATCGAATCCGTAAAGTTACAACGGAACACGCGAACACCTAGTCAAGGCTAACTCGACTAGTTGGATAATAAGAGGTGTATAAACTTGCATCTAATCGTATAACATACATTGTACTATTTTTGTTCTCGAAAGCGTGGAAACATATACCAAAAAAAAAAAAATGCAACAGATTTCGGAGTACTCTTTGCTCTGAATATAAAATTTTGATATGACCTAAGCTTCACTTACCGAAACTCTAGTTACAGAAGCATAAGAACGCCAAAGGGTGTGTTCACCACAAAATGAAATTACAACAGAGCCAAGAGCCCAAGAACTACAATGCAATGAACATTTGGATCTAAGAACAGCTTCAGCAGAGTGCATTAATCTTCCAATATGTTGACATTCAAGCATCCAGCATACACATTTGCAGCTCGAGGAGCTGCTGCATATGGCTTAAGGGGAATGTGCACTCTGTTTCATGATCATTGTCGTCTATAAGACCAAACTTCAGAGTACCTCCGCCATGTATCGCCACTTCATCTTGGCTTGACCAACAGATCATGCATTTTCAGGCTGATGCAATGCCTTCAGATCATCACTGGAATCAACAGCAGTTTTTTGGGTCATTTGTTCAGATGCTTCTGTGTCAACTGCTTCTGAATGATGATTTTCGCTTATAACATCATCAACTTTTTTGCTAGTTGTTTCGCTGTTCTCATTGTCATTTACCACGCTATTCAAATTTTCTGGCTCCTCAGATCCTACAAGATCAGATGTCTGCCCGCTCTGAGCAAGAGTGGTTTCAGGACTGACACCCATACCTTGTGCAAGTGCTACATACCGTAGTACTAGTTGCTTGTACGAATTCAAAAGGCTTTCTACATCAGCAATAGTCAGATCACCAGCACGGGCAAACAGGTACGGGTACTCCTGGAATTTTTTGTTCAAATCATCTTCATTGAGGAGCTCCGCTGCTCCTTTCTTCTCTAAATCAGAAACAGATTGCACCTGCTCAACATGTTTACCACTCACAGTCACATCACTATCCCTTCTCATATCCTGTCCTGAACCTTGGATGTGATCTTTCAAAGATAAGCTGGCATCAGAATTCCTGTTAGCTTTAAGATTTTGTGATTTCCAATCTTGGACATCAGGACTAGCTTGACTATCCTGGTTTTCTGAGTCAGCTGATAATCCCAACAAACGTTCCCTTGCCGAATCCATCTTCCTTTGAAAATCCAGTTCATTCATGGATAATGATTCCCCATCAATGTTCCAAATGAAAGACTCAGCAGACAATATATTTGTAAAAAAGTATTGAGTCTCTGACACCAATCGTGTTTGGCGTCTATATCTTTGTATGTACAACAGATTTGAGTGGAGCTGCGGAGGATTAGCCTGCACTATGAACATGTGCTAGATTATTACAACAATCCTGACTGTTATGTGAACTGCAAAAACATTGATTAATAGAATAATATTGAAGCAAACAACAAAAGGATCCTGACATTATTGTCTAGATTTAAAATAAAAACTATTAAAGCTACTCAGGCCGCAAGGGCAAAATTTCAATTACTGTTAGAAGATAACCGCAATACATTTTCTAGTGCTCAGTGAGACTATTGCAGAAGGGCAAAATGTAATAACTTATTTAAGACCACCTATTGATTATGTGTGATTGACTGAACAATACTGACACCTATACAAGATGCTCCAACTCGAAGTCCTTATTGATCAGTTCAGCAGCTTGTTTCTCATTATTATGCTCCTACAATGTTAGTCAGCGGTTCTATTCTTGTCTTCTTGAATCTTTTCAAGATCCAGAGAAAATACATAGCCTGTCTGCTATTGGAAGTATAATCATTCGTGCAAGCAAAAACTCAAGCAGATCCTGAGTAAAGTAATTAATCTGAAACAGCTGCACCATAACACTAGCTCACTATTGAGTCCATACGTACAAAGGATGTATCCAAGTAGATAGCTACAGCCATAGTGCTTGAGGGAAAAGGAAATAAGGGAACAAAGCAAAGGATGCACAATGCACGGAAAGTCCAACACACTTAAGGACACCTCACAAGTCACAAGAGACATGTCCAATGCATCAGATTTCATCAGACACTTTGCTGATAATTTTCCAACATATATAAAAGCTAAGTGATTCTACCAAACTGACATTGGCACAATTAAACTTTGTCCTTCCGTGTTAATGGGGATTGATCTTCAATGGGGAACTGAATAAAAAACGTACTCATGACATACTTCTTTTGCCAAGGCCATACCTTTATGGTGACATAGATAAGGACCGGAAGAAATTCGTCAGCTCCAGGGGGGTTTTCGTTGGACACAATTGAAGCATTTAGAAGTAAGTTATTAATAACTTTACAGCAGTTCAGAATGCAGGCAAGCTTATCCCTTGGAGCTTTATACATGTTTATTTTCTGCAGCTCCTTCTGTGCAAGCTATACCAAAAAAAGGAAGAGCAAGTATCAATTAGTCACACCTATATGGAGAATGAAAAGCTGTTATGAGGTCTATCTAAAAACATGGCTTGGGCCTAAATAAATGGCATGGCCAGTGGATCACAATATAGCATTTGTTGTCTAATTTGAAGATCAGCAGATCCACTGACAATGAATCATAGAAGTTCACAATTCCTTCAAAACTAAATGTGTCCTTAACAACTACTTGAGTGGATAACTGAGTGGCTGGCACTGGAAAGAAATTGAACAGCAAAAGTTCACAATGGAAGTGTAATACGTGAATGGAATGGCATACAAATAGTAGTGGTAGGGTATCGACATATATTACCTAGAAAGGTCCAGCAAGCAACCCAACCCAAGACACAAGTACAACGCTATCCTAGTTCAGTTTCTGCCAGAAACTTTATCATGTGTGCATCTTGCCAGGGATGCAATCATCCAGCAAATAAAATGTCACAAAAATGAAGGAAGTTAATTTTCATACCAGCCAGGATGTTTCATTCTGGTACTCTGGTTTTATATCCAAGTTTTCAGGCCTTATAAATTTCTGTAGCAAAGACATTTTCTCAAAAAGTTCTTCATCACTCTTCACATCTTCTGGGACTGAAGCAAATACCCGATTAAACAGCTTTGTCATAACATATTTCTCAAGTCCCTAAAAGAGAAGTCAAAAGTTGTCAAATTCCAGCACGCAATAATAAAATGATAAAATCTTAGTTGGTATACAGCATAATAAAATGGTAAACTATTAGTCGGTATACAGCATAATAAAATGGTAAAGTATTAGTCAAGATACTGCATAATAAAATAGTAAAACTATTAGTGAAAATTCTAGAATGACTAATACCCATTTTTTTTGGCAAAAAACATTAAACATTACAGCATTTAGTTTCAGCTGCTTGTATGAATAGAACAACGGTATTACTATTAGTACAATCGATTAGTACTTGCAGTATTATTTACCACTGCTAGTCATAATCGAAGAAAAGGGCAGCATGACTATTGGAAATGAGTGAAGTTTTGACATTAAATGTCATTTTATTGGAAAAGGGAATTATAAATTAGCAATGATAATAAAGAGTAATCAGATTTAAATAGAAGCGAAAGTGAGAAACTACTCAATAATATGTCCACCAAGATGAAGGGGCAAGAAAACTAATTAAGAGCACTAAAAATATGCAATGAAACCAAATCCAATATCAACATGTTTGATGCTGGGAACATTTAAAGTCATCTTGTACCCAAACAAGACAGAATAAGTCTTTGTATTAGGTATTGTGATATCCGAAGGAAAGAATAAGCCCCAATTGAGTGGTGGGTATCTAGGAAAATACTTCTCACAATATACGTTTACAAATATTTCAACAGATCATTATAGTGTATTAGCAACAAGATTTCATTCCAAGAAGACGTTTCTATAGTTGAATGGTGCTTGGTAACAGTGTTGTTTCAATAAGGATGACCAAAAGAAGATAGGAGGATATCCTACATGCTACTTTTGTAACAAATATGAAACTATTTTGCATCTGTTCTGAGCTGCTACCGCAGTTTGGAGCACGGTAACCTTGTGTTTTAATGCTGCTTATGATACAATATTTTTTTAACATTACTTTGTCTCGGTAAACCAATGTTTTACCAGCATGTGTGGTTCTAAACTCCTAAGAGATGAAGGAAGAAATCAGCACTGGTGTAAAATAACCATGATGTAACTCCTCAATAACATCCTAGCAACCTATGAAATATGCGACTGTAGGAAAAAACCTGCAGACTCGGCTACTGACAGATGAAAGAGACAAGTAAAGAACACTGACTATTGATGGGTTTCAAAAGGCTGAAAATAATGTCACTGGAAACTAAGAACATGCTTCGTCCAGTATTTGAATCTCAGTCTGCTTGGTGTGGTTGCTCAGTGCTGAACGTGCATCTTTATTTCTGAATCAGCATTCATACGAGCAAAAATACTGAGCCACATTAATAGCACTGCAGAGTGCAGAATAAAGAAATTACCTCACCAGCGCTCTCTAGTTCTTCCTCTGAACTGCCAGCCCAAGGGGTATGGGCTCTGAATGCCCCTTCCATGATTTCCAGGAACTCCTGGACAGCAGCACTATCTTTCTCTGGATCAGGAGCTCTGTTTGAGAATGTCACAATAAAGCTGTATGCATGAAACATAACTAAGTTAATTTCAAACATTTTGAAAAATGACCTACATAAATGTCAAATATTAACAGCTACTAAGTCTAGTAAGAAAAATGCGGCATCTCAACGGCATACAGCTGCATTTGGGAAATTCAAGAGCACCCAATAGTTTAGGAAACGTTTATTCATAAATCTGAGCTTCTCGCCCCACTAGTAATATAAGATCAATTAGTTACATATATACTCAGCTATTGTGACTATACTACCACAACTCAAGTCAACCTTGGTTTTGTACCAGGCACTATTGGGAAATCCAAGCCATACTCCGACTCCAAACAGAAAAGGGAAACTAAACTCAATGCGTTAAGCCCAATGGAAGTACTCCATTATTTTCTACCAATTCTGGCATCATCTACATATGCTACATATTGCAGTACGGTGCATATGATAAACATCAATGCAAATCTATCACACATTGTGCACTGTCTCTATCATATTGTAGTTTGAAAGGCATCCATCAAAGCAAACCTAAGCCTGAAATCCAGAAGTGGCACAAACAATAATGACCGGTGGATCCAGCTCGGACCTACATAGATGATAGGTTCCAACCAAATAGCAAACCTAGGTTAAGCTCTGCAGAAACAGACCTACTGACCCTACAAGCTCGCAAACACCGATGGCTTACATTTCGAAGGACACGGCAATGAAATCCCATTCGTGACTCTAATTCTTACTACACTTGAAAAATCTCCCTCCTCCAGCTACTTCGGCTACGCGGGCCGCCAGAGCTCAAACAATCGCAGTACGCTTCGCCGCGGATCTCGTCACCCGCGAACTGAATCTCACGTGAACCTAATTTCACCCATGGGATTGGAGGGGAGCGAGCGCGGGGGCTAGAACTGGCCTTTTAATGGACTTAACGAACTCGGCGGCGGAGGGCTGGCGCATCCGCTCGAGGAAGTCGTGCCAGGCCAGCGGCGCCGTCGAAGAGGCGTCGGCGTTCCCCTCCATCGTCGCCGGATCGGAGTGCCCGGCGGTTGAGATCAGCGGCGGCTTGGCTGGGTTCTGAGGAGTGAGGAGGTTGGAGAGGGGAAGTCAAGGTCGCCCCGGATGGACCGACCACGCGGCGATTTTCTGTACTGTCGGAGTTGGAATCGCCGAGGGTTGGGTTCTATGGTCACGGCGGAACCGGACGAGCAAGGTGGGGCATTTTGCCCTTTTGGCGTTGTTCTCGTGTGTTTTTTGGCGTGTGTATGTGCTCCTCGCTTCTCATTTCGACGAAGTCATCGAAAATAAAAATACTCACTGATCCACTGAAACCATCAATTTCTAGAGTTATTCAAAGATATTTTTTAAAAAACTTTAATCTAATTTTCTAGAAAAAACATTAACATTTATAGTATTAAATTAGTATCATTAGATTTATCATAGAATATATTTTCATACGGTTTTCACTTTATGTCATAGATATTCTTGCTTTTCTTTATATAAAATTAGTCAAATTTTAAAGAGTTTGACTGACAGAGATTTTGAAAAATAATTCTTTTTGGTTGGCGTCATAATTAGAAATGCATGTACTGCTTTATCTGAACCATTTCGGTAGGGTCGCGTAAAAACTCATTATTCTTACTATTAAAAGAACCCAAATTGTATCGTAATCCCCTCGCTAATCCCTCTCCGTGGTAATCCCCGTGGTAACCTCACATCCCCCTCGCTCCCTTTGCCTCCTACACAAAACCGCCGCCCGCACGACGTCCCACCACGATCTCGCGCACCACCAGAACCGTGGTGAAGCCGCACTCCCCACACCTCCCCTTCCCCGCAGGCCGCAGCACAGAAGCATCGGTGCCGCTCGCTGGGGCCTCGCCGCCGTCGTAGCCGCCGCAGCACAGACGCATCGGTGCTGTTCGCTGGGGCCAAGCTGCGTCGTCGCCTCGCCGCCGTCGTAGCCGGCCACTCGAGGTCCCCCGTGCCGGGTGAAGCCGCACTCGCGTCGTCGCCGCGCCGTCATCGTCACCGGCTGCTCGAGCTCCCCTGAGTCGCTGCCTCCTTGCGTTCTCGCCGCCGTCCTCGCCGAGCGCTCGAGCTCCCCCGCACCAGGTGAAGCCGCACTGCGTTGTCACCGCGCCGCCGCTGTTGCCGGTCGCTCAAGCTCCCCCGTGCCGGTCCGCGCTTCCATTGCAGGTGTGCTAAGTGCTAACCGCTTCTCTTCCCTTCCTGCAACCCCTTCTCTTCCCTTCCTGCTGTACGGGACGGAGCACCCAAACCTTTGACGAGGACTGCTTGTGTGCTCGTAACCTGCTCGGGAGAATGCCTGCCTTTGCTTGCTGTATCATACTGCAGCAACACAAAGATTGTCCACATCTCATTTTTGTTTCGTTGCAAAGATTAGGCCCGGCCAGTGGGAGGAAGAGATTCAGATATGGTGAGCATTGGTAGGGCCAGGTTAGCAAATGTATTGTGGTAGCTTCAAGTGGGTGCCCTCAGGGCAGAAGCTTGCTAAGCTCAGGCGCACAAGTCCTGTGGCCATGGCAGCTTAAGTTGCTATGGGGTTTAGAATTACTTTTTCATTTGTTAATGGTTGAGCAACTTCAAGATGTAGATTCTCCTCAAACTCTAGGTGATGAACCTCAGAGCATATGTGATCTGACTTCTTTAAATTAAGGTTGAGTATCATCACTTTCAGACTTTCAGTACTGTGCAAACTATAGGGTTGCCTACTTATCTTTTCTGTTCCACTATCCGCATGGTTCCATGGATAAACTGTATTAAAGTTGTCTTTGCTAATGAGCATGCAGTTGTTGCAATCGGGGCTGGGGAGGCCTATAAAATCGGTGACTAAGTGAAGGCGTCAAGTCACCGCTCAATGCAGAATTACAGATTCAGATGGACATGTATGAATATATGAATAAATTGTTTTTGGTTCTGAAATTTTTTAATGAAAATAGTGATAGATATTTTTTGCACACTTAATATGAATATATACTACCAGTCGTATTACCAGTCCATAATGTCTTTCCCAGTGTTGCTTCATGTTTTTTAGAATGCAGGATACTACAAAAGCTATTGAGATTGAACCGAAGATACATTAAGTTATGATGCCACCTTTTGCTTACATGGGTTTTAAACTTTTTAGTTCCTGCAAGTTACCAATAGCCGGCAGTCATGGGACATCTTGCTTAGTTGAGCACTTCCTATTCCTGAACGAAGGGTGATGTTGGGGTTTTGAAATTTGCTGTCACTGTAAACAGTCGAAAACTTAAGCTTGCAGTTCTATAGTCAAAAACTTGTTTCTGTCCTAAAGTCCTGTTTTCATTTGACGGTTCATAAGCAATGTTCAATATTTTATCCTATATAATAATGGACTACTGAACAAGTTTTCAATGCAGTGCCCAACAAACCAAATATCTTCATCGGGTACATGCTCGCATTCTCCAATTTTTTTCCTTGCTATTCATATCATATTGTTATGCTGCATGTGAGTAGGAACGACAACATGCCCATTAACTAATTTTTCGACATACAGATCATGTTTGCGCTTTAAATTACAGTTTATGAATTAGTACGTCTTCAATTGTCCAAGATGTCCCAGATAAACAGAAGAACATCACCTACTTAAAACCATGTCACAGAAAGCATGACCAGCAATATGTTAATTAACCACCACCCTTGCTATGATCTTCGTGCATGCTGGTGTTGGTGCTGTACTTCCCATTTCATTTGTCTACGTACAAAGGAACTTTATTGATATAAGAGAGAACTGAAGCAATGGTTCCCATTTCATTGGTCCTATTGTTGGTTCAAAGTATCTAAGAAAAGGATACAAGTAGTGTATGACTTATTGACATGTTTTTATTGGATGTACATATTATATATAATTTGAAAAAAAGTTGATTATAATATTTCTAATGTGTCTTTTTCCTCGTATGGTTAATATTTAGCTTTGTGTATAACAAAATTGTTAACAAGTGAGTCACGTTGGATATTGTTCAAAGGAAAAAAATAAATACTATGGTTTCTTGCTTCTTTGCTTACACCAGAATGGACATCCACACCCTCTATGTCGTCGACCCCAAACTGTACGTCGATTTTCCATATACGTTGCATACCAATTGTTTTTAAGAGAACTTTTATGTCTACCTTGCCAATTCTGCTAGCTTTTGGAAGTACCATCTATCTTTTTAATATTTCTTTTATGTGCACTCTATATCTATTGTAGGTTAAGCAAACAACAGCTGCTGTTGGGGGATTCAATTACTCTTAGCCAAGTCGAAAGCTGTCCACCAAGAACAACAGCACCAGTGTGGAGATCGGTGGCAGGGTTCTGAATTTGCAGCTACGCCCCTGCTGGTTGCTGGCTTGGCAGGTAAACAAAGCAAAACAGCACCAGCTTCTATTGGATGAATTCTAGGATTCAGAGCGAGCAAATGATAAAAATATAAGATAATTTGGGACGCTTTGACGAACAACAGAAGGGAAATAAGTGAGAAGACTTGAGGAGGGAGAGAATTTCGTTTTGCTAGGATAATAACCTTGTAACACAGGACATACAAATAAGAAACTGTAGTTTTGTTATGTTTGATATGATGTTTCTGTTTTTCTGATAAAAATATCATTGAATCTTCATTTATTCAAGTTATGATATAATGTTGAGACATGAGAAGCAGACACATGCCTCCTTTGTGAATATCTCAAAGGACGAAAAGGTGAACCTAAATTATGCCGTGTTGCTTTGCTTCTTTGCAATACTCTGTTGCTTGCTTCTAAAAGTGTAGTGTCATGTGATGTCGCTGACTGTCTTGAGGGAATTCAGACTTGCTTGTTATATCAACTAAGGTGAACCTAAATTATGTCGTGGAAAGGGTTGCATGGTTCAGCATGAATTTTCCAAATAAAATTACATACTAACTGAAATATAGAAGACTGTGCCAATTCAGATGCTAATTCTCTGCTTGCAACATTGTGCAAAATTATGAATCGACATCCACACCCTTTGTCGGTCGATCCGGACCATAGTCGATTTTTTTCCTATAAATTACATACCCGTAGCAAAGCACGGGCACTTAACTAGTACTGTATATAAGTGTCATCGCTTGTCGGTTTGTTTATCAGCTATTGTATGAGTTTTTTTTTTCTCTCTCACAACAAACATACCTTTTATCCACTCATACCTTCCCCAATTCCCCATTCTCTACCATGGCCTCTCACTCATTTTTATCGTTGCAACCATAGCAGCGGCCGACAACCAATGCGTCAAGCGGCCAGGGCCCAACGCATCAGGTGGCCAAGGCGCTGTGCGGGCAGGTGAGGCCGGCCACAATGTGTCACTTAAGTGCAGCTAAGAGAAGAGAGAGAAGATTCTAGAGTCGCTCCTTACCACTGCAGCGAGCACAGCTAACTTCTAGCGCAGCCACAAAAATGAATAGCGACGCAACTACTCTCGTCGGTTCCCAAATCATAGAATATTATTTTCTTCACCGTTCACTGTGGTCGTTGGCTCCGGATTCTATTTTTAGCGTGGTGGGACCCATAAGCAATGCGGAGCGCTCCCACCCTGGCCACCCATTGCAGCCTACGAAGAGCGATTCCAAAATAAGAGCTGGGGTCTACTAAATTTTTTTGGCATCGCTATACATTGTGGAGGGCCTGATAGATGCCCCGTGCGACCAGGCAAGCATCGAGGCGTCACGGGCGAGGGCAGGAGTGGCAACGACAAGAGCAGCGAGTCAGCTACCCAGCAAGGGATATGCATGACAAGATAAAAATAAAACAGATGACCATTGAGAAAATTGTTTTGAGAGTCAAGATTGCTAGTAGAATACCGGACACAATCATTAAAATTGTGACAAATGCTCTAAATGTTAAAGCCAAGAGTATCAAGGATCATGAGGTATTGATATGTGGGGGCTAGAAAACAGTGAAGCAAGTTTGAACATATCCAGGTAGATATTCCGTTATAAAACATATTCAGGTACTGTTGACGGTCGTTAAGTATCAATTTTATACCGTCAACGCAGCAAGAGAAAGGACTAATATGAGTTCACCTGTTAGATATAGGGGTTACACCGACGTAATTCCACGAGTTTTGGTGATTGTCTATTTCGCAAGCGGGGGTTATCGAAAGAGAACCAAAGGAGGCCCACATGTCATGATTACATAGAGATAAAGACCGAACGGGTAAAATTGTATAATCTAGAAGACTCCAGGCGACCCCCGAAGGTGGGCCCCACTGGGTGGGGGTCGGCCGACCCAAGGGGAGTCGGCCGACTCCCCACCTCCACCAATCGGGTGGAGTCTCGTGGATCCCGCCTCCACCGCCTTTGAGGATGAATAATTATCGTCCATTTAGGTCGGTTTGATCCGAGGGCCGTGGTTCATCCTAGGGGGCTATATATTCGAGCCCCCGGCCCCCGGGTGAAACCCTAAGCTAATTCATTCAAGAGTTCATTCTCTCATCGAATTCGAGAGAAGCCAGAGCCACCATCTCAATTAGAGCTCCATAGTTTAGTAGCATAGCTACATAGGAATAGATCTAGAGGGAATCAAGCCTAGCTTGGAGTCCGGATCTGTCGGAGTTCTTGGTAATTCCCCTCTACATTCTTGTAATATTCATCATTGTTCGTGATACTATGAGTAGTACTTTATTCTATTCTATTATATCATACTTGACTTTGCTCTATTTGATTATATTCTCAATTATATTGTTCTTAGTTTACTTTGATTATATGTTTAGCATAGTTGGACTAGAATTATGTTTATGCATAGGATCGTATAGCGCTTACTCATTAGATCGATGGGTGAGTGGTAAATATTGTGTAGGCGTGGTGCTTAGACCGTATTTATCTGCGATTGCACCCTATTGGCCGGGTCGTGTGGTAGATCGCGGAAGTGACAGGTTCCGTTGAGTCCTTTGTATTCCATCCCCGTTGGTAGGTCTTAGTAGAACAACCTATTACATTGAAGTCATTGCTATGTCTCTTGTCTTCTGCGGTAATATCACTATGCATAGGTATAACCTTTTCCCGCCATGATTGCTAGATGTTCTTGCACTAATCATTGTATGCTTTGACCTTATAGTTAGAATAACATAGGATTATACCCTAGATCATCCTAGTCCATGCTAGTGTTATAAGCTTAGAGTGCTAAGTTGAGATGGCTTATTACTATTATTTTATGTGGCTAATTGCTCTCATTTATCTTATGTCATTTATCATTCATTCCTATATTTTATGTGACACTTACCCCGTATGAGATGATCGATACGACAAGGTTAAGCTCTCCATTACAAAGATGTGCATTGCTCATCACTCATTATCCAAGTGCATTCCCTTCCCAAAGTGGTAAAAATATAAATAACGATACCTGGATACTCCTGGTTAAAATGCTACATCGGTATTATCTGTGCGCTTGCGGATCCCATATTTATTTCTAGTAGCAGTTGCATTATTTAGTACCAGCATTTTTGGCGCCATGTTGGGGATGACAACCTAACACTGAGTGGCGTTAGAAATGTCAACAGGTACGCAATCAACTTAGTAAAAAACACATGTACTTGTAGAGCTTAGCAAGTAACCGGAAAAAGAGGGGCAATTTCGCATGGGTGAACTTGTCCTTACTCAACCCATTTGACACTGTTACTTGTTGTTCATAGAGTAGGCATAAATTTAAGCTTCTATAAGAAAACAGGGATAAAACCACAACAATGACAAAAAAAAAAACAAGTAAAATCACAATTGGACGTCAAAACAAGGACAAACAATAGCTCCTTTAAAATAGCATGCAGAAACCTCTTAGATCTACCTCTAAAGTTTTTTTCGAACCGAGGAAGAGCCCCCATTTCCATTAATTGCATAACGGAAATACATCGTTAGCAGAAGATAGTTCAGAATACCGACATGTTGCCAGGAGGTACAAAACTCCCACAACTCAACACCGACGCTTACGAAACTGAGCTTAATATGAACTCCCTACCACGAGCACTTACCACCTAGGACCTAGAGCGTGCAAAGCAGCTAACAACAATTAAGAAACCTGAAGAAACTAACACTTCGACTTTAACCAATATTACAAAAAGTGGCAATATCAGCTTTTCTCCCCACAGGGCAGAATCTGCATTTTTGGGGCTGCTTTTCTTCAGAACGTTCAACTTCCTCCTGCATCTTCATCACCATGCCCGTCCTTCATGAGCTTCTTGTCTTCCTTCCTGTTGCGCTTGGTCACCAAATCCGACGCGATCTTCAGTAGAGCAGTGATCCCATCATGCAGAGTCTCTTTATCACCTCATATGTACAAATCTATCCAGTAGCCCATAAGTGAACATATGTAGCACACCACATTAGCAGGATCTGGTATACTTTTCCCTTCAAAGCACACTCGATTTCTACTCTTCCAAATCCCCCAGCAAACAGCAACAATACCAAAGGTGTGAAACTTATTACCAGCAGGTAACCATTTTTCACACCAAGCCCAACAGTTATTAAAATTACTAGGAATGTCATTAGCACCTATACCCACAGCAATAATAGCCCAAACTGACTTGGCTGTATTACAATGGAAGAACAAATGGTTAACAGATTCATTCTGAGCACAAAAATGACAAGAAGGGTCTCGTGACCACTTTCTTTTAAGCATGTTGTCTTTGGTTAGGATAGCATTGTTTAACAACATCCATAGAAAATTTTTTATTTTAGGAGGCACACACTTTTTCCTGATCTTTTTGTGATATAATCCAACATCTGACCTAGTTAAAGCATCATACATTGCTTTAACAGAAAAACACTTTCTATTCCCCAAAGTCCAGATCAGTCTATCATGCCCTTCCTGAAACTGATAATCATTCATCATTTTTAACACATCTTGCCATTGTAAACTCCAAGGTTCAAATAACCATCTCGAAAATGAAATAACACGAGGGTCATTAAGAACTTGATTAACAAAAAGATCTTGTTGCATACAAAGAGCAAACAACTCAGGGTATTTTCACAAATAGGTATGTCAAATAACCATGTATCTTTCCAAAAGAGTGTTTTCCTACCATCTCCTACAATCAATTTTCTTCCTAACAAATAGATTTTCCTTATTTTTATCACATCAGCCCAAATTTGGGAATCATCTTGTCTGTGATTCATAGCACAAGGTGAGGTTCCCCTAACATATTTGTAATCTATAATATCCTGCCAGAGCCCTGTTTCTTTCTCTAATTTCCACCAAAGCTTACATAATAAACTAACGTTCA
Source organism: Themeda triandra (assembly GCA_018135685.1). Lineage (NCBI taxonomy): Eukaryota > Viridiplantae > Streptophyta > Magnoliopsida > Poales > Poaceae > Themeda > Themeda triandra. The sequence goes on along the minus strand of JAENPR010000200.1, from coordinate 348,808 downwards.
TAATCCTAGTATCCTTGATCCCCAATTATCCCTTCTTTTTACTTTTACAAATCTTAGTCCATTTGATGAGATGATATTTTCTTTTAGATCTACCTCCTTGCCAAAAAAAAGGACCTCCTGATTTTGTCTAATTTGTAAACTACTATTTTTGGAGCCAAGTAGATAGACATTTGATAAACAGGAGAGTTGTTCAAACTTGACCCAATTAAAGTAGTTCTCCTAGCTATTGACATTGTGCCCCCCTTCCAAACATCTATTTTTTCCCTTGTTTATCAATTAGGGGGGGCCAATCTACAATAAGATCTACCTCTAAAGTAACTATTGGCTACTGTAAAAAATCAAATTGCTCTTTTATATGTTCTAATTACCCGATTATGTTGTTGTTAATATAGAAAATATTAAATCGGATGATGTGTGTCATCATCTTACTACTAAAAAGAGTCAAATGTTATCATCCGCTCACGCTAATCGCTTCACCTCTCCTCTAATCCCGCCTCACTAATAATAGCCGGATTAAAAAACAAACTAATAATAGCCACGCGCGTCACTGGTCCGCCTCCGGCCCACCTCTCTACCACAACCACCCACGCACAACCTTTGACTACGGATTCTGCGCAAGAACCGCCGCCCCGCCCTCGCGCTCCGCTCGGCTCCGCCTCCGCTCCGCTGCCCACCGAGGCTAGGGCGCACCGCCACCTGCCCTCGAACACTGCCCGGAATCCGCCGCCGACGTCGGCACCAACCGCCGCCGGTCTCCACTCGCTGGCCTCGCACGCCGCCCGGCATTCGCGCTCATCCGACAGCCAAGGGCGCCGCCAACGCCGGCAGGAACCCGCCGCCCGCCCACGCCCGTAGGCTGCGCACCTCCCTGGCAGAAGACGCGCTCAGCTCCGGTCTCCGCCCAAGACGCCTGGGGCCAAGGGCGCCGGCAGGAACTGTCGCCCGCCCACAACGTCCTCCCCGCTGCGAAGCTGAGCTCGGCATCGGCACCTCGCGTCGTCGCCTCGCCGCCGTTCATCGGGCCTCCTCTGCTAGGAGAACGACCGGGTGAGCTAAGACCTTCTCTTCCCTTCCTGCAATTCCTCTTCCCTTCCTGCCGAATGGAACGGGCACCCAAACCTTCGACATGTGCCGCCCACCTCTGCAGCTCGCCCTCGCCGTTCTTGAGTGCCAAACAGTCAATGAATGAGCAAGTGAAATTGTTTTATTTAACGAGTAAATGGAATTATTAATCCAGTGCCAAACATGCCGATGCTATGGGGTTTAGAATTACATTTTTATTTTGATCCACTGCTGCTTTGCTACAATGGCCTTGATGTGCTTTACTGTGTGGCCTACACTTCATTTTCAATAAAAGACATGTGTTCAGTCTATCATCTTGTCTTTCTTGCATGGTTATAAATGCACATCTTTGTTAGGAATTGAAAATCACATTAGCAAAGAATCTTTGGTATAACCAGACAACCTCGAGGGTGACTATTGTGTGATTCGTTCTCTCCCGAACATATGTAAATTATCAAAATTGCATTCTTTGTGGCAAAGTAAAATTGTTCGTATGGGAACTCATTGTGAGCCGAGTTCTACCACCCATAAGTTTTGACCAACTTGACTGATGTCTCATCCATAGAGTAGTAAGCAATTAATTCCCAGTTTGACTGAAATATATGCATATAGGAGAAATGGCCTTAAATCCGTCAGCTTTGCTTCATAGCAGTCATGGACTCATGGCCATACCAAAACACGATTATGTTAACTCAGTGCAGGTTGTTTAGCTTATTAGAGATCAACAACTTATTTATGTTCGTCAGTTACAGAATACAACAGGTTCTTTGGTGAGGTTGCTATGGATGACTAAAATATGCTTCACCTGTATTGTCTTACGTTTTGAACAACTCATATATTTTAACATTTATGTATTTTTTTTTACTGACATTAGATGTATCTATCTAAATTTCAGGTAATAGAGGCAGGAGAAAAGAAATGAGAGACGAGTAGTTATGACTTGCTGACATGTTATTGATTAGATTTACATATTATATATTTATCTTTTTTGAAGATTTATGTAAAAACCTATTGAAATCAACATTGTAAAACATGCTTATGCTTATATATATGGTATCGTGGTATTATGTGTTTCCGTGGTATTATGTCAACGCAAAGCAAGTAATAGTCTTATAGACTCATCTGGAGTGCTTGTTCAAAATAACTTTTGAAGTGCTTATAAATATTTTAAAGAAAACTTCAAGTTTCAATTTGTTCAAAACACAATTAATTTTTATTCTCAAATAAATTAACAAAATAAAAAAGAAATATAAAAGAAAAGCTCCTCGCCTCTCGGGATGAGGTAAACCAAAACAAGTTTAAAAATATTCTCTTTTTTGTTGGATGTCATGAAATATTTTACTCGTAGCAACGCACGGGCACTTAACTATAAAGATCATATGTGCGAAGGACCTATATCATAGTGGTTACATGAAGCTCAGTAGCACATTTGATCGTGTGTTTGACTCCTTGTAGGAACGAATATTCGAGGATTTTAATGTGTTGTGCTTTCAATAATAGGTGATGTTGCCATTGATGACGAAGCGCATGTGATGCTTTATCAATCTTGAGAATTGCCACGTTTATTGTGACTTGTCATATCATTTCTTACTTAAAGACCCACACACCAAACAAAAAGGTATAAATTCTCTTTGAATCACTCCCCTCATATTCCCCATCCACCCCATTCACGAATTAAAAAGGGTATTATGACTAATAAAAATCATTTTTTCATCAACCACTGCTAGTAATTTCCTATACCCTTCCTACATACTTGCCAAACACACCATTAATTCTACGAGGTTTGCTCCCAGTAGTCCTCTTTAAAAAATTACACAGATCTTAAAGCACTGAGATAATTAATTTTCTTTTGGATCTGAACTGGAGCCCTTTTCGTCCAACCCAAGCCCAGCTGTTGCCCATACTTGGCGACGCAGTAATCGTAGGCGTTGACAGTCCCTTGCCTGCCGTTGCTCGCAAGACGGCGAGCTCAAAGTAGTGCGCGCCAGGGTCCTCTCCGGCACGGACCTCACGCTGCCATGCTGGGCATCAACCCGTACGAGGAGGTTGTAGGTGGGCAACTATTCGACGGTGACAACTGACAAGTAATCTCGCCAGGAATCATGCGGAACCCCGGTGTTGTTCGTCGAATCCAAGGATCAGCTCCAGCCTATTGGTGGACAATGTGGGGGTGATCGTCAAGGACAGGTACACGCGAGCGTCGCCGAGCGCAGAGGAGGTACACGCGAGCGTCCCCGAGCGCCAGGTGGGACGAGAATTTCTTTCTTGTCACGGCATGGCCGTTCGACGAGCCGCTGGAGATCGCCGTCATGGACATCTGCTATCCGGAGCGGCACGAGGTGCTGACCGAGTTCACGTTTCGAGGGAAGCATCAAGGTACAGTGCAGCAGTTCGACGAGAATAAGTTCAAGCCCCTAGCGCTGTCATGGTACGATCTCGAGCAGCTGCCACGTTATTCCGACGGCGGTGGCCAGGGCGACATCCGGGACAGAGGATGGCAGTCGTAAGCACGTGTTCTGCGCGCCTACTACGGTGTGGCATACCACGTCCTCGACGAGGTGACGTTGTATGCCTGCGACTTCCAGCCATCGGCGCGGCCGCTCCGTTGCAGGCCATCGTGTCCCCAAACTCGCCGTCTTGGGAGCAACCGGACACTCCGGTCAATGAAGCGCCCCAACGGAGGGTGAGGGACCGTCGACACCGACGCCATCGACGCCTGTTGCGTCGGCAAGTACGGGCAACGACTGGGCTTGGGTTGGACAGAGAAAGGGCCGGGTTCAGTCCAGATCCAAAGGAAAATTAATTTTAGTTATTATCTTAATACTTTAAGATCCGTGCACCTTTTTAGAAAGAGGATCACCGGAGCAAAACTCTAATTCTACAGTGGACAGGTGGGTTCAATGATATCTGAGAGTTCTTGATGCACAGAGCGGTTGCTCTTTTTAATAAATCATTGTTCAGTGGTTTGAAAAATGCGAGGATCCTCTTCCTAGAGTTCTGAGCATACTGTTATCTTCCTGGCTTGGACTTGGGCAAAGACAACGCAGGAGACGATAGACAAACAGCACACCTGAGCTGAAGTCACGAATTCTTCGCTACCCATGCCTGACCTTTCTTAATTTCTCTGCTTTTGCCGTCTACGACGAAACGGATTAAGCGAAGCAGGTGTGGTGTGTGTCTAGAACTCCAGGTACCTAGGCGGCTAGGTCAGTGCTGCGACTGAGAGAATGACACGACCTCCATGGCCAAGTTGTACACACAGCCACTACTAGTCTTCGGTCATTTCCAGCGTGCTCCGCTGTCCATGCACCTCCAATCTCCGACCGTATAGCAGATTTAACAAAATCAACAATGCCAGCACTGAATATTTTTTTGGGTGGAGTGCGGCAGCACTGAATACTTGACCGTGTCCGTGCGCCGTGCGCGTTCGGAGTCACTTGACCGAGTGACAGTGACCTGTGTGCCCCGCATAAGTACGAGCGAAATGGCGAATAATTTGGGGTAAACAACTGAGCATTACAACCATCACCATACAGAGTTTTTGTTACGGGGCACGCGCAGGCGTATATGTATCCATGGCGCAACCTCGCTATGCTCTTCTTGCTCGCGTGCTTGTTCCGGAGGCCGTGGTCATCTGCCGCGGCGAGCGACACGCTCTCCGCAGGAGAATCTCTCACCGGGAACCGGACGCTGGTGTCGGCGGGAGGCGAGTTCGGGCTGGGCTTCTTCTCCCCGGCCGGGAGCTCCAGCTACTACGTCGGCATATGGTACAACCGGATCCCGGGACAGACTGTCATCTGGGTGATGAACAGAGACTCCCCGGTCACCGATCCGTCGTCCGTGGAGCTAACCGTGGCTCAGGACGGCAGCCTACTCCTCCTAACGGCAAACCGGTCAGCAATTTGGTCATCCAACTCGACACGTCCGTGCGACGAAGGCACGGCGGCCGTGGCGGTGCTCCTCGACACCGGGAACTTGGTCCTGCGTGGCCGGTGCCGGCGGGGCGGCAACTCGTCGGCGATCATCTGGCAGAGCTTCGACCACCCGACCGACACGCTGGTGCCAGGCTGCTGGGTGGGGCTGAACAAGAGCTCCGGCGCGTATCAGGCGCTCCGGTCGTGGCGGAGCGCCGCCGATCCGTCCACGGGGCTGTACACGGACCGGGTCGACCCGCACGGGTCGGCCCAGTACGTCTTCTTGTGGAACGACACGACCGTCTACGACCGCATCGGCACTTGGAACGGGCACAACTTCGTCCCCATCCCCGAGATGGGCACGTCGGGCAAGTACACGTTCTTCTTCGTCAACAACAGCGAGGAGGTGAGCTACTCGTTCCGCGTCAACGACCCGTCGACCGTCTCGAGGCTGGTGATGAGCCCTCACGGGCAGCTCACCATGTACGACTGGTCCGACGCGTCCGGGCAGTGGCTGCTGCACTGGGCGACCCCCACGTCGCAGTGCGACGTGTACTCCGTCTGCGGGCCGTTCGGCCTCTGCGACGTGTCCAGCTCGCAGTACTGCCGGTGCTTGCCGGGGTTCGACCCCGTGGCGCAGGGGGACTGGGTAAACCAGCTCTGGAGCGCCGGCTGCGCGAGGAAGACGAGCTTGCAGTGCGGCGGCAACGCGCCGTCGACGGATGGGTTTCTCCCGCTGCAAAATGTCCAGCTGCCCGACAACTATTCCTTGGTGAATGGTGTGGGCAGCTCCGGAGACTGTGCGTCGACGTGCCTGAGTAACTGCTCTTGCACGGCTTATGCCTACAGTGACGGCTGTTTGGTGTGGGACGATGAGCTTCGCAACGTGCAGCAGCTCTCCGTCGGCGATGCCGGGGCTTCGACTCTGTTCCTCAGAGTCGCCGCCGCCGACCTTGCTGCTGCAAACCAGAGAGATGGTCGTTTCCCCGTCCTTGTCGTGTCCTCTGCTATTGTTCTGGCGATACTCTGCCTGCTGCTCCTCGTTCTTGCTTGGGTTCGACGCCGTGGCGAGACCGTGCACCATGATGGCTCTCTCCTCGTGTTCAGCTACGGTTACCTCGCGCAGTGCACGAAGAACTACTCCCAGAAGCTGGGGATGGGCAGCTTCGGCTCCGTGTACAGAGGGATGCTCCCTGACCACACCGCAGTAGCCGTGAAGCGGCTGGAGGGTTCCGCGCAGGGGGAGAAGCAGTTCCGCACCGAGGTCAGGACGCTGGGCACGATCCAGCACGTCAACCTCGTCCGCCTCCGAGGGTTCTGCGCCACGAGGCACGAGAGGCTCCTGGTGTACGATTACATGCCCAACGGTTCCCTGGCGTCCGTGCTGTCAGGCCACAGCTTCGGGCTGCTGGACTGGCGCACCAGGTTCGGGATCATGGTCGGCATCGCGCGGGGCTGGCCTACCTCCACGAGCAGTGCCAGGAGCGGATCGTGCACTGCGACGTCAAGCCGGAGAACATCCTCCTCGACGCCGGGTTCTGCCCCAAGGTGGCGGACTTCGGCATGGCGAAGCTGATCGTGCGCGATTTCAGCCAGGCGCTGACAACGGCGCGCGGCACGGTGGGGTACCTGGCGCCCGAGTGGATCCTGGGCCTCCCCATCACGGCCAAGGCCGACGTATACAGCTACGGGATGATGCTCCTGGAGCTCATCTCCGGGCGGAGGAACCATGACGCCGCCGTCGGCTGCTACTTCCCGCTCTGGGCCGCGAACAAGGTCCGCGAGGGGCAGTTCCTCGCGCTGCTGGATGAGCGCCTGGCGGGCGACGCGGACGTGGAGGAGCTCGGCCGCGCGTGCAACGTCGCGTGCTGGTGCATACAGCAGAGCGAGGCGTTGAGGCCGACCATGGGACAGGTGGTGCAGGTCCTGGAGGGATCGCTGAGATTGGGCACCGCGCCCGTGCCGAGATTCCTCGAGCATTTGTGTGAGGATTATTCGTGTACATTCTGAACATATCCATGTTCAACTCACTTGTGGACGATTTTTTGTTGTATGGAGAATGAAGATACGCAAAATTCACTCATTCCTGTTTGTTCTATCTCGGTTTTTGTGTGCATGTTTTGTTTTAACTGTACAAGCTTTCGACCAACTTCCCTTTTGTTTGAAAAACACAAAATCACGATTTTGGCGGCACGCCTCGTCTTGTTCTTCTCCGCTAGCGGCGGAGGGCGCGAAGGCACGACGGAACATTTTTTTTTAAATTACAAAGTACAACGTAGACGCTAGGAAAATCCCTACCAACTGATCTATGATCAGTTCGCGGCACGACGGAACATTGCCGGCTAGGTAGAGGGCGCATGTTTCACCTATGAGGCGCGTAGGAAATGGTCAGGAATAAAAAGATTCTGGAGAAACGAGGGTTAAAATGCATGATTTGTCATGGACTCGAGCCACTTTCCACATAGGATGCCCACACTAGATTGCTATGTAAACAAAATAGGTAGTAGACCCATGCCTGACTGGGCACTAATGATTATGCTAAAAAAAAGACTGGGCAATAATGAGATCCGAAATGGGATTGAAATGACACGATTTAAAAGTTGGAGGATCGGATGATACACCCACACAACCTAGACGACCGGCCATAAATTTTATTTTTATGTAAAAATTTAGCCATGTTTGCTTAAACTTATCAAAGATGATACGGTGCTTTTTCTTTCCCAACAAAACAACACCAGTCGGCTTATCAACCGCAGAAACCATCAAATCGAATATCTAAAAGGAAATTTATATTTTTTAACAGAGGGGGTACTATGCAGATGCAGGCATAGATCAACGAGGCATAAATCTAAACATGGGCCGACAAATGGTCAGTTTGCTAAATTTTAGCGACCTTGTGACTGCTAATTTTTGGCGAGCTTGTGACTTTGCTAATGTTTAAACTTCGGATAATAATTAGCCTTAACCGCGTCTCATGTGCAGAGAGATGCCATGTGCAGGGCAGAAAGATGGCATGGCAGAAGATATACTGTAGTATGTTATTGGATTCTCTGCCCGCTAACAGAAATCTTGCGCACTGCCAATTTCCACCGCTTCCACGGATGCGGCAGTCTATTTCCCCAGAAATGTCTCTGTGGCCTTATTTAGTTCCAAATTTGGGGCACCCAACTTGGAACAGTGCGCGTCACGTCATACTGTAGCAACTTTTGTTTTTATTTGGTAAAAATTATTCAAACATTGATTAATTAGGCTTAAAATGTTAGATGTCCATGAAAAAAGACAATAAAATTGTGTAATTAGTTTTTGATTTCATCTATATTTAAGACTCCATGCATGTGCCGCCATTTCGATGTGATGGGAAATCTTCTTTTTGCATAGTGGAATTTGGAGGTAGGAATTGGGAACTAAACAAGGCCTGTGTGTGCCTCGTCCTTTGTACGTTTGCGCCACGTGATTCTCCAGTCGTTCGCCGAAAATGCATCGTAGCATGCAGGTGCTAGGCACCTACTATCCTCACCCTTAAAACTGCTTTGAGATCTGTGCACAGCTTACTCTCTCCATTGTATTTTTCTCTGATAATCTTGTTTTGTAACTGTATTTTCTTGTATTTAGGGTTTAAAGCTACAGATCTTAGGGTTTAGGGTTAGGATTTATGGTTTAGTGTTTAGAGTTTTAGGGTTTACAGTTTTATCCATTGTATTTTCCTTTGATAATCTTGTTTTGCAACCGTAATTTTCTTGTATTTAGGGTTTAAAATTTTGAATTTTAGGGTTTAGGGTTTACTGTTTTAGGGTTTAGGGATTAAAGTGTATATACATATGTATGGTATAAAAGTGTAAATACATCATGTACAAGAGTAAGAAAGAATAAACAAAAAAATCTATCACGGATCTCGAGGCAAGAATGGATGGCTAGGATAGTAGGTGCCTAGCATGTGGAGGCTAAAAAACTGCGTTCGTTCGCTCTCACTTCCAAGCTGCGCTCCGTGATCCGTCTACGGACAGATTGCAGTGAGTCAGAACTCAGAAATCTGGAAATCCACGAGGCCAAGACAAATGATAAAGACGCATGTCCAGGTCCATCGATGGAGGAAACGGCGTTGTTACGGTAGCCGTTCGTGAGTCCTTGTTAGGTCAAGTACGATGGTCGCTATAGACCAAAACCGAAGGCAAAACGTCAAAGCAAGGAAAACAAGCTGCTCCACGGATACATTAGCGATCACGACTGGCTGCCGCATTTGCATCAGCCTAAGATCCCATGACATTTCACCGCCATCAACGGATTAGAAATGCAGCGACCTGACTTGGTTTAGTCAACCAGTGTGAGCTTAAAGTTTAGGCGGGTGAGAAGTCCACAGCAACTAGCAAGTTGTGACAAGGAAAAAAAAAAGAAAAGAAAAAAAGGCATCTGTTGCAATGGCAACTGACATGTCCGATTATCCGAACTGGAACAAGTGATGGTATTCTGTCTCTACAAGATTGCAACACTATACCTATGGCCCATAAGATTTTGAGAGCTCATAGCCCCTTCTTCAAGCAAAAACCTTTAACTAGATTTATCTAATTCAAGCCTAGAAGCTCTTCAACCAGCCTTGTTTAGTTCCCCCAATTTGGGGAGTGCAAATTTGACAGTTTACACTGTAGCGCACTGTAACATTTCGTTTGTATTTGCGAAATATTGTCCAAATATTGACTAATTAGTCTCAAAAGATTCGTCTCGCAAAGTACAACTAAACTGTGCAATTAGTTTTTGACTTCATCTACATTTAAGACTCATGACGTGTCTTGGCGATTTTGATGTGACGGAGAATCTTCTTTTTGCATAGTGGAATTTGGTGAAAAATTTGGGATCTAAACAAGGCCTGAAATCCAGTGTAAATTTCTACTGTACAAGCTTATGCAGCATAACATGGGAATCAATAATTAAACCAATACCCTGGTGGCAGTCTCTCTTGTAAATCCACCAGAAAACAAAAAACACAAAACTCACCGTGCCATGTGCGAACTGAGATTTGAAGTCAGTAGCTCACACAATTTTTTATACAACTAACCGACCTGGCATAGTATGGGATGCGTAGACGACACAGGTCACGCGACGACCTATACATACAAAGGTTTAGTTCAATCGGCGCCCTGCGCGACGACGTGTGTACATACAAAGTCGGCATTTACAATGCGTAAATTCCACTGCCTACGTGCCCCATCATGGAGTCGTAAATTGCAGTAAAATTTTGACGGTTTGACCCCACCACTACCATGAAAGTGAGGAATTAACCACCCACACTCTCTCGGCCTAACTTCTCCCTGACTCCCTCCCAAGCCTAGCTCCACTACCACTAGTCCACTACGGCCTACGGGCTGTAGCGAACAAGATTAGCCAGACAAAGCCATGGCAGACAGCGCAGACCCACCAACTCCGAAACGAAACGAAACAATCACGCACGAACCGGAGGATGATGAGGAAGATCGCAGCAAAAGCGACGGGATTCCGGTCGCTTCTTCCGCTCCCTTTGCCCACCACTTCCCTTAGCTCCTAAGCAATTCAATTGTTCATGGCGACCGATGAATGTAGGCATAACCATGGTCATACTGATAACTACTGATTGCAAGCAGCAATAATTCACAGAATCAGCAGCCTCCTTCTAGAGTAAGAGCTCAAAATTTACCACCTAAAGCACATGAACGAAACCAACCCCCACAGATTAGGTAAATTAGAATCGACGCACAGATCCACCCACTTAGTTTAACCGTCTCCACTGGATTACAACTTCTGCGGCGGCGGCGGCGGCGGCGGCGGCTTGGTTCCTACACGCTTAGCCCGTCCACGCCGCACTGCTTGTACTTGAGCGACTGGCTCCTCGGGCTGATGGCGATCGCGCAATCCACCGACACCTGCAGGTTGGGGGTCCGTCCGCACATCACGTCAGTCAGTAGAGACTAAAAAACACTTGCGGCGGAAGGGAAGCGAACGGGAGTTGTTGGTTTGGTTTCGCGTTGCGGGTGGCGTGTCGATTCGCACCTGCACTTTGGGCGAGGAGAAGCCGAGCACGAGGATCTTGGCGCCGACGTCGCCGGTGATGCGGAGCTCGACGCGGTCGTTGACGGCGGCGTCGCGGATGAGGTCCTGCGCGTCGGTCTGGAGCACGTTGAAGCGGTCGACGATGACGCGGGTCTGGAGCAGGCGGGTGCTGTGCGCGGGCTGCTCGAACCCGGGCACCGCCGCCACGCCCAGCGGCACGCCGTGGTACATGACGTCCAGCGCCGTGGCGCCGTACCGGATGCCCACCTTGTTGGGGTTCTGCGCGGTGAAGAGCAGCGTGATGTTGAGGGAGAGGTAGGCGGCGCCGGGGGGCCCCGCGGCGGCCGCGGACGTGGGCGACGCCACCAGGAGGTACTGCACGGACACCTGGTTGAGGTCGAACTGCGGCTTGCGGGGCTTCACCACGAGCACGACGACGAGCGCCACGGCCAGGGCCAGCAGCGCCAGGAAGGTGAGCAGCAGGAAGAGGCAGCAGCAGCAGCCGCGGAAGGACGCCGACCCGCCGCCGTACCCGTAGTGCGGGCGCCGCTGCGGGTACCAGGACCCCGCGCCGCCGTGGCCGTCGCCGTTGGATCGGGTCGTCATGGTGCCGGGGAGGAGGGCTGGGGAGGGATGGGTTTGGATTTTTGGAGCTTACTGGGGCATCTGCGAGGCGCGGCGGTGGTGGTGGAAGTGCGGGCGGGCGGAGGCCGAGGGGAAAGTTTGGCGAGGCGAAGTGGAAGTGCGGGGTTTGGGGGCCAGAGAGAGTTGGCAGAGGCCGGAAGTGGTGGGGAAATAGGCGGTGGGGGCGGACGTGGTGGGCTTCCGTGCGTAGTGGGAGCGTGCGACGGTTTCCTTCTTCCCGTTGTTCCTTCGAACCCCGTTTATTCCGCTTGGGAACTGCGATTTCAGTCGAGATCGGTGTTCGCCTGTCTGGACTCTCGAGTACTGGACTGGGGGAGAAGAATGACGTGCCGACGTGCTTCCTCCCGGCCGCCTGAGTTTTAGGTCTTGTTTAGATTGTAAATTAGAGAGCTGAAAAGCTCTACAGTATTTTCATTTGTATTAAGTAATTATTGTTTAATTACGAAATAAATAGGTTTAAAAGATTTATCTCAATATTTACAACTAAATTGTTTGCATAATTAGTTATTTTTTATCTAAATTTAATGCCATACATGATCCAAGAAATGATATGATGAAGTGAGAGTGAAAAAACTTGAAATTTCATAGAAGTCTAAACAAGGCCTTATATACAGCAACAAAAATCATGGAAAAATGGATCTGATTTGAGGAAGGCAATAAGATTGCGATCTGGCCCCTGATAAAACACTTAAAGCGTCCAGCTTTTTCTTGTAGAACATTACTTCGCGCTGTCGAGTATTTCTGAGCAAGGAACGCGACATAACTTGTAAGTTCCAACACATCCTTTGAAGCTTCTTCCATGTTTGAACAAATTGGCTATACGCGATTCCATTTTAGAAGTCAACTCTTATTTGCATTTTCTCGGTTCCGAACACAGAATGCCATAGTTGTGTGCTTGGTATATTTGCTTGACATTTTTTATACCTACATATATATGGATTCCTACATAAAATGATTTGGAAAGTTGATTGAAGATCATTCTATGGATAAAATATTTACCTGTTCGATGATTTGATGATGAAGCCGAAGCTTCGTCACGGAAAAAGGTTCCACCTAAAGGCAATGCTCCTATGTTTTTTTTGGAAAAAGCCATGCTCCTATGTGTCGTGTCGGGTGGCCAATTTGTAGCAGACCTTCGGCCAGCGCATTGGCACACCAACTTTGGCAGCACATTGGCCCACCAACGAAAACGGCCCAATATCTAAGATGCAATGATTTTTCCTCCAAGAAAAAAAGTGCTTCCAGGTTTGAACTCAATGCCTACACACAGTTCCTTCATCTAGAAAACCTACGCATTCCATTTTGGGAGTTCACTTTATATTTTGGATTCACGAATCACAATTTGAAACCTCAAAGACCATAGTTGTGACCTGTGCGAGAAAAGTTACCCAAAGAAAATATTGATTGAAATTTTGTGAACATGGATTCCTATTTTTCATTTGAGAATGTTGACTAGACATCATTGAACATTTTGATGGAACTTTGTCTCGAGATGGTCCACCAAAAGAAAAAAGGAAAATATCCAATCTAAACCCTCTATTCGACGGAATCGTAAAAACACTATAAAAAAAAAAACTTATGAATACTATGTACATTGTAAAAACACTATTCGATGGAATCATAAAAACACTATAAAAGGAAAATATCCAATGTAAACCCTCTATTCTATAGATGTACATTGAGTAAAATGCATCAGGGGTACCTAAACTATTGGCGTTTTCCCATGTAGGTACCCAAACTATCAAAACGACTATCTGGGTACCTCAACTTTCACCGCGACGCGTCCACGGTCAGACACGTCAGCGCAAACTTTTCAATAAAAAAGCCCCATGTATTCTTTTCCTCACTCTCCAGTCCTTTCGTCCTCTTCCTCTGCCTCCTCCCTTCTCCTCCGCCGTTTCCACCACAATCGGCACCGGCGTCCTCGAGGTCCGCGGCGGTTTACGGACTCCGCGGGCCGCGTTGTCCGAGCTCTAGTCCGCCAACCACGAGGTGCCCTCCGGCTTCGAGCTGCGAGTCACCGCGCTGCTCGTCGACATCGCGGCCGCCAGCGCCGCGCGCCGCGCCGCCATCGTCTCCGCAGGCGGCGGCGCCGTCCTCGACTAGCTGCTCGAGAGCGTCGTGCGGGGGCCACCTAGGCCGAGGCTGCCAGGGCGCTCGCATGCCTGGCAAAGGGGAGGACGGCCTCGCGGCGAACTGGCATCCGCGATGCCAGCGCGCCGCCCGCGAAGCCGCGTCCCGCCGCCTTGCCCTTGCAACGCTGGCGCGCCGCCACGCATTCGCCTTGCCGCGCCGCCGGCGCACTGCCCGCTGCGCCGCCCTGCCCACCCTGCCCGCGCGAGGACACCGGATGCGTCCAGCTTCATGCTGCCATCCCCTGTGTCGGTGTCGTCGGACGTCGGCCATGGCGTCCAGTGCCCATCCCAGCTTATCCATGGCGTGTCGCAGGACCTCCTCCTCTTCAATTCTTGTTATGATGGCAAGCAGGTTCACAGCGTGAACCGAGACGGCGGCTGGCTTATGGATGGCCAGGACTATTACTGCTCCTCTCGTTTCTTGTCAATTTGCTTTGATTTCAATGCCATCGTGCAATCCAACCACATATTCTGCTTCTGCCTCGGCTGCTCCGCCGCCACAGCCACCCGCATGCTCTGCTTCGTGTGCCTCGCCATCATCGTGGATGGGGAGCTTGCGCATCTTCCTCGTCGGAGCCGAAGCCGGCCATATCCACGCTCTGGACGGGGTGAGGCAGGAGGCTTGGAGATCTATAGCTCGACCATCAGACCATGTCGATGCGGACTAGATTTTCCCTCCGCGCGCGCACGCGAACAGGACGAAGAGGCGCTGCCTGTCACAGTCCACGACCGACCAGGAGGCAATGCGGCGGCCTGTACATGGCAACACAGAGGTGGGACTGAGTGCAGCGGTCGGGGAGGAACCGGCGAGCTGCGCATGGCAAGAGCGAGCCGCCGCCGAGCTCTCCATGCCCTGCTCTGTTCCTTTAGAGAGAGAGAGAGAGGGGAAGGAGTTAGAAGTGAGAAAGGAGAAAGAGATAGGGTTTTTTTTGAAAAGTTTGCGCTGACGTGTCTGCCTAAGGACCGTGGACGCGTTGCGATGAAAGTTAAGGTACCAGGTAGTCGTTTTGATAGTTTGGGTACCTAAATGGGAGAACGCCAATAGTTTAGGTACCCTGATGCATTTTAGTCTTGTACTAGCAAAATTTGAGATTCAAGCTCAATATAAAAAAAATCGTATAAAAATGACAAATTTCATCAGCTACAGAAGGCCCATTCCCAAGGCCCAAGACCCTGTGTTCCCCTCCTTGGCACCTTCTCCGTTCCCCTCCTCCTCGCGATCCTTCCTACTGCCCGAGTGTTCTGACCAAACCAGCTACATCCACACCATGGAGGCGGCGGCGGAGAAGAAGGAGGGCGAGCAGGAGGAGCAGCAGCTGCCGCACGCGCGGAAGGATGACGCGCCCGCCGCCGCCGAGGAGGACGAAGCGGATTCGGAGGAGACCGAGCGCCGCAACCGCGACCTCAAGGCCGGCCGCCACCCCCTTAGGGTAAGAACCCGCCGCAGCTAGATCTGTCGCACGCCTCATCTAACTGGAGGCTTTGCACCCCGCATCGCCGTTGTGCGTGGTAGATTGATATGGTGAGATTGTACAAGTGGATTTTGACTAATCAGTGAATTTTGGCTGCGTGTCTGCAGCGCAAGCTCGTGCTCTGGTACACGCGCCGGACGCCTGGTGCGAGGTCGCAGTCGTACGAGGACAACATCAAGAAGATCATCGATTTCAGCACAGTATGTCTCTCGGATGGCTGTAGCTGTTGTGGGGGATTCCTAATTTCAGTTCAGCTGACCTGTTTTCTTTTGAATACTTGATTGAAGGTCGAATCGTTCTGGGTTTGCTACTGCCACCTGGCGCGCCCTTCTGCCCTGCCAAGCCCCACTGACCTTCATCTTTTCAAGGATGGCATCCGTCCCCTCTGGGAGGTATTATTCAGAACGTGGCATTCCTTGCCGTCTGTGTGTCTATGTGTTATATGCCTGTCCCTGTTCTAGCGGTTAATGGTTTTCAATCGGCCAGGACCCTGCAAATCAGAATGGTGGCAAGTGGATAATTAGATTCAAAAAGGCAGTTTCAGGTCGTTTCTGGGAGGATTTGGTAAGTGAACTTCTGCTGTCAATGCATGTGTTTTTATGAGATTGTTTCTGTGGTTATCATATTTTGGTTCAACCCCAAACTCATCCATTCCCTGAGCACCTACTCTACGATAATATATAGTTACATTTTTTTTTTCGCGACCGGGACTTCACCCGTTTTTCATTAAGAGGATATATAGTTACATTGGCCTGGCCTGCTGGATAACATATTCAGAATGATCTCATATTATTATGATCTTGTCCACCTTGGTAGCATCCTACTGTCTTTTGTGTGAAACAAACACTCTTTGATTCGCAAGCTATCAAATGGAATGCCATGGTGATAGATGAACCCATTCATGTACTGAAAGCCAATCACGACATTCTTGTCCTAGTCCTCTTTTGTTTACAGAATGGAATGGGTTAGTAGTTATTCCTCATGACCAAAATGCAGATAAGAAATGAGGGGCATGATCATGCCATTAAAATCATGTGATGGCAAGTTGGAACCCATGATGAAACAAAACAAGCTTGATGGTTGGACTTGGATTACTTTTTTGCAGCAAGACTTGTTTTAGTGTGGAACCATTTGAAAGCTGAAACTAGTCCCAACCATATTCTCTGCTGTTATATGTTATTATGGTTGAGCTTTCTTGGAAGCCATATCTATAGTTTACATGGTTCTACTGAGCCATATCTCTCCATTATGTTTGTTATTGCTTAAATTAATTTAATTGAACTACATATTCATTTTGCCTCAACTTTAGTGCTGTGAGCTTTGATTTGGACTGTAATTTTGACTCAGCGTTGGCATTGTGAATGCATTCATTTCCTTACCTGCTAACATTTGTGAAAATAATATAAAATGTCATTTTGCTTGCCTCCCGCATATGAACTTCTGAAATTTCTTACACAGAATGGATGCAAAATGCAGACCGATAGCCATAGTACCTGTGGTTTTTACATGTTTGGCTTGCATAGGTTTTCCAATCTCTATTGTGCAGATGCTTCCTTAGTTTCCATCTTGCTATCTTTTATTAAAAAAAAAAAAAAAAAACTCATAAAGAGCAACATGTGGATAATAGCTTGATGTCTAACTTGATTGAATGGACAATTGAACAATATCAACAGATTACCTAATTTGGCACTGTAAAAATACTCATTCTTTGGTTCAATGGTTCAGTCATGCACAGTAATAAAGTTATTGAAGCATGGCATTCCATTTTGTTTCTTGCATCGTATGCTAGATGCTACTATGCCTTGCTGATGGATGATTTCACAGGGGTCATACAGAGAGATACCCTATGGTGTTTGCTTTTTTGCTAACGAGGTAGTGATAGTTCATGAAGGATGGGTGTTGGGCGTGAGTAGATAGGAAACTAGAGTTGTGACTGCAAACTCTAGAGTTAAAAGGTTGTAGATTTAGCAGAACTAAGACTGGTTATATGAGGTGCACTAGACATGAGGGAGATGTTAGTTTGGAGGGTCAGGTACTGCCGAAGAAGGAGATCTTTCGCTTTGGAATAAAGCTACTGAGAGATGGGATTTTGATGAAGATGTTAGCCATAGAATCAAACAGAACGGTTATAGACATTTGACCTGCTATGTTGTATGTGCATATTATTGGCCTACTAAAAGGCTAGTTGTTGACTTGTTGTTATTACTGGTTATATGCTAGATGCTGGATGTTTCCGAAATTGATATTTTGTAAGCCATCAAGTGTATCTTCAAGGTTTTGACCAGTGATAATATAGTTATTATAACAAGACGGAGCATTTTAGCCAATCAGCCAAGAATTAACATAGAACAATGGACAATCAACTGACCTTTTTGGTTATATTGATTTGTAGGAACATCTAGTAGACTGACTATATTCTATATTATGGTCATGTGTGATCCATTTTTTTTACATTTATGTTTATTAGTATGATACCCCCTTCCTAGCTGATTAAGAGGGGCTGGAGCCGAACTGGGGGAATACGAATACCACCTTCCTAGCTGATTTTTCATTCTTTTATGCCTTGTTTTGCACTCAAATTAAGAGAGACAGAGAGTAAAGTTGCTTCATTTTGCACTTTCAAGCCTGCCAATCCATGCCGTCAACATTTGTACCATTTAGGCAATATGATGGCACTATCTCTTTGTTTCATGCCATGACTGTAAAGCATAGAAGCCACATTCACACAATGCACTGTTACACAGGGTACAGCACATGCATTGTTACACGGGGAAGTCGTCTTCAATTCAGTCTTTGCAGCCAATTAATTAGTTTTATAATGTAATTGCTGTAAAATTTTCTCATTGGCATCAGGCATGAATGCCCAAAATGTGTTCATGTTGTAGATTGATTTCCGCATGTATGATGATTTGAATTTCAATTCTTTTTACCAATATATTTATGATGTCCAGGTGCTGGTGCTAGTAGGCGACCAACTTGAATATAGTGATGATGTTTGTGGCGTTGTGCTTAGTGTCCGTTTCAATGAAGACATTCTGAGCGTCTGGAACCGAAACGCATCAGACCATCAGGTTAGTGGCAGCACATGATACTGTTCAGATACGATGTTCATGCTGTGTTTCTTACTCATTCATGTTCTTTTGCTGTTCAGGCTGTGATGGCATTGAGGGATTCTATCAAGAGGCACCTCAAGCTTCCACACAGCTATCTGATGGAGTACAAACCACATGATGCTTCGCGGCGTGACAACTCGTCCTACAGGAACACATGGCTGAGAGGATAAGCCCCCATGATTCTCGCCAGCTTCGGAACTGTTTCACTGTGACAGGTTTCTGAAGCAAATACGCTCTTTTATATGTACCAAGAACGCAGACTATTATGCACTGTACTAGTCAAAAGCCGCTACATTATAACGCTCAACAATCGTTTATGATGATCAGGTTTTTGCACAAGCATTGAAGTGAATGTTTAGGGCTTGCGTCCATATGTGGTTCTGTTGGTATTTAGCACGTACAAAAACGGTAACCAAGATATTACGTTGATTCCGTTGGGAGTCGGGTTCAGTTTGAAGCGAATGAGATAGCAGTCTATTGGGCAGTCCGCAGGCGCTACGAATGGCTTCCGACGCGCCTGCTTGACTGTGCCGCGTGAGTCCGTGAGCCACCTTTGCCTTGCGCCCTTGCTTATCTCATCTCCGAGAGCTTCATTTTTCCTTTGGCAAATTATTGATTATTCAAGTGGTCAAAATGAATAGGAAATAATTTATGAATAATTTGTTCCAAAAGATTAAAACCTGAGTGAGACCGCACGCCCCGAAGAACATCAATGTGAAACCGATAGATAGGGAGACTGAACGACGAGAATATGTGAGGGCCCTTTTTTTTTTTTTTTGCGCCAAATCAGTGTGTCACACATGGCACGAGGTCAAATCACATTCTACATTTTAGGTTAAAATCACATCCTACATTTTGGAACAAAGGGAGTATTCCAATATCCTACAACTAATTCCAATGGTCTGACAAAAACTAACAGATGTTTGACAACCGGCAGCTCCAAAGGTATTCACTTTAAATTTGTATGAGTTGTCGTTTACAAAGTTCGTACGAATGTGATGCGCGGCGACTTCAAAGACATAATATTAGCACAGAGATTTACACTCAGCTCCAATTTTACATCCAAATAGCCGCACATGCTCATAATCATGGATTCATTTTGGTCTATTACAGTAATTAATACCAATTCTTGCAAGATCTTGATCTACACCTGTTGCACCAGGGCTTGATCAGCAAAATGGCAACATGTGACTGCTTAACCCTCAGGTGCATTGTAAGAGCCCGAGCTAGAGTGAGCAACAGAATCAACTAAACATGAACTCTTCAGTTACACGTGCAACAAAAATGAAATTTAATATCATAATAGACACCTCACTACCTAGCACATCATACTAATGCGCATAATTATTACATTATTACATATGTCAATAATGTCAATGTCAAGGTTGACGTTATAAGCCAGGGGAAGTTGAATCCCCCTCTAAACCTTCTTTCATGACACGTTGGGCATGATCTGTGCCACGGTAAGGTTCCTCGCAGAGTGGTTCGAAGCTCTCGCGTGTTCAGCCTCTAGCTATTTCTCCAAATCCATCTCAAGTACCTCTACCTCAGCAGTGCAGCCGCGAGACTTGACGGACATAACTCTGCCTAACTCATCGTCGGGATTGCTCTCGCCCTCCATTGACGACAGCGCAAATGGAGGATAGGCGAGGGTCAACCTCATGTTCCTCATCTAGTCGCCGACGAGCAGGGCTCGCCGCCCCCGCACAGCGGGGGAAGCCCAAGGGAACACGATGACTCGAAACAGCCCCAAAATGGCACGAGAAGCGGCGATACCTGGGTGGAACGAATCGCCTTCGGCCCCCGGTGAACCTCTCCTACTTTGCCGCGCTCCTCTCCCTCGTCTCCGGCGTGGGAGAGTTGCCGACGGCGAGCCGCCTTGCTGTCGCCCTTCGCCTCTCTCAGTGCTCTCTAACCGCCTCCTCGAAAGCACCGCCAAAATACATGTATTTTTAGATGACAAAGGAGATTAAAAAAGAAACCAAATGTCATTAGAGCTCAATGTAATTGTTAGGAGTCCTATTTAAGAGAAACGAATGTTAGGAGACTTATTATAGCGAAACCAAACGATTAGAGTTCTATAATAGCCATTTTCTCGCGAAGCGAAGGGAAGAGAAGGGGTGGGAGTACCTGGTGCTGTGCTCGTCGCCGGCGAGGAGACGAACGAAAGCCTCAGCACCTGGCCTATGGCGCCGGCAGCCCTCGTCTGACAGCGAGAGGGCAGCGCGCGCGCGCGAGAGAGAATGGGAGTCCGGAAGGGAAGGCGTCGGGGGCCGGCTCACCACAGCACAGCCCGTTACTGGCCCATGGACCAGGTCACCAGGCGACGACAATCCAGGGCCCATAGCCAATCCGAACATTGTGTGGGGGCGGAGATCTCTGACCAGAGTCCCTTTCGTCCAAGTCCCCTCGCAATCAAGTCCCTCCCTCCTCCGGCTGCGGCGCCCGCCTCCTCCGCGCCGCGCGCAATATGACGCGCTCCCGCGCAAACCACCCGCCTCGGCACTCCCCCGCGCGGGAAACGTGAAGCCAAGCTAATCCAGCTCCAACGCCACCTCCCGCTGTACTGTAACTGTAACTTCTCCGTCCCAGCTCCCGAACCCCAAACCCTAGCGCTGACCCACCGCGATTCCCCATTTGATTTCCCGTACCCATGGGCGGATCCGCTGATCCCGAGGCGCCGTCGGCGACGCCGACGCCGTCTCCGGCGAAGCCATCGCCCCCGTCGGCCGACGGGAGGCAGCTCAGGCGGTGCGTGCAGTCGAAGCTCTCGTGGGGGCTTGTCAAACCGGCCGGCGGAAAAGGAGGCGGCGCCGGCGAAGCAGGAAGAGCAGATGCGGCGGAGGCTGTTCCTCCCGTGCCTGCGGCTGAGGAGGCGGCGGCGGAAGTCAGAGAGGAGCCGGAGAAGGGGAAGAAGAAGAGGAAGCCGCGGAAATCAGAGAACGGGAAGAAGGTACATTGCCCATTTCAGCTGCTGATTTGTGTCTTCTCGTTGAATTGTTCATTTTTAGGATACAGTTTCTGTTCAGTCGAAATTCTTCTGCTGTTCGATCTACTTAGTTTGTCTAGGGGGATACCATGCCATTGTTTTGTGTTATGTACATTTTTCTGGTTATTGCTGATGCTCGGTATAATGCACTTTGCTATTCATTTCACCCTTTTTCCCCTTCCTCTAGTTAAAATAGCTATTTTCTTTACCAAACTTTTGTAGCCCTCTTCAAACAAAGGAAAACACGTGCAGGATCCTGATGACAAGGATGAAGTCGTTTTGGTTGGTATGCCCCGATACCTTTCTTTGTAGAATCATTGTCATTTCTATAATCCTTCACCAGTCTGGTCATCAAATTTTGCTTGTGATTTGTGTATGAGAAGCAATACAGTCGAGCTGACAGAATTCTGTGTTTCAATGTTGCCCTGTTGAAATTTAGATGAAAGCCCTCAGAAAAAGCAGCATAAAGGTAGAAAGCAGGGTGCAACACCGAAGGTGCCTAATGCTAGCAGAAAGCGTTACAAGACATTGGAATCTCCTGATGGTTAGGTCCTTCTCTTTATTCTATTTTCTTTAGATGGTACTGATAGTTAGTTGGAACCCTCTTATCAATGCTCGGAACTGTTAAAATTTCCCAAACTGTTAGTTTGCATTATAAATAAGTAGTAACGATGTTATACAATCTGCAAGTTTGAAATGGTAGACTGCATTATATTGCTGTGTGAAAACATTGTTCGAATATTGAGAAATTTTATTTTTACTTGTGTAGTATTTTAAATCTGTTTATGATTGCATGCCTGCTGCATAGAATGATGTTTCAGTACACTGTATAACACATGATGTTTTTTTTTTCTTATTGTGGTGGTGATAATAAATATTCCAAAAATTGCATTTGTCTCAGTTTTTGCGCTTATACCCTTCCTATTGTTATATTATACTATACAATTTATTGAATATTATTTGTGGTTATGATTTGATGCCTCTATCAGTTATAGTCCACTTCGACAGAAGTATAAATAAGTATTTTGCTCTGAAGGTTCTGGAAGCTGTCAGAAATTGCATATCAACCAGATTGAAGCCGGCTCGCCGGTAGCAGCGCCAGTAATAATTGACATGGATTTGATGAGTACGCCTTCTAAACCAGGACATGCTAATCCAGTCAATCAGGATATATCACCGTTGAAAGTTGACCTAAGGTCAGAGGCGAAGATGGCTGCAGAGGTATGATCCATCGGCATTTGTGAGATACTTGTGTGCTATTGTGCTGATGTTTTTAAGGCTGTATTGTTTGCTTTCCCTTTGACTTGTTTCTTGTTAGCTTGTTTCAAATCTTTTTTTAGGGGAACATTTCTAATCTTGTCTATTATTTGATAAATTAATTGATGGAATCTCTACGTCCTACTATTGTCACAATTAATGCTAGTCTATGTTTACATCTGTTTAAATGCCACCCTATGAAACAAGCATGGACAGAAAGAATGCTATGTGCCTATGCCGTATCTTTTCATTTTCTCTCCTTGATCTTTCAATGTTCAGTAGCAGTTTGTTATCTTAAGTGTATCTCTATCTCCATACAGGTGCTCTAGTTGCAACTCTAGTTGTTTAAGGAAAAAGGCACTTCTGATTGCAGTTGCCCCTCTTTTTAGTTGACTTTATGTCTACAATATTGCTGCATATGTTCTTTTTTTTTCAATATAAGAGTATATTTTGATTCATTGCTAGGAAATTCGAAGATTATCATCTGGAAAGAAAATGCACCCTTTCTTTGCTTCGTGGAAAATGAGCAAATGTGCTAACCAGGATCAAGATGTTATCAATGTTGAAAATCTGAACGGGCTTTGTGATTCTGAGACGGATCCACCATTTTATCCTATTCATGTTGTGTACCAATCCGAGGTATGCCAAGCAAATGCATGTTTTGTATATGTTCTCAGAAGTTATATCATTACTCTTGGTCAAGTTAAGAGAAATGCTTTCTTTTGTAGGCCAGTAAACCGATCCACTGGAGTAATTGGATAATCACTGATCAGTCTTCCTTTGACACTGATATTGTCTCTCTTAAAAAATCCGTGTCATTCTTTGAGGGCTTGGCTAAACCACTGTCAATAGAAACTAATTGCAAGAGGCATTCTAATCAATTGGCAGGGGCGATTCTTGCTGAGGGTACTACTTCAGGAATGCCTTTTCCTAGTTTTACTGGCAAGCAAAGTGAACACAGCTGTCCTTCAGATGTGGTAGAATTTCCTGTTTATCTAACATTTTATACATGATAAGAGCTATCTTTGTTCTCTCATACTTTATTGTTCTAATCATGCACTTCTTTGAAGTTGTGCTTGACAACTGTTTGAACTATCCAGATCAATGTGGACAACCAGAACTTGTTGATGCCTGGTGCTAGTTGCCAAGCTTCTCTTCTTGATCTGAATGTAGAGCCAGAAGTTCCACAGAATAGGTAATCATCATCGTGTATATTTTCCCTAAATGTTGCAGTTTCCTTCTAGCTGGTTCGGTTTTCACACCAAAGTTGGAATTTTTATTAGTTCTTGGAATCTTATTAGCCAATGTTGATCAGAATGCCCATGCCAATTGGCAAACAGCCCCATGCTATCAATGCATCAGCTATTCCATGTTAATGCCCGCTAAAAGAGTGTGGGTCACTCAGCATTAAGATAGTTAATTTCTCTTCTAAAGAATACTGAAGGTCCAAAGTACAACCAATAAGGATTTTGCTTGTCCACTGAGATATGAAATTGCCCTCAAACTATGGATGAACACTCTTTTGTTCCTTTTGCTTTTTTTGTGTAGTCAAATGAAGTTGCAGCCTTGTTTTATTTTGTAGTAGATTTTAACTTGTTTGTACCTCACTGATCAATTTACAGGGACTTGCTTTCCTCATGCTTGTTCTAACACTATAAGCTCCTGTCTCATTGTCAGAATCCACCTAACTATTCATCAGAAATGTCAGGGCAACCAAATTTTAATCCAATAGATGTATTGGCAAAATAACTGGTAGTTATTTTTTTTTCAATCTTCAAATCTTTAACTGTACATAACATAGTATTTTCTATTGCAGTTGTCAGCCTACCTATTCCCTATGGACTGACAAGTACCGACCTGAAACTGCGGCCCAGGTGAATATCACTATTTGTGTTTGTACTGTCCTTTATGCATAATATGAAGATAAGCAATTGTGCAGCCCGTTTCCCAATTGTTGCTTCTATTTCATTAGCCTTCTCTGCTAAAATGCTTCATTTAGGAAAGCGCAGATCAATGTTTGTAGTATGCTTACATGTCATCTTAGGTTACTGCTATATTTGGTTAAGCAGGTATGTGGAAATAGTGAGCATGTAAAGTTTCTCGCTGAATGGCTCAAAGGTTGGGATGAAAGAGGCCACAAGATTGGAGCTGCTAATGGAGACACTAATGATAGCTCATATCAAGATGAATCTGATTCAGATTATTCAGAGAATGCTTCTGATTGTGAGAACACACTTCTAATCACTGGACCAGTTGGGGTGAGTGCCACTAAAGAATAACTGGCATTTGAGCTGCATGCTTCATTTAAATGCCTTTGAGCTATAGTACATTTTCTTTTATGAATCTGTGTCTGGCTGTCTAGCAAATCCCATCCTAAAGGACACCATCCCCAAAAGGGGAATGTTTCACGAATCAATGAGCCTTTTTCTGGAAACTACTATGTGATATGCTAGTGCTTCCCAATTCCCATTTAATTGAGCGGCAGAGCTCCTTCCTTTTGTTCCAAAAAAAAAAAACTAATTCAAGAATTGTTTTGTATATATGCAAGGCGCTTGGCTATGTCTCAGTGTAGTTATACCTATGTACATATATATAATCTGGATATACTCTCATTTGTGTCTATGCTACTTGATATCTTTGTTCTTAAATTTAGTGTGGAAAATCGGCTGCAGTTTTTGCATGTGCCAAGGAACAAGGCTTCAATGTGATAGAGGTAGTTTTCACCAGTATTTCTTTCTGAGAAGTGCAAGTCTGCTCCTTCATATGCTTGGTTTTATTGATTAATGTTTGGTATTATTCTAGGTAAATACATCTGACATGAGAAATGGGGCTTATGTAAGGCAGAAGTTTGAGGAAGCAACTAAATCACATGGCCTTGAAAAATGGTTTGTCCTTCTATGTTTTCTCACAATCCGGCTTGTGATGCTTCTATCCAGTTCACGCTGCAGCCTCAGCTGCATCTTCTTTTAGTTAATAATATGTTAGTCTCTTTCTTTCATGAAGATGCTTAGCATTTTGCACTACCTTTGGTTTTCATGGCTGCCAAGCTGTATTCTTGGGTGATACCACATCCAGTACAAGTTATCATAGTCAGTTATGGATTTACCAAGAATAATCCAAAAACATACCTTTCAGGAAGAAAGCGCTTTAATTTTACTGTGAGGGCTGATTGAATCCATTTGTTTGTGCTTGAGTATATAAATAGCACTAGCATTTAAGTCAGCAACCTTCATATCTGTAGGATTGCTTTCAGAATATCAGGGCATAACTTGGCATTGAAGAACACAACATGGTGAGGCATACTCAAGGAAAAATAAGACCTAGACATAACATCGTGTATCTAAATTCCGTGCAAAGTCCAGCAAGATGAACTAATTGAAGGTCATGTAGGATATAGTTGCATAAACATAAGTCCATAAATTGGGCCCTATGTGGTAGTTCAGGAAATCAAATGGATCTCCTAGTTCTGTCAGAAATTAGTAGTTCAACCAGCAGCCAGACATTACTATTCTAACCTGTAAAATTGTAGCTTAGTAAGTATAGTTCTGGAATTCGATATGTTTGACAAATGCACTTCTATGGATTGTGCAAATTTGAAAACTAGCCTTGTTTGTTTGCTTTTTGTAAACTTGTTGGGGGGGAAGGCCTAGCCTGTGCCTACTCCAAGGCACAGCCTGTGTAATGTCCAAGGACGTATTTGTAAATTTACAAGGTTAGGAGGTAAACAATCACCTCCAGCTTTAGCTATATGAAGGACCTAAGGGTCAATTGGGTGGTGGACTCTCCCTAATTGCTTTCTTGACTCTCTCTGTCTCTTTAACCTCCCTCTCGCTCCTTGTTTTCGTTTAGTTCCCAACACTTGTCACCTTATTATATGATGAAAATGTATTGTACAATTTTCAAATCAAGTGTTTCTAGAAATAATTAATGCTGACTATATTTGATCTTCTGAGGAATAGAAACAGTGCCTTTGGGGCACATGGAAATAGCAAATGACCATGCGAATAATGTAGTAGCTAGCTTAATTTTTTTTTTGTGAAATTCTTTTCTGCAGAAGTAGATGTGCAGTGAATTGTAGCTTAGCCTCTAATAATATGTGCTTTTGTCTAATATTTTCACATGGTTTCCTATGCCTAGTTGAAGCAAACATACCTTTGAATCCTGTTTTTCAATCTCTTGTACAGGTCACAGGAGGAGGTTATCAATCCACTAATGGATGATTCCTTGGATCCAGATTCAGGAACTCCTGATAGGACTGAATACCAACATTTGACGTCCTGTGCTACAAGAGTAATTATTGACTGTGATCAACTGAAATCACCTGTGGGATACTGCTCAGGTTTGAAGGCATGTGATGAAGCTCCTAAACAAGTTGCTAACAAGACACTCATACTGTTTGAGGATGTGGATACTGTCTTTGATGAGGATCGTGGGTTTATTTCAACCATACTTAAGATGGCAGAGACTACAAAATGGCCAATCATACTGACTAGCAACAGTGAGCATTCCTTTCCTTTTAGGCTCTTACAGATGACCTTAGTAATTTCAGTCAATGTGGTACTGGTACACTAAAATTCTTGTTATTTTTGTCCATTATTCGTAATTTGTGAAGGGAAGGATCCGTCTTTGCCAAATCTCTTGGATCAACTTGTTTTGAATTTCGAATACCCATCGACCTCAGAGCTACTTGCACATGTTGCCATGGTAAATAGTCTCCCCTCCCTCTCTCTTATAGGCTGACATCACAGAGTTCTTTTGCTTGCCAGATTTGTTGAAAGTTGACACTATCCTATTTTAATGCAGATTTGTAAATCCGAGGGAGTGAATGTCACTGTTCCTCAGTTAAAGCATGTAATTGATATTTGTCTAGGTGACATTAGGAGAATAGTGATGCTTCTGCAGTTTTGGTACCAAGGAAGGCATCAATTCACAGGTTTGATGTTTTACCAGGAAAATTTATCCATATTTTTTTTGTAGTTATGTTGTACTAGCTCATTGTTCGCTTCTTTTAGACCTTTCAGTATGTAAAACTTACTATGCTTCTTTCTCATTGTATTTGCTTCTGCAATTGGTTTCTGAACCTTTGTTAAAGTATGTTTAAATGGTCCTTCGATAAAGGAAAGCTAGTGTCCAGTAAACTATGACTATGGTACATGATGAAGTTGAAGATGCTGGTTGTTTATGGGTAGTGGGCTCAATAATAGTCACCTCAATCGAGAATGTAATGTGTTTTAGCTTTATCGTAAGTCAAACTTAGCTTCTTTAACTTCGGCCATGCTTACAGATAAATGCACCGACATCTGCTGCAACATCTAATTAGTCATAAAATCCACCATGAAATATGTCTTGATAGTGCATTTATTTGCTATTATAGATGGTAATACAATTTTCTGTGGTCAAAATTAGAGAAGTTTAACTTAGGACAAAACTGGAACACCTTACATTTTGGAACGAAGGGAATAGATTGATGGGGTTTGTCACAGAGCATCACCCTGCAACAGCTTTAAGGATTATATCATGAGTTCATGTGTGATATGCACATTAGTCACCTTATAAATCTAAGCTGGGCCTAGGAGTTTCTTAATTTACTAGGGCTTGTTCCAGGCATAAAACAAACTTCATTTATAGAAAGTTTTATGTACATGTTGCAGATACTTTCCTTCATTCTTTTACTAAATGATGCGGGTGTTAGATCTGTTAGAATTAACTGTTGGCATCCCACACTAACAGTTGTGCACCCTTGCGGTTACAGAAGAGCTGTTCTAGTTATTTTTCCATGTAATGCCTAACTAGCTGGTAGTTGAGCTTGAAATCTTTTTCTTTTCTGTTTTTTGTTTCTTTTGCAATCTCATGCTGTGTTAAACTCTAAGTGCTGATCATGTCCTGTATTACTTTCAGAGAGTCCAAAGGAATGTTTGTGTGGTCCTTTCTCACTTGATTTAGACGCTGTACATTCTACAGTACCAAAAATGTTGCCATGGGAGTTCCCTTGTAAATTATCTGAAACATTATGCATGGAGGTAGACAAAACTATCCTTTTGGCTGAAGAAAAGAAAAAACAGAAGGAAATATCAGATCTTGAAGGCCTGCAGTTACAAGTAACATCACCTTTGGTCAAGGGAAGAAGCGCAGCTAAAACAAGAAAGGCTAAGAAATCTAAGTTGAAACGTGCCCACTCCACTGAGCGTAATGATATTTCACCTTGCAAAAATGAACTTGATGATTTCCATGATCTTCCAGATAGACCTCTTCCATCTGATAAACAAATAAAAAGAAATCGACATTGTTCGCTACTATTATCTGAGTCCGATGATGATCCAGCTGATGTAGGTACTGAAAAACATGACATATTTACTGTTACTGAAGTTGGTTTCTTCCCACAACCTTCAGAGGTGCCTCCTATACATGGGCAAGGGATTTCCAGTCAGTTCTGTTTTCCTGTTGAATCACAAGAGACCTTTGAAATTGCTGATTCTTTCCAAAACCCACCTGAAAGCAATATGTATGGGTCCATTTCACAAGTTTGTGATACATTTATGTCACAGGGCGTGTCATGTGTACCTGAGTCGTCCGTATTTGTGGATGGCACATCTGCATCGATAAGTGGTGATGAATTTTTGTCAAGGGCAGTGTCTAATGAATTTTCTGCCTTTTATAATGGTGCATACACTGCATCCAGAATGGTATTAGAAGACACTGACTGTGTGAAGAATCTAATGGCTGAGCGACCGAAAGATGTAGAAGATGTAGTTGGTGAGACAAGTGAGGCTTATATGGAATCGTTTGCGAGGAATGAACAGGCAAGCTGTTCAACTGCTGGGTTTCAATTGATGGATGAATGTAGTCGTGCTGAAAGCATCTGGCTGCTCTCTGGCAAAAAAGCTAATGACTCTTGCAAGGTTGAACAAGTACAGGACACTTGGAACAGGCTACGAAGTTGCTGTCTTGAATTTTCCAGTGAGGCTAATCACAACAGAGCAGTTTCTGGAGCTTTGAAGCTTGCCTCAGAAGTGTCTGATTTAATATCAGAATCAGATCTTATGCTTTCCCGTTGCTACCCTCTTACTAAGGTCAGGCATATTCTCTTTTGCTTGCTTTAAAGATTCATATTTCTGGAACACAACATTTGACTCAAGCATTTCTAAATTTGTGCAGGATATGTTGGATCCATCTTCAACTCCTTGTGCTGAGCCAGATGATTCTTCTTGGTACAGCAATCAGTTTGAGATGGGATCTGTATATGCCCAGCATGCTCTTTGCATTTTCTCAAGGAATTCTCAAAAAATAGATGGTGGTTCTGTCGATTTATCACGAGAGTTGTTGTTTGCCAGTACAGCTGCCATATCCCTTGGTAAAATTATCTGTTCAGGATTGAAGAATGATTGTGAATCTACGAATATTTCTCATATGAAAAATCCAACTACCTGTATTTCTAAAAGAAGGTAAGTAACGTGATTCCCTTCCAGTAGGTTAGTGTATACACTGCTTTTATATCACTGGTTATGTTATATAGAACTCTATATGTTCCCTAATAATCCGATTTGTATTGTGGTTATAAATTAAAAATGGACAGCTTATTTTAGTGGTCAAAATAGTAAATAGCTACAGTAATGTGACAATAGAAGATCATATAATGAAAAAAGTGCTGTCGGTTTTATCCATTACAATTGTCTGTTAGTTATTATTATCTATATTAGATATCTTAATTGGAAATATATGTGGTCTGGTACCTGCGTATACTGGAAAGCTGTTAGCTTTTTATCATTGTGCCCCTTGAACCTTACATGGTTGCTTATATTGCCGCATTTGATATAATTAGCAAATCAAGTCCATACTATCGTGATAGATTGTGTTTCATTTACAATTCCATTGCACAAAAAATCTTTCTATTTTTCAATTTCACTACAGAGCTCTTTCTGACAAGATGGTCACTTGTCAGGCATATGAAACTGTCATGGTAAAAAAATCCTGAACACTGGATTGTGTATAAATTGTATTCGACTTAAATAGATTTGTGACTTGTGAGTATATTTTGTGTTAAATTAGCCAGGACTAATTAAACAAATGTGTGTGCTCTTTTTGCATACCACTGGACAATTCATTTGAAGCACTAGCATGCAAGATGCTTAGCTTCTTCTGAGTCCCCATAAATTTGGTAGGATTTACTGATATTGAACTGTTGATGATTTGACTTTTTTGTTGTTAATCTTCACATGGAGAACTTGCATGATCAGCTAGTGGCGATACTTTGTGCAGGGAGCGGCATGTTCATCTTTGCGAAACCCTGTCTCCAGTAGTTCCTCCAAAGTTGTTGCAGGCATTGAGAGGCCCTGCTTTTGTTGATTATTTGTCTTCAATCAGCCGGATCTCCCAATTAGAATACTTGCGACTCTCTGAAAATGAAGTCGTAAACAAACAAAGAAGGTAAGGTTTATATGTGATTATGTGTCACCTTCTATAGAATTTTCTTGTCAGAGCTCTGCCATAAAATGGGAACAAATAGCCACAGCAGCACTTTGGAATCCAAAATGTTATTATGCACTTTGTAACTTTGTTACTTTACTGAGTCTTATGTTGTTAGTATGGTTTTTGTTCTAAAGTCCCTGACAATCAGAGCAAACTTAACAGTGATTGGTCTTTATTCTTTTTGTTTAAAATCGCCTGGGTCTTCTGAAACACCTTTAAATTATAGTCATTATATTGCGTGCTAGGACGCTTGTCCACTAAAAGCAAAAAATAGAGCCAACCTCTTCATGTTTTGGTGGGCAAACGAATTTAATTTCTGTGAAAGATTGGTTCTCTTATTTGGGCACAGCTGTTGGACTCAAACATATAATAAATAGGTGGACACCAGGATTTGCTATGTTTATCCAATTTTGTATTTGCCCCATTTTCAATATATTTTTGTTTCAGCTGGATTACACATGGTTTTCAACAATCTTCCCCTTTCGAATAGTAACTGTGTGCAATTTGTGCCGTCCAACTGAATTTGCCACCACTCAGAGTTTCACGAGTTTGACATAAACATGTACCTTTCCGTTTTCTTGCAGGTCTCGCCAGTCAAGACATTACTTGACTTCTGGCGCACTTCCATTTTCACCTGAGGATGTTGTATTATTAGCAGAAAGCGGTTATTTCGGTGGCAGACGCAAGAAGGTTGTAGAGCAAGCACCAGGCAGTACATAAGTTAATAAACTAGTGCTGATGATGAGCGGCAGCATTTTTCCCCTCAACTTGATTAGAAGGCTATGGGTTAGCCGAGCCATTTCTGTAGTTGCAGTCCGTGATCCCGGAGGCCGGCGTTGGAGTCGGAACCGGAACGGGTGCAGTTGATCATAGATTCGTAGTTCCATGGTATCGCCTTGTATGATGTAATGCATGTTGTCAGTGTCGTGCTGCTAATTTATCCCATGAGAACATGGGGTCTTTGAGCTGGTGATTCTAACTGATATATAAATAGCGCACAGGCCCCAGATGTAATGACAAGTCTTAGCAATATATGGCACACAAAAAGGAAATCCAAGTTCGGTACATATGATTTGATTCCTCTTCGTCAGATAACATTCGTTGGCATAGCAGTCACTGGTGTGTTGCGGTGTGCTGGACGCCCAATTTTGAGCAAGAGATACGCATAGTCCAGCTATACATTTTCGTGTTGCAAGAACGGCACAAGCAGATGGAGTTGGTGATATCGTTTGCGAGCAACATTACGAATCCACCTTATGCTTACAAGAGCAAGCACTTGGCATGCGCGCAATGGCGCGCGCAACGTACTAGTATTTGATTAAATCACCTGGCAACCAAGTAGTCGAAAAAGAAGCTGTTTTTTTTATAAGTAAAAAAGAGAAGAAAAAGAAAAAGAAGCTGTTGTAAAGCTGGCAACTGATCAAGCAATCCACTTGTATCAAGATCCTGAATTGTCTATGGAAACAAGAGTTTTCATAAATAAAATAACAAGAAGCCCCTTGCAATTCTATGCTGTAATCTTTTTATTCGGTACTGCACAGCACTGAAGAATGCAACATAAAAAGGCTTAGCCAATCTAAAGCCTTGATCTACTGATAGAAAAAAAAAGAAATCAAGCATATATATTACAACCCAAACCATGTCTAAGTTTGTATATCAAATGTTATAAACTGGAGCAAATTGAATTAGTTGCCTACCAATGGATCCTTTTCAACATCATAGTCCAGTACACGGAAAGATTCAAGTTTCTCCAAATATAAAGCATAATTGCGCACCCAAGCAGAGTAATCCCAGATACCAGTGTGTCCAATGCCATCAGTGCAGCCTCAGAAGAAATTATTTCGTTTCATGAAGTGGGTTGTAACACCTTTTCATTTTCTATGCTGTTGAGTTAATTGAATATCGCTCTCTTTCTTTTGTACCTTCAGATTTTTGTGAAGAGAGAGAAGACGGTGGTTACTGTTATTCAAAAAAGACTTCCTGGTACTGTTATGCTTTTCGTACCTTCAGATATTTGTTTCTCGTTAAAACGTGCATTGCTCTGTGCAATGGACAGGGTGCCGAAGTTTGTCGGACAACAAAAAAGAGCTGCTATAGCTCGTCTGGAACTGCAAATCCATATCTGTGGATTCTTTACAATGCTAGCTCCAATGGATCATCATCAATTACGAGCACACGAGTAAATGTGACACACAGAAAAAGCAGGTAAAAGCAGTTCACAAATCTCATCAAGTTCACAGGCTTAAAGAGTTCACAGCCAGCCTCAACTCCAGTAGTTCAGTACCACACTACAGATTACGATTACATCTACGAACATTATGGCGGCCTCGGCAATACACCATGCCGGCAAAATAAGCAAGATAAAAGTTATGGTAGGAAACAGCATAACAAGCACGCCAGGGTCATATTCTGCCAGGTCTTACAAGTACATTCCATCTCCTCCAGCATCGCCTCCACCCCCAGCTTCTTGCCCCTCCTCGTCATCTCCTCCTCCACCTTCCTGGCCCTCCTCCTCTCCATCTCCTCCAGCATCACCTCCACCCCCAGCTTCTTGCCCCTCCTCGTCATCTCCTCCTCCACCTTCCTGGCCCTCCTCCTCTTCTACAACTTCAACAGCAGGGAGCTCAAGCAAAGATCTTAGTAGCACGGAGATCACAGGTAACATCATGTGGTATTGGGGGAACCTCTCCATCGGTGGGTAGTCAGTATGGAACTTGACAGGCCCGTCAAGGACACGCTTGCTGATCCTGTCCCAGCAGTGGAAGAGGTTATCATAGCTGTCGAGCTCAGGAGTGTCTGGTAGATCCACAGGTGTGGAGTCAAAGACAGTGAAGATGTGCTGGACCCGGTCATTCCAGGTAGGGAATCGCCATGCTTCCGAGAGAACGACCATGAGGCGGAAACAGCAGTTCTCAACTGATCCATCACCAATTGCAATGTTCTCGTCATACCTCGTCAGTGTCTCATAGGTAGCATCCATTTCACTTATACCTATCTTTACATGTGTCGCCTGGCCGTGGTAACCCCCATCGAACGGAAGAATCCTCCAGTAGTCCTCATTCCCTGGCACATCATGACCGCTTCCAGCAATGTCGGCATCGTTGAAAAAGTACCATCTGTTCTGAAACTGAAAACCAGCCAGATACAGATTGTGTGTGTTGAACACCAATGGCAGGGGCGGTTCTCCATCCCCATCCGCACCATGCAGGTTCAGGATGAAGAATCCGCCGCGTGTCTGGGGGAGGAGATGGAAATGCTTGTCCTGGCCGTCAAGGTTGACGGTGTGAGTGCCAGCCCCATCCAGATCGGCCACCAGGTTCAGAACGAACTCCCGGACTTCAGCGTGGCCTTGCGCCATCACGTCGGTTTCCCATGAGAGAAACCAGTCATGGCTTTCCACCTGCAAAAGAACAGGGAGAAATCAATTGCTAAGACAACGGCGGCGTAGGGGGTTCACGGCACACCGGCGGCGTAGTGAAGATCCGCCGCTGGGAGCCCCCGCCGTGCCGCGCGCGGCGACCCACCCTCGCCGCCGGCCGGGTGGTGTGTCCGCGCCGGCGTCTACCCACGTACGGAGCTGCCGCGTCCTCCCTCTCCGCCTTGTCAAGAAAACACCTTTCTTGACGAGTTCACGGCACACCGGCGGCGTAGTGAAGATCCGCCGCTGGGAGCCCCCGCCGTGCCGCGCGCGGCGACCACCCTCGCCGCCGGCCGGGTGGTGTGTCCGCGCCGGCGTCTACCCACGTACGGAGCTGCCGCGTCCTCCTCTCCGCCTCGTCAAGAAAACACATTTCTTGACGACAAGAAAGGTGTTTTCTTGACGAGGCGGAGAGGGAGGACGCGGCAGCTCCGTACGTGGGTAGACGCCGGCGCGGACACACCACCCGGCCGGCGAGGGTGGGTCGCCGCGCGCGGCACGGTGGGGTTCCCTCGCCGCACCGCACGGGGGTTTCGAATCGAGTGGAGACAGCCAGACGGGGGTTTTCGTGCTCGAATCGAGGAGGAGGGAAGCGAAAGAGAGTAGCTTTCGAGTAGAGAGGGAGGGGAAGATAGTTGCTTACTTCGGCGAAGAGGGGGTTCTCCCCGGGAGCGGCCATGGCGTGAGATCGCGACTCCGACACCAGACGCGGCGGCGGACAGAGGCTGCGGCGGCGGCGGCGGGCGTGGCGAGTCGGGGGAGGAGAGAGGAGGGAGGAGGGCTTTGGGGGGTTTTGCCACTCTCTCTCTTCTCACGTGCCGCGTTCAGTGAAAGCAGTCATTGGCTGGGCACAGTCGTCATTGGGATATGAGTCCCCTTGACGTGCATGCTCCCTATAGGCCGTTCGGTGTCCGTCAAGCGCCGTCCAATTAGATCTTGGAAGACCCTTCTCTCTACATGAAATGTGTCATCGTGTGAATCTCAAAGCATATGCATTTGTATCCTTGTTTGACGGCACGTTAGTTAGTTGACGTTAAGGCTCATCCTTCCCTCCGAAGCCACCACGGACAGACACAAAGAGGCGGCTCTGCTCTGCCCTGTTTGCAGTGCGCGGTCTCCGCCGGCAGGTCGCCCACGCCGCCGCCGCCGGCCGTCCCTCGGGCAGCGTCGCCGCCGCCGGATGGCCCTCGTGTTCTACGCCGGAAGGTAGCGCGCGCCGTCGCCGCCGGGCGTCCCTCGCGCAGCTTTGCCGGCGGCGGCCGGCCCTCGCGCAGCACCGCTGGGAGGTAGCGCCCCAACTGGTAAATTGTCATTCTCTTCGCTTGGGCCTGCTCAAATCAAACTGTAATAATGGGGCAGAGGTGTTTGATATGCTTTGGTCTGATCTATCCAGTAGCCGGTAGTTTGATGAATATTGATTGAGCTTTGCTGGCTTGCCAGATGGAATGGACCATAGGGGAATCTGGAGTATGGTTTTGATGGTATATCCAAAGTTCTCAAACCAGCTTAGATTTTGCCAAATTGATGACCATTTGTCTTGGAGTATGGTTTTTCTTTTTGGTTAATTTCCTCTGCTTATAACTTGTCATATCTTCAATTCTTCATGGTGACTTATTTTGTGATGTCATCTTCGTTTGTCTCCTGCTAGGTGATATTTTGACGGCCGGAGCATGTCCGTATAAGCGGGATGTCTAAGAAGGCGTACATCAGATCATTCAATGCGCTCCAGAATGGTGTTGGTGTGAAGTATGCATCTCTTCCTGTTTTCGCTGATGGATGGATCAAATTCCTACTCTGTGATTGTTAAGGTGAAATTGCTCTTGCAGGGCGACTTTGGATGTGCGTGAATTGGGCATCCAGTTTGGTTGTGCTAGGCCAGTACCTTTGGTTCAGAAGGGTTGACACTGTAAGTCTTTTCTAATGGCAGTCTGATTGCACCATCAATATACGAGGGGCCTATTGATTGTGAATTTTATCTTGAGACCATGAATTGTAGACAATGGCAATATGAACTTTGTTGATACTATCCCCAATTTTGCAAGTTGCAGCTTGATGCTTCAATGTTATAAATTGGGTTGAATTTGTACTTTTCAGCTATAAGGAGCTTTTTCTTGCTGCATTGCCACCTTGTTGCCAGGCAAGCAATGATACTCATCTGCTTTGTGCTCTTTGTATGTCTGCAAATACACTGATAGGTTTTATATTTAATCTGTAGTAGCATTCCTGTTTGAAATTTTCCTACATCATAAAAGTACCTGAGTACTTCTGATTGCTTATGGATTACTGATCTCACTTTTTTTAAAATCGCATTTAAAAATCTTAGTGAGTATTGTAGTTTAATCTGCATTTTGAATTACTTGTCATGGAACACAACTGCACTAATAGGTTTTATATTTAATCTGTAGTAGCATTCCTGTTTGAAATTTTCCTACATCATAAAAGTACCTGACCACATTCAGGAGCATGGAAATGATGCTTGAAAAACCTGTGGCATACAAATAGGAACACATGAAAAATGAGAGACAAACAAGGAAATTTTCATCTTTTTTCTTCGAACTTATCTGTTCTTTCCTGGTGGACAGCTGATCATCTGCCCAAACTTGATTTTGGTATACTTCATTTCAGGTACCATTGTTGCTTTTATGGCATTTGAGGACAATGATATAAAGTTTCAAGCCCAAAGATTTATTAGCAGCATAAGAAATTCAATGGAATCTACCGAAGTGCAATGTGGACGTAAGTTGCTGGAGCGCACTAAAGCATGAGACATCCTGGATGAGACAGCTGAATCGGATGTCTTGAGTTGTTCAACAAATAGTGAACGTCGTCGAGAGGGTGTTCTGAATCTATCAGGTGCTGGTGGAGTGCAGCCAAGCAATGTTCCCATGATCATCTCTGATGAAAATTCAGGAACGCATAGAACAAGAAGCCAGGATGTTTGTGTTGAACAGTTGAAGATATCAGCTCTCGATGAAAAAAGGCTAGAGAGTGCATGGCTCCAGGCAACCGAAAAACATACGCCTGGTATGTTGAGTAATCAAGGGACCTGAGAGAAATCAAATTCTTCCACAAATAGTGTTTAGTATCACGGGAGGTCCTCAAAGGGTGATAAAAGCTGGATACTTCACACGCAGTGGAGATGTTAGACATGGCGATTTTAAAAGTCATTCTGATCCATCTATGTGTCTGGTTAGGAAACATTGGTTAGCGAGAGACCCACTTATTTTTCAGCATTTTTTGTACTGTGTTTGACAGACAGTATTTTTTGTACTGTGTTTCATAGACAGCAGTTAAATATATATATATATGCCAAATAGGCAAAGCCTTGATATAATTTAATCTGCTTTATCTGAAACACGGCCAAAGTTCGTTCAAGCAAAGCATTGATATAATCTAATATGCTTTATCTGAAACACTAGGAACCAGCAGTTCATACTGAAGTTGCAGAATGAAACACTAGGAACCAGCAGTTCATACTGAAGTTGCAAACTGAAAGCTACAGATCTCATAGACAATAGCAACTGGTATGATGACAGCACACGAACAGGTTGCCCATTCTGCGCTTTCTCATTTTGATCTTCTACTTCTATAAGAACAGCAAACCCTGTCTTCGGTCGGGAGGCACCGAGATGGTGGTCGTCGTGCGTGAGGCCGTCGCGGACTCGCGGGCTCCAAGCAAAGACAATAGGAACCATGTTGCCCACGACGCCGTCTAGCCCGTTACCGTGCGCCAAGCCTCCGCTCTCCTCTACGGCCGGCGGCACTCCAAGCCGCCTCGCCGCTGCGCCGGCCTCCAAGTCCACCACGCAGTGCGCCATCCCGGCGTCGCCCCACAAGCCGGGCAGGGCGGAGGCGCGGGCGCTGGCGCCCAACCTGCCACCGGACATGCCGCGCCCGGAGATCACGCTCAGGCAGCCGTCGTCGCAGGGTTCGCAGAAGCGCGCGCACGCCGCCGTCTGTCCGGAAACCGTCGCGGGCGCTCCGGGCGATCCGTGCGCTGATTCGCTGGTAGCGTGGCTTCTGATGGTAGGATAAAGACTTCAACGTAGAAGTAACGGCGTCGAATGAGAATAGAAAATAGGTCAGAACGAGTAAAGGGTATGCATGTGGTTTGAGATTGTTGAGATACACGTGTCATCTGAAGAGCAGGGTCCTCCACGATTAAAGAAAGACAGGGTCTTTCATAATTTGCCTCCTCCAACTAGACCCGTCTCTTGTGTATGTTGTCAAAATGGGTGAACGAGGGTACCCAGCTAGGGGCCTCGGCTTCGTGTTAAATAGGTGGGAACAGCCCCCACCGTGGCACAATACAATGAGGAGTTTGTTACAACAACTTGGGAAACAAATCATAATCTACTTGTCCTACAATCTAGGACTCTAACTCCTAACTCAAGCAACACGTGCTAACTACACAATGCCGTGACAACCTACAAGTTGTACATACCGTTTTACATTCCCCCTCAATCTCAGCCACTATGAGCAATAAGGTTGAGATTGTCTCTAAACTTGCGAAGTTTTGCAACTGGTAAAGCCTTGGTGAAACCGTCTGCCACTTGGTCACCTGAATTGATAAAGCGAATGTCCAGCAATCTTTGTGCTACCCTTTCTCTCACAAAATGGAAATCAATTTCAATATGCTTAGTCCTTGCATGAAAGATTGGATTAGCTGAGAGATATTTGGCACCTAGATTGTCACACCACAGCCGCGCAGCAGCAGGACATGCAACTCCTATTTCACTTAACAATTTCTGAATCCACATCATTTCAGCCGTGGCATTGGCCAAGGCTTTATATTCAGCTTCTGTACTGGATCTAGATACCGTAGCTTGCTTCCTAGCAGTCCAAGAGATCAAATTGCTGCCAAGAAAAACTGCAAAGCCTCCTGTGGATCTTCTATCATCTACACACCCTGCCCAATCTGTAACAGAACCGACCAATTAATATAAACATAATGTACTAATGATGTCGCTTAAGTAACTTAATTAGCACATGACGCTTATATCAACCCGGTAGTCCGTGAAACCACGAAGGATTTCAAACTTTCCACAATACAGCCCAGACCGAATTAAGTTCAACATAATACCGTCCATAATAATACATAAGTTCACAAGTGGTTGATTACATCGGAGTTGCAAAAATAGTTATTACAATACCAAATTGGAAACAAAACTGCGGAAGCAAAATAAAGTGTTGTTTTACAAACGCACACTTTGTTAAAAATAGTGCCTGGTCCTTCATCAAATCCAGCAAAAGCATAGAGGAATGAGATATAAGAGATGACCTTGCCCAAGGTCTAATCCTCCCGTAGTGGGATACGGGTCCATCTTGTTGCCACAAAGGGTCTTACGATCTCGCAACAAGTGGGAATAAAACCCCGAGTACAAGAAGGTACTCGCTAGACTTACCCGTCATAAACCAAAAATAAAGTGACACCAAGGAGTATGCAAGGCTTTATGAGTGGGGTAGCGACTCATTTAAACTTGCGATAAAAGATGAGCTTATTAAATAATCATTTAGTGATAAAGGACTCTCTAGCTTATCATCTTTTAGGTTGGATCCCGACATCACTAGATTAGCACCCGTACTATTCCAACTCCGGGTATGAGCAAACAAAACTATCCTATCCTTCAAAGTTGAGCATACCAAGATCAACAACATAGAACCATAATCATCCTATTTTTCACAATGATTTGCGACGGTGCGGCTTTGCTCGGTCAAGTGTTCACCGTCCGGGAACGATGGCGATTATAATCGATTGCAAACCAGCTGGCGGGCATTCCTCACACAAACCACACGTCTCCCGTCGGAGTCGATTAGATCACCTTGGTCTATTCGGGTGGAAACACGGATTGCAACGAATACGGTAGCACCAGGGCATGCCCGGCTACCAGGTACCTCCGGCGCGACCGGCCACTGGCTTTAATACCGCGCCTGTGGGCAACACACTCAACTCCGTTGAAATTCCGGCCCAAACATCCTCAAGGCTTCGCGGTCGGATGATCGCATCCTTCCAGCTATCTGTGAGGCATTGTTCAACATGATCCGAGGACGTACAAAGCCATAGTCCCATTAAGTGACATCGCCGGAGTTTCCGTGGTCTAAAACACCACAAACTCCGACTAGTCGTGATTTAACAAGGCCACATGGTTATGTTCTCTAACCAACCTCCATAGTATCAACCATAGGGTAGTAACCACCTACCTCGCGGATGAGGGTCAATCACCCGTCTTCTACCGATCTAATTAAGCAGTGCTAAGCATATGAACGATCCGAAACTTAAAAAGGGTAAGGTATTCAGGTGGATCAAGGTACTCATAATGCAGTAACGGTTCCAAGTAACGCCTATAAACTTAATGCATCATAAACAATAAAGGACGCAAAGTAAATCATTTTGCAAACCTAGGAGAAATGCTCCGGGGCTTGCCTTCCTAATACGATCAATGTTGAAGCTCCTAGCACTTGATCACTCCACGTTTGGTTCCTGGTTCTCGATCACCTCACGTGCCGTGGTTCCCCTTGGTGACTCCTCCTTTGGATCCTTATTTCACATCACGTTCTGTTCTCCTAGCGATCTTGTATGATGCGGGTGCATGTATGAATACTAAGAATACACATGGTATGATCATGCGAATGCGTGCTTTGCTTATTCTTTCTACAAGGTAGTCAACATCATCCAAGAACGTGTACCATAAGCACATGTCATCTGCTACGTTTTTTTTTACTACAACAATGTAATCCTAGTACAACATCCCTTTCTACTATCATCCGCAAACAAGTCAGTAAAGCCAAAGAGACTACACTCACACATAATCATCTTAACCATATAACTAAAAGATCAGTAAATAAATCATAAATAAATAACCATAGACCCTATGGGTATGAATGAAGACATTCTGGAAAACTTATGAAATTATCCATCAAACATATGAAGACATCACAAACTGATTCCCAGGTTAACTACACCTAAAACACAGAACATCGGGACTGATTCTGGAAAAACAGCCACTAAAACAGCCCTGGTGACCATCTTGTCACACCCATAACTCTTAAACTATTCATGCAATGACCATGAAACTTTAACAGTAGATGGTCAAGCTAACACACTAACTATCATCTTTAGACAAGTTAATCAGAAACCCAACTTATAAATAGATTAGCCTAGCATCAATGGACTTAACCTCTAATTTGAACATCAAAGAGTTGAACAGGAGCACTATGATTGGCTACTCCTAAAATCCTACAAAAATTACAGTACATAAAACATAACAAATCTAGCCTACCATCCAAATTTCACCTCATTTTGATCAGTATGCTATCCTACACAAAAATAACAATGTAGCACCTATACATGGTCCTAAAAATACTTTGTGCTACGAAGTATACCAAACCTTAGGTCCCACTACTTCAAGAGCTACCTCATGTCATATAAGAGGCCTACAAAAATTATTAACCCAAAACTAGTTCAACAAAAAGCATTTTTGAATTATTTCAAGAATAGCCCTAGAATCCCACTTGAACTACAACTTCATAATTTTACATATAACAAGCACATGATATAATTTTTATAGACAGGGCATCACAAAAGGAGATTAAAAAACAAGAACCATATTTTTCTGAACAATAATCTATTTATTATGCATTTTATAAGTTATCTAGCAAATCAATAATTAATTCTAATCTCAATATAAAAGTATCTCAAACATGGCATTTCATATTTTTGACAGATGCTACTCATTATAAGGAAGCCAACAAAATTGGTTTCACTCAAAGCCGAGCTCTAAAACTCCGAGATATGAATTTTACAAGATTAAAACAGAATCGCAAAAATCCTTTTCTTTTTGAAAATCCGAACGGGAAGTGCTACGCGTACCGGAGTGAACACGAGATCCGATTCTACGCTAAGTTCACCCGGCGCTGTACCCCGGTGGGCACCCGTGACGTCGGCAAATGACGTCATCAAGGACCCACCGGTCGCCGACCGAGGCGAGGACCGACGCTCCCCGCCGGCGAATCTCGCCGACGGCGAGGTGTCCGGCGACCCCGAACACATCGCGAGGCTCGCGTTGATGTTGCGGACGCGACGGTGGACGAGAAGCATCCTACGGCGGCCTACAGCAACGGCGCGACGAGCGGCGGCGGCATGCTCGACGGCGAGCTCGCGTCGGCCTCGCCGGGCCCCCTAATCAGATGAGCCCGCGTGCGCATGAGCTCCGCCTTGATGAGGCGACCATGTCGCGCTAGAAAAGCAGAGCCAATCGACGGCGAATCGATGGCGGCGAGGTGCAGGAGCACGGCGGTGTCGCGGCGGCGCGGGAGAAAATCCGGCGAAGTGAAGGCCGGATTCGCCCGTCCGACTTCGTGACGGTGAACTACGGCTCCTGGAGCCTACCATGCTTGCGACAGGATCGAGAAAAGCCGGAGGGAGGAGGGGTGGACCGGCGCCGATGAGCTCGCCGGAGCAGAGCTCGCGGCGTCGGCGCGGGAACGTGGCCCGAAGGCCATACCTTCGTCAATCCGGCCAAAAAGCAGGCGCAATCGAAGGAGGAGGATATGGACAAGAGGATGGGGTGGTTGGCTTTGCGATTCGGCGAGTGGTGTGGCAACTAGCTGGAGCTCCGTTGAGCGGCGGCCATGGCGGGTGAGGAGAAGGTGCCGGGAAATGGCGAAGGGAGCGGTTGGGGTGCGAGTGGAGTTTCTGGCAAGGAGGAAGATGGCTTGGTGCC
Source organism: Themeda triandra (assembly GCA_018135685.1). NCBI lineage: Eukaryota > Viridiplantae > Streptophyta > Magnoliopsida > Poales > Poaceae > Themeda > Themeda triandra. The sequence continues at coordinate 305,596 of JAENPR010000200.1, read as the reverse complement.
CTCCAATTTGAACCCAAAGACCCTGGTCACGGGCAAGCAGGAGAGGGTGACAGGACGGCGACAATGGCGGCCGGCTAGCGACCAGCGTGGCAGGCGGACAGCGGGGAAAGCGAGAGCGGCAAGCTTGGCGCGCGCGTGGGTACTCAAGTACCTGTGCTCGTGTGCGCGTGGTCCGTCGCGACGTCGCGGTGCCTTTGGCGCATCGGCTTGGCGGTGTGTGGCGTGCGTTCGCGGCGACGGCGACCGCGGCGGCCAAACGGCGGCACGACGACGGGCGGCGGGCGGCAGCGATGGGAGGAGACAAGACCGGCAGACGGCGGGCGAGGGACAGGAGGAGCGGGGATCGGGCGGGCGCGGCGAGGGTGGCGGCGGCGTCGCCGCCCACGGTCGGGCGTCGCCGCCTGCGACGCGAAGGAGGGGAAAGGGGGAGGTGAGAGGAAAGCGATGACAAAATGTGGGCCGGGCGGGTCCCACTTTTTTGTCTCGACTTGAAATGTTTGACCGCGAATAACTCCAAAAATATAGCGAATTTGGAAAAACTCAAAACATGAAAGTTTCTCCATTTGAAGAGTAGAATACTTTTCATGTTGGAAGTTTTTGCTAATTCGGCCTAGTTTTGAAAATGTGAATTAGGATCAAGTTATAATTATAAAAAATATTATTTTTCAATATTCCCCTTTGCTGTTTTGCCCTTTTTGAAAGCCTTAAAAGCATTTTCATGAATTGGTGTAAAAACAAAGTTTTCTCAAAATAATTTTCTCCATAAACTCTATTAAGGGACCAACTTGATCGAGCAATGTAAATAGGACTTTTTGGAAAAGTTTGAAAACTACTTAATGTATATATATAAAACGAATAAATCAATTTAACCACAAGGAAACAAGCATCAAGCAATTCGAGGCAATTATGAGCATGAGATGCTTATGGGATGATTATGCTCATGAAATGCAAGATTTTGCTAATCCAAAACTGGAGTTGTTACAGCTACCCTTAAAGAAATCTCGCCCGAGATTTAAAGCAAGAAAGAGGGGAAAAGGGGAGAAATAAGATTCTTATTTCACAGATCCGGATTTACATCGAGGATTACACGACTCGATACAAACCCTCTCAAGATTTGAGGGAACGGGGCTATGAGAAAAACACGAGAATCATTAGCCTAATCCGGATAGCGACCGATACGGGGACAATGGAGACACAGGATGAACACGACGCTCCAAAACGTCAAGAATGTCCACAAGAACCAGAAAACCTCAAGGGTGAACTCAACCATAGTGAACCCAACCAGCAAAATCAATCCAAAACAGATCAGAAGTTCCTCCATGAAATACATATCCTTCTTCTCTCTTACGCTGGCGACTCTGGATCCACGGGCAACCACTGAATCTTACCACTCTGCTCCTGATTGCTCTCTCTTTCCAAAGCGATTGCTTCTCAAGTTTTCTCCTCTCAGAGCAAGTTCTCAGATTTGGGGATGGAAAGAAGAACAGATGCACAGGAGGGCATCCACGACGGCGTGGGAAGACAGAATGGTGCAAGGCACCGGAAGTGGAGGCAAGAGGAAGAAGATGGATGATGAGTCACTCACGCACGAGCGAGATAAAGGAGGGAATAGATTCGCTGCGAGAGGCGGGCGAGCGACCGTCTTTGAAGCCGGAAAGAGAGGAGGGGTCCGGCACGGGAACGAGGACGAGGCGCGAGAGCTGACAGGGCGACAGGATAAAGGAGGGTTCACTGTGCAGGTGTTGCGAGTGCGGCGATCACGCGAACACAGTGCACAAGTGGGTCCCCTAGGGTTGCAACGGTTCTCATCTGGTTGACTTGCTGTGACCATTCCAGTTGTCCACATATTCATTTTTTTCACTTCCAAGACCATTAGAAGACACTCTTCTACTTATCCCATTCTTCCAATCTGATGTCAAATCCTTTTTCTTAATCTGATGTATGAAGATGACAGGAATAGTACGATGTACTCTCTCATTAAACCCCAAGATTACTACACCGTGGGGCAGGTTATCGCAAGGCGTAACCAACAATTACCCTATTGGAGACATCAAGAGGTTTAATGTGAGAGAATCTGCTACTCACATCATCGAATACATCAGATGGTGCTTCAACCCTCAAATGGTTTACCACTACGAAGCAGGTCAAACTGAGGTTTGCACATCTTCAAGCTAAATCCAAGTCAAGTTTGCTGTCAATAAGAATAGCATCTGCAATACTTTCTACAATATCACCAAGGACCTGTGTGTGCAACAGACAAGCAAAATTGGGTATCATCATCGGATTCCTTGAGGTGAGCTAGACACTGACATAATCCTTCATAAGAGCACAGACTAATGGATGCTAATATGAACCAGCTAGACTGACGAAGTCCACTCGTTTGCATGTAGAAGTCAAAGTTCTTAGGTCAAAGACATCTAGATCTTCTCATGTAGAAATCAAAATTCCTAGGTCAATGATTCTCTAACTCCATAGAAACCAACCAATTGCCTCTCTTATAGCACCAAAACGGTAACATGAGCAGATTCTTTGGCACGACTCGAAATTACCAATTCCTTTCTATAAGTCATGCTCTCGAAGCAAGGATTTGTTGAGTTTTGTTATTCCAACCAACATTCCTTCCCAATGATAAATATGCCAACCTTTCTTTCTGAATGTTGTCTCTACTGATCCAAATTCACTTATTCAGACGACTTTTGTTTGATACTCAAGGCAGAACTATATGTTGGTAAATCCAAGATTATACCCAAGCACTTGTACAATGCGTACCCAATGCATAGTTGAATCTGACATCATGACGCTTGAGTACCGGACCGGATGCAAACCCAAAATTCTTTGTCATAATCCATTTATAAGAAGTTTTTGTCTGAAGAATTTCCTTCATGGTCCCCCATAAAGCACGAATACTCCATAAGCCTTAGAATACCTAGTAGATGGATAGGAGTTCTAAGTCTCTACTAAGGAGTACCATGGAATAGGAAACTATTCTCTTGATCAGACAAACACCTGGTATAGCCTTTGTCTACTACCTCTTGTAGTCTGATTAGTCTTAATGTACGCAATCTCATTCTCTTTGATATTCCTGATTTTGCTCTTCGGGAGAAAATATCATAAGAGATCGGATGATGAATATCGAGAGGAAATCAAGGTAGGTTCACGCAAAACGACACCTCGAGGCAATCTCTGTAATAGGTCGAGATCAACAACCGTGATACCTGCGCGTGCCGAGCAGCACATCCATGTGTCTGCAGCCACAGGGTGCTCTCAGTTTCGTCGCGGCACCATCAGTCATTAATCAGGACTCCATTACAAATCTTGCGTTTGAAATGCAATTCCACATGATTGAAGGAATTCCCGCACGAATAGGCATTACGTGCAAGGCAAAAAAAATGAGATATACGAAGGATAGTCACAAGGACATAAGGTAATAAGAAAAGGTCAACTACACCAATTTGTAGCAACCTACTGTCATAATATCATGGCGGGATTTGAATGTGGGTAGATTGCATTAACAAGGATATGCATAAACAAACATTCAAGGGAGGTTTTATGACAAGGATGTTGTCTTGGTTTAGACGAAATAACGGGTTACGATTAATAATTACAATACCTGCGTACCCCCCTAGTAATCCATCTAGGTGCGTCCACCGAAATGGTCTAGGTTCCTGTCGCGGCACTGTAATTTATTAACCGAGACAATATTGCCATGACTATGACCAAAAGAATAATTCGCGAGATAATCGAATTACATATGATATCTTGTACAACTAAGCTTTGTGCACAAGACAAGGTAAAGGAATTACCGAGAATTTCAAAATTTGAATAGCAAGGGATATTTTTGAACGACATAGCATGTGCTACATACTATCATCTCGTCGTTCCCAAGTGATGATTATTAACAATATTCACTTAACAATTGGTCTAGGCATGTGACAACAAGAAACCAATGTCAACATATCATTATAGACCGAGAGGAATAGAAGTGAATTTACATGGACAAGGATAGAATACAAATTTGACCAACGACTGAATTTTGATGTCCAAAATGCATGACGCATAAAACTTGTTCTTGCAGGCTACATAGGACGAATACATCACTGAAACACGCTAAGTGATTCATAATCACTAACCCACAAACCATTGTACCATCTGCTTAGGAGTACAGGTCACTACAACTGGTCCGCTCAAAAGAAAACATAACGATCCTACTAAAGACTTCTCATTAGACCTAGTCCTCATGGTCAAGGTCCATGTTCTCAACACTTTCTGCATTTCTAGTATTAGCACTATCAATGTTGGGCATTACCTGGGGTCCTTCCTCATCAACACCAAGAGGATGGTGGTGAAGCTGGTTGTAGACCCATTGCAGTTCTCCTTGCAAAGCACCATTCATGACCTCTAACGCAAGCACTTGCTCCCTCAGACGGTATCCCTCATTCCAAGCTTCATTTCGCTGCTGCTCAACTATACCAAAGGCTTGTTGCCACTGACCAAGTAGGGCAAGCAACTCTTGAAACTGCCTGTGTGCCACAAATGTCTCATGAACAAGCAGCATTTTCTCTCGAATGGCCTGATCTTTGGAGATTGTCATCTCGCTCAAGCAATGTGGTCAGTCTTTCAACTTCCTCTTCATGTTCTTTCTTCATCTCTCGCTTAAATGAGGTGACATAAATGAGCTCATGATTAAGGGACTCCAATGCGTTCTCCAGGCAGGAGTAACTCTTCATCATAGCAAACATTGCGCTACTAGCAGGACCATTGCTGTTCTCAGCCTCATCTTTACCACCGACAAGTGCAGTCTTACTAAGCTGATGCCACACAACATGGTATGGGTCACCCTTAGGAAACACACCTGCAGTGGCACGAGCAACCTCTTCTGGGCATCTTTTGAGCAAATCCCGTAGTGCCTTGTATGCAACCACATTTGCACCTTCCTGAGGATTCCTACTTCGAGCAATGAACCGATGTCCACACCAAAGTGACGCTCCTTCACTCTTGGCGGGAATTATTACTTCAACAGGAAGCAAACTCATACGCTGATTCTCCAGTTCCTTACTCCACTGATAGCGAGGTTCTTTACCCGTGGGATAACCCACTGAGTGCAGAATTCGCCATAGCAATGAAGGCATTCCATATTCCTTTAGAAACTTTTTGGCACCACGTGGCTCACGAGCGACAAGCTGCTGATGCGAAACCTTTCCCTGGGTTGCCTTGGATTTGATGCGCTTCATTCTAACCATCTGTCCAACCGAATCACGACTCCATGAGAAGGAGATTAAGTTGGGGACTTTTATCGAAAGAGAGAATCATTCTTTTATAAGGGAAGAAATAATGCAGTTGCCATGAAATGATTATGTGTCATGATGCATGCACGTTCCGTACGTCCTCACAAATCAGGAAAACCATAAATTCTAGCGTTTTAAACGGTGGCATACCAACGTGCTCTCATATAGCGTAAACTAGTCGGGCTACACGATCTTGCGTAGTTAGTGTACCTGCAGAAAATTCATTTCAGCCCAATATCCCAATGAATGCAAGCGACGTAAAAATCCACGCACCTTCCGAACAAGGTGAAATCTCCGATTACTTGCACCCATTCCCGAGTGCATACTACCCAACAAGTCATCAGAAGACGACACCCTCACATGGGGTACCTTCTTATAAACATGTGTGAACATGTATATAATCCAAAGACCAATGAGCACTCCCCTAGATCGGCAGTGTATCCGATCATGCTCTCACAACTCACACTTACCTGAGCGTTGAACCATTCTTACCTTGGCGTAGGGGCAAATTGATCCATACATAACCATTCAAGTGAATGGCCCTCATACATATCCGTCGTGTATGAGCACAACAAATAGAAAATATGATGCAGTAATCCCCCAAGTTAGTACTGATATAAGCCACCTGAATTTCTTAATTGGGCATAAAGGATATGACTGGTCCAAGGCATATATATAAGTTTTGAAAACCACACACTTTTGAAAAACCTATATATGATATTAAGTGGCTATAGGTTCGCAATTACTGTTTATAAAACAAATTCTTTTTGTTTTAAATATACTTATGAACAGTAATACGTTGAACCTGCTCCGATGCCAGCTGTAACAGAACCGACCAATTAATATAAACATAATGTACTAATGATGTCGCTTAAGCAACTTAATTAGCACATGACGCTTATATCAACCCGGTAGTCCGTGAAACCACGAAGGATTTCAAACTTTCCACAATACAGCCCAGACCGAATTAAGTTCAACATAATACCGTCCATAATAATACATAAGTTCACAAGTGGTTGATTACATCGGAGTTGCAAAAATAGTTATTACAATACCAAATTGGAAACAAAACTGCGGAAGCAAAATAAAGTGTTGTTTTACAAACGCACACTTTGTTAAAAATAGTGCCTGGTCCTTCATCAAATCCAAAGCAAAAGCATAGAGGAATGAGATATAAGAGATGACCTTGCCCAAGGTCTAATCCTCCCGTAGTGGGATACCGGTCCATCTTGTTGCCACAGAGAAAGGTCTTACGATCTCGCAACAAGTGGGAATAAAACCCCGAGTACAAGAAGGTACTCACTAGACTTACCCGTCATAAACCAAAAATAAAGTGACACCAAGGAGTATGCAAGGCTTTATGAGTGGGGTAGCTGACTCATTTAAACTTGCGATAAAAGATGAGCTTATTAAATAATCATTTAGTCATAAAGGACTCTCTAGCTTATCATCTTTTAGGTTGGATCCCGACATCACTAGATTAGCACCTGTACTATTCCAACTCCGTGGTATGAGCAAACAAAACTATCCTATCCTTCGGGTTGAGCATACCAAGATCAACAACATAGAACCATAACCATCCTATTTTTCACAATGATTTGCGACAGGTGCCGCTGCTCGGTCAAGTGTTCACCGTCCAGAACGATGGCGATTATAATCGATTGCAAACCAGCTGGCGGGTATTCCTCACACAAACCACACGTCTCCCGTCGGAGTCGATTAGATCACCTTGGTCTATTCGGGTGGAAACACGGATTGCAACGAATACGGTAGCACCAGGGCATGCCCGGCTACCAGGTACCTCCGGCGCGACCGGCCACTGGCTTTAATACCGCGCCTGTGGGCAACACACTCAACTCCGTTGAAATTCCGGCCCAAACATCCTCAAGGCTTCGCGGTCGGATGATCGCATCCTTCCAGGCTATCTCGTGAGGCATTGTTCAACATGATCCGAGGACGTACAAAGCCATAGTCCCATTAAGTGACATCGCCGGAGTTTCCGTGGTCTAAAACACCACAAACTCCGACTAGTCGTGATTTAACAAGGCCACATGGTTATGTTCTCTAACCAACCTCCATAGTATCAACCATAGGGTAGTAACCACCTACCTCGCGGATGAGGGTCAATCACCCGTCTTCTACCGATCTAATTAAGCAGTGCTAAGCATATGAACGATCCGGAACTTAAAAAGGGTAAGGTATTCAGGTGGATCAAGGTACTCATAATGCAGTAACGGTTCCAAGTAACGCCTATAAACTTAATGCATCATAAACAATAAAGGACGCAAAGTAAATCATTTTGCAAACCGTAGGAGAAATGCTCCGGGGCTTGCCTTCCTAATACGATCAATGTTGAAGCTCCTAGCACTTGATCACTCCACGTCTGGTTCCTGGTTCTCGATCACCTCACGTGCCGTGGTTCCCCTTGGTGACTCCTCCTTTGGATCCTTATTTCACATCACGTTCTGTTCTCCTAGCGATCCTGTATGATGCGGGTGCATGTATGAATACTAAGAATACACATGGTATGATCATGCGAATGCGTGCTTTGCTTATTCTTTCTACAAGGTAGTCAACATCATCCAAGAACGTGTACCATAAGCACATGTCATCTGCTACGTTTTTTTTTACTACAACAATGTAATCCTAGTACAACATCCCTTTCTACTATCATCCGCAAACAAGTCAGTAAAGCCAAAGAGACTACACTCACACATAATCATCCTAACCATATAACTAATAGATCAGTAAATAAATCATAAATAAATAACCATAGACCCTATGGGTATGAATGAAGACATTCTGGAAAGCTTATGAAATTATCCATCAAACATATGAAGACATCACAAACTGATTCCCAGGTTAACTACACCTAAAACACAGAACATCAGGACTGATTCTGGAAAAACAGCCACTAAAACAGCCCTGGTGACCATCTTGTCACACCCATAACTCTTAAACTATTCATGCAATGACCATGAAACTTTAACAGTAGATGGTCAAGCTAACACACTAACTATCATCTTTAGACAAGTTAATCAGAAACCCAACTTATAAATAGATTAGCCTAGCATCAATGGACTTAACCCCTAATTTGAACATCCAAGAGTTGAACAGGAGCACTATGATTGGCTACTCCTAAAATCCTACAAAAATTACAGTACATAAAACATAACAAATCTAGCCTACCATCCAAATTTCACCTCATTTTGATCAGTATGCTATCCTACACAAAAATAACAATATAGCACCTATACATGGTCCTAAAAATACTTTGTGCTACGAAGTATACCAAACCTTAGGTCCCACTACTTCAAGAGCTACCTCATGTCATATAAGAGGCCTACAAAAATTATTAACCCAAAACTAGTTCAACAAAAAGCATTTTTGAATTATTTCAAGAATAGCCCTAGAATCCCACTTGAACTACAACTTCATAATTTTACATATAACAAGCACATGATATAATTTTTATAGACAGGGCATCACAAAAGGAGATTAAAAAACAAGAACCATATTTTTCTGAACAATAATCTATTTATTATGCATTTTATAAGTTATCTAGCAAATCAATAATTAATTCTAATCTCAATATAAAAGTATCTCAAACATGGCATTTCATATTTTTGACAGATGCTACTCATTATAAGGAAGCCAACAAAATTGGTTTCACTCAAAGCTGAGCTCTAAAACTCCAGATATGAATTTTACAAGATTAAAACAGAATCTGCAAAAATCCTTTTCTTTTTGAAAATCCAGAACAGGAAGTGCTACGCGTACCCGGAGTGAACACAGATCCGATTCTACGCTAAGTTCACCCGGCGCTGTGTACCCCGGCGGGCACCCGTGACGTCAGCAAATGACGTCATCAAGGACCCACCGGTCAGCGACCGAGGCAGGGACCGACGCTCCCCGCCGGCGAATCTCGCCGACGGCGAGGTGTCCGGCGACCCCGAACACATCAGCAGGCTCACGTTGATGTTGCGGACGCGACGGTGGACGAGAAGCATCCTACGGCGGCCTACAGCAACGGCGCGACGAGCGGCGGCGGCATGCTCGACGGCGAGCTCGCGTCGGCCTCGCCGGGCCCCCTAATCAGATGAGCCCACGTGCGCATGAGCTCCGCCTTGATGAGGCGACCATGTCGCGCTAGAAAAGCAGAGCCAATCGATGGCGGCGAGGTGCAGGAGCACGGCGGTGTCGCGGCGGCGCGGGAGAAAATCCGGCGAAGTGAAGGCCGGATTCGCCCGTCCGACTTCGTGACGGTGAACTACGGCTCCTGAAGCCTACCATGCTTGCGACAGGATCGAGAAAAGCACCAGAGAAAGGAGGGGTGGACCAGCGCCGATGAGCTCGCCGGAGCAGAGCTCGCGGCGTCGGCGCGGGAACGTGGCCCGAAGGCCATACCTTCGTCAATCCGGCCAAAAAGCAGGCGCAATCGAAGGAGGAGGATATGGACAAGAGGATGGGGTGGTTGGCTTTGCGATTCGGCGAGTGGTGTGGCAACTAGCTGGAGCTCCGTTGAGCGGCGGCCATGGCGGGTGAGGAGAAGGTGCCGGGAAATGGCGAAGGGAGCGGTTGGGGTGCGAGTGGAGTTTCTGGCAAGGAGGAAGATGGCTTGGTGCCCTCCAATTTGAACCCAAAGACCCCGGTCACGGGCAAGCAGGAGAGGGTGACAGGACGGCGACAATGGCGGCCGGCTAGCGACCAGCGTGGCAGGCGGACAGCGGGGAAAGCGAGAGCCCGTGACCTGTGCTCGTGTGCGCGTGGTCCGTCGCGACGTCGCGGTGCCTTTGGCGCATCGGCTTGGCGGTGTGTGGCGTGCGTTCGCGGCGACGGCGACCGCGGCGGCCAAATGGCGGCACGTACGGGCGGCGCGGGCGGCGGCGATGGAGGGGAGACAAGACCGGGCAGACGGCGGGCGAGGGGGACGGAGAGGAGCGGGGCGGGGCGCGAGGTGGGTGGCGCGGCGTCGCTGCCACGGCGGGCGTCGCCGCGACGCGGCGAGGGGAAAGGGGAGGTGAGAGGAAAGCGATGACAGGTGGGCCCGGGCGGGTCCCACTTTTTTTGTCTCGACTTGAAATGTTTGACCGCGAATAACTCCAAAAATATAGCGAATTTGGAAAAACTCAAAACATGAAAGTTTCTCCATTTGAAGAGTAGAATACTTTTCATGTTGGAAGTTTTTGCTAATTCGGCCTAGTTTTGAAAATGTGAATTAGGGTCAAGTTATAATTATAAAAAATATTATTTTTCAATATTCCCCTTTGCTGTTTTGCCCTTTTTGAAAGCCTTAAAAGCATTTTCATGAATTGGTGTAAAAACAAAGTTTTCTCAAAATAATTTTCTCCATAAACTCTATTAAGGGACCAACTTGATCTCGAGCAATGTAAATAGGACTTTTTGGAAAAGTTTGAAAACTACTTAATGCATATATATAAAATGAATAAATCAATTTAACCACAAGGAAACAAGCATCAAGCAATTCAGGCAATTATGAGCATGAGATGCTTATGGGATGATTATGCTCATGAAATGCAAGATTTTGCTAATCCGAAAACTGGAGTTGTTACACAATCTGCATCTGAGAAGGCACTCACTAGCATGGACTTAGATGGACCAATTTTCAACCCAACATTGATGGTGCCTTTGATATATCTTAGAATTCTTTTTGCAGCAGTCCAATGAACTGTGGTTGGAGCATGCAAAAACTGACAGACCTTGTTGACCGCAAAGCTAATGTCTGGTCTAGTTAATGTCAAATATTGTAATGCACCAACTAAGCTTCTATATCTAGTAGAATCATCATCACTCAGTCTGCTTCCATTATAAATGCTAAGCTTCTCTGAGCTAGGAAGAGGTGTGTCCACAGGCTTGCAGTTACTCATTCCCGAGCGACTCAATATATCAGATGCATACCTCGATTGAGACAGCAACAAAGCTCCATCCTTTTTTGGACTTCAATGCCAAGAAAGAAGTGCAGGTCACCTAGATCTTTTAGTGCAAAATCATTCTGCAAATCCTTGAGAAGTGCACTAGTAGCATCCTGTGAGGAACTAGCCACAATTATGTCATCAACATATACTAATACAAATATGGTATAACCTTTCTTGCTGTAATAGAACAAGGATGTGTCTGCTTTCGACGGTCTGAACCCCAGCGACTGCAATTTCCCTGAGAGACGTGCATGCCAAGCCCTGGGTGCCTGCTTAAGACCATAAAGAGCTTTGTCTAGTTTACAAACATAATCAGGATGCTTTTGATCAATGTACCCGGGAGGTTGCTTCATGTAGACTTCTTCCTCCAAAACACCATGCAAAAAAGCATTCTGGACATCGAGTTGGCGAAGAGACCAACCCCTGGAAGCTGCAATAGACAGAACTAACCGGATTGTCGCTGCCTTGACTACAGGACTGAAAGTGTCCTCGTAGTCAACTCCATATTGCTGCTTGAAGCCCTTCGCCACAAGCCTCGCCTTGTGCCTTTCAATGCTTCCATCTGCTTTTCTTTTCACTTTATAAACCCACTTACAATCTATTATATTTTTACCTCGAGGTCGAGGCACCAAGTGCCATGTAGCATTGCGCTGCAACGCATCATGCTCCGCTTTCATCGCCGCAGCCCAATTTTGATCCTTGAGGGCTTCATGGATGGTAGCAGGTTCCTCCGAAGCCGTCTGCGACACCATGCACCAACGCACAGTGCCGTCCGTGCGAGTCTTTGGTCGTGTGACGCCATCTTGCAACCGGGTACGATGTTGATGTCGAGGAGGTGACCCGGGCGCCACAGGATGGCCTCCCTCAGCTGATGAAGCACCGGATCCAGGTGAAGCCGCATCGGATCCGGTCGGCGCAGCAACCTCGAGCTGCGGCACCTGCACCGCAGCGGGATCCCCGTGTGAAGCCACAGGCGATCCAGCAGTTGTCGAAGTGGTTGCGCCCGCCGTAGAAGATCCCGCCGCGGGAGACGACATCGCCTCCACCCGTGCGGGCGAAGACAGTTGCAGCTGTCGGGTCCCCAATCCCGAGGGCGATCGCCCTGCAGATCCGCCTGCAGTGCCAGGCGAATTCAGCTCGAACAGTGCGCTGTCTCCGCCAGGGGGGCACATGAAATGTGCCCTGTTGCCATCGCCGTTTTCTCCCGATAGATCACCGTTTTGCACCAAATTTGAACCTGCAGCTGAAGAAATACATGCTGCATTGCCAAGATCATTAGTGGTAGAACCCAACAGTGAGTCATTTACTTGTACGCCCCCATTGGAACTAGGTGGATTAAGAAGAATATCGGGAAGAAGATTGATTTCGGCTCTCAGACGAGCTCCGGCATTAGGATGCATGTTTGCAAAGGGGAAAACTTGTTCATCGAAGACAACATCTCTTGAGATGTAGACACGGCCTTGAGAGGGATCTAAACATTTATACCCCTTATGTTGTGCACTATAACCTAGGAAAACACATTGTTTAGATCGGTACTGAAGTTTTCTATCATTGAATGGACGTAAATTGGGCCAACATGCACAGCCAAAGATTCGGAGAAAATTGTAGTCTGGTTTTTGATTGAACAAGCGAAAATAAGGCGTGTCATGATTTATTACCTTGGAAGGTAATCTATTAATGAGGAACACGGCAGTGAGGAATGCCTCATCCCAGAATTTCAGAGGCATTTGAGCATGGGCGAGAAGTGACAAACCAACTTCTACGATGTGCCTATGCTTTCTTTCTGCGGAGCCATTTTGTTGATGTGCATAGGGACAAGAGACTTGGTGAGTAATTCCAACACGTTTAAAAAATGAACTCAAGGCTTGATACTCCCTTCCCAATCGGTTTGTATAGCCTTGATTTTTCGATCAAATTTGCGTTCAACTAATTGTTGGAAATCTTGAAAACATTGGAAAACTTGTGACTTATGGCGTAAGAGATAGATCCAAACAAATTTGCTATGATCATCAATGAAACTCAAATAATATTGATTGCGTCCAACCGAGGTTGGAGCAGGACCCCACACATCTGAAAAAATGAGATCAAGGGGACTAGCAGACACACTAGTCGATCTCGGATATGGCAGCTGATGACACTTGCCTTGCTGACAGGCATTACAAACGTGTTTATTCGACTCTTTGGAAAATAAAATATTGTGGCTACTAAGCACTTGCCTAACTATGGGAGATGAGGCATGTCCTAGTCTAAAGTGCCACAAGGACTCTGGCGTCTTGACAACACCGTTTGCTTCTTTATTTGATGACAACCTAGGTGACGACTTCAGGGGATATAAACCTCCTTCACATCTGCCTTGAAGGAGCGTTCTCTTCGTCGACTGTTCCTTGAGGGAAAAATGAGTTGGATAAAATTCAACATAAGCATTGTTATCTCGAGTAAGCCGATGGACAGAAACAAGGTTTTTTTGGGAATTGGGTACTCGAAGAATATTATTTAGATGGACTTGACTGGAAGGGGTACGTAAAGTAGAATGACCAATGTGAGTTATTTTCATACCACTTTCGTTGGCAGCGTGCACCTGATCGCCACCGTTGTACCGGTCCCTCGCCGTCAGCTTCTCGAGTTCGGAGGTGATGTGATCAGTCGCCCCCGAGTCCATGTACTAGTTGGAGTCGACACCGTAGGATGCAGTGGTCGCCGATGACACCGACTTCTGCGCCGGCCCGGAGAAGTTCTTGTCGAATCGCTTGAAGCACTTGACAACTGCATGGCCCTCCTTGCCACACAGCTGACAGAAGACACCGGCTTGAAATCCTCCGCCGGATGGGCGAGCGCCATGGCGGCCGCCCTTGTTGTAGCCGCGTCCGAAGCCGCCGCGACCGTTCCCACGGCCATCGCCACGGAAGAAGTTGTTGTTGTTGCCGCGTCCTCCTTTTGCGGCGAGATTGGCGGACGTCTGATACCGGCCGCCATTCTTCATCTCCATTCTTGACTCGAAGCTCGTCAGTTGGGTAAGAAGTTCCCCAACCGAGATGGGCTCGACGCGTGCCGCCACGGCGGACACCATCGCGTCGAAGTCCTGATCAAGGCCGGTGAGGATGTAGGAAACAAGTTCCTCATCCTCCAGCTTCCGACCTGCAGCAGCCATCTCATCTGCTAAACCTTTCATCTTTGTGAAATACTCACTGATAGTGGAGTTGCCCTTGGATGCAGTTGCCAGCGCCATCCTGGTGCTGATGATGCGCGCCCTGGACTGGGACGCGAACATGCCTTCGATGATCTTCCACGCATCACGCGCGGACTTCACATCAATGGGCATCTGCCCACTGATCTCCTTCCCGAGGGAAGTGAGGATGAAACTGAGGATCGTCTGGTCCTTGGCAACCCAGGACTCGTAGTCCGGGTTGGGCTTGATGTCCTTCTCTTCAGCGCCCTCTTTCAGCGGAAGAAATGCAGATGGCGGCTCAGTGTTGGGGTCGATGAGCGACGCCATCTGCGCTCCTCGGAGTGCGGACATGACCTGGAGCTTCCAGATGCCGTAGTTCTTGCGATCCAGCTTCTCGGTCACCGAGAAGCCGTAGGACGGAGCAGCAGACGATCCGGATGAGGAAGCTAGGTGGAATGCCATGGATGCGTTTCTCCGTGAGGAGTTGAATGGCTCTGTATACCATGTCAAAATGGGTGAACGAGGGTACCCAGCTAGGGGCCTCGGCTTCGTGTTAAATAGGTGGGAACAGCCCCCACCGTGGCACAATACAATGAGGAGTTTGTTACAACAACTTGAGAAACAAATCATAATCTACTTGTCCTACAATCTAGGACTCTAACTCCTAACTCAAGCAACACGTGCTAACTACACAATGCCGTGACAACCTACAAGTTGTACATACCATTTTACATATGTAATATATATTGATTTAATTAATTAATTAATTCTCATCTCATCTTACATGATCATCATGAGGCGTTGTAAGTTGTAACTTAAACATTAGAGCATGTTATGCATTTTTAGTTTTGTATTTGATGGAGTTTGCAAAATACCAAATGAAAATGGCAAGGATAAAAAGGCGTGATCTCCAACAGTTTTGCATTTTCACTTGGTATTTGAAGGAATTTTGGGCCCACACTTTTTTTTCCCGAAAGGTTTTTCTCTTGGCGCGCGATTTTCTTCGTCGCCGGTAATTCTTCACCACGTCGTCTGGTTCTCGCCCGTCCTGAACCTTGCCCCGTCCTAATCCTCTGCGTCAGCCGTCGTCGTTCGTCGCGGCAAAGCTTCACGGCAAGGCTTCGCGGCAAAACTTGGCAGCGCTCGCGCGTGGAGGAGTCGCGCGGGTGGACGGAACGCAGCCCGAGTCGCGCGAGCGTGGGGACGATCACGATTTGCAAAGCCTGGGGCCTTGGCATATATGCCAAGTCTAGACCTCTAAATACCAAGTTATGCAAATTGCAAAGTCTAAATGCAAAACCATTGGATAGCTAATTTTAAGATTTTTTTTGTATATTAGTGAATGCAAAGTCTAAATGCATAACCTTGGATATGCTCTTACAAAAGGTGTCAATTGTACGTAATAGTAAGTATTTACACATCATGAACGTGACTGCTGGTACGGTTTTGTTTGTCCAATCCTTGGATTAGCAATATATGCAAACAAAAAGGATCAATAGCAGGCCATGAGGCCATCATAATACAACTCTGATAATGACTGCAGACCAAATACCACCGTGATTAGTAAACTAGGAGGATTCTCCGCGCGTTGCCGCGGGCATGCATGAAGGAGGAATGAAAATGTATAATAATAGTAAACTGCTACAGTGGACACCTTGTATGTCGATAAATTGGTAGTGACAAATGATAGTGGATTTGAATAAATAGTGGGGATGATAGTGGAGTGCTGAGGTGGACGTGTTGCATGTTGAGATAATTAGTTAGTGGGGTTTGTTTATATAAGAGTTATAGATGTGAGCCACAGTGCTTTTATCTTTGCATCAATAACATATGTGCTCATCTGAATCGAATGAACAGGTAATTTCAAATGGTAGAAATGGAAAAAAAAAAACAAATGTTATCATGCATAAATAACACGAGGGGTAGTGAATTTGGATGTTTTTGTAACTATAAACTACCCTTTTCTCCCATTATTCTTTCCCCTATGCCAAACAACCCTTGCCTTCGGCTGACAATGGTGGTGCCTTTGGTAGCATATCCCTCGTTGAAGGCATTGTTGTGAGGCCCCCTTTACCCTATAAGAGTTTGGTTGAAAAACCTGGGTTCTCCTTTTGGCATTGTCGGCATCTATGGATGTTGAACCCTCCTTGGAGGCACCGCTGTGGAAACCTACCCCCATTCTAGTTTGCGTCGCTTGTGTCGATGGCGTTCGGAGTGTCTTTTGACAGTTGTTGCTTCTGAGGATCGTGGTTCAGTGTTTTCTTGCCGCGGTGGTTCTGTTGTTGCCTCTTGTGTGAGGTTGTAGTTCTTTTTATTTTGGTTTTGTAATTGCTTCTTCTCTATTAATACATGCCCGATATACTCCTGTCGTTGTCTTTTTAAAAAAAAATCACCATTTTTTCACCACGCACGCTTGTTTAAGCAGCAAGCTGGTACAATACAATACAACACTGAATATTTCTAACTTCCTAACAATTCCTCTCCATCCCAAAAGTCGAATTGTCTGCATCCAAAAACTATGTTGTTTATGTCCCTTCATCCATCTTTGCATCACTCCCTTTCATTCATCTCTCCCAGGACTCGTATAGGAGGATCACCTTTATTCCCCCTTAAAGTTAGCATTTGGTACAAGATATTCAATTCCTGCATCCTACTAGTATCCGGTCCAAACAAAATTATAAGATTTCAGTTTAGGATCGATATATCACCAATCCTACTAGCATCCCTCACCTTTGAAGTGAAATGGACCCTCATCACCAACCTTACACAAGTCCAAGTTCAAGCACTCTAAGACGATCAAATCCGAAAGGAACATAAGGCATCAGGAAACAACTAAAAGGCAGTTTCCTCATTACACACGAATCAATACTAAGGCCCTTCAACTTTACAAGACCTACAAAGCAGTGCCAGTAAATGAAAACAGCCGGAAGGCCGCCGCCGCCGCTGCCCTCCGGCGGGCAACCCCCCGCGACGAGGCTACTGCTGGAGCGCGTGGAGGCACTCCTCGAATCAGATTGAGGCTGGGGCTCGCAAGCACACCGCCGGCGCCTGGGCTACGTCGAAGTCGCGTCCAGCGCTCAGCCGGCAACTGGATCCAGGCGCCCGATCTGCAGCGGCGGCGGGACCCGGAGGCTCCCATGCGCTGGTGGCCCTCTCCGGCGTGGTCGATGTGGTGGCCGGCGGCAGCACCTTTCCCGCGCTCCCAAGTCCCGGATCCGCTTCCTTGGATCCGGCGATGGGGGTCGTACCCTTGAAGGCGTCCTCTTCGTTCCTCTTCCATCACCCTGTTAGCACGGAACCTTCGTCTTCATCGACGATGGCTTGATGAAGGCGGTTGGAGACGCGCGAGGGCGAGGAGATCATGATCCTCATCATGGCCACCACCGTTGGGTGCCTGATTGTGCACGGCGGCAGCGATCCATTCCATGGGAGCTCCGTCGACTACGCCTTCGGCTGCAGCGTGACGAGCAAGCCAAGGACGCCCTCTCGTAATTTCCAATAGAGGGTGGAAACAATTATTTCATTTGCTTTAGTTTCCTGGTCTATGTGTAAGACCCTGGCTTTCTCTCTTTTCGCGATCCACGATTTGTTTCTCGACGTTGTAATAATTGGCTGTGTACACCCTCGGGTGTAGAGGCCGGATATTTGATTATCCTTTATCTAAAAAAAGTAAATGAAAACAAACAATTGTAGTCGTGAAAATTTATAGGGCCCTTCAATACAACCGTGAAGGATATGGAATTTACTAAGGCCCTTCAATTTTGTAAGACCCAAAGAAACTGGTTGATTTGGACAGTTATACCTTGGAATGATTATTTGAATATTCGTGTCATGGGTTCTTGAGGGTTGAAGCGGTACACATAAAACCAACAGGTGCAACCATGTAACAAATCTGGAGACTCATAGGATCACAAGTGTATGGAATAATTTGAGAAGATGATGCATTATTGTCTTGTCCATCTTCAGTGGCCACACATCACATTGAGTAGGTAAAAGCAAGAGTTTGAAACAATCGTTACTTCATGGCAACATCTGAAGTAACAATGAACTGTGCCAAAATGAACTAGACAACCCTGCTAAATGAGGATATTTTTGGAACAACTGAAGTGCATAGAATTATATTCAAAACTTACTACTAAAAGAAATAACAAAAACATTTAGGGTTCCACAATTGAATGAAAATGAGTTGGAATTTCAAAAAATGTTGAGGTATATGTACAAGCACTTAGATTGCAGTCAAATAGTTTCAGATTAAATCCAATTTACTGTAGGTATCGAAGTACATTGTATCTAGCTAAGTTCCATTCGATTTTGAGAACTAAAGCACAACAATTTCATCTGGTTGGTCAGAGGATAAGGACTCCATTTAGGAAGGCAATATGAACAACATGCTAGTGTATTAATCTGCAGAAAGGTAGTGTTGTGATGTGAGTACATCAACAAGCAACTGAAAAGGTGATAATGCTACGACCATTAGCTGATGTGAAGTATGTGATTTGCTATTAGAGAGCACTCGGCAAAAACTGAAAGATAATCCTAGCATTAGTCAACAAACCATAAGTTCGGGCTGTTTGGCTGATCATCAGGCTGATAAGCTCAGACAGAGGACGATGCTAGAGGCTGTGGAGAGGCGGAGGATTTGCAACGATCTGCAGTAGCGATCGACCGGCGTACGATGAGAAGACACGCAGATCGTTGCATAGATAGTGACAAAGCCACATGAAAAGTAGGTTCATGCATGCGCATAAACTATTGTAGTGATTATAGACCTAGAAAGCTTCACACGCGTCTTTGTAGCACCAACCGTAGTAAGCCGACGATCATCCTTATTGAAAATTGGAGCGATCTGTACGCTCTCAGATTTACCATCACTGGGCAACAATGATCAGCAAATCCTTAAATAGATACATGACATGCCGCATAAGCTGGATATCTCCACAATTTCATGGATTTTCATTTAGAAAAGTTGAATATTTATACCTTAGAGAGAGGATCAGCATACAGCGCAGCACATTTTAGATAACCGATTCAGCATAACAAGCCCAGCCCAGGGCAGTACAAGTATGTCCAAATATAAAAAGCCACGCACAATATAGAAAAGTAGCACACACTATTACATAATATCAGGTCCAACACACTATTATTTATCAGGTCCAACTAAGTTTGTATAACTTAGGGTGACGACAGCATCACCAAAACCGACTTAGCTATAACAATGGGGTATTATGCAAATCAGTCAGGGGTTCATTACTGACCAACAAAGCTTCACACGCAACTTGGTTGCACCAACAGCAAGTGTGCATTCTTCTCTGGCGTTGATCCTTGGAGAGAAGAATATGCGCGCAGATTCATCACTGGTCATTGCATCAATCGCCAGCGTATCCTTGACACAGACAGATACAACAGGTCGCATAAGCTCGAGAACTCCACGATCATCAACAGTCATCGCATCATCCTCTTGGTTATCATAAAGCACAAGCATGTACTTCATGTTGGCAGTGAAGGCAGTGATTTTGCCATGAAAGCCTCCCTGCAGAACTTCAACTGCAATAGTTCCCTCCAGTGCACGATTCACGACTGTATAATTCACATCTACAGTACTGAGCCTGGTAGCAAGAGATTTGGTCTGAAGCTTGTTCGTTGGACCAGTTGATGCGCTCCTGATGCTTATGACTCCTTTACTAAGTTCTCTGTCCTGTGCTAGATCATCCTTCATCTTGAGATCAGTCTCCACATAGATATCGCTACACAGTGCGAGGCCACGTTTGGGCCCAGTCAAGATCAATGTTTCAACCTACAGCAGGGTTTATTGGGGTACGTTAGTGACACATTAATTATGTGTACAAATAAATAGTGCTGAAAAAACTTGTTTATCGGTTTGATAGTTTATATACCACAGTATATATATTTCATATATTTTTTGATATATTACTAAAATGCCATATATATATAAAATATGTATATATATATATATATATATGACACCACTATATATATATATATTCGGTCATATACACCCTAAATCTAGAGATATAGAGGTATATACTCTTAAGAATACAGAAAACCTATCCTATTATTATGATATATATATAATTATTATGACGCTGTTGCGTAGGTATATAGCTAGCAGCTAGATGATGAAAATATCCATAGTGTGGGATCCGAAGCAAGATGTGTGGATCGATCCTCGAGATAGATGCAACAGTGCTATAAATACACAATAATATGTAAATAATAATAAATACAAGGTCATACTATTTCTGTAAAGCAGCCGTAAAACACAAACGTGTAACAAAGCAATAAGTATGGATTTTTATTAGAAAGCAAGCATTATGGTGCCCACAGTCTGGTTACACTGTCCAGCACGCAAAACAGGAATTGGTTACAGGTCAGCGATTTTTATTAGAAAGCAAGCATTATGGTGCCCACAGTCCTGGTTACACTGTCCAGCATGCAAAATAGGAATCGGTTACAGGTCAGCCACTAGTATATCATTCTTATTCTCTCTTCTCCATACGAGTGAAAAACAAGGCACAAATGCACAAACTAGAAAAAGGAGATGCTGAATTTTGGTTGTACCTCGGAATTGATGAGTTGGCAATTGTCACGGTCACGGCGGAACTGATAAACACACTTCCAATCGTCGACGTTGTCCCTGACAATGATGGTGCCATAGACATGGATTGGAAAGCCGACATCCGAAGAGGCTATCTTGATAGACAGGAAGTTTACAGCCGTACACCAGGAATAGTCATTCTCACTTTTGTTGGGGATATCGATAAACCTCATTGGACCGATGAGTGCTGTCATGCATGCGGAAATACAAAGGAAATGAGATATATATACTAGATCATCAGTTGCATCATACCATCATGCTTAACTGGAATTGAATTGAAGATTGGTACAAACTAATGCGAAGGGAGGGAGCTCAACCCGCACAGCTAGAGCCAGAAGGCATACAAGTGAGTGAAATCCATACAGGGGTGAAAAATTAGCTCCAATTAACCCAAAACCGACACATATATAAGAACAGAAAAGGGAACAATTTCTAGCATGTGGAATCAAATCAAATCAAATCAGCACATTGTTACACATATATTATAATTAATACTAGTTGCAGAATTAATCAATCTGTCATAGATGGACTGCATCAGGTGGAGGATTGAACGGGTGGGCGACGGAACATGCGAAAGGATGGAATCGAAAGGGAGGGAAGGGCCGCGGGCAAGCGATCGACTTACACTCCTCATCGAGGTCGAATTTGTGGGGGAAGCTGTGGGCGTATCGGCTGTAGTAGCGCCCCCCCTGCTTGGGATCGAAGTCGACGATGCGAGCAAAGGCCTCCATCACCTTACCCCTGGAGTCGCCCTCTTGCGCAAGGCGGTGCGCATAGTGAATCTGGTAGTTCCTCAGCCTCTCCGCCGTCTCCGCTCGCTCGGCCTCGGTCATGCCTGAGAAATCCGGCTTCGGCGACATATCAAGGCCGAGCTGCACAGCCTGCTTTGCCAAGAACGAGCGCTCTTCCTTGAGCTTGGCCACCTCCGCCTCTGACAAATCCTTGGCCGTCATCAACCTTTTGGAGATGGACCCTATCTTCTTATGGATCAAATCCTGGTTGCACTGGACCTCTCGACACTCTTCATACCACGCCGCCGCCGCCGCAGCCGCCATAGCCGCCGCCGCAGCCTCCGAACAAGCCGATCTAGGGTTAGGGTTTGCACGAATGCGGTCCCAATCAATGAATCACGAGACTGCCGTTCGTGGTTGGACTTGGTTACGAAGAAGACGGTCTGGTGCGAGCGTGGGCCTAGACTACTGCCATGGGCTCGGCGTTCCTTGATGGGCCGGCCCACCGTTCGCTATCGGCAGCTGGTTGGGCTTTCTGGTGGCTCCGTCCCTTCTTGAAGCAGCCCGCCACGCGCCCACGTATGGCCACGCCGCCGCCAGGTCACCCCGCGAAGTCCGGCGGCCTGCCCCTCCGGCCACCTCTCCTCGCGCCGCCGCGCTACGCAGCGTCGGTCCACTTCCGCGCGGTTGCCTTCCTCCTCAACCCTCCGCAACAGGTGTGCTCTTCTCACTTCCTCCAAAATTCGTACGATGTGCACAGTGCACATGACGATTCAGTATTCCTCCGTAATTCGTACGCTGCTCAAACGACGATTCAGTGAATGTGCACACCAATTCCATCGACCGATTCATCGATTTTAATCCAAGGTTATCTTTCCCTGTGGGTCGATCACTTATCACCCTGTTTCTTTAGTTGCTTCCCTGAAACTTATTGCTCTGTATGTTCTTTGCCCATCCCAGAAATTGTAGCTGAAGTTTGTTCGAGGTTAAGCAACAGCTTTGCAAGTCATTCACGTTAAAGGCGAAACAGCAGGGAACAATGGCACTATCAAGAAGTATGAGAACACGTTTGCACAGTGGAAGACTTGCCCTTCTTGCCATATTGGTCTCTAGTGGAATTGTATTGCAAATCTTGGTAACCATCTAACTTTAGTATCTCTTTGCCAGTCTGTTATCTTTTTCACTGTCACCTAAATTTCCATAATTCTTGCTGCTTCAGGCTTGTGCTCTCTATAACAACTGGTGCCAATGCTTACAGGTTAGAATTTTTTGTGCAACTCTGGCAAACTAAGCTTATATCTTCCTGATAATTGTTTGTAGGGACATTTAAGTAATCCTTGACATTTTGTGCAGTTCTGATGTATCTATCCTACCAATGCCGCTCATATTTTTCCTGGGTTCTGATACTTCCTCGATGATGTCTAATGGGGGAGACAGATAAGTGAACCTCTCTAGTCCATGCTGCTGTTTTTTTCTTCTTAATCACCCTTACCACCTGCTTTTAAGCACTATTTTTTGCCCCAAAGATATGCATTGCCTTGCTGGCATTCATTTTAGTAGATATTCTAAAACAAAGGTCCTGATCCATAATGGTTGGATTGTTTTCCTAAACAACATTTTCGGTGCACACATGAATAGAGTTCATTGCCATGAAACAGTTTGCTTGTAGCGTGAAACTGAACATTGGCTTGCACTTACTTTGCTACTTGCTTGTGAGTTCTTGTGCCTGCCTGCTAATTGCTGATTACATGCTCTATGTTCTCTTTCATATTGTCAGGACCCGCACCAGGACCCGGAAGCCAAGGCGAGCTGCGAAGAAGGAGGAGATGGGCCGCGATTCCACTGGTGGCTGATCCAAGACGCCGGTTGTCATCTTGCGTGGGCTGGACTTTGGGCCGAGTTGATTGGTGGGCTGAGTTGAGTTTTGTGTGTGTGTTGCGTGGGCGATGTATAAGCCGAGCGCGGTTTACCTTTTCCAGTTATCGAACAGAACATTGAACTCGAACCTGTAACCGAATCTTCTAAGTTGCTTGCTGTTCTTCCCCAATTCCGTGCTTCCAATCCCCAATTCCAATCCAATTTCTCCGAATTATCGTTGTGATTCCTCCCGGAACATAACAATTGGTATTCAGCTCATGTGTTTCTCGGTGCCAATTTTTTTTCCGCAATTCTTCGATCTGGCGCCAGCTCGCAAGCCATCCAAGCTGCAATCCGCCATGGCCGCGTCGGTGGAAGAGCTCACCGCCAAGTTTGATGAGATGAAGGGGACGATGGAGACCTTCGCGACGGCGGCGAGGGAGTTTGCCGGCATCAACGAGATGGTGAAGAAGACGTTCGACTCCGTTCGAGACATGCAGTCGAAGCAGGAAGATGTCAAGCTCCGGGGTGGAAGCGGTGGGAGGAGGGGTGGAGAAGGGGAAAAACAGACTCATCGAACACCACATGGCGAGAGATGAGGACCCGACGAGAGGTGAGGTCGTAGCAGCGGTACCCCTTGTGATCCGGGGAGTACCCGAGGAAGACACAGAGAGTCGAACGGGGTGCCAGCTTGTGGGGAGCGGTGGTTGTGGTGTTAGGGTAACACGCACACCCGAAGACGTGAAGGTGGTCGTGCAGGAAGGGTACCGAAAGAGCGTGGTGTGGCGTGGGAGCCGGGGGCGGGCGGCGGAAGGAAGGCGGTTGAGGAGATAGGTGGCGGTGTGCAAGCTCTCGGCCCGAAGCGCGCGGGAGTGGCGCTGAAGCGGGGAGGGTGCGCGGGGTCTCGGTGGTGGTGCGAATCATACGCTCAGCCTTGCCGTTCTGGGAAGAGGTGTACGGGCAAGACATGCACAGCTGGACCCCGTGAGAGAGAAAGAAGGCACGGGAGGCGGAGTTATCGAACTCACGACCATTGTCACACTGGACGGCCTTGATGGTGAGGCCGAACTGTGTAGACACCCAAGCGAAGAAATGGAGAATTGCGGGGAAAGCCTGTAACATCCTAGATGTTAATGACAACTAAAATCTGTTTAAGAAGTTTTGTTAAAACCTAATCATCGAGCATCATGGCATAATTGCATTCATGTTTTAATATTGTTTTTAATGTGATGCTTTGTTTTACATATGAAGTGATGCTTGTGATTGCTAATGCCCGATTAGTTAGTGTAGAAATTAAATCGAGCTCCAATTCAGTTTCAAAAACCCTGTTTTCCGAAAACCCCGATTTACCCCCTTTTCTCTATTTCGAAATCAACAAAGAATTTGGGGTTGGTCCAAAAAGCAATATTGTGGGTCTTGATGAGAGCTTCAATGTTGGTGTTCAAAGTTTTTCAAGTTTCCAAAAGAATTTCAAATAAATTTGAAAATACGGTTTTCCGACAATTGTCCCCTTTTGAATTTCAAATCATAATTCAAAAACTATGCATATTTTGGAAAAACTCTTTTTGGAGAAAATGTGTAGTTTGAAAAGTTGAGCATTCCATAGTTTTGGAGTTTTTCAAGTTCTTTAGAAAAATCCAAAGTAATTTCATATATTTCATTCTAGGGTTTTTGTCCCCTTTTCAAAATTTGATTCAAATTCAATTTTCCTTTCAAAATTTGAAAATGTGCCAGTTGAGAAAGTTGTAGAGAATGAAAAATTAGCTGGGGTTGCTTTTTGGAATTTTTCAACTTCAGTTCAAATTTTGGAGTAATTTGTAAAATACTTTTGCTGCCACTTTGTTGATGACGTCGGCATCTCCCCATTTCCCTCCCTTTGGCGCCATCGTCGCCGTGGCCATGGCGGCCATGCCGCCCGGTCGCCGCCGGTGGCCAGCGCACGGCCGCGCGAACCTTCTCCGCCCCGTGTCGCCTCGCCGTTCCTTTGTCCCAGCGCCATTAAGCCGGCTGGCCAACCACTCTCCTCCTCCTCCTTATCCTCCGCCTCGGCCGCCGCCATCACCATTGCCGCGCTCGAGCTCGCGCCTCCGCTCGTCGTCGTCTTCGTCTCGCTCCAGCCCAAGAAAACCACATCAACGTGTCCGCCTTGAGCTCGCGAGTCCGGATAGCTAGGCCAAGGCGCGCCGCCCGCTTAGAATCGCCGTACGCCTAACTTCTTCTCCGCGACGGTGGCCGAGTCGCCGCGTCGCCGCCGCCGTTCGTCGTCGCCCTTGGCCATTTTCTCGATTCCTTTTGCCTTCGTGCTCGCCTTGATGCGCTGCTCACGATGCTCCCCTTGGTTTGGTCAATGGTGGACCAGTCACACCGAACGCCGCCCTTGCCATCGGAGCGCCGCCCGCCATTTCCCGCCGCCGAGAGCTCCCACCTCCGGCCACCCCGAGCCTTCATCTTCAAGCGCGCCGTACTCGGGGTGAGCTCTTGGTCATGCTCGTGCCCTCGGTTTGGCCTCTAGGGCACCGTAGCGCCGGCCGCCGTCGTGTCGCCGCCGGCTTGCCGTGCCGCCGCCGTCGCGTCCAAGGCCGAGGCCGTTAGGGCTTCACGCCTGCGTCGCTTGCTAGCGCATCGTGTCCGCGTAGTCGCGTTTGAACTAGCGCGCGCTTAGCACCGAGGAGCTCCGTGAACTTCCCGCGTCGCGTCGCCGCACCGCCGCCCGCCATGGTCGCGGCGAGCATGCCGCGCGTCTCCCGCCGCCCCATTAGCACCACCCGCGTGTTCGCCTTGCTGAGTAGGTCGCGTAGGTGCTAGCCGTGCCACCGGAGACCTCGCGCCGGCGAGAAATCGCCGGCGAGCTTGTCGCCGTCGTCGGCCGCGGGAGGGCCTTGTTGGGCGGCGCCCACTGTTGGGCCAGGCCACCAACAGTGTTGGGCTGAGTCAGGCCGAAATCAGCCCAGTCAGCGTTTTTCCCATTTATAAAACCTTTTTCCATTTCTATTTAGGCAGAAAATGTTTTATTCTTTAAAAATTCATAGTAAATTGTGTATTGCTCCAAAAATTCTGAAAATTTTTGTGTATGCTCTCTGTCATGTGCTTGATTTTAGAAAAATATAATATGCCTATTTTAAGTGCTTTTGCTTTATTATAAAATTTGCCCTTTTAATTGAAAAATGCTCTTTCCTTTATTTTAGTTATTTATTTATTGTTTCAAAAATCTTGAAAATTATTTTGTAGTCTTCTCAGGTCATGAGGAGCTTAAGTTTAATTTTTGAGATTTATTTGATGACTTATTATTTTGTCTCTATTTTATGCTTAGTTATTTAATAGATCTTTAATTGTTTATTTAGTTCTTAATGTCTTAGGATTTTCTTGAGTGACTTTGGAATTGGGTGATGACCTTAGGTCATTAACCATAATGACCCTTGGCGTGTGCTTACTTGTTTGAACCTCTATTGCTTTATTGCTAAAGGATTATTTCATGCGAATAATCTTATTGCTTCATGGTAGAAGAAAATCGATGTTGCATGAATTATCTTGATCTGTGGTTTATCTTAATGCAATGCATCATGCCATGAGCTCATCGTTCTAAATCACGCATCATTAATTACGTGTAGATGATACCGAGTGGGGTGGATCGTGTTGATCAAAGTTTGGAGAGGTGTCATCCGACAAGGGTATTCGAGAAGGTCATCCACCAATGATGTCGAGTCATCTCTCTTGATGTTGGTGTTATCCATCCATGGTGTTGGTGTCAAGTCGACCATTGAAATCTAACTTCAACGCAACTCGGGCAAGCCCGGAGCATGCAACCCATTTCTGTTTCTGCAAATATTTTACACTATAAGTCTAGTGTATTGTGCATTAAGTTAATAGGATTTGGTTGATACCGTTGCCGCATGTCTACCTTGATCTACTTTTACATCATGATATCCCACTAGTATGTGTAGGTCGATTTCTTATGCTTAGCCATGCTTAGACTTCGGTAGAAGTTGTAGGCTGTTAATCTTTGATCATGATTTACCATTGTATCTTGCTTCTCTAGACCTAAAGATGGGTCACGAGGGCATAAGAATATGGTTATAATAAATTGAGACCGGTCGGGTAACTTGCATCGAGAATGGAGTCTTGATGTAGTGTTTCCGACTTGTCGATTAAGGACCGGCCGTTGTTGGCCAGCTGGACAAGACTTTGCAACTACTCACATATCTACGGAAAAGCTTTACCCTAGGATAATCTAAGGACTAGTACGGTGAGCCCGTGCACCGGAGTGGCGAGATGGCGGGAGTACAATACCCTCGTGGGCCGTGTCCCCCTGGATTGGAGGTGTAAGTGTACTCTCGGGTGGCGCGGAAGCGAGCCTAGTTCTAGAATGTCCGACGGTATTGTTGATATAATTGTGGGTTAGAGTCCCACTTATATCGTGTGTTTAGGGATCCTCGAGGCGAGTAAATCGGTTCGAATCGTCGTGCTCCTCGGTTATGGAGACTTGATCCTCCGACCATACATCGTAGCAATCAAGCGAAATGTGAAAGAATTGGTTCTTGGTGGCTCGTGGAATCGAGAAGAAGGCATTTGGAAAGATAATCTCAAGTGTAATGCTTAATATGATTCTGGAAATAGAACAGGTGCAAATCTAGCTTTAATAGATACAATAGAAGTTGTCGCTTTTATCCTGTTTAAAACTTTGAAAGTAAGGATCCACTTTTAGTAATGCTATTCTGCAAAACTTCCCTTTTCTAGCTCAACTACTCAAAAGCCAGCATATCCTTGAGAGTCTTTTCTTTTAGTCGGGTAAGTCTTGCGGAGTACCTTCATGTACTCAGGGTTTGTTCTACCCCTGTTGCAGGTGCTGACAGTTGCTCCTAACCATGGTTGTGTCGCTGGGCTCGACATGATTTGGTTGCCTCTCACGACTTGGGTGTCTTACCTAAGTTGTCTTCTGTAGCTCTACTCTACTTCCACATTTAAGTTAAGTTTGTAAAAGTTGACTTATTCATATTTTGTAAACTTTTTAATGTTATCATTCTTCCGCACTCTGATATATATATATTTTGTAACAAATGTTGTAATGTTGGAGTTACTCCATTGTTGATCCCGGTATGAGTGTAAAAAAAAGTGGTTCAATCGGTGTTCGTTAAGAACATCGACGGGGCTTCATAAGTCGTGTGGAACACATGCATAGTAATGCGAGTGCGTTAAGACGAGGATTAGTGCATGTGGGCCACATTACTTAGGAGGTTCTCGCCACGGTTAAGTATCGAGCTCATACTTTGGATCGGCTACAACATTACATTTGAAAACTTCAAAATGATTTTACTATATAAAAGTTTTTGAAGTTAACAAATTTAAAATGGATCCTTATCTATTATCTTTCTTGCTGAAAGACTTTGAGAAGTTTCTCGGTACTTCTTCAAATGGTCAACATGGAAGTCAACTTCATCAACAAAAGTTTCCTTTGAAGTGTCTTCTAACAGTTCATCTAACAAGCCCTCTAATTCACTAACTTGGTAAAGGTGAAGTTTTCTAACATTGTGAGGACGTATAGGACGAGCATATCATATGAAAATCTTTTGGAAGTTAAAGATCCCCTTAAGGTTGGAATGGTTATATTCCTTTATGATTGTTCTATTGTTAAATCTCGCCATGTACCAGGATTGTTTATCAATTGAATCTTTTTTATTTCATAAATTTCGATCTTTGGGAATTTGTGGGATATACCTTGATATACATCATTATCTTAAAGATGAAACCTGGTACAAATTCTTGATTCTTTTGTTGAATATGTGCCATGCCTTGATTCTTTTCAACTCCGACACATACTATCTCCTTGGTGTCATTTGATGACATATATCTCATTTGTTCATAACTTGATTATGTTCTCTAAGGTACCATGATCTATGACCGGGAAATAGCGATGAAATGCAGGGTCTCCTGTGGCTTATGACCATAAGGAATTACTAGGGCCGTTCGCTAATGTCGGGGTCTATGATCATGAAACCTTATAGTTCACAATTAGTGTGTTCACATTCTCTGAACATGCTAATCTCTTGACCTTGATATTCGACAAATAATTGTCGAAAGTCATTATGATGTGATCTATGGTGGTGCTTACAATTCCTTCCCTATGTTTGAAGAAGTTACATCCTTTATAATTGTTCCATTGCTGAATCTCGTCATATGCCAGGTTTTTGCCACCTGTTAATAATCCTGTACTCCATAAGTTTCTGATCCTTGGAAATTTGTGGAATATGCTCTGAAGTACACTATTACCTTGAAAACTGAAACTAGTGTGAATCCTTAATTCTTTTGCTGAGTATGTGTCATGCTTTGATTTCTTACAACTCTGACCTGTGCTATCTCCTTGATGTCGTTTGACGACATATATCTCACTTGTATATCGCTATGGATATGTCTTCTAGGGTATCATGACTTATGACTTGGAAACATCGCCGAACCGAGTGTTCGTCGTTATCCGGTCAATGATCATGCTCCTCTTGGGTGCGATCCTTGTTTGCACATTCTAATTTCTTGACCTTGATATCCGACTTTGTTGGCCAAGGGTCATATTGATTGTATTCTGTAGTGGTGTCTCGACCGTAACTATGGTGCCGTGTCAACTGGAATCTCCCGTGATTCGCGACCACATGAGTTTTCGCCAAGTCGTGCACCTTGGTATCATAGTCGGTGCTCCTTTGAACCATTATGGTTCACACTTAATGTGCTATCGATCATTCGACACTCCATAGGGATTCAAAGTTGTTCTTTGAATCCTAAAGAAACCTTGTGGTTGTGACCGACTTGATCTCGGTTCTTTGTATCAATGTTTCAAAATGTGGGTTCTGGTTGTGCCCTATAGTGGTGCCGTGTTCGTAACCCTGGTGCCGCGACGGAACCTAGGGTCTCTTGTGTGACCGGGCACACAAGTTGCCGCTGGGTGCGCGCGGTATCAATGTTTGTGGGCATGAGCCATTATAGTCTCATGACAATGTATCCTACTCTTGAACTTATCTTGGGAATTATTCTTTGAAACTCCCTTGAAACTCTAAATACCTTGTCAGTTGTAACCACTTTCATCTCATGGTTGTAACTCTCGAATCGAACCTTGATGATCTATGAACTTCAGTCAAGTTGATTTGCTTGACACATTTCCTTTTCCATTACTTACCCCACGGGATTTTGTTGCTCCAAAATCTCGGGACGAGATTTCTTTAAGGGGGAAAGGATGTAACATCCTAGATGTTAATGACAACTAAAATCTGTTTAAGAAGTTTTGTTAAAACCTAATCATCGAGCATCATGGCATAATTGCATTCATGTTTTAATATTGTTTTTAATGTGATGCTTTGTTTTACATATGAAGTGATGCTTGTGATTGCTAATGCCCGATTAGTTAGTGTAGAAATTAAATCGAGCTCCAATTACGATTTCAAAAACCCGTTTTCCCGAAAACCACGATTTACCCCCTTTTCTCTATTTCGAAATCAACAAAGAATTTGGGGTTGGTCCAAAAAGCAATATTGTGGGTCTTGATGAGAGCTTCAATGTTGGTGTTCAAAGTTTTTTCAAGTTTCCAAAAGAATTTCAAATAAATTTGAAAATACGGTTTTCCGACAATTGTCCCCTTTTGAATTTCAAATCATAATTCAAAAACTATGCATATTTTGGAAAAACTCTTTTTGGAGAAAATGTGTAGTTTGAAAAGTTGAGCATTCCATAGTTTTGGAGTTTTTCAAGTTCTTTAGAAAAATCCAAAGTAATTTCATATATTTCATTCTAGGGTTTTTGTCCCCTTTTCAAAATTTGATTCAAATTCAATTTTCCTTTCAAAATTTGAAAATGTGCCAGTTGAGAAAGTTGTAGAGAATGAAAAATTAGCTGGGGTTGCTTTTGGAATTTTTCAACTTCAGTTCAAATTTTTTGTAATTTGTAAAATACTTTTGCTGCCATTGTTGATGACGTCGGCATCTCCTGTTCCCCCCAGGCGCCATCGTCGCCGTGGCCATGGCGGCCATGCCGCCGTCGCCCCCGGTGGCCAGCACGCACGGCGCGAACCTTCTCCGCCGTGTCGCCTCGCTAGTTCCTTTGTCCCAAAGCCATTAAGCCGGGCCCAGCCAACCACTCCCTCCTCGCCTATCCTCTCGCCTCGGCGCCGCCATCACCGTTGCCGCGCTCGAAGCTCGCGCCTCCGCTCGTCGTCGTCTTCGTCTCGCTCCGGCCCAAGAAAACCACATCAACGTGTCGCGCCTTTGAGCTCGCGAGTCCGGATAGCTAGGCCAAGGCGCCTCGCCCGCTAGAATCGCCGTACGCCTAACTTCTTCTCCGACGGTGAGCCGAGTCGCCAGCGTCGCCGCCGCCGTTCGTCGTCGCCCTTGGCCATTTCTCGATTCCTTTTGCCTTCGTGCTCGCCTTGATGCGGCTGCTCCACGATGCTCCTTGGTTTGGTCAATGGTGGACAGGTCACACCGAACGCCGCCACTTGCCATCGGAGTCGCCGCCCCGCCATTTCCGCCGCCGCCGAGCTCCCACCTCCCGCCACCCCGAGCCTTCATCTTCAAGCGCGCCGTACTCGGGGTGAGCTCTTGGTCATGCTCGTGCCCTCGGTTTGGCCTCTGGGCACCGTAGCGCCGGCCGCCGTCGTGTCGCCGCCGCATTTTTGCGTCTGCCGCCAGCCGTCGCGTCCAAGGCCGAGGCCGTTAGGGCTTCCACGCCGCGTCGCTTGGCTGGCGCTTCGATGTCCGCGTAGTCGCGTTTGAACTAGCGCGCGTGCGCGCCGCACGGAGAGCTCCGGTGAACCACGTCAGCGTCGCCCCGCCGTATTTCCGCCATGGTCGCCGAGCATGCGCCGCTGCTCCGCCGCCCGTTAGCACCACCCGGCGTGTTCGCCTTGCTTGAGTAGGTCGCGTAGGTGCTAGCCGTGCCACGGAGACCTCGCCGCCGTGAAAATCAGCCGACGAGCTTGTCGCCGTCGTCGGCCCGCGGGAGGGCCTTGTTGGGCCGGCCTGCCCGGCTGTTGGGCCAGGCCACCAACGTGTTGAGCTGAGTCGGGCCGAAATCAGCCCGATCAGCGTTTTTCCCATTTATAAAACCTTTTTCCATTTCTATTTAGGCGAGAAAATGTTTTATTCTTTAAAAATTCATAGTAAATTGTGTATTGCTCCAAAAATTCTGAAAATTTTTGTGTATGCTCTCTGTCATGTGCTTGATTTTAGAAAAATATAATATGCCTATTTTAAGTGCTTTTGCTTTATTATAAAATTTGCCCTTTTAATTGAAAAATGCTCTTTCCTTTATTTTAGTTATTTATTTATTGTTTCAAAAATCTTGAAAATTATTTTGTAGTCTTCTCGGGTCATGAGGAGCTTAAGTTTAATTTTTGAGATTTATTTGATGACTTATTATTTTGTCTCTATTTTATGCTTAGTTATTTAATAGATCTTTAATTGTTTATTTAGTTCTTAATGTCTTAGGATTTTCTTGAGTGACTTTGGAATTGGGTGATGACCTTAGGTCATTAACCATAATGACCCTTGGCGTGTGCTTACTTGTTTGAACCTCTATTGCTTTATTGCTAAAGTTATTTCATGCGAATAATCTTATTGCTTCATGGTAGAAGAAAATCGATGTTGCATGAATTATCTTGATCTCTTGGTTTATCTTAATGCAATGCATCATGCCATGAGCTCATCGTTCTAAATCACGCATCATTAATTACGTGTAGATGATACGAGTGGGGTGGATCGTGTTGATCAAAGTTTGGAGAGGTGTCATCCGACAAGGGTATTCGAGAAGGTCATCCACCAATGATGTCGAGTCATCTCTCTTGATGTTGGTGTTATCCATCCATGGTGTTGGTGTCAAGTCGACCATTGAAATCTAACTTCACGCAACTCGGGCAAGCCCTAGGAGCATGCAACCCATTTCTGTTTACGCAAATATTTTACACTATAAGTCTAGTGTATTGTGCATTAAGTTAATAGGATTTGGTTGATACCGTTTCCGCATGTCTACCTTGATCTACTTTTACATCATGATATCCCACTAGTATGTGTAGGTCGATTTCTTATGCTTAGCCATGCTTAGACTTCGGTAGAAGTTGTAGGGCTACATTAATCTTTGATCATGATTTACCATTGTATCTTGCTTCTCTAGACCTAAAGATGGGTCACGAGGGCATAAGAATATGGTTATAATAAATTGAGACCGGTCGGGTAACTTGCATCGAGAATGGAGTCTTGATGTAGTGTTTCCGACTTGTCGATTAAGGACCGGCCGTTGTTGGCCGGTTTGGACAAGACTTTGCAACTACTCACATATCTACGGAAAAGCTTTACCTAGGATAATCTAAGGACTAGTACGGTGAGCCCGTGCCTTTGGGAGTGGCGAGATGGCGGGAGTACAATACCCTCGTGGGCCGTGTCCCCGGATTGGAGGTGTAAGTGTACTCTCGGGTGGCGCGAAGCCGAGCCTAGTTCTAGAATGTCCGACGGTATTGTTGATATAATTGTGGGTTAGAGTCCCACTTATATCGTGTGTTTAGGGATCCTCGGCAGTAAATCGGTTCGAATCGTCGTGCTCCTCGGTTATGGAGACTTGATCCTCCGACCATACATCGTAGCAATCAAGCGAAATGTGAAAGAATTGGTTCTTGGTGGCTCGTGGAATCGAGAAGAAGAAGCAAACTTGGAAAGATAATCTCAAGTGTAATGCTTAATATGATTCTTTGGAAATAGAACAGGTGCAAATCTAGCTTTAATAGATACAATAGAAGTTGTCGCTTTTATCTGTTTAAAACTTTGAAAGTAAGGATCCACTTTTAGTAATGCTATTTCGCAAAACTTCCCTTTTCTAGCTCAACTACTCAAAAGCCAGCATATCCTTGAGAGTCTTTTCTTTTAGTCGGGTAAGTCTTGCGGAGTACCTTCATGTACTCGGGGTTTGTTCTACCCACATTGCGGAGTCTTGACGGTTGCTCCTAACCATGGTTGTGTCGGCGGGCTCGACATGATTTGGTTGCCTCTCACGACTTGGGTGTCTTACCTAAGTTGTCTTCAGCCAGCTCTACTCTACTTCCACATTTAAGTTAAGTTTGTAAAAGTTGACTTATTCATATTTTGTAAACTTTTTAATGTTATCATTCTTCCGCACTCGATATATATATATTTTGTAACAAATGTTGTAATGTTGGAGTTACTCCATTGTTGATCCGGGTATGAGTGTAAAAAAGTGGTTCAATCGGTGTTCGTTAAGAACATCGACGGGGCTTCATAAAGTCGTGTGGAACACATGCATAATAATCAGTGCGGTAAGACGAGGATTAGTGCATGTGGGCCACATTACTTAGGAGGTTCTGCCACAAAGCCTCAGACTTCGCACGGAGAGGAAAAGTCCACGAGTAATGAGAGAAATCATCAAGCATCACAAGATAGAACTTGTAACCAAAAATGCTGATGACAGGAGTTGTCCAGAGGTCGCAATGTACAAGATCTAAGATGTGGGCCGCCTGGGAGGAGGAACTCTGAAAAGGGAGGCGGACATGACGGCCCAGCTGACACGCATGGCACAGATGCTCATCGTGAGCCCGAGGACACCGAATGTCGGAACTACGACTGAGCTGCATCAGGGCGTCACGACCAGGATGGCCGAGTCGCCGGTGCCAAGTGGTGGAGGAAGTAGTGGTGGCAAAAGCAGCCGATAATGGGGCCGGCGAGGAAGGCGAAGGAGACGCAGGGAAGCGGAGGGTGTACAGGGGCCCCGTGCTGTCACACCGAAGCAGTGGATGCCGGGAAGCCAAATCCCTGACAGTGAGACCGAAAGAGTCAAACTCCACGGAACAGGAATTGTCAGCAGTAAAGCGATGGATAGAGAGAAGGTTGTGAACCATAGAAGGTGCCACAAAAACATCAGTAAGACGGAAGGAGCCATGAGCGCCGGCGGCACCCACAGTCGTGACAGGAAGACACGAGCCATTGGCGACCATGATGGACGAAGGATGAGACGAAGAAGGAGGGTGAACGGAGGAGAGAATACCCGGGTCGGGAGTAGTGTGATAGTTGGCTCTCGAGTCGGCGATCCAGTCAGGCCCGACATGGGATGTCGGGGCCATGGTGCTGAAAGCACTAGCCAAGGCCGCCGGGTCCCAACCAACAGGCCCGGGCGAGACGCCGGGAGATGTGGCCCACGGTGACGCACCAGCGAGCATGGCCGCTCCTGGAGCCGCTGGTGGAAGCGCACTGCTGGGAGCTGGGAAGGGCCACATGGCCCGCGACCACGGGAAGGCCCAGGCTGCCGGATCCCAACCGACAGGCCCGGGCAAGACGCCGGGAGGAGGAGCCCACGGAGTCCCCGGAGGGGCACCAGTGAGCAAGGCCGGCGGCGGCGAGGAGTTCCCGCGGCTAGGCCCCCCACCACGTCCACCGCCGCGGCGACGACGACCGCCACGGCCCTCCCCACCCCCGCTCGGCTCAGAGGGAGGAGGACCAAGAGGAGACGATGGTGGTGGAGGAGCAGCAACAAGAGCAGTCGAGGAAGACGAGGACCCCGGCGCGATGTCCTGAAACTGCACCGCAAGAGGATCGGCCGGGTCGGCACAGAAGACCGCGGAAGGGAGCACTCGGGGAAGCGCCGAGCCGGAGGAGATGGCCCGTCCACCGTGGGAGGCAGGAGGGACGAGGGGCTGCTTCGCCGCAGCTCGGGTAGCGACGACAGCGGCGGCGAGGTCGGAGGCGGCCACGAGCTGGGGGTCCGGTGAAGCATAGGAGCGTGCACGCGGCATCGTCGCCATCCAGGGCATGCCCGGCCGCCATGGCGGCCCAAGGCGGCCGAGCGACCCGGCGGGAAGAAGGCCGGCGTATACGGGAGAAGAAGAGGCCGCCGGAGGCCGCCGGGAACGGTGCATCGGGCCCGGAATCCCGCGGCTAACGGTGGCGCCACACCGCGAGCGGGGCCATCACACC
Source organism: Themeda triandra (assembly GCA_018135685.1). NCBI lineage: Eukaryota > Viridiplantae > Streptophyta > Magnoliopsida > Poales > Poaceae > Themeda > Themeda triandra. The sequence continues at coordinate 269,058 of JAENPR010000200.1, read as the reverse complement.
ATGTGGCATCCCCAAGCCGCAGGCGATGGCGGCAGCGGCGGCTCGAGCGTACGCAACCGCGGCTGCCGGGTCGTGGCTATAGGCAGCACACCCCGGGAGAAGCTCCGGCGCCAGGCCTGCGAGCTCGGCGGCGGGAGCAGCTGGGAGGTTGGACGGAGCAGGGAAGGTGAAGGTGCCCGGAGCCACCCCTCCGGCAGCTGGAGGGCGTTGCTGCTGCTGGATGTCCACGGCCGTGGCCGTTGGGTCGGTGGGGAAGGGTGGGGGAGAAGGTCGCAGCGTTGGTGGCGGCGCTATCCTCGCCATCATCTTCACCGGTCCCGGCCTGGGTGTCGCCCTCCTGCTCCCCGTCGACCACCGCGAGGGCCAGGGCGGGGCGAGAGCCGCCAGCCCCGGCACCTGGCGTCAGCGGGCTGAAGCCCGGGGCGGGAGCGCCCGCCTGGATGCAGAGCGTGGCGGCGAGGGGGCGCACGCCCACGGCGGCGGACAGAGCTCCGCCCGCCCCAGCCTAACGTCCGCCCGCGCCGGCCAGAGATCCGCCCATGGCGGCGGCGGCGGATCCGCCTGCGATTTGGGCCCAGGTGGCCGCATAGAGCCGAGCGGAGACGGTCGCTGCAGCCGCACCCGCGCAGGGGGCTGTCGCGTCCGCGGCCAGGGCGGCGCCGGGATCTCGCGAGTGGAGAAGCAGCGGGCCAGCAGGCTGGGGAGGGAAGGAAGGAGGGGGAAGAGGCCAACCGGCCATGGCTGCCGGCGGCGGCGGCGCCGGGATCGAGCAGGGAAGGGGATCGATCCAGTCCGATACCATGTAGAAGTGTAGTATTCTCTCTTGCGTTGGGCCAACCCTTGAGGGTGGCTGTATAGTATTCCATACATGGGCCTCATGGGCCTATACTCCAAGATGGGGGACTCTCCCTAATTGCTTTCTTGACTCTCTCTGTCTCTTTAACCTCCCTCTCGCTCCTTGTTTTCGTTTAGTTCCCAACACTTGTCACCTTATTATATGATGAAAGTGTATTGTACAATTTTCAAATCAAATGTTTCTAGAAATAATTAATTCTGACTATATTTGATCTTCTGAGGAATAGAAACAGTGCCTTTGGGGCACATGAAAATAGCAAATGACCGTGCGAATAATGTAGTAGCTACTAGCTTAAATTTTTTTGTGAAATTCTTTTCTGCAGAAATAGATGTGCAGTGAATTGTAGCTTAGCGTCTAATAATATGTGCATTTGTCTAATATTTTCACATGGTTTCCTATGCCTAGTTGAAGCAAACATACCTTTGAATCCTATTTTTCAATCTCTTGTACAGGTCACAGGAGGAGGTTATCAATCCACTAATGGATGATTCCTTGGATCCAGATTCAGGAACTCCTGATAGGACTGAATACCAACATTTGACGTCCTGTGCTACAAGAGTAATTATTGACTGTGATCAACTGAAATCACCTGCGGGATACTGCTCAGGTTTGAAGGCCTGTGATGAAGCTGTTGCTAACAAGACACTCAGACTGTTTGAGGATGTGGATTGTCATGGGCAGCCAGCTGGCTGCCACCGGCCGAATAGGCCCAGGAGTCAGTGGAGGCCCAATAGGCCCAAGTGTCAGTCGCTTAGACGCTAAGTTAGGTTTAGGGTTGGTCGCCCCTCTGTATAAAGAGAGGCAGGTCTGTCATTTGAAAATAAGCAATACAACAGTAATCTAATATCTCTCTCCCACCAATGTCTCTCAAGCGCCTAGGGCTGCTACCCTAGAACCAAGCCTGCGGCAGAGGGGTATAGATTTTCTGTGGTCAAAATTAGAGAAGTTTAACTTAGGACAAAACTGGAACACCTTACATTTTGGAACGAAGGGAATAGATTGATGGGGTTTGTCACAGAGCATCACCCTGCAACAGCTTTAAGGATTATATCATGAGTTCATGTGTGATATGGACATTAGTCACCTTATAAATCTAAGCTGGGCCTAGGAGGTTCTTAATTTACTAGGGCTTGTTCCCGGCATAAAACAAACTTCATTTATAGAAAGTTTTATGTACATGTTGCAGATACTTTCCTTCATTCTTTTACAGTTTTACTAAATGATGCGGGTGTTAGATCTGTTAGAACGAACTGTTGGCATCCCACACTAACAGTTGTGCACCCTTGTGGTTACAGAAGAGTTGTTCTAGTTATTTTTCCATGTAATGCCTAACTGCTGGTAGTTGAGCTTGAAATCTTTTTCTTTTCTGTTTTTTGTTTCTTTTGCAATCTCATGCTGTGTTAAACTCTAAGTGCTGATCATGTCCTGTATTACTTTCAGAGAGTCCAAAGGAATGTTTGTGTGGTCCTTTCTCACTTGATTTAGACGCTGTACATTCTAAATTACCAAAAATGTTGCCACGGGAGTTCCCTTGTAAATTATCTGAAACATTATGCATGGAGGTAGACAAAACTATCCTTTTGGCTGAAGAAAAGAAAAAACAGAAGGAAATATCAGATCTTGAAGGCCTGCAGTTACAAGTAACATCACCTTTGGTCAAGGGAAGAAGCGCAGCTAAAAGAAGAAAGGCTAAGAAATCTAAGTTGAAGTGTGCCCACTCCACTGAGCATAATGATATTTCACCTTGCAAGAATGAACTTGATGATTTCCATGATCTTCTAGATAGACCTCTTCCATCTGATAAACAAATAAAAAGAAATCGACATTGTTCGCTACTATTATCTGAGTCCGATGATGATCCAGCTGATGTAGGTACTGAAAAACATGACATATTTACTGTTACTGAAGTTGGTTTCTTCCCACAACCTTCAGAGGTGCCTCCTATACATGGGCAAGGGATTTCCAGTCAGTTCTGTTTTCCTGTTGAATCACAAGAGACCTTTGAAATTGCTGATTCTTTCCAAAACCCACCTGAAAGCAATATGTATGGGTCCATTTCACAAGTTTGTGATACATTTATGTCACAGGGCGTGTCATGTGTACCTGAGTCATCCGTATTTGTGGATGGCACATCTGCATCGATAAGTGGTGATGAATTTTTGTCAAGGGCAGTGTCTAATGATTTTTTCTGCCTTTTATAATGGTACATACACTGCGTCCAGAATGGTATTAGAAGACACTGACTGTGTGAAGAATCTAATGGCTGAGCGACCGAAAGATGTAGAAGATGTAGTTGGTGAGACAAGTGAGGCTTATATGGAATCGTTTGCGAGGAATGAACAGGCAAGCTGTTCAACTGCTGGGTTTCAATTGGTGGATGAATGTAGTCGCGCTGAAAGCATCTGGCTGCTCTCTGGCAAAAAAACTAATGACTCTTGCAAGGTTGAACAAGTACAGGACACTTGGAACAGGCTACGAAGTTGCTGTCTTGAATTTTCCAGTGAGGCTAATCACAACAGAGCAGTTTCTGGAGCTTTGAAGCTTGCCTCAGAAGTGTCTGATTTAATATCAGAATCAGATCTTATGCTTTCCCGTTGCTACCCTCTTACTAAGGTCAGGCATATTCTCTTTTGCTTGCTTTAAAGATTCATATCTCTGGAACACACCATTTGACTCAAGCATTTCTAAATTTGTGCAGGATATGTTGGATCCATCTTCAACTCCTTGTGCTGAGCCAGATGATTCTTCTTGGTACAGCAATCGGTTTGAGATGGGATCTGTATATGCCCAGCATGCTCTTTGCTTTTTCTCAAGGAATTCTCAAAAAATAGATGGTGGTTCTGTCGATTTATCACGAGAGTTGTTGTTTGCCAGTACAGCTGCCATATCCCTTTGTTCAGGATTCAAGAATGATTGTAAATCTACGAATATTTCTCATATGAAAAATCCAACTACCTGTATTTCTAAAAGAAGGTAAGTAACGTGATTCCCTTCCAGTAGGTTAGTTGCTTGTATACACTGCTTTATATCACTGGTTATGTTATATAGAACTCTATATGTTCCCTAACAATCCGATTTGTATTGTGGTTATAAATTAAAAATGGGCGGCTTATTTTAGTGGTCAAAATAGTAAATAGCTACAGTAATGTGACAATAGATCATATAATGAAAAAAGTGCTGGCGGTTTTATCTATTACAATTGTCTGTTAGTTATTATTATCTATATTAGATATCTTAATTGGAAATATATGTGATCTGGTACCTGCGTATACTGAAAGCTGTTAGCTTTTTATCATTGTGCCCCTTGAACCTTACATGGTTGCTTATATTGCCGCATTTGATATAATTAGCAAATCAAGTCCATACTATCGTGATAGATTGTGTTTCATTTACAATTCCATTGCACAAAAAATCTTTATATTTTTCAATTTCACTACAGAGCTCTTTCTGGCAAGATGGTCACTTGTCAGGCATATGAAACTGTCATGGTAAAAAATCCTGAACACTGGATTGTGTATAAATTGTACTATACATTTGTGACTTGTGAGTATATTTGTGTTAAATTAGCCAAGACTAATTAAACAAATGTGTGTGCTCTTTTTGCATACCACTGGACAATTCATTTGAAGCACTAGCATGCAAGATGCTTAGCTTCTTCTGAGTCCCCATAAATTTGGTAGGATTTGCTGATATTGAACTGTTGATGATTTGACTTTTTTGTTGTTGTTAATCTTCACATGGAGAACTTGCATGATCAGCTAGTGGCGATACTTTGTGCAGGGAGCGGCATGTTCATCTTTGCGAAACCCTGTCTCCAGTAGTTCCTCCAAAGTTGTTGCAGTCATTGAGAGGCCCTGCTTTTGTTGATTATTTGTCTTCAATCAGCCAGATCTCTCAATTAGAAAACTTGCGACTCTCTGAAAATAAAGTCATAAACAAGCAAAGAAGGTAAGGTTTATATGTGATTTTGTGTCACCCTCTATAGAATTTTCTTGTCAGAACTCAGAACTCTGCCATAAAATGGGAACAAATAGCCACAGCAGCATTTTGGAATCCAAAATGTTATTCTGCACTTTGTAACTTTGTTACTTTACTGAGTCTTATGTTGTTAGCATGGTTTTTGTTCTATAGTCCCTTACAATCAATCAGAGCAAACTTAACAGTGAATTGGTCCTGCCCTTTTCTTTTTGTTTAAAATCACCTGGCCTACTGTCCTGAAACACTCTTGTCCACTAAAAGCACAAAATAGAGCCAACCTCTTCAGGTTTTGGTGGGCGAACGAATTTAATTTCTGTGAAGGATTGTTTTTTTCCACAGCTGTTGAACTCAAACATATAAATAGGTAAACACCAGAATTTGCTATGTTTATGCAATTTTGTATATGCCCATTCTTTTCAATATATTTTTATTTCAGTTGGATTACACATGGTTTCCAACAATCTTCCCATTTCAAAATATTTTTTTCGAAAACGTGCGCTGCACGTGCCTCCTTAAGAAGAAGAGAGTTTTACGATTACATTCCGCTGAACCTCATTGGCGAGATGCCGAGGCTCAAGCGAAAGACACACATTACACAAATCGCCGGCTGAAAACGGCGGAGCTTAGAGGGTTGTACTTCTAGACGAAACTGACTGTGCTCCTAGGGACGAACAGACTGCTGCTAGGCCGCTAAGACACCATGGCCACGCGCGTGCGCCGGCCTCGACGCGGGAACATGGCACTCATGGCCTCCTTTCTGGCTGACATACTTACAGCAGCATACGCTTGACGGAATTCGTCGTCGACGGAGCTATCCGGCACATCAGCAGGTTGTCTCCCCGTCCACTTGGCGATCATGATGCGCTTGGCCTGGCGTTCCGGATTGGGGTCGCGGTACTTGGATTTGGCCGCGAGCCTGGTGCTCCGACGCGGCATCCAGGTGTCATCGTCCTCAACATCCGGTGCTCCCCTTGTGACGTGGGCGCGCGGCGTTGTGGTCAGCACGTGGTCCTGCAGGGGTAAGCAAAACAGGTTGAAGAAGTCGTCTGCTGTCTCCGAGGGAGCGCCGCCGCGCACCGGTGACGCCACCTGGGTAGCCTCCGCCTCACTCGAGGGGTGCCGAACAGACTCCCCAACGCTGGGGGCAACGTGGATAGACTCCCCAGCGGTAGCAGACACTTGCGCTCCAACTGCCACTGCCGGCCTCGCGGGCAACGCGGGCGCCTCCAGCTCGGGCGGCTCCCCCACGACGTCATCCACCGGTGCCACCGCCGACGCCTCAACGACGGTGGTGGTCGGGAGGGCCACTGTCGCGCTGTCCTCGCCTGCCTCGTCCAGCGCGAAGCAGAGCCTAGTCGACCGTGGCGGCGACAGGGGCTCCAGCAACTCTGACGGGATCTGCGGAGAACGGGCCTGTAGAGACACAACAGGCGACGGAGGCGGGCGCGTAACGAGGCAAGCTGCGAGCTTGTCGTCCATCGGGTCCGCCCGAAAGGGAGGCCCCTCATCCTCGTCGGTGGTGGCGGCGTCCGTGTCAGGCGGAGGAGGAGGCCACACGAAGCCACCGCCAACCCTTGCGAACCGGAGCTCGCCAAGAGCAGAAGGTGGTGGTGGTGTAGGCCCTCGAAGCTGCGGCGGTGACGCCCCTCGAGGCGGCGGTGGAGGTGGCACGCGTGGGGCGGGGTCAGCTGGCGGCCGCGGCGAGGGCCGCCCAAAGCTACTCTCCCTGGCCCGCAACGGGCACTGGAATGCCCGATGACCTTCACAGCGGCACGATCGGCAACGCAACGGGAACATACATGTCACCTTGCCGTGCCCCCCGCGAAGGCAATTGAAGCAAAGACCAACAAGGTCCTCGGGCACCGGTCGGGATGAACGAGGGCGACGAAGAAGGCGGCGGCGCCCGCGACGCCGACTGTGCACCTGTCGGAACCCATCCGCGTCAGGCCTGGAGGAGAGGCGCGCTGGGTGTACGACAGTGGCAGCAGCAGAGCGTAGCCTCGACGAGTGGGGGACTTCCGCCACAGCAGAGGGGCGCGGTGGGCGGCGACGACGGCGACGCGTCTGCCGAGCTCCGGAAGGCACCACCGCCAGGCGCCCGCCAAGCCTCTGGCACACCGGGAGCCTCGCCACCGGCTGCTGCAGACCAAGGCGATGGTGCGCGGGAACGCGTGCCGCCGGCCTCGCTGGTCCAGGACAGGACCGTTGCTGCCGCCGTCGCCGCCGACGGCGCCTGGCACACAGGGACCCACGCTGAACTCCCACCGTCCCAGCCGCAGGCGGGGGGGTAGTCCGGATGGCCCGGCGAGCAGCAACTTGAGGGGCAGGCATATCATCAGCGTCCGCGTCCGCCCAACGCTGAGCCTTGAAGCGCCCCACGGAGATGCCCCCAGGGTGGAAGGGGGACGCATGTGGGGAGAGCGATGCTGCTGGCATCCGAGTCGAAACGTGCGTCGGCTGCAGCAGCAAAGACGACGGAGACCGTGCCCCCAGCATGTCGCTGCCGGTGGCTGATGTCGGCGTAGGAGCCACAAACTCACCCTCTTCCTCGTCGTCGTCAACGTCTGTCGCGTCCTCGACAAGAACGATGTCCTCCAGCCCCAGCCCATGGGAGGTGGCTGCGCAGGCCGCCGTCGCCGTGGTGGTTCCCGCTGTCAACCCGGAGCGGGGGCTCCCACCGGCCAACTGGGCGGCGCCGAACGCGGCCGCTGGCGCGCCGGGCGGAGCAGCAGCTTCCAGAGGCGAAGCGGTGGAGGCCGCCGTTGCGTCGGGGGAGGCCGCGGTCGAGGCTTCGGACGCGCCGGAGGTAGGGGCCGCAGTGGTGGCCAGCGCAGGGCTGCCGGCGGCACGGACCATCGACGCAGCTGCCGGCCCATGGAGCAGGGGCGCAGCGGCCACGAAAGCGGCGCCGGGCGCGTCACCCGGCGGGCAGGGCAGGGAAGTGGCCGCCGGCGGCGGCGCACCACACCGCGCGCGCACAGCAGGACGGAGGGGCGAGACGGTGAGGACGCGAGGCGAAATCCACCCATGGGAATGTAGATCGAGAGGTGGGGAGTACGAATCTGGGGCTGGAATGGAGGGAGGTGACCTGGGGAGGGAGATCGGCGCGGGGGTAGACGGGCCGCCGCCGGCGTCGCCCAGGAGGACGGACGGCGGGACGGGTCGGGGGGCTCCAACGGGTCTCTCATCCAGGCATCCCCGTCTGGGTCTAGATGCCCCATTTCAAAATAGTAATTGTGTGCATTTTGTGCCATCCAACTGAATTTGCCACCACTTGGAGTTTCACGAGTTTAACATAAACATGTACCTTTCCGTTTTGTTGCAGGTCTCACCAGTCAAGACATTACTTGACTTCTGGCTCACTTCCATTTTCGCCTGAGGATGTTGTATTATTAGCAGAAAGCGGTTATTTCGGTGGCAGACTCGAGAAGGTTGTAGAGCAAGCACCAGGCAGTACATAAGTTAATAAACTGGTGCTGATGATGAGCGGCAGCATTTTTTCCCCTCAACTTGATTAGAAGGCTATGGGTTAGCCGAGCCATTTCTGTAGTTGCAGTCCGTGATCCCGGAGCCCGGCGTTGGAGTCGGAACCGGAGCGGGTGCCGTTGATCATAGATTCGTAGTTCCATGGTATCGCCTTGTATGATGTAATGCATGTTGTCAGTGTTGTCATTGCTAATTTATCCCATGAGAACATGGGGTCTTTGAGCTGGTGATTCTAACTGATATATAAATAGCGAACAGGCCCCAGATGTAATGACAGGTCTAAGCGATATATGGCACACAAAAAGGAAATCCAAGTTCGGTAGTACATATGATTTGATTCCTCTTCGTCAGATAACATTCGTTGGTATAGCAGTCACTGGTGTGTTGCGGTGTGCTGGACGCCCAATTTTGAGCAAGAGATACGCATAGTCCAGCTATACATTTTCGTGTTGCAAGAACGGCACAAGCAGATGGAGTTGGTGATATCGTTTGCGAGGAATTGATCCGAATATTCGAAGTGAGAGCATTACAGATTTTCTGGAGGATCGAGGCCGAGAAAGAGGTCTCCACTCGGTCCGAAAGATCGACAGAGGCCGTGTTCCCGAGGTTGACAGTAGACTGGAGTCCAAGCTGGTGGGGTACTAGTTGACTGGCTGCTTTACCAATCACCAGGTCAGGTCGTCGACTCGTGCCGGTCGGTTACGTGGCGGCGCGGTGATACACTCACTGGGACACAGCAAATCGCTGGAGCCGCGTACAAACGCCAGTCAGTCCACGCCTACACCTCGCGTCCTACTCGGAGCCCCCAATGAATGAGCTGGAACCTGGGTTTTTTTTACCGCTCGGTTACCGGCCGGTAACCGCGGTTACCGGACTTACCGGGCCGGACCGGTTCGGTCGATCCGATTCGATAAGTCCCCAAATTCAAAATTAAAATTTAAAAAAAAAAATACCAAAAAATTCCTAAAAATAGTTCATGATTTATAGAACACAATGGTGTCAAAATTATTTCAATTTGAGTTCGTTTAGTATTTATTTAGACGTTTAGAAGTTTGAAAAAAAAAGAAAAAAGAAAAAATACAAATGGCCCGTTAAGGCCCATTAAATCATTAAGGTCGAAAAACATACTAAACACACTCAAATTTGAGTAATTTTGACATCATTGGATTCTACAAATCATGAAGTATTTTAGGAATTTTTTTAGCATTTTTTTAAAAAAAATAAATTTGAATTTTGAAAAAACCAATCAAACCGGGCGTAAACCGGACAAACCGGCGGTAAACCGGAGCCGAACCCAACAACAATGAGGTTTGAATTCAAATTTGCAACCGTAACGGGCGGTTTTCAAATCCAAACCACCGCCGTTTACCGCGTCCGGAGGCGGCCGGTCGGTAGGATTCGGTCGGTCAAAAAAACCGAGGCTGGAACCCATCCCACTTTGTGCTAACACCAGCGACGCTTTACATGGAGGCATGGAGCACTGTCGTGTCATGAGAATTGCCATCTGGACTGACTCTGGACTTCTGGAGATCAGTTTCCGTTCCAACTTTCTTCTCGCAGAAGCAAGACGCGGATCATGATGGAAAATGAGCTTGTACAGCTGGCGGCACAGCCCCCTTTTTGCTTGTAGCTACCGTGCATTCGTACCGTGAGTTGATTGGACAGCGCGGTGTACTTTCTCGGCGACCTCCTTGGACGCACCGGCGCGCCGCACATGGCCCTCGTTTCCGGCGGCGCGTGCTCTGCTCGATTTTTGGCTCGCTTCCAATCCAGCCATCCATTACAGGGTCTTCGTCTTTCCCTGAGTCTCCGCCCCATTTCGACGGCGCTTCTCCTGCCCGTTTCACGCACTGATGACAGGAGGAATTGCTCTCGGGGTCTCGGAGATCCCTCTCGCCTTTCTGTGCACTTTGCCTTGCTTTTTCCTGTTGTTGTTTCTTTTTCCAAAAAAAAGCAGTGGCCGCGATTTGCCCTAGCCACGTGGTACGTATATCTGCTTGTGCTTGCTACTATAAGCAGCGTTTTCCAGGGTGCTTCTTCCAAGTTCCGTTTCAACAGGAGCGTTCTTGGCTTCTTGCCATCGTGCGCACTTTTAAGAATGGACATGGACATGGACATGGTGTTGGTGCGGGCCGCCGGAGAAGTCATGCGCCAATCATTCCTGGCTGTTCGTTGGCATGCAGATTTTGTAGAAAAAGGGCGCCGCCCTGGGTCAAATTAACGGGCTACTGTATAGGCGCAAAGTAAAAACCGCGCTGCATATAGTAGTGGTATGCGTGGTCAAAAGACTTTGGTGCGAGAAACAAGCCATTGAACATGGAGCAAGACTGCGCGTGGCTGTCGTTGAAGGTGCAACAGCCGGCCTGGAGGTTGACCACAAACCTCAAAAACCCGGTGAGTAGTACTCCAAAGTAAACCTCGTAGAAAAAAAAATAATTTTCCAAAGGAAAAGAAAACGTAACATAAAGGATTGCGGCGGAAACACGGCACGCCGCTTTGCCGTGGGTGAACTCGCCGGTGTGGCCGTAGAAGACAACGCTTGCAGCCGCATCATCATGCATTCGCGCACAGTACAGTGACGGGGTCCCTCTCCTCCCGTCTGGGCCTGGCCGTGGCCGGCCGGTAATAGCACGGCCAGGTCGTCGTCGGTCGTGTGGCGGTAAAAACATCTGCGTTTTACTTTAAAAAAAACATCTGCGTTTTGGCCGTGTTATTACTGCTGCCTGGGGGATGTGCACTGCACCTGCGGCCTGCGGGTGCGGGGCGGTTGGGTTACGCTGCCCTGGGGACGTACCGGCCACAGCAAGGAGGCACGCGTTTGTACATGTACATCACACAGTAACCATCCAATGAACTTCGTGAAAGCTACCGAGCCGTGGCGAATGACAAACCACCAGAGACTGCGCCTGTGTACGCGTGGTGCTCGCTCGTGCAGAACTCCGCCGTGCTTTGCAAGTTGTTACCGGTTTAATTGCTTGTGCGCTTATCATTTGATTGTGTTTCTCCAGCTCTCCGCGTGTGCTTAGACGAGTTTCGGTGGGGTTTCATTCCTAATAATTTTCAACACATGCATATTTTAAAAATAGTACACAAGGGTTCTATCCTCATGAAATTTTTATCATCTCCCTTTTTCCCTTTGATGAAACCTCATCCAGAATAGTCATAGTGCACTCCCAACCTAGAAACCATGTAGTTATATGTTTATAATCAGAGTGTTGATTGAGAGGAAAAAAAAAATGAGGTGACACTACAATCGAAGATGGGAGGGGAGGAAATTGTTTCTTACTAAGACACAAACCTACATGAGGACCAGAAATGCTTCTCCTTGCACAAACGTTTGGTGCAACTCTAACTCCGGTGTCGAAGGAATGAAGCTGCTAACGGAGCCAAGGAACCAGAACGACACCACATAGGGCCCAAAACATTCTGGATTCCGACTCTCTCTCTCTCTCTTTTTAGACCACGCCGAGACGTGTATTTCATTAAGCATAAAGGATTCCGACTCTCTCGAGAAACGTTTCTGGCGATGAATCAAAATCACTTTGTAAAACCGTTTGACTGTGAGACTAGATTCCAATTCCCTCTGTTTAAAATTGTAGTTCACTTTGACTTTTTTGGCAATTGTATTTTGCAATGCATTTAGACATATTATTTATCTAGGTAAGTACGTAGCAAAATACATTCGTAAAAAATGTTAAAGTGAACTATAATTTAAAACAGAGAGAGTAACAAACAAAATCACATTAAACTAGATTTGCACGTTTCACCTGCCTAGGTAAAACTGATGTCGGTTCTAGCTGATTCTCGGCAAGAAACAAAACTGTAGACACCGTTTGGCACAGATTTTAACGTTAGCACATCCAAACGCACTAGTGACAGGCTGACAACCTATCAAGGCTATGATGAGCCCGTGATTGATGAGTCCATCAAGCATGCACGTACTCCCATGCCACACTGTCTCCCCACCCCACCTGGCACGGACAACCGAACAAGCACGCACGTGCCAACGCAACACCAACGTCTGTTGAGCCGAGCTCATCAGTGAGCTCAGTCCCGGGATCCCGGCCCACTGACACACGACACGGTATATCTGGCCACGTGCCAAGCCATCAGATGCTGAGCTCCCCTCTGACGTTTGCACTCACGTCAGCACCCGTCGCCGCACCGCGATCTGCCTAGCGCAACGACCGTCGCCGCTCGGCCGCCATCACCCGCCGCGACCGCGCCCGGCAGGTCCGGCGTCTCCGACGAGACGCAGCGCGGGTCCGCCGCACCGGACCGTATCCCCGGCCGATCACCGCGGGCCAAGAGGCGCGCGGCGCGTTTGCCGTGTCGCGTCGCTGACCCGACCCCGGGGCCGGAGCGGCGAAAAGATGCGAGTCAATGCGGACAACCGGACAACGCTATCCTCCTCCTCCCTCCGCACCGCTCGGCTCCACCTCATCACCCACCGAAAAACCCAAAAGCCCCCAGCCGAAAACCAAAAAAAATCCCCCGCTTGCCGTCTGCCCGCGTCCCCAAGCCGAGCTCTCGCTTTCGGCGCGCTCTCGCCTCCCGGTCCTCGCCCCCGCGTCTTCCATGAGCTGAGCCCGCCGCCGATGGGCCCGCCCCACGCCGCGCCGCAGGACCCCGCGCCGTCGCCGTCGGGCGGCTCCGGCTCCGGCTCCGGCTCCTCCAGGCGCCGCCTCCGCCGGCTCGACCGCCGCAACGCGTCCAAGAACATCGACTACAACGCCCCCAACTACTGCCAGTACCCGCAGCAGCCGGCGGCGTCCGCGCCGGTGTCCGGGCGGACCTCGCTCGCCGCGTCCGTCGCCTGCTCCCTCGACCTCGCCAACAGCTTCCGCATCGGCGGCAGCGGCGACGGGGGCGGGGACCTGCGCTTCCTCTGCGAGAGCCTGGGGCTCTCCGGGCCCGACGACTTCGCCATCCCGCTCGCCGACTGGGAGGCGCACAAGGCCGTGCGCTCCTCCGCCTCCGCTTCCAGCTCCCCTCCTCCTCCGCGCGCCCCAACAACCACGACTCCCCTCACCGGGACTCGCCGCTCGGTCAGGTGGGTGGTGCCGAGGAGCCCGCCCAGGCTGCGCACGCCGGCCCGGAGCTACCGGCCGCAACGGGGAGGGACAGCGGTCCAATCGAAGCTCCGGAGCGGCGGCCGGCACGCCTGGATCCGCGGCCCGAGCCCGCCTGGCCGGATGCGAGGAGGGCAGCTGGGGAAGGAGGAGGAATCAAGGGCGTGCGCCCGCCGCCGGTGCTCAAGCCGCCGCCGTCGATGGCGCTGCCGGCTGTCTGCGGCGCTGGATCCACGTGGGACATCTTGCGGTCGTTCGCGCCGGATGAGAAAGAGGACGCCGCCCCCGCGGGCAGATCTGGCCGTCGTTTTGGACACCGGGATGATGCAGTGGAGAAGGATGCCGAGGAGGAGGCGGCGGTATCGCTACTGTTGGAAGATCTTAGCCTGGAGGAGTCGTCCGAGGGCTTCACTGGTTGTTCTTCGCTGTCAACGACCAACGATGACGAGACCTCAAGCACCACCACGGAATCCATGTTCTATATCTCGCCGAACGGGAGGTTTAGGAGGAGGATCCGGTCATGGAGCCGAGGGGTGCTCCTGGGTAGTGGCTCGTTTGGGACAGTCTATGAGGGCATCAGCGAGTAAGTGCTCTAAACATAAAATTCAGTTGCTCTTCCATGCTGTTTAGTTGATTGGAATAATCAATCTAACATGCTACGCCCTGCCCATACTCCATAGTGTAGTGTAAGGTACAGCTAGAAGCCTCGATTAATCTGGGTTTCACAGAACTCATTCTATTGCTGATTAGAGCTCTAGCTCCTCTAAATGTTAGACACTAAGCACAGCCTACTGTAAGTAGCAATTGATTTGATATACAGCTAAACCAACATGATCCTAAGTAATAGGCTTTCAGATCTCAACTAAAATCATTGTCACAATTCAACTGCAGTTGAATGAACCATTTACTCAAGCATACATGGGAGCATGACATCTTAGTGTATCAAAATGTTGCACTCATGACCTCTGGATCAGCAGAGGATATTGATAATCACTTGACTTTTTCTGTTTGTTTAGAACCTTTGGTTTTATTTAAATTTAGAAATGAGTGTAAGCATTTTTGTTAATTGATTATGTGTTCTTTGGCCATAATAACTTGGATGTTCAGCTCTGGGAACAAGATACCTGAATTTATTTTCCTAGATGAAGAAATACATCATTTGTCCTTTATTTTTTTCGGCGAGTGTGCAATAGGGATGGTTGCCTTCACTATTTACCCTGCTCTAGTTTTCCTGTCACTAGTCTAAAGTCTCTTACATGTTGTTCTGCTTCTGTATCATTATTAGTGAGGGTGTCTTCTTTGCTGTCAAAGAAGTGAACTTATTTGATAAAGGGAGCAATGCAAAGCAGTGTATCTTTCAGCTTGAGCAGGTTCGTTTCACTATATTTTTTATTGATAATACGAGGGATGTAATCTATTACTGGCAGTTTCCTAACATATACTGAATTGCATGTGCTCTGTTCTTCAATTTGAATGGCACAGTTACTGATAGGTTGAAAGGTTATTTAAGACATCTACACCTGTACATGTGGGCTGTATAGGCCTTCTCGTGTACCAATGCCATACATTCCTGTGAGACTTAAAAGAAAGAGATTGTCCTTTCACAAAGCAACTGCCTCATAAGCTAAAATTTAGTACTATAAGACTACTCATACATCATTGTACAAGTTGCTGCTGCCTTGTAACTCACATTGTCTTCTTTCTTCCATTTCATGTACAAATTAAGGGATTTTGGAATTACTATAAATAACTTAAAAGAGATGCCATTGTAAGGGTTGTCTGTTAATTTGTCTCAAGTAGATAGCACCAATGTTTTTCATTTCCACTGTGAATTTCTGAGATTTGATCCCTCGGCCTGTGTGTGCTGTTAGCCTTAAGATGGTTCCACTAGCAAACTATGCCCAGTTTCCACAAAAGAACATAACTGTTGCAAAATCTGATCTCTTTTATCTTGTTTTGTTCTTTCCAGGAAATTGCACTTCTGAGCCAGTTTGAGCATGAGAATATAGTGCAGTACTATGGAACAGACAAAGTAAGTAGCCTCAGTTTATCATGCTGTTTGTATAATATGTTTGATGTATGCACAGAAATTCATTGTTTTCTTTATACCCCCTCTATGTATGCTTAGCCTATTAGATTGATGACCCTCCAACTGTGTTGCTATTGCAGGAGGATTCAAAGCTTTACATCTTCCTTGAATTAGTGACCCAAGGATCCCTTGCATCATTGTATCAGAAATATCGCCTGCGAGATACTCATGTCTCTGCATATACAAGACAGATCCTTAATGGGTTGATTTACCTCCATGAAAGGAACATTGTTCATAGGTAATGAAATTAGTTTAAGTTTGTGGTATCATTCAGTGTAATAAATCAGATTGCAAATAACAAGGTATGGGCAATTATGTGCCCATTAGTTTAAATGAAGCCCTGCAAAGCAATGCCCAATACCTGTATTTTCCACAGTGATCTGAAAATTACTGCAGAATTATATCAATACTATTGTATATTCCTATGTTCTGAACTATGTTTTGAATTGTGATATTGCAGAGACATTAAATGCGCAAATATTCTGGTGCATGCCAATGGATCTGTGAAACTTGCAGATTTTGGACTTGCTAAAGAGGTCAGTTGCATGCTGCAAATTTTGCCTTTTTTGGGTTCAATTTATCCACTACCACTTTCTCTGATACAAAACTGTTTTATCAATTCCCTTTCAGATTACCAAATTCAATGCAGTTAAATCATGCAAAGGAACTGTTTATTGGATGGCACCTGAGGTAACCACCATAAACTCTGACCTGAGATTAGAACATTCTTTCATTCTGTTTACCTTCAGTGATTTGTCTAGAATAATCATCTTGAAGTAGTAAACCTAAATTATTGAAATTTTACTTGGGAGTAGTGCCCTATCCCCTATGCACCTACCTCAGTGATGTTATTACAGATCTACCAAACATCTGGTGCAGTTTATTCAAAGTTTGTCCTTAATAGAGTATAGTAGCTGAGTTGATATTTTAGTGTGATTAAGTGACAATTCATTGATTTGACATAGGCATCGTTTCATGTGAACTTAATGTGCTGGCAAACAATCATGCTTGCTGGATGACAGCATATACAATTTGGATCTACACTTTAAGACCATTCTAGATGGAAGCACTAAAATCTAAATTTTCAGGTTGTCAATCCAAAAAAGACGTATGGACCTGCAGCTGACATATGGAGTCTTGGTTGCACCGTCCTAGAGATGTTGACACGCCAAATACCCTATCCTGACCTTGAATGGGTGAGAATAGTACTGACTTCTGCAAATTCGGATTGCTGTGTTCGAATTATATGAGTGTGCCTATATGTACATGATTTTCCTATTGATATATGCTTAAGCCCATTCTTCTTGCTACTTGTTATGCAGACACAAGCTCTATATAGGATTGGTAAGGGGGAATCACCATCAATTCCAAGTGCTCTTTCAAAGGATGCTCGTGATTTTATAAGCCAGTGTGTAAAATCCAATCCAGAAGACAGACCATCAGCATCCAAACTGTTGGAGCATCCATTCGTAAACAAGTCAATAAGATCAGTACGGTCTATGAGGACATCTTCACGCTCGAATTCATCGACACGTGGCATCAATTAATGGGCCATTGATCATCCATTGGACAGTGGCAGAATGGTAAGTTAACCTTGTGCCTTTTTGTGTCAAACTCATGCTAAGATTTTAAAATGTCATGTTGAATGCCACAAAGCTTGTGGTTGTCTTCCAGTCGTCAGCTTCTCAGCTGTGGCTCACTAGGGTGCCACTTGTTGCTTTTATAAGTGCGTGGTTAATCTGACAACTTGACTTTATATGCTTGTTCAACCTACAGATATTTGGTCTGCGCAAATCATGCGGAGCTGGCCGTAAGGGAGGGTTGTTTTGCCTCGAGCCAGTATTGTCAACGCTCAACAGCATTGTCGTCTACCTCTTAGTGTTTCATTAGTTGATTCTTTGGCGTACGTTCGCGAGGAAGATGTCCTCGCTGAGCCGCCGGCTAATATTCTTCTGCCTGGATAGAGAATAGTGAATGTGCATTTGAGCGCATGAGTTGCATTTGAGCGCATGAGTCGCTGTGTAAATAGATCGTCTTGATGCCAATGATATGTTGTCATGAGAAAAAAGAAAGAAAAAAAAAGGTTCAAAGCTTTGGAACTGTCAACAACAGTTGTTAGATTGGAATTGCTGACAGCTTTTGTGCTAAGCAATACGTTTATGTTAACCTTTCTTTTTCAATCAACGGAACTTCCAAGAAAACTCTTCTATTGGCTGCCGTTCTCCATTTGGCATGCGAGACAATATCGCTTTCGGCCAGCCGAAGGAGGATTCCTTTCTCACGCGTTGTTACTTGACTTGCGTGTTTAGCCCATAGCGCGTTTATACTATTCAACCTAGAACAGCTATATTCACCGCGGAGAGGCTCGGAGACAGTGACAATGAGCATTCCGGCGCTTCCAGTCACTTTTAACCGGGATATTCCCTCCCTAGCTAGGCTAGCGCTTGCTGAAGCACCAGTCTTACAACAGCCTTGTCAGGTTGATGGCTCGTGTAGAGCTCATTGTAATCAGTGCCCATTGCTTGCTGCACTAAATCTTGTAACCTACACTTTGTAGTTACTTGCAGCATCTATCTGCTGATATATGAATGAAACGTTACTAACTGAATAATTAAGACGAAAGGAATTCTAGCCGTGAGAACGAAAGTAAATTCTGATCAGTGTCAAGTGATTCCAAGAATCAGCGTATAGTATACTTAAGTTAAACCACACTGTCACAATAATCGGTTGAATTATCTCACTGTGTGGTCTTTTCTGACAAATGGGTCTTGCGGTACAAATCTTGAAACTTGGTGAACATGCGACAATAAATGTGCGGTGAAAAACTCTCCATCGTTCTGCGCAAACCCACATCTACCAGACTCCTTTTCCAGTTACCAAAACAGGTAATGGAGAAGCCTATTGTGATTCAGTGCACCTTGGAATTTGGATCAGCACCTTGGTGTGGTCGTGATGGCTCTACTCTACATCAGAGCCGAAGTTGATTTTGTTTAGGCTCTCTTGTCCTCCAAAAGCTTCAGCTCCATACACCATCCATCAATCTTTTTCATCTTTTCCAGAGTCTCAGATTTCAATTTTTCAGGGTCACCTTGTACTTGCACCTCAGCTAAGCGTATCTGTTAAAAACCAAGATAGATTCATCCATGTCAACTCATCCTGCTTTGGTTCCTAAAATACAACTTAGACTCAAGTATTCATCTTTTTAAATCAAATAGTCTACTAATGAATATCCTCAAATCAAAATGGGTTTTACTAGGCTCTCAAACAAGTGAAATATCACTAATAATGGAAAAAAGTGTCAAACATATAGTGAAATCTAGACTAAGCAGCGAGAAGGCTGGTCATACATGTTTAAAGGACCCATGTGGAATACCTTAAATGCACTGAAACTAGAAAGGAAATTACAGTTAAGTAGACACTATTAAGTTGGATTCTCAGCACTCAGCATGAATAAATCAGAAGGTAGAAGAAAATTGATTTTGATTTAAAATGAGGCCAGGTCCCAATTCTTCAAAAACTAGGTTTGCAGAAGATGCTGAAAATGAAAGCACGCAGTTGAAGTTAAGCAAAGATCAAATTCAACTTAAAATTGGGAAAAACTACCATGCCCAGACCCGACAATGAGGAAAATGATTTAAACATACCAGTTTGGAACTGAACACATATTCATCTTTTTTTCATAGAAAATGCGCAGACACAAGACAGAGCAAAGAGCAAACCTTCTTCTTCAGTGCTCGAATTTTCTTGTCTATGTCTGGAGCAGATGATTCCGGTTGTGAATTGTTTGTACTATCTGTGGATGGCGTTGCATGTGACTCAGAAATAGCAATGCCACTTATCTGCTTTGTTATACTTTCCACTGAATTCTTCTGTTTATCCGTTTTGGAAGAAGGAACCTTGTCAGTTTCTCCAGCATCAGTTCCCTCTATATCCGTACTCTTTCCTTTATCATTTGCCGAACTAGCCTGCTAATAAACATTTTCCTTAAACATCATTTAGCCATTACAACAGAAAAAAATGTTCTATCCAAACAGATCCTGTCATTACAGGAGTACAAAACAATCAAAATAAGTGATGTGCTAACCCAATAGGCGAAGAAAATAATTATGGAAAAGTTAAACAGAAAACCTTTAGTTTTAGAAAATTTCATTGTCGTATATCTTCACAGAATAAATTGTATTACCTCACTAAATAATCAACTAATCATGCAACCAATTCAAACTGATGTTTAAGAATTCTACACAAACTAATTTACATCAGGGGAGCTTGGTTGCCATTTTGATATCCTCAATCAGCAACAACTAATTTTGGTCATGTGCGGTTAAATGACTTCATAACATCGATTGGCCCACTAACACTAATCTGCCCAAACAGTTAGTTTATAAAGTCATGCCTTATATCTATTCTGAGTTCAGAAGATAACATCATAACACATCATGAAGACGCACATACTGTGCACTGAGTTGCCTTGACGAAGTCCTATGTTGAAATTATAGTCAGACCAAGATGAAGTTTCATGAGAAAATGTTAAATATCTTGGATGATTAGCTAATGATGCAAATGTCAGCCTGTCAAGACTATAACAGAGGAAGGAGGAAAAAACTCAGAGAGTGTTTATATAATCAAAATTAATATTTATGAAGCATTTTTTAAGATGCATTTATACCGTAGTCCATCTGTCCTAATTTATAGGTCGTTTTGGCTTTTTCTAGATACAGAATTTTTGCTGTGCACCTTAGATACATGCTATGTCTAGGTACAACACACAGTAAAATCCATGCATCTAGAAAAACCAAAGCAATCTATAATTTGGAAAGGATATTTCCCAACTTTGAGAAAGCAGCAGAATTGAATTATTTATTCACGGACAAACATGCTGATCCTCAATCAGACCAACCACAACATTTTGTGGAGTCATAAATAAACTCCACATCCTTTACAAAGTACTCCCTCCATTCCAAATTATATGATGTGTTGCTTTTCTAGACACATAGCTTTTACTATGCACTTAGATATACACTATGCCTAGATACATAATATAAATAATGGATCTAGAAAAGTCAAAACATCTTATAATTTGGAGCAGAGAGAGTACATGTTATGGTGGTGGCTAGGGTTGAGAGAGAGGAGAGGGCTGGCCATGAGCAAGGGAGAGAGAGGGCCACCGGAGGCCTTGCCAACGGCCGAGCAAGAGAGAAGGCTTTTCCTTCTAATTCTGCTTGATTAGATTGATAGATCTCTCCTTATATATAGAAGCTTACTTGACCCCTAGCAAGAAATCCTTATCTCTAATCAACCCTAACTCTAATGGGTTATATTGCCAACCCAGGCCCGATAGGCCCATGAGGCCATGACATACTCCTCTAACAGTAAATCTTAGGGGTTTAAGGCCTAAAGGCAACCAATTCCATGTTGCTGCAAGGCTCTAACTCCATTTTCATACAGAAGGGTTTAAGGCCTAAATGCAACCAATTCCATGTTGCTGCAAGGCTCCAACTCCATTTTCATACAAAATTTGTCAGTGTGCCACTCTGTCACAAGTCATAACAACCTTACTTAAACTCACATTTTTGTTAATAAGATCCCTATGCTTTTACCCTCAAGATAGTGCATGAAGACAACACATACAACCATGACGGTAGCAACAAAGATCACTAGGATGTTCAATTAATAAGATCCCTATGCTTTTACCCTCAAGATAGTGCATGAAGACAACACATACAACCATGATGGTAGCAACAAAGATCACTAGGATGTTCAATGGGAAAAAATGTTATGTAAGTGTGCGAATGCATTGTAGCAATTATAGTCAATAATCAGACCGGAACAAATTAGCAGAGTTGCTCCAAGGGCTTCTAGTACCTGAAGCCCTGAAGTAACACTGCTTAAGCACCATAATAATACAGTGCAGACAAAATAATGCATGCTATTTCCGCATGAATCATTAATCAGAAATGTGTTACCTAATTGGTTGAGATGACAAGATTGACAAAGTTTAGGTCTGATAAATGGAATACAAAGTGTCTTCGCAAAAAAAAAGGGGGGGAATACACAGTGAAATTTGTATAAAGGAACATGAGATAGGCACTGCATTCTACTAGCTTGGATAGCTTTATGAGCTGTAGCATTTTTGTTTTTGTGAAGTAGCTGTAGCAATTTCAAACAAAAGAATTCCACAAGGATGCCATAGAGAATTGTTCATCACAAGCACACAATGGTTGGCAGCAAATAGCAAGTGTAAGACATGCAAAACCAAGCATACTGTTGGGAGTCACATATTGCATCATTAACATGAGACATGATATATAAAACTATATTGAAGATTTCAGCATAGCAATACTGACCTTAATCATGTATTGCTAAATGCTAATTATTGCTGCACCCAAGCAATAAAACTATTGCAGTAGAAAATTCATTTAAGAAACTACATCGTGGTAATCATGGTACCAGTGGAAGCATTGTTTAAGGCCGACTTTTGCTTCAACAAACTATTGAGTACGACTAACTAATGCAGAGGAAAAAGGTCAATTCACCAGCCCAACCGCCCAACCCCATTATTAGTTCTCCCAAGAACATTTAGTAAATGTAAGAACTCTAACTATGATGAGCAATCCAATTCAACCAAATCTGACGGTTTCCCTCGCATCCATGGCGATACGAGCACAAGCACCAGACAGGAAGCCGTACCTGCTGCCGTTTCTCCTTCCGTCGCTCGTTCCGCTTGGCCGCCTTCGTCTTGGGTTTGGCATCGGCCACTAGCGCCGGGTCGTACCCCGGCGGCACGTCGGGCCCTGACTTCCTCATCTGTGCCGAGCTACCCGGTGAGAAAATAAAATCGAATAGAAAAACGCGGCACTTGGTGATGCGAGGGAGGGAGGAAGCTCGGAGGAGGAGACGATGACTCACCAGGGCGCCCTTGGACTGGTAGATGGCGACCTCCTCCTGGGGCACGTAGCCGGCGCGGATGCGGATGGCCTTGCGGAGCGTGCCGTCGGGGCGGCGCGTGGGCGCGATGATGCGCTCGCCTTCCTTGGGGATGGAGAGCAGGCGCCGCTGGTCGCCGCCGCCGTCGCTGGAGGTGGCCATGGCTGGGGTGGCGTGCGTGAATCGGGGTGCGGGGGGGGGAGGAGGACGAAGGCTGCGGCGACGGCGCGGGCACAGGATGGGTTTAGGGGAGTCGAGATGTCAGCGAAGGCTTGGCGTTGCCGGGATCAGGGCACCGGAGTTGTGCAGTTTTTTTTTTTTTTTTTTCCCTTTCTTCTTCGTCTGCCCTTTTCTTTTTCTTTTTTATATTTTTTAATAACTTTTTTTAATAACTGGCAAATTGTGAATTCAATATGCTTGTTTCAAAAAGAAAAAAGAATTGAATACATGTTAGAATACGACTTCGTATCGTTGTTGGACAGAAGGGTTTTTTTATGTAATGTTGGACACAAGTTATCCTAACCTGTCCCAACACGAGTCACAAAAAAGGTGCGAGGGCAATCTTGTAAGTAAAATGTGTGACAAAAACAATTACAATTGAGAAGTAAAAAAGGGTGATGCTAGCGATAGAACGTTCTACCGTAGAATGCATAGCGCAAATCAGGGCCCGGCCCACCCCACCACACGGGACACAGCACACCACCCCCGACACAAACACACACACACGGGCACGCACGGACGCCCCCACGCCCCCGTGGGCACACACCCCCCCCCCGACACACACAGACGCCGCCATCCCCGCCGCGACACCCCCCCGCCGCCGCCTCCGACATGGCCGCCGTGCTCGGAAACACAAAAATGAAGAAAAATTAGAAAAAAAATTTGAAACAAGAGATGAATGCATTCGAAACAAATCAAATTTGCAATTTGAAACATGCGACAAAAACTGAAAAACAAAAACAGAAAAGAAACAAAAACATTTGAAACAAAATGAAAAACAATATAGAAACAATGAGAGAAAACCTGCGAAACAAAAAAAATAAGAGAAAAAAGAAACAAACAAATATAGAAACAAAATAGGAATCAAGAACCTCAAACATAACTGAGAAAGAAACAGAAACATCATGAACAAATCAATTGAAACAAAAACAAAATTGCAGTTAGAAAAACACTTTGAAAACCGAGAGAAATAAAAGAAATCAAATATAGAAACAAATAGGAATCAAGAACTGAAACAGAACTGAGAAAGAAAAAGAAACAAGAAGAACAAACCAATTGAAACAACTTGGTGTGAGATCGAAAACAAAAAAAAAACCCAGAAGCAAAAGCACCCCAGCCTGTTGAAACATAGCGTGTGTCGTTGCTGAACCAAGGCACCAAGGCCTGTTGAAACATCGGGCAGATGCGGGGGAGAGGAAGGAAAACAGGGCCTGCTCGCCGGAAACCCTAGGGCCTCACCGGAGATGGAGGAGGGGCAGGGAGAGGACGAGAAAGAGAAAACGGCCTACCTGGACTACCCCACAACTCCCGGTGCCGGAAGCCGCCGCCCCGGAGGAGCAGGCCCGGATGCGGCGGATCCGCCGCAAATCCGCCGCCGCGGTGCACGGTGCACGGGAGGGATGAGGGAGGAGGGCGCGGCGTGGGAGGTGACGGATCCGCGTACGCCTCCGGCGGATCCGCTTCCGCCGCCGGCGGATCCGGCGGATGCGCAGCCGCCAACGCCATGCCCGTACCTCGACGACTCCATGGGGGCGCTGTGAGGGGAGGAGAAGAAGGGGGAGCGAGCGCCTGCGAGGAGATCCGCCTTGGAGCGGCGCGCGCGGGGGGCGGAGCGCGCGGAAACGGCGGCAGAGGGGCGCGCGGCGGCGGACGCGCGCCGGCTGCGACGACGGGCAAGCGGAGCAAGCGAGACGCGCGAGTAGGGGCGGAAAATGACGAGGAATGGTGGGGGCCGGGGTGTGGGGTGGGAAGGGAAAGAGTGGGCAGCAGCGTGGCCGCGTGTCCGCGTCGGCCAGGCGCGTGGCGGGTGCCGATGCACGGCGCGTCGGCCCAACTAGGCCCAACACGCGTTCGATTGTTCGAACGTTTGTTAAGGAGCATTACTGGTAAAAAAAGGGTTGAGAAATAATAAGTGTATAAGATTTATCTAATTATCTCGTATGAAAATTGGTTAAAGATTAACTTACCGGCTATTGTTCACATCAGTTGTGGGGTTAAGAAAGACGAAAAGCGCATGTGCTCATCGAGCGTGTAGAATCACAATACACATAGTTTTGACAGCCAAGTCACGGAATGAACGTTGACATCTAAGTTTTTTTTTATAATGTCGCATCTAAGGTTTTGCTATAGATAAAAAGCACTAGGCACAACTAAATTGTTATATGCATCAGAGTTCGAGTAGAGAATCAAGCGAAACACGAGGTTTATACATTTTGGACCCTCGTGAAGAGGTAACACTGACACCTTATAGTATACCGTCTGTGGATGTGTAACATGTGTTACTTGGGCACCGTAACAAGGCTAAGGAAAGGAGATAAATATCGATTAGGAGGATCTCTACCCACCTCAACGTATAAGGAAAGAGATTAATACCAATCAACATGCTCAAAAGGATATAGGAATCGTTATAGGGGTGAATAAGCCGCTAAAAATCAAAGACACCATTAGACAATTCTAATTAGCAACACAAATAGCCCTAATACAAGGCTACTTCTAAATATAGATTCGTGGTCAATGGCGAGATGGCGACAAGAGCAATCAAGTCAATTCGAAGCAAGTAAATTACTAAGTATATTCGGCCAAAATGCACGAGTACCGTGGCGACTGAGCTAACCATTATTTGCCTAGAGCAAAGAATGTTAGTTGTACGATCCATGGTTGTTAGTATTGGAATCGTATCTTATGATACTACAATCCTATTGAGTCGAAACAATACGATCCTTCCATGTAGTCTACGTAATTTTTATAGTATCCTGTTTGTACATGAAGATCTCACACGAATACAATATTCCGATGCTACGATAATATAAAATGATATAAAATGCTTTCTAAATGATTTAGTTGTGATAAAATATTTTTTTTTTTGTAATGGGTGGTTGAATGGTGTTTCCCCTGTAATCTTTGGGGTCCTGCCCAAGACAATGTAGTTGGTTACGTGCCATGTATCCCAATACAATCATATAAAATACCATATAATTAAGAAGATCCCAATACTACGACAAAATAGTAAAATCAGGATCTCGATACTGACAACAACGTTGGTACGATCTGAGGCCACCGCATCATCTGGGCTATAAGCGTCATGCGTGAGAGTTGCACACTTGCACTGCATCATCTGTTGAGTTCCTACTCTAAAGTGCAGAATTAAGCTCTGACCAGCTGGCCTATGCTTAAGGGGCGAAGGGAGGCTGACCCGGTCACAGCAGATCTAAGCAAAGTAGAGCGTGACAGAAGACGCAGAGCATGAGCATGACGAAGAAGAACGGCGTCTGGCCTTGGCGTGGGACAAAGCAAAGTCGAGAACGAGGAGGAAAAGGCCGGCCGGCCATGTAGCAACAGCGAGAGGACGCAAGAAAAACGCACCACTCTGTAGTCGACACTGGCCACAGGGGCAGACCAGATCTGTCCCAGCATCTCCCTGCACCCGCTTTCTCTCCTTTTGATGCCTGTCTCCTACCCCGCTTTTCCACTTTATCTTTCGCCAGTTCGCCGAGCCAGTGGTAGACTGCCAGTGGTGCTCTGCCTCCCTCCAGACTCCAGTCTCCAGTCACCACTGGTGGTCTGATCAGCCAGAGAGCTCAACGAGTGAAAAGATACCGACCTGCAACTGCAAATGCTTGCAAAGAAGGCAACAATGTCTAATGGACAGCTTCTTTTCTGAACGAAGAACATGGCTGCTTCAGGTATTCATTCATCCAAACAGTCTGGAACAAGGGACGTTTCATCCGCATGCGAAAAAGCAAGACGCTAGTACAGTAATACTTACTGAATGCAGGAATGCATCCAAATTCCTTTTTGAACTCTGATAAGATACATCAGTTCCTAAATCCATCTAGGTATACACCCACGACAGTATGTGCATGTACAATATCTGATCCCCATTAGGCCAAGATCATACCGGTAGTATTCATCAAGCATCCCAAGAAGCTAAAATTACTTGAGATTCTTGGAAGATGCGAGTGCAGAAGAAGAATAAACAAACAGCAAGTTTGGGTATGTGCTCCGCAATCATGGAACCGGCACTTACATTTTACAAGTCCTTGACTTGAAAAGGCGAAGCTCTATAGTTTTAGCCCGCATCCTTTCGGCATTAGCATGCGTGTCGGCAGTGCTCCTCCCTCGACGCCAATTATTCAGAAAACTGTGCGTCGGGTAAACCGACCATCCTTTCCACTGTTCCAGGGCACGCTCGGGATTGGTGAAACGATCATACCCAGGACTTCACCAATGGATCCCATGATGTAAAATGTTAGTGGAGCAGTCACTGGGCAAATTTTTCTTACTGTTCTCTGATGAACACTCTGCGAATGAAGTCTTGGAATCTTCTCGAGTATAGCTTCGGGTCAACAGCAGAAATGCAACCAGGGTTGACCTGAAAGGACTTGTATGCATGCTCAAGCTTCTTGGTTATGTCATAGTCTTGTAGAATGTCAATTATTCCAAAGAAGAGATAGACATCCCGGAATCCGCCACTTGAAGTGGTTATAAACAAGTGTCTTTCGTTTAGGAGAAACTTATCAAGGACTCTCTTCGACCTACGTTCTGCCTGGGCGGGCATGTTCTTGCCTAACTGGACCAGTGGTTTCCTGATAAGAGTAGACAAGAGGGTTTACATTAGCACAACAGAAAGGATTCGACAATATTATGGTATGCAACAGCTACAGTTTGGGAAATATTAGCCCCAAAAGGTAAAGGTATCTTAAGGGTTCCTTTATAAGCGTTTGACTTAAACAAACACACATGACCCCATGATGCTCCTTGTTTGCTGGCCACATAGGGAGCAACAAAGTAGGATCATGATGAGAACATAAAATTGCATTACTGAAATACACAACATAAAAATCAGCACTTTAACATAGTGGAGACTAGCAATCGCCAAACTAAAAGTAGGAGATCGAACTAGTCTATTTAGAGAAACAGAACTTATACTTTGTGGTGCAGCAGTGCCCAAATTATCAAAACAGTAAAACTGATGAAGTCATAGAAGCAAGCAGCTAGTGAGTAGGTACCTAAAAGTAGCCAGGAGCAACTGATAGCTTTTTAACAGTGAAATATTACCTATACAATACAGAATTTCCAAATGGCAATACAACAACAACAACAACAACAACATAGCCTTTTGTCCCAAGCAAGTTGGGGTAGGTAATTCCAAATGGCAATAGCACACAAAAAAGAGAAAAAAATATAACCCAATAGTTTTTGTACAATAAAAGATGATATCGATCGATCATTGGTTATGTTACTTTATTACAGCTACTTTCATAATGAGTTTTCATTATACCAGATAGTTCAGAATAAGTTGCAAAAAATAAAATAAATTGAAGAGGACACAAAAGCAATATGTTACCGAGAGTCAACAATGAAATCTCTGTCCTTGCATCCAGATTCCGTAAAGCAAAGCTCACAAACATCACCTCCACCTTCAAATGATTTTCTTTTGCCCGTGGATCCTGATCAGGCATATTGTCAGTGTTAGAGCAAAACTAGTGAACATTTGATTAACCAAAAACAGGAGTGCCTAATGTGCCAAAATATATGCTTGCCACAATCCAGAATGTTCGAAACTAACCGAGTTCTATGCTACTTACTTGGCAAACCAATAAACTGAGATACACCTATTTTAGACATTGAGAAATCATTACGAAAGTGAACTCCTAGCAACAAGCTGTAGTCCATAATCCCTTGTGTCTCTAAGAATGTGCAGTCCATCTGAATTTGCCTGTGCGATAGAATGAGTCAAAATTAGGATTGGTCCATGCAATTGTCACGATAATGCAGCCAATTATCTTAAGTCAATCTAATGTGAAACTCACCTCATCAGCTCATCATACCAAAATCTCTGTAGGTGGAATGCATAATCAAGGTCGAGGTCCTTTAGAGTAGTTGTTTCATCGATCTTCTCTTCCGCTTTGTCAATTGTACGGCCATGTGACGAGCCTTTCAAATCAAAACGTCTATGGATCTTATACTCTGAGCAGCAAAAATTGCCCATTATAATGAACCGGACCTAGTTGTTAGGTTGACATCATGTCATTGTCCAGAAAATTTGCAAAGAAATACCACAAGCCCACAACAACAATTAAGATAATTATACGAGTTAGGAGTATGTATCATATTGCTTACCTTGGGACATCCAGCTTGCTTGATGCAATGTGTGCCATAGAACCTTGTTAACAAAGTGGACTTGTACCGACAAACATGTTCATAGTAACTCCGCAGCATCCTAATTAGAATCTGCAGGGGAAGATTTTGAATAAACCAATTTTTATGTTGCCAACTAGTATTAGTGTGTACTCTTACCTACAAACAAGATAAATTTGGGATATAAAGATGGACAACAAAACCTAACTTCTAGAAAAAAAGGAGCAGGTGTCGGCTAAAAATGGGTATCACAAAAGCTATTTTGTATCGATAGATCTCATTTTGCAGAAATCGTTCAGAATTAAAGAGGATCAATGTTTTTTTTGAAAGAACAAAGAGGATCAATGTGGTCAAAGAAAACTCAAAACATTTCACTTCAAAAAGAAAAAAGAAAACTCAAAACATGTAGTATGTGGCTAGCTCTTGAACTAAAATATGTAGTCTAGCAAAATCAAATTGTCACTAAGAATGACCTTCATTTCTGCCTTCTTCACGGTTTTAATCATGAATCTATCGTCCTGTGTAACGAAGAAGCAGCTCCCACTCTTGCCAGGCGACGCCAGCTCGCGGAGCGTGTCGCTCCCACAGATGGCGAGCATGTAGTCGGCAGGATCCACCCCGAACAGCTTCCTCAGGTGCCTGGCATCACACAGCAGTCAGACAATGTATCCATAAAGCATTGCCGTTCTTCTCCAAATGACCAAAATCCACGGGCAGCAGCAGAGCAATAGTATGGCACCTGAACACTGCGGGGCAGTAGTCCTTCCAGCGGAAATCCACGGAGTGATGCGGCGGCGTGAGCTTGGACCCCTCCGGCGGGAACCGCGTCCACACCTTCTCCCGCGGGTCGAAGTCGGATGACGAGAGCTTCCTGAACGGCAGCGCCGATGACTTCCCCACGGAATAGCTACGGCACGAATACCAGAGCAACACTGAGACGCAGGGTAGGTATCCCAAGGAAACGTAGCAGAGGAGCGAGCATTGGTACCTTATGCCAAGCTGCAGGTTAAGCATGAGACCGTAGCTCCGGTGTCCCTTGGAGATGGTCTCCCCGGGCCTCCTACCCGCCACATCCTCCTCCTCCACCTCCCTCTGCGGCGGCGGCCTGGGCCGCGAGGGCGGCGGCGTCATCATCCGGCGGAAGAGCGAGGGCGGCGGCAGCGGCGGCGGCATTGCCCTGGCGCTGCAGCTGCGGCGGAGCGGCGCGGCGACGATGTCGCAGGTGATGTCCCCGGCCTCGCCGTCGCACTCCCAGATGCATATCCTCGGCGCCGGGAACTTGTTGCCGTCCACGGACAGCCGCTTGCGCAGCGGCAGGTAGCTGCAGGACGCGCCGCCGTGCACGTCGTCGCAGCCGCCGCCGCGCCAGCTGGGCCCGGGCCCGCAGCAGTCGGCCTGTTGCGAGGTGGCGGCGGCGACAGCCGCGGCGGCCGGTGGCATAGGCTCCGTCTCCGTGACCGTGGCGCCTGTCGCCTCTCGAGCGCGGCCGGGCGAGTGGTCGGGCACGCGGGCGAGCCGAGCCGAGTGACTTGACTTCTATAGCAGCAGTACTAGGTTTCTCATTTTAGGGGACGAAGAAGGCGGCGAGACGTCCGCTCGCGCTCGGCTTCGGTCTGACGGGTGGAGCCGTGGAGGAAGGAGGAGAGGGAAGGTGGTGGGCTGGTGGCCGCTTTGCTTTCGCTTTCGTTGCTTTTGTGCGCGTCGGCTTTGGCACGCGACGCGATGTCAGGCCGGCGGGGCGGGGACGAGGAAGAGGACTCGACGAGACGAACGATGGGGCACTGGAGTAATCTACCCTGTCCACTGCTAGGCTACTAGCGGTTGCGTGGCTGGAAACTGGAAGCCTGCAACTTAAAAGGGCCTCCCGCTCGGCGGGGCCGGCCGCGGCCGTGCAGCGGCGCACGCGGCTGGGGCGTCGTCTCGCTCTCGTTTGCCACGGCGGCCGGCGGCGGGTCGGGTGGCCGACGCGGCCGAGCAGGCCAGTTTTTCACGTGAGTTTTTGCGGCTGGAAGCTGGATGATCCTTTCCTACGCGGCCGATTCGCGGGTTTTCGCGCCGGAAACAGCTACCTGCCGGCTGCCGCGGCACTCGGAGTGTTGAATACGAGGGAGGACACGGAACGTAGTATAGTTGCAGATGAAAACGGTACGAATATCTTCACCGTATCGGAGTTTAGAAGAGTTCTAATCCATTTGTATTCAAATTGAGATACTCAACATCTAAAGCGGTATCTGTATCTGAATACTCAAATCACATATTTATAATTTTAATATCTAATAATCCGACATAGTTAACATAATTCGTACTCGAATTCGAATCTGGACAAAAATATAAATAAATAAATGTAATATCGGTTGTTTGTATTTTATCCATTTTCATCATCCGTTGAGCCTGTATGGACTAATGGCGATCCTCTACTACAACCCACCACACCTTTGTTATTGTCTGTAGTGAAACTAGGAGAATTCACCGTGCGCTGCCGCAGATATGAAGAAGGAATAAAAATATTTTACAATAGTAAGCTATTGAGATGCACCTAGTATGCCAAGATAAATTGCTAGTAGCAAATAATAGTGGATTGCTGAGGTGGATGCATTGCATATCAAGAAAAATATATAGTGGATTGATAGTGGGTGCTGATGTGGACGCGTTGCATGTCGAAAGAATTAGATAGTGGAATTTATTTATATAAGAGTTATAGATAGCAACAATAACTACAACAACCGTAATAATAATAACTAGCCAGGCAAGCGCGTTAGAGCATCTCCAACAAGTTGGCAAATGCACTTGGCAAATCTAGAATTTTGGCAAAACTAGAAAAAATCTCCTCCAACAAGTTGGCAAAAGGAGTTGGCAAATTGCAAAGCTTGGCAAAATCAGCCCCTCATGGCGCATATTTGCGCGCAGCGAGACGCTTGGCATCGGTGATATTTCGGGCCGAGTCCTCTTCTCCCGCGCGCGCGAAAGCCGCCCCGCCCTGCTTCCTTTTCCCGCGGGCACGAAAGGAAAATACCGGCGTCTATATTTATCTTGTGGCCGTCGTGTGGCTGTTATTTGATGTTGTGGCCATGGTTATTTGATGTTGTGTGGTCACGGCAATTTTATGCATGGCAAGAAGATGCTTGGTGGCCGGCAAATGCATGGTCCTGTTCAAGGGAGGGAGAGATGGCCTCGATCTATGGAGGAAGAAAGGGGCGGCAGCAGAAGGAAGAAGAGGGGCGGCGCGGGGCATGCGAAGCGCTGCTGGAAGACCGATGCGGCGCTGGAAGACCGATGCGCGGGGCATGCGAAGCGGCGCGTAGAAGGGGGAGGTCCAGCCGGCCCCATCAAAAAATTTCAGACATGTGGGCCACAATTCTCAATTTGCCAAGCCAAATGCCAACTTGTTGGAGAAGGCCTATTTTTTCACTTGGCATTTGGGTTTTAGATTGCCAACTTGTTGGAGATGCTCTTACCACTGCGCCGGCACTATAGGCACGTTTAACAAGGCGGGGACCCATGAACAATATGTGAAAAAGTAAGTCACATACTCGCAGACGGGTATGGCGGCGCGTGCGTGAAGCACGGGAACAACGAACCATTGCAGTGGCACGTGGGAAGAGGCCTGCAAGAAATTGGTGCCAATGAACCGTTCGACGGTACAGTAAGGGCCTATTGTATTAGATGGACTAACAACTAGTTGACCAGTAATTAGTTCACGAGGATTAAACAGATAGACTAGTGAATGGACTAACAACTAATCCAAGGCTTAACCAATTTTTAGTACATTGTTTTATAAAACTCGACTATCAAAACTAATGATTTTACTAGTTAGCTTATCACTAGCGCTAGTTGATACAAACAGCCCCTAAGTACGGGCGCATGAATAGCCGTGAAGGCGTGAACAGTGGCAGAAGGGCGGATGAGGCAGAGATTCCTGCGTGGTTAAATAGAGTAGTTAGTGATGAACAGTGGTGGAAGCGCGGAGGATGCAGGGATGTGGTTAGTTATGGACAAACTCACAAACCATACGGCTAAAGTCCGTGCCGAGGACTGCCCGCGGGGTGAGAAAGCTTGGGGTTCAATAATGGAGGCTGGCAGGCGCACCGAATGGTAGTTAACAGGATGAGGCGATGAGCTCAGCATAGATTTTGTACCGGCGATCTATATATGATGATTCATAAAGGAAAGAACGGTACAATCTGCAGATTCAACTGCCTTGCAGGTTACGTAAAAAGCTCTGGCAACACTGGAGGAGCGGAAATCATAAATGTAGGTCAAAGTACCTCCAAAGAATATGCAGGAGGGTGTCAGTAGCTCATGTGTTCCTTTTTACAACTCCCATATGTACATCCTATCTTCTTTAGAAAAATGTTGCCAGAAATTAAGTTCTCTATTGGGAAAAAGATGCAGCGCCCTAATGGGAAGTCAAGAAACAATTACTATGAAAAAAAGTCCACACTGTTATGGCAGCGGATGATGTGTCACAAAGTGTGTTACGTTTTTCAAACTCAGCATAAAGCTCACCCAAACTTTTCCGGCGAGGTAATTCACGAAATTTTCAGAAATGCAGATAGTAGAACTTGGACTAGTTTAGGCCCAGACACATTTTCTTCCTTTTTTTTTCTTGAAGAGGGCGACATTTGGTCTTGACTCTAGCCCACACGATAACACGGGTACAAATGGGCTAGGCCCATTCCGACCACTGGAGGAAGGCTGGCTGGTCATGTGCGTGCCGCCGCTCTCCGGTCAGGAAAAAAAAAACACTTTATAAAAAAGGGGGAAAAAAAAGAAACAAACAAGAAAAGACAGCAATTTCCCAATTATTTCTGGTACTACTACTAAACCCCTCCCGCCGCGCCGCCAGCAGAGCCCGAGCCACCACGCCTCCAAATCGATAGGGTTTTTGCCGCCCCCTAGCCCGCCGCCGCCTCCCCCGCCAGCCCGGCCGATCGCAGCAGGAGGCGGCCTTGAGGCGGCGGCCAGAACCAGCATCAGGCGGGAGGAATGGCGCAGTCGCTGGAGCTGCTGCTGATCCAGTTCCTGATGCCGGACAACGACGCGCGTCGGCAGGCGGAGGAGCAGATCCGGCGGCTCGCCCGCGACCCGCAGGTGGTCCCCGCGCTCGTCCACCACCTCCGCACGGCCAAGACCCCCAACGTCCGCCAGCTCGCCGCCGTGCTGCTTCGCAAGAAGATCACCTCCCACTGGCCCAAGCTTCACCCGGACTCCAAGGCATCGCTTAAGCAAGCCCTCATCGACTCAATCACACTCGACCACAGGTTATTTGCTGGAATACCTATCACCAACCTTTCTGCGCATGTCTGCCTCAGAATTTGCGCGCTTTCAGTTCACTTAATTGCAGCATTTGTGCTGCCTAAAAGACAATTTGAGTGTGTTCTCAACTTATTAGTGCGCTGATCATAGAATTAAATTGAGAGGTCCAGCTTTAGTAAACCTTCCTGTTTGGGCCCCAAACAATATAGAATTTTGATGCTTCTGTTGTGACCGCAATTGCTCATATAATATATTCCAATTGGGTAGAAATTCTGCTTGTGCTTAACCTATTTTTTTATGAGTACTGCGAAGATTTTTTTTTTTTGAAAGATCCGGTTTCCCAGCTTTAATTAATAACAAGAAGAAGATAGTAAACAGCCGTTACATGCGCGAGGATTGCTACCATCCGCAGTCTAGGCTACGGAGGTTTGAGCTTCTATATGCACTTATTGCATATACTAAGAAGTTATGCAACCGCACACTCCCAACCAGCATGTAGTCCACCTTTCCAAGAACTCATCGTGAACCCAGGCATTCCTAACTCCACCAGTACAAAACTGGCCAGTGCGACTCTAGTCAATACATGGGCCACACAGACGCAACAGCACCGGTTTTGCATCTAAGTTTCAGGGAACCGGGTTATCCACACATACTGCGAAGATTATCTGCACAATATATTATCATTCATTTTATAACAAGGCTGATGATTAATCCCAACTTCTCATGATAGTATACTTTCTGCTGAGCTAATTAATCATGGTTGCTCCAGAGCCGATTGGTCCAGGCCGTGCTTTTTGTTCAACTGGTTACATGATAATACATGTTTTGTTTTTTCAATTGGTTACATGATAATGCACTGTGGTCGAATTATGGTAACTGGTACATATATTTGATGACCTACCATTTCTGGTTACTTGGGGTCTAGATCTAAATCTGCTTAGTTCTTGTTCATGGCACATCGATCACAACCCACATCTTAAGCTCTTGCAGAAATTCCTTTGTAAAGAGTTAAAACATGGAACAACTGCCATGTGGAAGCAAAGGACAAAGGGCTTGTTTTTTTTTATTGTGAATACTTTTGCATTCTAAGCACTCTTCATACATCATTCAATGGCATTGGATCCCTGTGTAGTTCTTTATTTCATCCTGCACATTTAAATGTCCCGTTGAGCCAACATGGAATGCAATTTAGAGAAATAAAACCTGCATCAAATGGCTTATTACATTTTTTTCGACCCAAAACTTCTAAAAAATACTGTAGCATGTCTTCACCAAAACTAAGTTTTTTTGTTACATTTTGACATTTACATGTAATTTGTTAAATCACGCTTCTAAATTTGCATGGCATGAGTATTGATCAGAGTCGACCGCTCGACCATTAATTTACCACCAGTGACTAGATCTGGTAGGTTGAAATTAAGAGATGCACATCTCTAGTGCAGTTGAAACTTGAAACGTAGTCAAACATGGCATGGTCACCCAAATTACAAGTTGACCATTCATGTATGTATTATTTTTAAAAAAATATGATCATCGGATAGTATATTTGATCCTTAATCTAACCATATCAAGTTTGTATCGTACTAGTTAAAATTACTTGCTAAATTATTGGTCACATATTATGAAGTTTGAATCTTGTGGTACAACACAAAACATCTCATCAGTTGGTGCAAATGTTGCAGATAAAACTTTGTGCTGTTCATCTATTTTTGACCTGCCTTAAAGCTTTTTTGTTCACATGTACTTCTGTTAAGCTTAGAGTTTCTATTTCCATTTTATGCAGTCATCCTGTAAGGCGAGCTAGTGCAAATGTCGTGAGCATTATAGCTAAGTATGCTATCCCTGCAGGAGAGTGGCCAGAGCTGTTACCTTTCCTTTTCCAATGCAGCCAAAGTCCACAAGAAGATCATAGAGAAGTAAGTTTATCTTGATGAAGGGTTCAAGCGGATGAATATAGACACTATTCATACTGAAGGAGAATGACATTGTAACTTCCTATTAGATGAATTATAGGAGTAGATGTTAAACATAACAAAATTGTATTTGCAATGTCATTTTCTTCTATCTGTAGTAAGTTTCTGAATTTTTACATCATCAATAGCTAAAATTAGTGCATATCAGCAACATATCGGCTTCACTATTGCTTGTTGTGCACGTTATGACATTAGTCTATTATGAAGTCTTGAATATGAAGAAACAACTAATCACTTGAAGTTAACGGCTAAATGGTCTGTCTCATTTTGTGTCTGTGTAAAACCCTATCTATTTCCTTAAAAAAACATCTTTTTATTCTTTTTCCTGATGGTCAGGAACACATACAAAAGTTGGAAGTCACACTGTTGATGCACATTTTAAACCTAATTTGTCATTATACCATTCTTCAATGTTTCTCCTCAGAGAAGTTTTTGCTTGCTGTTCACTTCCCTTTCTCCATGTTTGTGTCAGTGGGCAACTGGGTTATTAGCATTAATAATAATAAATTGATCTAACATTTCAGATAATGCATTTGTTAATATCAATTATTCATATGAGCATTGCATGTTGTACTGGGCTACTGGCATGCGGCAAACATTTTAGAACCCTACATTCTATTGTAATTTTGTTTTGTGGGTACATTGTACATTATCAAAAGTTGTTTGTACAGTTTTGCAAAAAAGGTTGATTGTACAGGAACCAACTGCTGCTTTATCTGCGCAAACAAAAAGCTAATGCTGAGTGTCTCAAAGTTCTGCTTCATTTTATTTCCTCTGCAGGTGGCTTTGATTCTTTTCAGCTCCCTTACTGAAACTATCGGAGCTACTTTTCAGACTCATTTGAACAATTTGCATCCTATTTTACTGAAATGTCTGCAAGACGAAACTAGCTCTCGAGTCAGAATTGCAGCACTAAAGTATGGTTAACATTTGTGTCCAAAAGCTCATTGCAAACAAAATATCTGGCCAAATTTTGCTCTGAATGTACTACTTTTCTCTGTGCAACAGGGCTGTTGGATCATTCATAGAATATGTCAACGATGGAGGTGACATTGTAAGTTTTGCTTTTGTCAGCTGTGTTTTTTTTTTTTTTGGTTTCTTTCAAGTTGATTAGAGTTGACTAGCTGAGAATGCCCGTTTTTATGATAATTATGGCCATACTACTTATACAGCAACATGAAATATATTTTGATAGCGCATTTATTTCATATATTGTAGATGTCAATATGTTTTCTGTAAACTTGCTCAAAGTTAGATAAGTTTGACTTAGGATAAAACTAAAATGACTTGCAAATACGAAATGTAGGTGGTATGCAGTACACTCTGACTCATCACTAATCTAACTATGCAAACCTCTTATCCAAATGAACATATATGCAAAATGAAAGTTGTTCTCGAGATAAGTACAGTTCCCATTGAGTTATTTATTATCATACTGCCGGAGAAAGGGGAACTAAATATTTAAGGACTTCTTGTAGTATTTTCTTGGAGCTTGGGGACAAATTGTATTGGATAACTCGTATCTAATTATTATGATTGATATTCTTTCGAAATCAGTGTGAAAATATGAAATATGTTATGCTACATGCAATTTCACCTGCTAACTGCGTTAATTTTCTAGAGTTCTGAGCACTGAGTTTTTATTTTATTTTATCTGTATTTTCTTGGAGCTTGGGGACAAATTGTATTGGATAACTCGTATCTAATTATTATGATGTATGCACATGATATTCTTTCGAAATCAGTGTGAAAATATGAAATATGTTATGCTACACGCAATTTCACCTGCTAACTGCGTTAATTTTCCTAGAGTTCTGAGCACTTGTTTTAAGTGTATATAATAAATGTTGTCTGCATCCTCCACTATCTTCTTACAGTTGCAATTTAATTTCATGTGATGATTGTTCTTGTAGAATATATCATTTGACACATCGCCACTGGCTCGTTGTGAACTTGTGACCATATTTGTGTACATTTTGTAGGTAAAAATGTTTCGGGATTTTGTTCCCAGTATCTTGAATGTATCAAGGCAGTGTCTTGCTAATGGAGAAGAAGATGTTGCTTCCATTGCGTTTGAAATTTTTGATGAACTAATTGAATCTCCTTCACCACTTCTCGGAGACTCTGTGAGGTCAATTGTGCAATTCTCGCTAGAAGTTTCTGCAAACCAGGATTTGGAAATAAATATAAGGCAACAGGTTTGATCAGTCCTCAGCATCCTCTAATATATCTCCCAACTTATTTACAGATTACTAAGTTGTCACAAATGATTGTTTCAGGCTATCCAGATCATTTCATGGCTGGTAAAATTTAAAGCATCTTTCTTGAAAAAACACAAACTGGTTGTACCTATCCTGCAAGTTATGTGCCCATTGCTTACGGAAACAGCTAATGAAGATGAAGATTCTGATCTAGCAGCAGACCGTTCTGCTGCCGAAGTCATTGATACAATGGCTATCAACTTACCAAGGCACGTTCTTGCACCAGTTCTTGAGTTTGCTTCTGTGAGCTTTCATCACATTAATCCAAAGTATCGTGAGGCTGCTGTGACATCACTGGGTGTTATCTCAGAGGGTTGTTGTGAACATTTGAAAGATAAGTTGGAGGATTGTCTGAAAATTGTTTTGGAAGCTTTAAAGGACCAAGAACAAATGGTTAGAGGTGCTGCATCTTTTGCTCTTGGTCAGTTTGCTGAACACTTGCAACCAGAAATTTTATCTCATTATGCGAGTGTACTTCCATGCATCCTAAATGCTCTTGAAGATCCATCAGATGAAGTTAAGGTAAAGCCATCAAATGCAGATGTTGTTATCTATTCTCTAAATGTGCATCAAGGCAGCAACCTTTTCCATAATTGTTTAGGTTGGATGGTAAACTTGCATTTGTTCTTGCAGGAGAAATCATATTATGCTCTTGCATCATTCTGTGAGGACATGGGTGAAGACATCCTTCCATATCTAGAGCCCTTGATATGCAGATTGGTTATGTCATTGCAGAGCAGTCCTCGGAACTTGCAAGAAACATGCATGGTGCGTAGTAATAAATATACTATTAGATAAGTTGTGTATTGGAAAGATAATAACCATTTTAGCATAATATTATCTTTTATTTTGACAATGATGATATTTTCTGCAGTCTGCAATTGGTTCGGTGGCCACTGCTGCAGAACAGGCTTTTACCCCATACGCTGAAAAGGTCCTTGAGATGATGAAAGGTTTTATGGTGCTTACTAATGACGAAGATTTGTGTGCACGTGCTAGGGCTACTGAGGTTGTTGGGATAGTAGCAATGGCAGTTGGCAGAGCAAGAATTGAGGCAATATTGCCTCCTTTTATTGAGGCTGCTATTTCTGTGAGTTGTGGTTCCACTAAATTCAGTTACTTTGCAGTGTTGAGTGCAAGATTTATATTCTTCGTACTTGCAGGGTTTTGGATTGGATTACAGTGAACTCAGAGAGTACACTCATGGTTTCTTTAGTAATGTTGCTGAAATTTTGGGTGATAGTTTTACGCAGGTAACAAGGGTCTTTAAAATTTTATTCAGATTCTAATTGATGTTTACATTTACCAAAGTGAGTTGTTTCACATTTCAGTTTCTTCCTCATGTTGTCCCTCTCGTATTTTCTTCCTGCAACTTGGATGATGGTTCTGCTGTGGACATTGAGGATGCTGATAGTATTGAAAATGGATTTGGTGGTGTTTCTTCTGATGATGATGTTAATGATGAGCCAAGAGTTAGAAATATCAGTGTGAGGACTGGGGTATTAGATGAGAAAGCTGCTGCAACACAGGCTATTGGTTTTTTCGCACTACACACGAAGAGTGCCTATGCTCCGTATCCTTTATGAAATGCTTATCTGCTCTAATCACAGTTTCACCTTTCAAAACTTCCTTGACTGACACTAGATATCTGGAGGAGTCGCTGAAGATTTTGATCAGACACAGTAGTTATTTCCATGAAGATCTCAGGCTGCAGGCAGTCATTTCTTTGAAACGTAATTTACCCTCTATTTCTTCTTTGTGCATGAATTTTTGCAAGGAATTCCTTTCCCTTCTTGTTCATGCACTATCAGCATTGTGGAAATTTCATTGTCAGGCTAAATGGTTCATAAAGAAGAGTTGATTGCTTAATCTGTAACTGTACGAAATTAGTACTCACAAAAAAATATATTTAGC
The DNA here is from genome assembly GCA_018135685.1 of Themeda triandra. Lineage (NCBI taxonomy): Eukaryota > Viridiplantae > Streptophyta > Magnoliopsida > Poales > Poaceae > Themeda > Themeda triandra. Next base: position 228,889 of record JAENPR010000200.1, on the reverse strand, counting down.
AAGTGAAATTAAATGTCTTAAACATATCCTGCAGTCTGCACTATGTGAAGTTGTCTCTAGCTATCTGAATTACTGAAATACCAGGTGAAAATGGGCATATAATCCAGTGAAGTGTGGCCTTTTAAATGAAGTGGTTTTATAACTATTGTCTGTGTACTGAGGTTTCCAGCAAGCTTATTTCATATTGGAATGCCAAAACTTAACAAAACATTAGGTAGAGATAGACTCACGGAAAACATTAGGTAGAGGTAGACTCACAGACTCAACCAATGGTAGTTCAGGGAGCCAACTATTTTTACATGATAATTACAGGGAAAAAAAATAAAAGTGCTACTCCAACAATATTTTGTATAAAATCCTGAATGGCATGTTTTTAATCAATTTGAAACATCTGTACTCCATAATTTATCACTAGTATAAGTAAGTATTTTTTCAACATAATTTAATGCATATTAATTTCTATAGTGTTCCATAAAATGTGATTTTATGGCTTTGTTAGTAGTTACATTGATAACCCTTCTTGCAGATATTCTAACTGCTGTTAGGGCAATACCTTCTACACATGCTGTGAGTATTTGGTTGTGCTAATATTCATATGCTACTTCCTTCATACCTTCTGGCTATTTAAAGATTAATTTTGATGAAATTATGTTTTCTTTTGTACCATGCAGGATGTACTACAGAAACAGAAGGATGTCCTTGGTAAATGCTGGATATACTGCATTTTAAATTTGTTTGGCCTGTTTGATAGCAAATAACCATGCCGCATTGATTTTTTCAGATACTGTTCTGAACATCTATATCAAGACTATGACAGAGGATGACGATAAAGAGGTAGTTGCACAAGCTTGCATGAGTGTAGCAGACATTGTGAAGGACTGTGGTTTTGCTGCAATTGAGTCTTGTAAGCTGTGCCTGTCCAGTACTGATTGGCCTCTAAAAATACTAGGTTGTGTTGTTAAAGACTGACCCTTCTGTGCTTTCTTTCAGACATGCTAAGGCTTGCTGAGGCAACACTGGTTCTTTTACGTCAAGAATCAAGCTGTCAGCAAGTAGAGTCAGATGGTGAGGAGGATGGCGAGATTGACCATGATGAAGTCCTCATGGATGCAGTTTCAGATCTTTTGCCTGCTTTTGCAAAAGTGATGGGATCTTATTTTGATCCTATCTTTGCAAAACTATTTGATCCGTTGATGAAATTTGCTGTATGTTACCCCCTCCCTCCCTTTCCCCTCTCTATATGCGCATATTCCATAGTCCCATTTGCTCCCCACATCAATTGATTAATTAATTCAGTGGAAGTTCTATACTTTTAAAACGCATGGTGGTCTTGTATTTTTCTTGAAACTACTTCCTGGAATAAATGCAGAAATCTCCCCATCCCCCCCAAGATAAGACTATGGTTGTGGCAACCTTAGCTGAGGTTGCTCAGGAAATGGGTGCTCCGATATCTGCTTATGTTGATGTACGTTTCTAACATTCTTGAATGTCTATGAATTTTGTTCATTTCAATGGCCCCTTTCATACTGTTTCATTTGGATTCTTCAGAAGATAATGCCTTTGGTGTTGAAAGAGATTGCATCATCTGATGCTACTAATAGGAGAAATGCTGCTTTCTGTGTTGGCGAGATATGCAAGAATGGGGGTGCTGCAGCACTTAAGTATGTATTTTTTTTCTCTCGAATCATCAGATTTGATGATGCAAGAAAGTGGTATTTAATTTATATGTGCATTAGCAATAAAAAGATGTGTGCTGCACTAATTAAAAAGTGTTGTATGTTTACTCTTGATGAAATGACATGCATTTCTCTTGCGTTATTTTTTTTCTTTATTATCATAAAAACTAGCTGATGAAATAATGACTTACATTTTACTAATTTAATTTTTTCAAATGCAACATTTAATTAGAACCATATTCTTTTCCTATACTTCTCAATTGTCATATCCTCGACTTCAAAACCATATGCTGTTTGTGTTCTTTTTCTTTGCTGGACCCTAGTAGTAAACATGACCATCTGGACCTGATGGTCTTTCGGGTTCTTCTCAAATGACCGAAAAGCAAACCATTTAAATGCCTCCATTACATATAACTAAATATAAAGAGTAATACCTGATCTTCTCGCTGGTTTTTGTATCTTTATGCAGATACTATGGGGATATACTTCGTTCTCTGCATAATTTGTTTGGTAACTCAGAATCAGATGATGCAGTAAGAGATAATGCTGCTGGTGCTATTGCTAGGATGATAATGGTGCAGCCTCAGTCAATTCCTCTCAACCAGGTTGAACAACATTGTAGTTAGTATGTTTGTACAGCTTCATGTTTCAGATTCAAAAGCGTAACAAGTGTTTCGTTGCATTATTATAGGTTCTTCCAGTTTTTATCAAAGCTTTGCCACTAAAAGAAGACCATGAAGAATCAATGATTGTCTATGGTTGCATCTGCAGTTTACTATTATCATCACATCCCCAGGTGATTCTTGAACCAGATGTCCATTATTTTTCTATATCCATGGGCCAAACCTAACTTTTTTTTTTCTTGGTTGCAGATCCTTCCTTTTGTGCCTGATGTCATACATGTCTTTGCCCAAGTGGTGGTATCCCCAGATGAGAGCGATGAAGTCAAAACAAATATTGGCAAGGCTGTTTCTCACTTGATATCTGTTTATGGCCAGCAAATGCAGCCAATACTGAGTGCCCTTCCACCAGCTCATGCAAGCGCGCTGGCCTCATTTGCCAGTAAAAGATGACCACTGAGGGCGAGCTTTTCTTTGGTTCCTTGTTCTGCTTGGTTTTTGTTTTGGTTTTGCCATCGATTGCCATTTCCTGAGGACCTGATTACACGGATTAAACCAGATGGAGTGCTTGCACTGCACATCGGCAAGAGTGAGCAGAGATGTGTCACGTTGGCGCATGCTTGATTATATGGTGAGCTTGGTTCCTCTCTTTTTTGAGTTACATAGTTGTGCTTGCTTTGAAGCCCTGTACGGTTAAAGGTGCAGGCCTTGGTCGACAGCGCATCTGTGAGTGCCTGCCTGTATTCAGGTTCCGGTTTTGGTAACTTATATGCTCCTGTTTTTTAAAATTCTTTGTCTGTCTTTGCAATTCATTGATTGATGTTGTATATAAAAAGAGAGTTTTAAATAGACGAGAGAATGTATGACTCTTCAACCGGCAAATTTTGTATACATACTACTCATGCCACTTGCTTGTGTTCGTCCGGATTGCGTACCTTGTCGTGCCCAAGTTGGAAAAGGGCGCTCCTTGTGTCTCGAATAGAAAATCTTGGAAGCGTTGAAAGACATCAAAAGTATAGATACTACTGGAAAAGCTAAAATAATTACATGAAAGAGCCAGTCCAAGGTGAGCAGCGTGGCCATGCGCTCATCGATCCATAGTGCGGCTGCGCTATGCCGGTTTGGGAAAGTTTTGTTTCTTATTGACGAAGGATTAGCCGGGGACGGGAGCACCGGTCGCCGTCCCCCGTCCGTGTGCTCGCTCCACGATCCACCCTTTGGATCAAGGTCGGTGGTTTTGATCAGCAAAGCCCCCGATTCTAGCGATAAAGATGGACTGATAATACACCATCAATCATAGGATCGGATTGGGGGTCCTTTCCTGCCTGCTCGCTCGCTCGCTCACCCCTCCCTGCCTTTTATCCAAAGATTTTTGAGCAGCTTGGTCGCACTGATCTGGTCCTCTCTCTGTCGCTCTCCCTCCTGATCAGCTTTTGTTTTTCTGTATAGACGTACATTACAAGTTGCAACCGAGCGCACCGGCGAGGAAAGCCGGCACTCATCTCCACCCTGATCGGACGGCGTGGGCGCGCGGCCAACCCGGTGTTGACACGCACAGGCGGACAGCAGGACGACGCGGGCCGGCACGATCTCGGCCGGATCCGCGCCCTCTGGGGCCGCCTGCTCGCCCACTAGCCCCGAAAGCCTCCGGCGACGCCATTTTTGGCATCCCCGCGGCCCGCGCCGGCCGCGGCCATGTGCCATGCGGCAAAGACGCCTGCCTACCTACACCGCCGTGCCTAGCCCGTCTCTTCGCTTTCGATCGGTAGGCGAAACGCGCCAGCCGCCAGGTAGCCTTTCGCGACAGAGCTGCTGGCTCCGGGCGTGCATTTCCCACACGCCCCGTTGGCCCGGCTGGGCAAGACCGTTCCGGCGCCTGGACCGTGGACATGGATTGCTTGTCGAGTTGTAGCACTCGATCTACAGTGCGCACGGGCCCCGGCCTCTCCATGTTGTTGCATGGTGCATCAGCGCATGAGACCGAGAGGAAAGAATGATGCATGAAGTGCCACCTACCTAGCCCCGGCGCGTGCTCGTGCCTCTTTTTAGGATCATCAGGCGCGCCGCGCGCCTTTTGTGGGTACGTCGTAGAACGTAGCACGACGAGTTATTTTGTCGAGGATAGAAAGAAAGGTGACAAGGTATGTAGCAACTACGGCCAGGCCACTAGCAGTGACGAATGAGTGACACTGCCGCTTTGTACTGCTACTAGTAAGATATGAATGGAGTACGGCAGAGGCGCCGCGGGAAATCGTAATGTATTCCAGCCTTTGCGCTCAGCGGGGCACGTCGGCTGCACAGCGCAGCGCAACAACGCAGCAGGAGCGTACCTACTGCGTGCTGCCTAGCTCGCGTACGTTTCTATGGGCAGAGCACACGTACGTACCCTCCGATTCTCCATCTTTCTGGCCCGTCGCGCACGTACGCCTGTCCCTCCCTCGTTTCTTTTTTCTCTGTTACTCTTTTGTTAGTACATGCCTGAATTCGATCTTGACCTTGACCGAACAAAATAAAGCTGGCTATATAGCTGCCCACTTTGTGTTCCGAGGCGTATACATTACTACTTGCATTGCAAGCATGAACAATGCATGCGCCCATATTATATATATCTGATCGTGAAATATATATTCGCCCCTCCCGATTCTTGCACCCGATCGAGTGTTTGCTAGGCCAACTTGCCCGGTCGGCGTATATATGTACATCACATGTTTACATGAGAAATTGTGAAGACAGGCACGCACCACGCCACTGCGTATACACGGACGCAGACCGATCGGAGCCGACGACGACGAACATGTCCTTTGGTCCTCAGGACTACATATATACCCTAGTGTCCAAGCTGGGTGCAGTGGCTAGCTAGGCTACATGCTATAATCCACAGGTTCCTATCAGGCCATGCATCAATAATCCATCAAAACCGCGCAATCTATCTGCGTGCCGACTATAAAGTTATTCGATGGAATGGTTCTAAAAGAAAGGTTCGTATGTACCTAACATATTTCTTGGGCCATTTTTCTTTCTTTCTAATTACCGGTTGTGTTGCATTGCATCCGTTCTAATAATGACGATGGAAGGGAACAAAAACACACTTCGCATTATCTAATTCCGATGGACGACGGCGAAACGAGACCGGTTCGCCACGCACAGACGGGATCATCAATCGATGTCGAACAGGTGCGGCATGAAGAGGGCAACAGCAACGGGGCAACGTGCGACGACGCGAGGAGCCACGTCGTCCACGGACCGCGGCCAGCCGGCGATCGCTCACCTTCGCGGCGCGGCTGCTTTTGCTGTTGCAGATAGATGGCGAGATCTGAAGAGGAGCGGATCCGATGGCCCCCAGGATCACGCCCTGTCCTGGTAATGGCACGCAAGATTCGATGGCTTGCAATCCAAGGCGGATTCTTGATGGCACTTGCCGTGGATTTCCGGTCCTGCTTCTGCGCACCGCCAGGGACTGCGCCTGCGCTATAGATATCGGGAATCCATCCACGCGATCTCTCACTTTTTACCTTTTCGCTAATGCACTGTTAAAAAAGCTAGTGTGCTAGATTGAACTTTCTTCTCAAATTAAACTTAACAAAGCGCGCCAGCAAAATGAACATCCATCCATGCTGCTATAACTTAACTGATGCTTGGGATTGGATTGATTTGAAATCATGGTCATACAAAATACAGTTCTCTTTTCGTGAAACCAACGCCCCACCCTAGAGACCATAATCTTAACCCGGATATTATATACAAAATTGCAGTTTCTCTTGAACGTTCTCTTATGTAGTGAAGAGGGAAACAGCCGCGCCTCAATAAGGGTCTCTGTTTTAATTTAGGTATCTCAACTACAATAGTACAGTAGTCCTTAAATCAAGATCCCTAATTTCTTCATGATAAGTGAGATCCATTTGTCACTGACGTTTCTTAAATTTGTTATTTCCTTTGTCATTGAAATTTTAATTTTGCTTGCATATGCACTAGAACAAAATTTCTAAAATTCTGAAATTTAGTGCATATTCAAATGGAATTTATTATTTTTTATATATTTTTTTTTTTAAAAATGAGTTGGGATCTCAATTTTTGTGGCAACACACATCTATAGATTCACTATTAGTGTGCATAGTTTTATTTAAAAAAAAAACTCCTAAATACGGTTTTAATGGGGTTTTATGGATTGCACTGGAGATGTGGTTTGCACTAAATATTTTGCTGGGCATATATGTGCAGGCGGTTGGAGGTCGTGGATGTGGATTTAGAATGCTTGGGCGATTGATGACCGGGAGTGGTGAGAGACCCAACTGTCACAAAAGGAAAGACCACAAGGTTGATGGGCGGACGAGGAGGTCGCACTTGCAAGGACTGTCATTGGGAGGACACGCTTGATAGCACGAAGTTGAGCAGAGCACATTTGCAGGAAGATGGATGGACCTTGCCTCAAGATCTTAAAAATAAGATAGGAGCAATCTAAAACAAAAATCAAATAACCAATGTTCTTTTTTCGAAGGTACCTAGATCACTTATTTCATCACACGTGCATACATGCCTATGATGACTTCATGAAGCTTATGATCTGTCAGCTCAATCATTCGAAGGTACTCATAAGGGTAGAGTTTGCGTACGTGTTTTCATACGGAGTGAGTGTGCGTGCATATTATGAGCGCCTATGTTGTACTATGTGATTGTAAAAAAAACCCGAATTCGTTCATTTTCTGTATTTGTTACTCTAATGCCAAAAACTGTTAACCAGACTGCTATTATGTGCTCTGAACTAAGTCGGAATCTTAAAACTGAATGAGACGGATGCTACAACTATATCGTTATTCTTCCAGCCGAGCTGAAGGAGACACTACTGCACCAACAGAACACAACAACCGTGCGGTGCGTGCTTGCCCGCTCCGCTTCCACTCGCTCATCCCTCGCGGCGCTGGTGCTCGACACGTGGCACGAGCTGCCCCAAGCATGCATCGCTCAAAACCTCCCGAGAAAACAGCGTTTCGTGGGACCTCACGATCTGGATTCCAGACTCCAGAGACGGAATGACGAGTGGGAACAATACAAGCTGTAGATTGGCCTGTCTGCGATCGTAGATATTGTACCATTATACAAAGTTACAAATAGTACGTGTCTTGTCAAAAATAAAGGTCCCAAAACTGAATTTGTTGCTGAAACGCTTTACATGATGGTTAGCTTGGGGTTGGGGATTGCCTCCAGCCTTGGCAAAGGAGAAAAGGAGAACAACCAGGGATACAGTAGTACTAGTAGCAGGCCAAACTTTTGCTCGTGGTACCGGGGCTCCTCGTACTCTAGTTTCACACCTACCCAACACGCGAGCGATTAGCCGACTACGTACACGTCCTTGGTGTCTGGCTGCACAGAAAGCAGTGTCCGGCAGGTACCCGATTGGTGCACCACCGGCTTGTCGATAGGTGCTGTGTTCGTAGGCTCGTGGCGACCTCTGGTTGGTCAGTTTGCGCTCGTCGCTCTTCCACACACAACCACACACGCGCAGTCTCGGCTCTCTGCATTCTACATTCTGCACAACTTTGTTGATCACCTACGGTATTACGGATGGAGAAATCAAGTGCTTTCCAATGCTTTCTATAGGGGCTTCGGCCCTCTACTTCCCTCATAAAAAGAAAGCCAAAGACACACAATTGTGGTTTGTTTTTAGGTTTTATTTTACACGCTAGCTTCCTTACCTGAATTTGGTACAGATAGGTCTTGTTTAGATATTCATCCCTATCTCTATCTTATATGTATTGATGTGGAAAATTAAAAGAGTTTCACTTCAACTCACTTCAGCAAACATATAAAATGATGTAAATATAATAAGAGAAATTCTATCTAACAACCGAGGTGATGGACACTCGATTTCTCCTCGCCCTCCCGCCCTCTGTCTTTGACTTCTCCCTCACTTCTCCAAATCCGACAGCTTTAGAAAGGTTAAATCGAGGAAGACAGGTTAATTAGTCAGGCAGCGGGGATGAGTGTAGGATGGCGTCCAGTTCATGGCGGTGACGGAGGCGGTCGGGTCAAGATGGGTGCGGCGGCACCCACCACTCCGAATATAGCTCCGTCCATGGATGGGCGGGCGTCACAGAAGTAGCGGGGGAGGGGAAGGAGGAGGCCGTCATGGCTATACTAGAACTTCGGGGGAGCTCCGTTGTTGTTGTAGGGCAGTGGGCAGCGGTGGAGACGGGGAGGAAGAAGAACGTGGCAAAAAGAAAAAATTGAGTGCTCTCCACCGATAAAACACGGCTAGACACCTCCAAATCTAAACAAGCCCTCAGCAAAGATGGACGGCATACTGACATCACCACATGAGTACGCTAATGACGTCCTCCATTTCAGCTACAGGCGGCGTAGAGACGCGCCAACTCTCCCACGTGTAAGAAGTAAGAACGCAGAAGGGTCGCATAAGCTTTTCCAGCGGCCTGATAAAAAATCTTCGGAGGACGTCATTCTCGGACTAATTAGGCGGACAGGACAGATCGCGTGTTGCCTTTCTCGGTTCTTCAGGGCCTCACGTTGGTTTGCTCGGCAAATGTGCGGGTATGAAGACAAACCGGCACATACAGATTTGAGAAACCTGTTTGTTCTTCCTCCACCACCCCGGCCTCTGCTTGTGAAAGTGCACAAGGAGGTTGCACGGTTTGTGTTGCCAAGTGGGGGATGCACGAAGGTATACAAGAGTAACAATGCTTTCGACAAATGTGGCAAAGCGGAAATGGTCGGCGAAGGCTGCACTGGCACACATTTTCCATCTCCGTCCCGTCCGTAATAATGAAGCTAGGAAAGGCCGGCGGGCGGCATAGGCGCGCCCGGAACGGACGGCGGGCGGCATAGGCACGCCCGGAAACGGACGGCGGAGCGCGCTCTGGCCAGGCCATGGTTCGCGCCGTTAGCAACACAACACGCCGGGCGCGACTGCACACTCAGGCGCCACCGGCAGGCACGTTGCATTCCGCGACCCGCGAGCTAGCCGGCGCTAGCGTGAAGCGTCGCGCGTCGGCATCCGGGCGAGAACCTACCGCGTAGCCCCGCCAACTTCCAGAAAATGAACCCAAGAAACAGTGTCTGCTCAGCGCAACCACTCCGCCACTCCTCGTTGTCCCTCCGTCCATCCCACATGTCACTCGCGCCCCGCCGATGTGTCCTCCGTCCTCAGACTATCCGCACTCGTGGTACTCTAAATTTCATCCCCAAAAGGAATATTCTGTCCTAGTCATCGAGATTCCATACTCCATACCAATTTCTCCCGCAGCCGTCATCCCCAATATCCCATACTCCATCAGTAGTGGGACCCACATATCAGAATATTTTATTTTTTTCTCTCTCACCTTTTTCCTTTCTCTCCCTCGGTTCCTCTCTCTCCCTCGTTTGCTTTCCGTGGCCGCCACCGAAGTCGTCGCCCCTGCCGAAGTCCATGGCAACCACGCCGCTTCCATGGCGCGAGCGGCGGGCCGGCGAGTTCCGCCGCCGCCCACCCTGCTCCATCTGCCGGCGCGGCTCCCTGCCCCGCGGCGGAGCTCCCCATCTCCATGAAGAAGCACCGCCGGTGAAGAAGCTCGGCGCGGCGTCCATGCCCACCTCCGTCCTCCAAGGCGGAGCTCGGCGCGGGGATCTCGGCCGCGGGCACCTCCCTCCACTGCGGCCCGTGGGCGAGCTCCGCTCCCCTCCCTTCCCCACCCCTCTCTCTCTCTCCTTCCCCTCTCTCCCGTCTCGCTTCCTCCGCCCGGCCCGCCTCCGACGGATGAAGAAGAAGACGGCGGCGCGAATCGAGCTTCCTCCATGGCCGAGCGGCGGCCATGGCCGAGCTCCCTCCCCGCGCTCCTCCTCGGCATGGCGGCTCCCTCCCCGCGCTCCTCCTCGGCATGGCGGCGCGCAGGCGTGGTGCCCGGCTCCCTCCGCCATGGACCGCTCGCGCTGCCTCGGCGGCGTCGGCGCCAGCGACCCGGCCCAGCGGCGGAACGAGGCTCTCCGGCGGGCGGCGAGCTCGGCGCGCGGTGGCCATCGCGCCGCCTCGTTGTCCTCCCACTCCGCGAACCCCCCTCGGGCGACCAGCAGGCAGCAGCGGGTCGGCCGGCGGCGGAGCGCCCGTCCACGGTGGCGCTCGACCGGAGGTGCTGGACCAGCAGCGAGCGGGGCTGGGGCGAGCACGCCGTCGTCGCGGGCGAGGTGGCCTGCTGCTGTCTCTCTCCCCACGAGCGCGGGCCCCGCATGCGCCTTACCGGACGCGCCCGTACGCACTGGACAGAGCCAGGATGAGAGCTCGTCCTGAGCTTTCCCGTAGCTCGTCCAGTACCCCGCTGCGGGACTTTTTTCCTGGAAGCGGTACTCCAGTAACTCATTCAGTACAGCGCTGCACATAGTCTCACCGCGGCGCGACGCGGCATATCCGCCCGCGAGTTCCATTCCGCGCCGAATGGCGCATCCGCTCGCTCTCGCGTGTAGACGATGCGTACGTGGAGCGGGGTGGCACGATGGACACGGAACGCTCGCGCGCGGAGGAAGCGCCGCGGCCGCGGCCGCGCGCGCTAGAGACCTGGAGCGGGTGAATCGCGCCGCCCCCGGCTCGAGCAGCGCCCTGCACTGCACTGCTCCAAGCGGCGGCGGCAGGAGGATTCGCGGCGTGGCAGGGCGAGCGTTGCAGCGTTGCAGTGCGTGGGGACAAGGCCTTATTCCGGGGTCTTTGGAAGGAGCTGCTCGGCAGCGCCAGCGTGGCGTGGATCCTTGTGCGCTGCGCGCTAATCGGGCGTTTGTCACGCACGCACACGCACGGCGCTAGCTAGCGTCGTATGCTCTCAGAGCCAGACGCTGCATCTGCATATGCCAGGAACGGAATCTTTTGGTGTTTATACCTGAACTGAAGCTACTGCTCTACGCAGGAACTGTAGAATAAAGTACATATACAAAGATCAGGGTCTCTGAGCTCTACCAAACAGTACTCTGTTCGTCCAGAAATAATTCTATATTGATGTCATAAAATGATTATCTGAATTTACTCGCGGTCTATGAGCCTAAAGAACTATACTCTTGATTCACTTCCCATATAGAATTATTTTTCATAAATAATTTGTCCTAGAGAATCATAAAGTAGCACTTCTTATCACAGTCACTTTCTACAGAGAATTACTACTATCAAATAGGCCTTTTAAATCACTGAAGAACGACCCAAAACCCAAATGATTGTCAAGGTGAAGTGAGGCTCTATCAAATAAGCCTTTTAAAGCACTGAAGAACGATGAAGGAATGGCCCCCAAATGATTGTCAAGGTAGCGGCGCATACGCATGATACGTTTTCTTGGAACTTGCGAGCATCTACGCCATACGTCTGATCTGTTCTAAGAAATGCAGCTAAAAAATTTTGCTTGCCCGTTTTTGTCTTTTTTTTTTTTTCCATTTCTTTCCTCTCTCCCCGCCCCATATTCACCATCTAAGAACGTGCCCAGCGCTTTCTTTGAAGATCATGATCAGTAGCAGCAGTATTAGTACCACGTCGCTACACAAATGTATTAATTGAACGAGAGATTTCTGTTCCATTTGGCCAACAACATGCCACAGCCCCCAACACAAGATCTTGACAGGTACAGACGGATAAACCACACCATATTCACCATTCCGTATTGCTGACAGGGTTGTGCCACACACAAGGGAACCACTTCCAGATGAGAACATATACACAACAAATCAGCAATATATTTCTGTCGATAAAATTTCGTTTTCAACGTTTCTGTGAAATGCTCGAATGGAGTGCGCATATGTCACGGAGGGGCCCTCACAGGGGCAAAGGTATTTGTCCTCCCCATGCTAGTGGCAGTGGGGTGTGTCTGTGCGGTGAGCACAGGCCACAGGCTGATGAGCCGGTGAGCCCGAGCACGAGCCAGCGTTTTTTTTACCGTTCCGATCGAACCGACCGGAGGCGGCCGGAAACGGTTTACCGGCCGGTAAGTCCGGTTACCGGCGGAAAACCGGAGAAATTCAAATTTGAATTTGAACGCGCTGTGGTTCGGTTTCCGGTCGGTAAACCGCCCGGTTTGTCCGGTTTACCGCCCGGTTTGTCCGGTTTACGCGCCGGTTTGAGCGGTTTGAGCGGTTTTTCAAAATTCAAATTTATTTTTTTTTTAAAAAAAATGCTAAAAAAATTCCTAAAAATACTTCATGATTTGTAGAATCCAATGATGTCAAAATTACTCAAATTTGAGTGTGTTTAGTATGTTTTTCGACCTTCATGATTTAATGGGCCTTCACGGGCCGAATTTGTGTATTTTTTCTTTTTTTTTTTTTTTTTTTCAACTTCTAAACGTCTAAATAAATATTAAACGAACTCAAATTTAAATAATTTTGACACTATTGGGTTCTATAAATCATGAGCTATTTTTAGGAATTTTTTCAGCATTTTTTTTTCAAATTTTAATTTTGAATTTGGGACTTACCGAACCGGACCGGACCGGAACCGGTCCGGCCCGGTAAGTCCGGTAACCGCGGTTACCGGCCGGTAACCGAGCGGTAAAAAAAACGCTGGCACGAGCACCCCCCTCGGCGGCCTACAAATACCCCGCCCCCGCCGTCCCTCTTCTTATCGTGTGACCTCCCCGATCCCCAGCTGAAGCGCCTCAAGCCGGCCGCCTTCCACTTCCACCGCCGCCACAGCGCGAGCCTTCTCCTCCGGCGCCCAGCCAAAGGAGAAGTTTGCTACGGGCGAGTGCGATAGAGTCTCCAAAGCCTATCCCTCCTCTCCCCGCCGCCAATCTCCTCCTGTGCTCGTGTCCTCAGTCCTGACCTGCATAAGATTAACAAGCAAGCCACGCGAAATATATATAAACACACACGCGCGCGCTCTAGTACCTGTCGTAGCTAAGCTGCACCAACGTAGAAGCTAGCGCCGTCACTCGCCTTTTTGTGGTAACCTGCCTGCAGCACTTGCTGAGACAGGCAGAGCTTTGCTATAGGCTAGCCAGTGTATTCGAGACATGGCACTGACCGAGCAGCAGCTCCTCCCGTGCCAGCAGGGCGCTGGCGATGGCTGCAAGGCCGCCGCTGCTGGCGCCGAGAAGCCTGCTGCCGTCATGCTCAAGGAGACGGACCACGGCGGCGACGGCAACGACCGACCTGCAAGGGATGATATCTGGAACATGATCCAGGCGCAGAAGCCGCCGGCGGCAGCGCCCAAGCAGTACGTGCACCCGCTGGTACGCCGGTCGTCCAGCCTGCTGACGCAGAAAAGTCTGGAGATCTGCACCGAGAGCCTCGGCTCGGAGACCGGCTCGGACGGCTTCTCCGACGCGGACGGCTCCGCCACGGACCGCTCGTGCCCGGGCTCCGACGACGACGAGCGCGCGGGGGAGGAGGAGAACGTGGCCCCCCGCGCGGCCCCGCCCAGTCACCGGGCGTTCCCGCCGCCGCTGCCGTCGCTGGCCCGCCGCAAGGTGGAATCCACCATGGAGATGAGGCAGGAGCGCCAGGACGGGCGCCTGCTCGTCAGGGTCGTGCCCGTGGCGTCGTCCACCCTGTTCCGCGCGCAGCGCCGCGGCGGGCGCCTGCTCCTGTCGTTCGCGGACACGGCCGCGCCCCCCGCCCCCGCGTCGGACGATGTGGACAGTACCCGCGCCGCCCAGCCGGAGACCGAGCAGCAGCAGCAGCAGGCCGGCGACGAGGAGGACGAGGAGGACGAGGTGGAGGTCGTGGACAGGGGAACGGTCGTCGAGGTGAAGGTGAGCGCGCAGCCGCAGGCGCGCAGCGGGAGCGGCCCGCGGGTGCACCGCTCCGCGCTCGTCATCAACAAGTTCTTGGGCGCCGAGCCGGTCACCCCCTGCGAGATCGACGACGACGGCGCCACAGCCCCACAGCAGCGCCCGGTGGCGGCGGCGAAGTCCCCGAGGCGCTCCACTGGGTCCACCACCACGGCGGTCGCGGCACTGGCCGCGGCCTCGGCACTGAGCGCGACCGCCGCGCCGCCGGACAATGGCGACGACGCCGTCCCCGGCGCCACCTGCGGCGAGAACAAGCTCCTGATGACGGCGAAGCGGCACAGCAGCAAGGAGGAGCTGATGAAGCACATGCGCCGGTGCAGCGGGCAGCTCAGCCCGTCGCTTTTCGTCTGGGAGGGGTGCATCGCAACCTCCACCTGAACGCCGCGCCGCCATCGCCGATCCGTTCCGTTCCATGCATGCTTTCAACGAGTGCTCTGTTTGTTTGCAGCCGCAGCCGCAGCCGCAGCCGCTGCTCGTGTAACGTCCGTAACGTAATGCTGTCGCTGTTACTAGTAAGTGATGATCGTCACGTGATTGGTTTAGCCGTGTATGTGTACGTGTGTGAGAGGTGGAGGGACAGAGAGCTAGCCCCATTGGTTTGGCATGTCACCTTGCATGCCCTGCTTGTTGTATCTACTACTAGTAGTACCATTTGCATTTGCATGCCCGTTGTTTATGAATAATATGAACTCTCCTATGACTTAATGTCTATGATTTCTATGAAGTTGGTGCTTGATTGTCTTGAGGTCAAACTAGCTAGCTTAACTTTGATCAGGTGTGTAGTCAATAGTATCAACATTTATATCTCCAACTAGATTTACTACAAAAAGTAATCAATCTAATGACACTTATCTTGTATCATGATAAATATTAGTACGTATTGGTTAAACTTTAAATCATTTGACTCAACTTTAAATCATTTGACTCTTCGATTTTTATTTTTAGATGGAGGGAGTACTGTGGAACATCTATCTCTGAGCCCATAGCTATCCTGATCTCCTCAGGAGATTCTTGAAAATACTTTAAAAAAAATAGCGCAAGGAATCTCCAAATACGTATACATTGATGGGAATGAGCATGGAGGCCGCGGGATACTCTGCAGCGCGGAGATCTGACGATAAGCATATCATCAGCAATATAATGCCTCAATTTAGTTGAAATGTTTTACATACTGTTATCAATCGGTATATCTACATTCTTTAAAATGTATTTAATTAAAACTTTAGCTTAAGTACATAATCTTTTATTGTAGCCCATGCTCATGGTCATGAATCTAGATGCTGGCTCTAGTTTGATCTTACTAGTTGCCGTAAAATTTTCATCTAGATTCTAAATTGAAATTTTTAGTGTTAACTGCAATTTTTATTTCAAAATATAATTTTATGTTTTATTAAAGGTACATATTCTGTGAATGCACTCTTAATTAATACAATGGCATAACAACAGTAGATGTTGAATTTTTGTATACCAAATTATTATACCTACATTAGTATTTTCTATTAAACGGAGTTCTTAGAATTAAGTTATTGGTGTAGGTATATTGTAATATTTTGACAAAACATATTATTTTTTCTAAATTTAGGGGTTACTTTATATTATTCTTCATACTAGTATTGGTCGGTAATTTAGATGTTTTTTGTGTAGATCAATTTATTTTTTATATATAATTGTATAGGTCGGTAGTTTAGATGCAGGGTTTACTTTATGTTATTTTTTCTAATGAAAAATATGGATGTCAATGATGATTAGAGTTTACCGAATTGATGGTGAGATGGTTTGTTTCTATTTATGTCTTATAGTGCGTTTTATAGGAACTAACATAATATAGATGGTTCGTTGAGGACCTTTAGTTAGTAATAGTGCAATTGATGACCGTAAAGTTTTATAGACACTACTGAAATTGAGGCAGACAAAAATGATTCTGAATGCTGGCATCCCCAAAAGCCGTTGCTTGGCCGACCAAAGAAAACTGGTTATCATGTCAGAAAGTAACAAAAAAGGGGTGTAGGGAACATCATTGTGTCCTCCCTAGTTCGTAGTCTTAAAATGGTCACATATAACATCAGCCACCAGAGATTATTCATCTTGAACCCACTAATCAAAGACTCAAATCAAGATGCCAAATTCACCAATGTACTACGCTTTCAGTGCCTCTCTCAAGAACAGTTTATCAGAGCGGAAGGGGGACCGGAATCGGAATCTGAATTGGAATGGGGATCGATCGGGATGCTCACTGCGAGGGGGAGTGGAATGGAATGGAATGTCCCCCGCAGGTGCCACCCTAGGAGCCGTCCAAAAACCATGTCGAAATTACGCCGCCAAAGGGCCACGAAATCGAGCCGGGACCAAAGCCAGAAAACCCACAGGAATAAAGGCCTCCTTGTCCTTGGCTTGGCGTGATGAGAGATGGCGATCTTTTCACGTCCATTTCCGCCTGCGAGTGAGTAAGAGTGGGGTGGGGGATGACGCTAATCGCCATGCGCGCGGCTCGCATTCTCAGCTAGCCGATCCGTGTGCGTGCGTGTATGCCTGCATGCGAGATTCTGACGGCGATGGAAGAGTTATCTGGAACTCGATGGCCCAATCTTTTCTCGGGAGATGACAGCAAAAAGATCTGAATTCGGATGCTTCACGAGGCTGTCACTCCCGCTCCCTGGTAATGCGATGCGATCGAGTACATACTCCCAATCTTACACAACAATGGCACTGTCCGTGTGCCTGTTCAATGTCCATTTCAAGCATTTCTAAAGCATGTTCCGAGACATACATATATGCCGGCCGGGACAACTTGCATTCGCATGGCGCTTTCGAATTTCGATCCGGAGCAGGACGGACGAGCCTATCGATCGAGCACGATATATTCCATTTCCATGCTATATGTATAAATTTACATTACAGGGTAGCTAGGCACAGCAATTAGCATATATAGCTCTGTAATATATACAAATGGATAGGCTCTGTGAGCCATGTTTTTGTTTGGTTTTGCTAGTTTTGAGGTCAAAGGTTCTTGGCTCATGTACGCTTTGCCCACAGATTGCACTAATGTTTATTAGTAGTATAATAACTGCCCTTTTAATCACGTACATCGACTATGGCGAGGCTGAATTCGGAAAAAAGGCTATTTATGGTATGTATAAACAATGAAACCTTACCTTTGCAGGGCTAATTGGAAAGGGAATATAGTTGAAAGAGATGGTGATGGAACGACAAACGGGAAAGATTGCGTAAGGACTAAGTGACGGCTTTCGACGGCGCGCTTTTGGAATTGGAGAGCAACATCAGAGCAATGGATGGCGATCACGAACTCCTCCTACTCGAAACAGTACAGCAGCAGGAATGATTTTGCAAAGCTGTTTTTGGAAACAAAGGTCATCAGTTTCCAAAAACAGATGCAAAATCACTGAGTACTGACTGACATGGGCGACCATCAGTAACAGATGCACAGGAGAGCACCTAGTCCTTCCTATCCACAACAGAGCCCAACATCGGTTCAGCATGTGAAGAGGGACAGGATCTAACATCTGACAGGGCACGATTTTGCATGTACTAAACATGTCTTAGTCGTAGTGTGGATTTAACCAGCTAGAGGCGACATCATGATCAATTGTTGTTCAGCCTGAAAAGGCTAATTTTCTGAACATTACCGATACCTTTCTGTAATCGTTATTAATAAGAAAACAATAATTAATAAGTTTAAAAACAAAAGTAAAGAAAGATAATGTTCTTCGCAAGAATTAAAAAAAAAAAATGCACTAGAAGGTAGGACAGGTTTGTGGGAATCAGGCTAGGAGCAATATTCAGTAGTGCAAGCCCCATTACCCTGCAATAACAGCAGTGTGGTTCTGGTTATGTAGGAGCCAAAACAAATCTAGCAGCAGCCCATGGAAAGGCACTGGGGCCAAAAGGCGATCCAAAAGAAGAAGCTGTGGAGGCGAGCGTGTAAAAGCAGAGCGGGCGGAACAAAAAGGAGAAAAGGCTTATGCTTGCTAATGACGGGAAAAGTAGGAACCTTATGCCTCCGATGCTGGCCACCTGCTTTCTTTCCAATTTTATTTTTTGCCAAATTCCAGCCGAATAAAATAAACAGTGTCCCATACTATACTTGAAGATAAAGAACCGTTTCGGCAGTACTCTCCTATACTGAACCTCTTCATTCATTCCTTCACAGGTGATGTAGAGTGCACAGTAGGTTTGACATTCCCTTGTATTGTACAGTGTTCATTTCGGGTCGTCCGTATTGTAAGCCAGCCAGGCTATCAGACTCCAAATGGAATCCTTTCTATGCATGCATAGTACCCAAGAGGAACATGACTCTGAAGCTGATCGTCCAACACCTGTGCGGCTGTGGATCACTTTGCCTTATTGCACCAGGACAAATCCAACTGGAAATGCAATATGTCTGGAACAAACACTACTGAAAACACGCATGCAGCAGCATCAGAGCAAGACTGACGGGGGGTATCATAATCATCAGCAGCAACCAAACGAAGCAAAGCTCCTTTGATCACGTCGTTTTTATCCTCGTTCACGCGGCTAATGGAATGGCAAAGCTTTATCTCATTTCGGCGACTGTCCCGGCAGGCATTGGGGGAATAAGATCCACCGATGGACAGGTCAGTGTCTGGCCACCAATAATCTTTCCGGTAGTTGGCCGGGGCCGGGAGCTATGAGCTGCCGGACTTACCGATTTGTGCACCGGCCGGCGAATAGTCAAAAGCTCTAGGTGTTCTCGCGTAGGAGAGTGTGCAGATCGATTTGGGCCATTGCCGGCAGCCTTTCTCGGCTGCTGCTGGCTGATGCACCTGTGGCCCCCGTTGATCTCACAAGGGCCAAGGGTCTCATAAAGTCACAATTATGGTAATGGCGGCCTTTCGGGTAGCTGTTTTCGGGTAGGTTGGACTTTTCAGCACCCATAATCTCAAAAGGCAGGTATAAGCATAGTTTGCTAAATCAACTTGCTATCCTTATTTATTTGGCAAAATCATAAAATACAATAGTTTGGTAAATCAACTTGCTATCCGGCAACTTGCTATTCTCCGGCCTCACACTGCCATACTCCCTCCGTCCTGAATTAAAAAGCATTCTAGCCATTTTAAGACAAAATAAGAGAGAAAATAATAGACGCATGTACCCCTCATTCACCTTCTTAATGTACTGAAATCGGATTCTATTTTGAATGATTAAAGAGTGAACTATTAGTTCTTATACAAAATATGGCAAGTATATGAGTTATCTTTCTTGTAAAAAACAATCACGTACTCTTATTTAAGTACTCCCTCCATACTGATAAAAAATAACGTTTAGGACAACATTTAGAATACCAAGGAGTCATTAAATAGGGGGTATTTTTCCCTGTTTGCCCTTATTAAATGGTCCTGTGCGTATGTAGAATGCAAGCAAGTTTCGTAGTTGGAGTGGCTAACGCAGCAATGTCCGATGCAAGAGGCCAGAGGTTCGACCCCCTCGCTTGCCGCTAGATTTTGCTTCCCTCGTGATTTTTGCATGCCCATTATTTTTTCTTCTCGCGTGTTTTTTGCATGGCACTTTGCCAGTGCTGCTAGCAGCTAGCGTCGTGCCCGTGACGGGACTCGGGAGGGACCGACTGCGCGAGGCAACTTCTTTGCGTCGTCCTGCTGCTCATCGCCATCTCATCGTCCTGCCTATTCGGTCCGGCCGCTGCAGCGAGGTGCCAGCGCGGTGGCTGCCGAGGGTTCCGGCGGCCTCCTGCACGCGGCCGCCGTGCAAGTTCACGTGTGTGGATGCTGGAGCGCGGCAGCGGCGTGGGCACACGAGCAGTGGGGGCAAAGCGGGCGTTGAAGCGATCTGGGATGCGGAGAGTTCGGCATCCGAAGGGGCCCGCCCGACTTAATTGCGCGGTGGGTAATCGAGCCGCTAGGGGTAATCACGTCCAAAGTGTGGTTAGCGGAGCTAAAACGTCATTTTTTCCGCAAACCGTATGAGCCCCTAGAACGTCATTTTTTTCCGATACGGAGGGAGTAAATATTATCTTTTTGTCCTCTAAATGCACTATATTTGAGGACACCTCCCAAAATCTAGAATGCTCTTTAATTCAGAACGGAGAGAGTATTTGCCAAGTTGCCAAAGCCTTGCCATCGCGAAAGTTCTCCGTCGCTGACTCCTCTCCTGCGCGATCTCCTTCCCTCCCACACGTGCGAAGTCTATTCCCGCGATTCTTTCCTGGCGCGCGCGCACGAAGAAAATGGCCTGGTCTCGACATATATATGTCCAAAGTCATTGCAGTTTCTCTTTATCATCGCGACGTCGCCGCCGTCCCTCTTCGTCTTCGACGAAAGTCGCGTCGCCCCTCCATCCATCTTCGTCGCGTCGCCAGGAGACTTCCGCCCGCGTATGAGAGACGGCGGCGGCTATCACGAACATACGAAAGGCGGTGGCTATCGATCAACAACATACGAGAGGCGGCGGCTATCGATCACGAACGTACGAGAGGCCGCGGCGCTGCTTTCACGTATCGAGATGATGAGGGACGACGTCGTGGTGAGAGAGGAGGCCCATCGGGAGGCGCACATTGGGCTGGGGTGGGCCTACTTTTTTTAAGTTTAGCAAGTGGGTTTACAAAACTATTGGAGATACATCTACTTTTCACTTGCCATAACATTTAGCAAGTTGCTAAATCACAAGATTTGTCAAGTTATTTTTAGCAAATTATTGGAGATGCGGTGGACTATAGAATTATTGCTATATGATGTTTTGATTACTTTTCTTGGTTAGAGGACGTAGAATACCTATGTTTTGATATAAATTTTAAACTCTGAATCACTTTCATTTCTAGAGAGAGAGAGAGCATTTCTGAATATCTAATTGGATGATTTAATTTTCAAGATAAAGGTCAGATTTTTTATTTATTAAACGTGCTTGCTTGTGCGTACTTCTTTATATGTGGACACGCTGTAGTGTGATTCGTGCTGAAATTTCAACACATGCTCAACCGAAGTGCGCCCGCATGAAAGTTCATTATAAAATATCGAGCTAGAAAAGCTTAAATTCATGTTTCATTTTAATTTGGACCTGTAACTGTCAGCTTGAGTCACACCAACACAAAGATTGCTTAGAATCAATTAAACAACAAATAACCAAACTTTTACAAGCCATTTCTTTTCTCGGAGACAAAAGCTTTAACTCTGCCTTAATACTCCATAACATTACTAAAACATAATCAACCTACTTTGCTCTATCCCTGAGCAAGTTTACGACAGGTACCATAGAGAAAGACCGTACGTACTATCCTTCATTAGAGCAAGGATAATAAGTAAGTCGACGGCGGGCTGCTAGCAGGCTTATACCGGTTGCCACATAATTAACAGCCTTTCCATTATACTAGACCGGCTGGAAGGATCGACGGTAGAGACAGTTAAGCATTTATTATTTGTATGTGCAAATGAACTGTGATTGGCCTAGTACTTTTTACAGCCTGCTTCTCCGCCGGCACCGACCGAGCTGCAAGCGGACGTATTGTCTTGCACGTTGTGCTTCAGCCCGGCGGTAAGCAGAACGCCGGCTCCCTTCTCTCTGATGTATTATTTCTCCTCCACATAGGATCTTGATGACATGGATTCCTTTACAGCCTGCTGACTAGGACTTATAATACTTGCTCTTAGTTGGAGTAGTTGCACACGGATTGGTGATTGTTCTCCATTAACACACCAATTATAGCATTTACTAAACACATCCAACCATAAGCTCCATGCGATTGAGAGATAGGAGGGGTGCATTAAATGCGTCGTGACTTCGAAAGATGACCATTTAACCTCCTAGAGATTATTGATTTTTTTTTATAGATAAATTCTTGACCTAAAAATCTATTTATTCAGAGAGAGAGAGAGAGAGGAATATAATAATTAAAAACGTGAAAGAAAAACAAAAAAAAAAACATACAACCAAGAGGTCACCCAAACAAATAAGTCAATAGCTAATAACACAACTCGCTGAGGATCAGTGAGCACAACTAAATTACAACAGCGCGTCCTACAACAACTCCGGCAACTGGGAGTAGGAAGCTTTTATAAAGTATCGATTCACTTCTATTTGTCGAAGTACTTTAAACTTTAAAGCAAGCTTAGCGATCCTATTTTCCCAAAATGACCTTATTAGCATTCAGCTAAGCAACCACGGACAGTTGATGTGCTCCATAAACAAATGCATAGCACATCATTTTCCATTAACTCAGCCATTAAAAGCTGACCAGTCGCATAAGTCCATGCATGACCTCGCCCTGGCTAGTGCGGACTACCTCGCCCCCGGGCCCACCGTCTTTCCGAAAGCAGATTGAGAATGGAAAATGCAACAAGCAGCTAGCTAGGTTGAACCCCCACTTGCTCGTGGCGCAGCTTACCGCCGCCTGACACGTGTGCTCAAAGCTGCAAATCATTCGACACTACGGGAGAAAAGCTTCAAATAATGGAATGTGTGCCTTTTCTTTTGCATGCACCATGCATGTGGTGTAATTTCCGGTGATCTCCATCGATCTCCTATAGCAAGCCAGCCAACCAACTCGTGTTGGACGGGGGCCTGGACCGGTTGCTTGTTTGCTCACATCACCCTCGTGGAGTCGTGGACATGGTCTCGTGGAACGCGGCCGGCAGGCGGCTGGCGGTAGGTTCGTGGACTCGTCGCGGGGCTGGGCCACCAACAACATCACCAGCCGGGAGACTGGGCGGGCGGGGCGCGCACCGGCCGGGAGTCCGGGACGCCAGCGGCCCCGGCCTGTGTCTGTGTCGCACGGGTCACGGGGCGACCGGTGACGCGAGGCGGAGCCAACCATGGAGCGCGCCCGTGCGCGGGTCGGTGTCCGTGTTTTCTAACACGTCCGCGGGGGCCCCGGCGTGACGAACGCTCGCGAGCGATGGCATGATGGCCTCGGCTTTGCGTCTGCGGGAGGCCCACAGCGGCGGGAGTGCGGGACGGTGCTGCTGGCCCTCCCGGCCGGGGCACACCAGGAGAAATGAAGGCGACGCATGGCCTGTGGCCGTCTCGCTCGCACAAAAGGGCTTTAATAATTTCGATTTCAGGGATGGTGTTGAGAAAGACGGCGTCTAAGCATGGGCGCCTGCAGTGACCAGTGGGCAGTTAACAGACTGTCATCGGGTTGGACGTATGGGGGGCCTGCGGCCAGGTGCTGGCTGAGATAAAGGAAGCCGGCGGCGCGGCAGATAAGGTTTCTAGACGAAAGAGTTGGCCAACTTGTGCTACGTACGTAGGGACATGGACCGTCACCACAATATTGTACTACTAGTCATCTAGTTTTAGGAGTCCTAGATACTACTTGTGGCACAGCTTAATCATGCAAGGGTATGTGTAGTTTTGTACCATGTACGGATGGCGAACAAATCACTCATTTGTTAGACCGCCAAAAGGACAAATACGGATTCAGGTGTTGGGATTGGGGTCTGCTGTCTCTTAACCTTTCTGGAGGCCCATCTTCTGTAGAGGAAAGGAATCGAATTGAACTTGTAGCGATTGGGTTAAGCAAGCCCACAGCCGTTTCTTTGGTTGGTCCAAGCCCGACCCTAGTCTAATGTTGGGTCGATCACTCACACGAACGTGTTGAGTCGGGTTGAAAATTGTCTTTAGATTAAAAATTGCAGCCTGTACTAGGCCATCCTATGTTTGGGTCCTATCTACAGTTGCATCCATACTGCTGTGTCTTACTGTTAGTTACACCTTGTGCAGCTGCAGCAATCTGTTCCGATCACGCTGATTACAGCCTTTTTATGTAGATAGATCTGGAGTCTGACACTGGTAGTGTAATGTATCCTTAATGGGCTTTCGAGGATTCAAGTGCAGCCATGCAACTGCCAGCTTCAATGGCATCTGTGTTTTGAGTCACAGGGACCTGTAAAGGCACGTTGATTTTCCTCGAACAATTTTGAACTGCACTCAGTCCAATGCCAATAATAACGGAGCACCTTCCCATTCATTTTACATCTTGTGAAAAGCGCATCAATCTTGTGAAAAGCGACTTATACATTACAATGAAACAAAACAGTCAAGTGTCGAGCCTGTCAATACTCAGTAGGTTCTTTTCCAACGGAAAATTTTGTACTTCTTTCCAGTAAAATCTTTAGACTGATGAGTACATCAACCCAAATCACTCTAGGTAGCAATACGGGTAAAATCTGTTCTATTCACTGACTACACTGAGACCAGCGGGTATAAATGAAGTACCACCTTCATGGCCAGTTCAACATTGAAGGGTAGCAGCTTGAATCTGGTGACACGAAAGATCGCTACCAGATGTTCTTTGATTGCTGACACTAATATCATTCCTCTCATTTGCGCTTTACTGGCCTTTGCACATAAGATTTGTTTGGATCTTCAGTCTTTAGTTTTGGGGGTTTGATTTCACCTTTCCGTCCCTGCACAAAGGAATTTCAGTTACAAATTCATGAACAGGAAGATATTACTTGCCAGATGCACTAACCTTCTTTCCTGTCTTCATGAAATCCCTCCAGCTGGAGACCTACAAACCCAAAATCCATTGTATTAAGCAGTTGGTACGTTTGAGAAGATAGCTGCACTATATACATGTCACAGGGAATGAACTTTATGGCATGAGTGTGACCTTAGTGACAATGCGGAAAAATCACTGCAACTCAAGTCATTAATGCATCTCTGAATCTATGGCCACCCTAAGATGCACTTAGGTTAGGCTACAGGTATTCAGAATGTTACAAAGTGCCCTGATCCTTCTACCTTGCATTACTGCCTTGGGATTGATGAAGATTTCACAAATGTTGTACCAAATGACAAGGACACTGATCACCTCATGCTATGAAGAGTCAGAAATGGCAGTAGTATGTCACTAGAAAAATACTCCCTCTGGTCAAAAATACTTGACACATTTGACTTTAACAAGTCTTCAATGTGCATCTTTAACCACTAATTTCTTCTAGAATATATTCTGAAATTCATTTGAACTTTAGAGTTTTTGCAAGTATTTTTAATAGAAATCCACATATAACCAACATGTTTCCAAACTAAATAGTGCAATAACTATTTGATGTTCGTAATTTTTAAGGCGCGACCAAATCTAGCCCTAAACAACATGTGTCTATGGTCAGAGGGAGTAGGCCACAAAAATCCAGGGACTAAAGGTAGCATTTGAGGTAGTATCAGCTACTATGCAAAATATCTACGAGCAGTACTGCCTTATGGATCATGATTCTTCTCCTTTCCAGCTTTTGGTACATTTTTTAGTATGAGTACATAAACCTAATTTCGTACTAACATGTCAACAGAAAGCAAGCATAGTGCATAGATAACATTATTAAATTTCTACATAGAATAGACTGCAAACATACCCGCTGGTCTCTGGTCTCCTCCCACTTCTCTTCATGCTCTCTCTTCCTCTTCCACATCTCTTTTGTTTCCTCCTCATCCTTCTTAAGTCTTCCTTCTTCCTCTGATATCTGTGCAATGCCCTCATGAATATAGCTCATCCGACAAATTTGTTTCTCAAAAATGATAACATTAGGGGGGGGAACACTCTACCCTCATTTGCATTTTTCTCCGACGCCATTCTTTATCCGTCAAAATTTCACGTACTTTAATTATTAACTGCTTCTGAAATTCATCCGATCGTTCAAACTGCTCTTCATATTTTCCCTGCATATATGCAAGCAAATCATTAGGGGTTCTGAATTGTCGAAGATGCATGAAATCAAATAAGATATATCAAAGATTTCGCAGCGCCAAACTATTATCATAATATTTTGTTAATATCCAACTACTGAACCATGCAGATGATGTTTGCAAAGCAAAACAGCTGATCACATGCATTTTGCATTCATTAGATATTTCAAGAAACAAAGTTTCATATACATGGAATATTTTTCTTTATGGATAGATGTTTTTCTCAAGTTTGCAAAGTCCAATCAAAAGTCACATCACCTTCCATAAGATTGTCTTACCTCATCTACTTGGGATTTTATCTTGGACGCACTGTCTTTCTTCAGCTCCTTTTTCCGTTTTGCCCTCAATTCTTCTGTATTTTTCAACACAAAGGAACATAAAATTTTGTTTAGTTCATGGTAGCTCTAGTTCAGTTGACTAAATTGTTATTGTCAACAAGGTATATAAAAATGATCAATTCATACCTTTTGCAGCAGTAACTTGGTCAAGAATGTAGCCTCTTTCCTGTGGATCAAGCAGGAGCTGCTGTGCTTTTGCCAGAGCTATACCATCAAGTGAATATATATCAATGAGCAAGGAAAAGAGCTATACCATTCACACATAGTCACTTTCAATGGTGCTACGGCAGATTTAACTACAGAAGTCCGGATCTTACAAGCAGAGGTAGTGCAATGGTCCAAGATCTTTTCTCTAGAAACCATAAGTCATACAGTAATACTCAAAATGAGCAATCCTACACCTTATTAACACTACTATCTTAATGAGCAAAACTAAAAATGCACAGATCCCATTTCTAAGATCATTTCTTTGTTGTTTACTTATTTGAATAGTTAATCTGTGCCTTACTGTGGATATCAGGTAACATCCAATTAAATCCATCTCCAGTTCTTTTCTAGTATGAATTACGAACTCATGTCCCTTTCCCCAATATGAAAATTTAAAACCCTATCCATGCTGATGCTATCCATTTCAAAGTTATTTATTTATACCGATTTGAAGGATATATAGAATTACCAACCGGCATATGATATGCTCCTCGATGGCTTATAAATCATACAAATCATATTTCAAAAACAAATACATATATGCCTCAATGAAATGTGATATCATTTCACAACATGACAATACAATGAATTATTGTAGCACTTTGCTTCTCATGTGCTCCACTAGTTTCATTACTGGCTCATTTCAGTACCTGCAAAAGCTTCTTGTGACTGAGGATGCTTGCATTTATCAGGATGGACCAACAATGACAACTGCAGAAAGCACGTGAAACAAAAAATATTAGATCTGCACAAAAATTAAAACAAATGGAAAAAATTATAAATATCAAATCAATGCCTTTATACCTTCCTATACTGCTTTTTCACCTCATCCGGTGATGAATCAAAAGACAACTTAAGATGCTCAAAGGGGTTTAACTTGAAGCAACCAAGTATCCTGATAAATTTAAGATGTGTCAGGATAGGGAACTATTGTTGAGAAGAAATAACCAAATGTTGAGAAGAAATAACCAAATAACATGCCCTTTCAATTGATCCATTTCTTCAAATTGAAATATTCCCTATTTCCCATATACATGATATTACAAACTTCTAATCTCTGTTACAAAAGCAAGAAATACCACTGTACATGTTGAAAGTTCATATGTAACTTTTTCTTCAATACTAGTGTTTTTTTTTTCCTCCAAAAACAAGGTAGTATAGTCATGAAAGATTTCTAAACAAGGATTACAAAAATAATATTATAAGACTGCTTAACTCTATTCTATGATGGAAATTCACAAAAATAAAAAAAGTAAGGCCAGAGGAGTCTTCACAATTCGAATTCACAATTAATTCAGACAATTAGAATAGTTTAACTTTAAATTCGAACATTAGGTCAGTCTCCAACTGCCAAGGTCAATGCTCTGCTACTTAACTCAAACACCAACGACCACTCAAACCGCGCACTATGTGTATTCTATGGCTATACCAGGATACAACCATTGCTTAAGGAAGTGGCAGGAGCCGATTTCCTGCACAACGGATTTCCACAGCAACAAAATAAACAATAATTTTGGTGCACGTGACAACAAAAAAACAGTTAAGCAACAAAACCCACGCGCTTAGAGTGGTACGCAGGCAACTAGAACGAGCGAACGGTCGTACAAACGCAACCTAGGGTTCATTCGAGCTAAAGGCTAAAGGGTTCCCCAAATCTCAGCGAGACCTGGAGCCCAGCCAGTTGATACATCCACTGGGTCGCACGGTAGAGATGAAGAACCCGAAACGAATGGGATCTGAAGCTACACGACGCGCAGCGGTGATTCGCGACGGAAGGGGACCGCCGTGGAGAAGATGAGAAAGGGAGGGAGGGAGGGAGAAGACCTGAGCACTTCGTTGTCCCGCTCGGCCTCGCTGACCTCCGCGAGGAAGCTCTTGAGGAGTTGGTCCTCGTCGGCCTCCGACGACCCCATGGAGGCGGCGGAGGGGTCAGGCCGAGGAGGAGGAGGAGGAGACGCGGTGGGGTCGGGGTAGGGCGGGCCTCGGGCGCTCGGCTCGGCTTTGGTTCGGGCCTCGTGGGGAAGACGGGCGAGATGACAGCGTGCTGCGTGAGCGTGACGAGCGTCGCGCGGGGAGCGATGGAACGGGAAGGATGGAGTCGGTGGCGGACGAAGGGTTCAGATTTGTTCTGCTGCCCAGGTTCCAGGTCCCGGATGCCGGCGTGGGAAAGTGGGTGGGATGGCATCAGCAGAGTGGGCCGGATATTTTGTGGGCTATAGCCCATCTTTGCGCTTGAATTCCAAATCATTTGACATTCTCAAGCTCCTCTCAAAAAAAGAAAAACTCAACTGCAGAGTAAAATTTGTGAAGCATTCTTTTTTTTTTGCGCAATTACAACTCATTTTTTTTTTATTTCAAGCAAAAGTTGTGTGGAGTTGAATCTGTTTGGCTAAAAAAGCATAGAGCAGAGCTGAAACACGTGGACTAAAGCAATCCCATAATACCCTCTAGTTATAATGAAGTTGAATTCACCCCCTCTGTCGTAAAGCATTTTTTACATCCTCTACTTTTTAAATCTGTTTGAATTTATTTCCTGCGTGATTTTGAAAGCAGTTTTGATCGACGTGGCGTGGCGCCACAAATACAACTTAAAATGATACCACGTTAGAACCAAAGGTAGAAGAGATACCTTTGGAGGATACTTCCGCAACAAATGGCCGAATTCGTTGAACTTGGGCTCCTAGTTAAGAATAGCGTAATTGACGTACAACATTCAGTCCAAGAATTGCACTTGACACCACAGCCCGAAGAACCGGTGAGACTAATTGGCGAACGTTCACCAGCAGCGGATCGAGCGAACGATTTCGGACAGCGTTTCTTTCCATTTTAGGAAATCAGTCAATCCCGCTTTTTACTATTTTTGGACAGCGCAACCATTTCAGGCGTGCATGCATTTCCCTTTTCTTTCTCGTTCTCTTTCTCTTTCTCATTCTCATTCTCTTTCACACGTGTTTGAACATTTTCTTTCTCTGCGCACGCTTTCTATCAGACGAAGTCATCACGCATAACTTAACAGTTATAAGTGAAAGCTCAAACTTAAGCGCGCTAACTTAAAGATTTTTTTGACAAAATTTACATTTTATTTAGGCATTCAACATCTTTTCAGAAGCATTTTTTCTCTTTTAACAATCCTAATCATTCGGGACATGGGGATAGAGATAAAAGGGTGGGGGAGAAAATAAAAGTAACTTTTACAGCCTATAATATATAACAAATCTCATAATATAATACAAACTTGCAAACATCAGATGGATGCATAACAACTCTCATAAAATTTAGCAAAGTACGATAATAAGAGGGTCTTTAACAATGACATTGAACATTCTACTGTCATAACGATTTCTATAACCATGACTCTGAACATACATCTATCTTCAATTGAAAGATCTGCAAACATATTTTTAGTATTAAAATTAAATAATAAAAAAACTCAATACAGGGAAAAACATGAGTTAGCACATGAAAACACAGGGTTCTATATTTTAGTCGCCTGAAATATAAAGCTAATGGAGACTGTGCTCTTAGTTTCACAAAGCACATGTGGCAAGATAGGTGCTATAGTAGTTTTAAAGTAACTTGATAGACTAAAACCACAACAACTTAATAAAAAATGACCTATAGACTCAAATTCAGAAAACCACTATGGACAGTTAAATCTTATAGAAAACACGGTTAAAGACTAAACTATTTTCAAGAATTTCTAGGCTTAATCAAACTGAACGGCCTTCTGTTCCTCTCTGAACTAAAATAATTCAGCAGTGATCTCTTAAAGAAAACATAAACTAGCCCAAAGAATTTAATGACGTTGGACAGAGCTGTTGCTGCAATAAAAACATAAGTCTTAGATAAACCACAGTTCACAGGTTTCACATCAAGCTTCACTGTTTAGCAATGAGAACAAATGAAAAAAGAAACTAATAATGATAAAAGGACTATCATTGCACAATAAAATCAAATTTATACAAGTGTTAGTAAGTGACAACCTACTATACTTGTTCACTTATCCTCTACAACTTACACAAGTGCTAGTAATTTACTAATTATGCTATGTTTATAAGTTAGTAAAAGGTAGCGGTCTTAACATTCTAAGTTAGTGGTCAAACTAAGTTATATAACCTAACAAGTTTTCATACAAAATAAAAAGTTATGTACATGATTTAGTAACCTACTCCTTTATCATGTACAACTTTCACAAGTGTTAGTAACTTAGTAATCTAAACTATGTTGGTAAGTTAGTACTCAAACCTACAGAATAACTAATCCTGAGTAAAGCTAGTAGTCTTAACTTATGATGTAAAGTTAGAGGTGAAACTAAGTAATGCAACCTAACTTATGATGGCAAGTTAGTAGTCAAACTTAGTCAAGCTAGTTAAAGCTAGTGGTCTTAACTTATGATGCAAAGTTAGAGGTTACACTGAGTTATACAACCTAACTTATAGTGGTAAGTTAGTAGTCAAACCTAGCTAATCCCGCGTAACTTACCTAACTGTTAGTAAAAGTCACTTATCTTAACTTGTGATGCAAAGTTAGAGGTCAAACTAAATTATAGAACCTAACTTATATTTGTAAGACATTTGTAAGTTATTAAACAACTAAGTTATACAACACAAGTTAGTTACACAACTAAGTTATACGCATACAAGTTATGAGCAGAAACTTAACATGCAACTCATACA
Source organism: Themeda triandra (assembly GCA_018135685.1). Classification (NCBI taxonomy): domain Eukaryota; kingdom Viridiplantae; phylum Streptophyta; class Magnoliopsida; order Poales; family Poaceae; genus Themeda; species Themeda triandra. Next base: position 197,958 of record JAENPR010000200.1, on the reverse strand, counting down.
AGTTAACTTGCAATTAGAAATTAAGACACAAAAACTATAAAGTACATACATCTTAAACATACAGTCTAACAGTAGGAACTTAAAACATCATGATGAGCATCAAACTTAGAGAACTAATTTGCAAATCAAACACAAACATATAAGTTAGCAACTAAAAATTAAACATAAAACTTATGAGAAAGAATCTTATACAAGCAAGGCAAACTTACTAACTACAAACTCATCAATTGATTTGAATTTTTCGACTTCAGCAGGATCTTCTTGCTCATCAGCCATCTGTAGCCAAATGTATTTCATTAAAAACAGTATCACTTAATAATAGAGCAATTCAAGAATCAAGTGTATTGTAAAAGCTAAGGGTAAATGGAATTCAGGAACTGGTGTTTTCATATGGTCCAGCTAATAGTGTGATAATTCAGAAATTTGACAAACAATAGTTACACATCATCATAAGCATCTTGTGTCCATATGATCCTGTCAAGTAGAAAGCTTAGTAGAAAGCAAGCTTCATAGGCATAAATTAAGGAAATAGGCATCCCATAATGTCTTTTATGTCTAAGCTATTAAATGATAGATAGTAATATAGAGCAGCCTTACTGGTGAGTTCTTTATCTCCTATAGAAACTCAGAAAGTGTTGCATTAACTAGATGCCTTATATCATGACTGGAATCACTGGCTCATTGAATAAACCTGCAGGAGTAGTGATAGGAAGGTTGTTGAGCAGTCAATAAAAGTATAAAAGTAATGTACTTGAGCTACAACACAAGATTTGAGCAATAACATAACTTAGGCAACATAGTCACACTGCATACTAACTTATGCCGTAGTCATACATAGGCATAGTAACATAGGCGTACTAACATAGACATTCTAACTTAGCTATACTAACTTAGCCATACTAACAGCTTAGGCGTGCTAACTTAGCCATACTAACAGCTTAGGCATGCTAACTTAGCCATACTAACTTAGCCTAAGTTAACCATACTAACTTAGCCATACTAACAGCCTAAGTTACTAGCTTAGGCATGCTAGCTTAACTTAGCCAAAGTTCTTTTTAATAGACTCTTTTTATCCAACCTACAGATCCAAAGTAATATTCTAACTTAGCCATACTAACTTAGGCATGCTAGCTTAGGCATGCTTACTTAGGCATACTAACTTAGCCAAAATTCTTTTTACATAGATAAAATCAAATGGACTCTTTTTATCTAACCTACTGATCCAAAGTAGTATTTGACAATACTAACTTAGTCGTACTAACATAGGCATATTAACTTAGGCATACTAACATAGGTTAATATATTTGTCTTTTGAACTCTAACACTATTTGACATTATATTGCTTACTGCTATCTTGATTCCTTACCTTTGCCAACTGTCTTCCTTATAGCTTTTTATTCAAGCTAATGTCTTATAGAGACAGTTACTCTAGTTTATTTTTGCATGATATCTAAACTTCTTGATATTTTAGTCTGCATGCTGCTACCATGGAATAAGTACACCATGCTTTGCCTACTATCTGTGTCTAACATAGTATCACCCATACAACTTATGAGTGGCTAGCATGGAAACGATCCACTTAACTTATGTTAACATAGTATCATCCGCTCACCTGATATGAGCAATATTTTAACAGGAGGAAATCGTGCAAGGGATCTTTTCTATGCACTATGGGTTCCTAATTTATCCATACAAAGAGTCCAGAATAATGGAGAATGGTCATTATTTTGCCCTAATGAAGCTCCAGGGTTGGCTGATTGCTGGGGTGAGGAGTTTGATAATTTGTACAAGAAATATGAGAGCCAAGTAAGCTGAAAAGTGAAAGCTGTATTTGTATGTGTGCTATATTAAAATGGGAACATGCTTTAGTAACCTTGCTTTCTGGTTTTAAGGCAAGCCAAAGAAAGTTATTCCAGCACAGACCCCCTCTGGTTTGACATTTTGAAGGCACAAATAGAGACTAGTACACCATATATGCTTTACAAAGGTACATTTGGTAGCTATCAAATAAAAATACCTTGTATATCTGTCTCCGTTTCTATTTGTATCTTTTTCTAACATTGGGATTTATTGTAATGACTAACAATTGTATGCAGGATACTTGCAATAGGAAAAACAATCAGCAGAATCTGGGTACAATTAAATTGTCAAAATTGTTCACTTAGATAATTGAGTTTACAAGACCTACTGAAACTGTTGTTTGCAACCTAGCATCTATTGCTTTACATAGCTATATTTAAAAAGAAATGGACTCTTTACATATTAAACCTACTGATACAAACTAATATTTGAGAATACTGACATTCAATTACTCTGTAGGCATCACATTTTCAGATTTGATTTAAACACATGACAGTAGAAAAAAATATTGCTCGGCTGGAAACTCAAAGCGTCAAATGCCATTAGGTCAAGAACATGATGCAAATAACAATAGCACGGCCTTGTCAAAGTCATACTAGGATCTCCACCCTACTCAAACAAACTAATTACCAACTAAAATTAACCATACAAGTTATAGACTTGGGTTACTCACAGAGAGATTGGAATTGGCATCTTCGCCACAATCACTCCCATCATTGTCATGTTCATCACTGCTTTCATCAGTAGCAGCACCAGTTCTAGTAAAATTAGAATTAGATTCCTATAATATAAGAATATAATAAAGACATTAGCTTATCCGGCTGCTACATCAACTAAACAAAACTAAAGAAAGATAAATAACCAAAAAAAATTATTACCTCATCCTCTGAAGGCTCCAATTCATCACTTAGTTCAAACTTTTTAGGTTCACCAGAACTTTTTCCCTCATCAACCATCTATAAACATAATATATATCATTTAAAAATCACAAGATTGCCAAATCTATTATAGACAACAGACATATTGTTTTATTTAATTTAAGATTAAATAGGGAGAACTTAAAATCACATAACATAGAAATAGCATAAGGTCATCTAAGTTTAATGCTGAACTTTATCAAGATTCATGGCATAACTCTGAAGATACAATAAGAAGCATTTAAAATCGCCTATCAGGAAACCTGTTTATTCGACATCCTTTGGACGAACCAAAACTGTTAATGGCCACAATGTGCTCGCAAAAGAAGTATAAAAAAAGTAGTAGTACTAATAATAATAATAATAATAATAATAATAATAATAATAATAATAATAATAATAATAATAATAATAATAAAATAATAATAATAATAATAATAATAATAATAATAATAATAAAAAATTAGAAAAAAAAATCTTGCCTATTGACCAAGAAACATCCAACGTGCACAACATTCAGTAAGTCAGTAGTGTGCAGAACATTCAGTAATTCAGTATCTCTCACTCAAACAACATTTAGTAGTGGCTTTGAAAAGTACTTAGGCCTTGTTTAGTTCACCCCAAACTCCCAACTTTGACACTATGCAAAAAGAAGATTCCCCGTCACATCAAACTTGTGGTACATGTATGGAGTACTAAATATAGATGAAATCAAAAACTAATTGCACAGTTTTGATGTACTTTGTGAGACGAATCTTTTGAGTCTAATTAATTAATATTTGGACAATATTTCACAAATACAAACAAAATTGCTACAGTACGCTACAGTGTGTGAACACCCGAATTTGGCATCCCAAATTCGGGATCTAAACAAGGCCTTAATGATACTGCACATCTACCAAACAAATACTGAACGATACCGAACCTAGTGTATTTCAGTGTCATCCAGTATATCGGATCGGAGCTCTTCTCGATGGTTTTTTTGTCATCGACATGTGTCATTTAGTCCTACGAGCCCCTACAACCAGCCATGAGGCTAGAACACAATCCACCATGGCCCCACAATCCAATCGGCCAAAAGAAGAGAAGAAAATTTTGTGAAATACTGAAAGGGACTGAGAAACAAGAGTACGGCCCCCAATCCATGTACTGAAGGATACTGACAAAATACTAACAATTATTGAAGGATGTTGACAAAAAATACTGAACACATGTACTAAAGGCCATGCTGCAGTACATGTTCCTTTGCTCTGATTAGCACTAACAAGAAAATACTGACAACTACTAGCAAAACGATGTTTCATACAAGATGTATGATAAACCCACCGAACAATCTGAAATACAAACAATATTTTTGTATATCTCTTCTTAACTATTAAATGAAATACTGTAATTCAGTAATTTAGTAGTGTGCGGAACATTCAGCAATTCAGTATCTCTCACTCTCAAACAACATTTAGTAGTGGCTCTGAAAAGTACTTAATGATACCGCACATCTACCAAACAAATACTGAATGATACCGAACGCACGGTGTATTTCGGTGTATTCAGATGACAGAGCTACCTCACTCATCTGAATCGGGCTCACCGCTGCTGCTGCATTTTTTCACACAAAAAGGCACATAGCTAGAAAATATTCCCCAAACTAGAACTACCTGGAACCCCAAAATCATCACGACCTACAGAACAACATGACAAGCCGGCGTTGAGCAGAACAATACTCCCCAATCCAGACAATCAATTACATCCTCGCTACTAGGGCGACGTATCGAGCAACCATCGGGCAAGGCAGAAAAATCGAACCAAACGACATCACAGCACGACCACAGCAGCAAGCCATAAGCGCGATAGGGAAACGTAAGCCGGACAGCGGAAGGAGGAAATAAGAGAGCGTTTGCGTTCAACTGCGCTGCCGGGGTCCTGCTCTCCGTGCCGGCGGGTGGAGGTGGGGCTCTGCGGTGTAAGGTCCTAGATGGCTAGAGGGGGTGAATAGCACACGGGATTTAGTCTACACAAGAAGTGGTTCCCGACCGACCACACAAGCAATTCTACTTTGCAAGAATATAATCAATGTAATGCAAGAGAGGATGAGACTTGTTATACCGACGCGTCGAGTCGAGGTTGCCAATCACCAAGAAGATGAACAATCAATCACAATTGGCAACACACAAAGGATGATGACCAATCACCGGGAGACAAGATGAACACAATGATTTTTTCCCGGATGTTCACTTGGGCACCGCCAAGCTACGTCACCCGTTGTGTCGATCAACACCTAGATGGTCCTTTGGTATGACCCTCAAGCCACTTGCCCCGTAAGACACTTCCCCGCAAGGAAACCACAAGGCACCACTCTCAAGTGTGATACTCAATGACACGCGCAATCCAATAGAGTTACTCTTCGCGATCCCCACGAGGTGAGCTCAAACCTCTCACAATCAACCGGAGGTGGCCAAGAACAATCACCTTCTCTTGCCAACGCCTCCAACAATCTCCAAGCCGGCTAGGAGCGGTACTCTCTAAGAGTAACAAGAAATCCACCGGTGAAACCACCCACAAGTGCAACTAGATGCCCTCAAGCAATGCAATGCACTAGGTGATTCACTCAATCTCTCTTAGGATGATCAATCAAGCAAGGGAGATGAGAGAGAGAGTGTTTTTGTGCTCACAAAGATGAATGAATGAGTTAGGAAGTCAAGAGAGGTGGCCAAGCCCCGGCCACCATCTATTTATAGACCAACCTCAAACATCCAACCGTTACCCCCTCGGGGGCCTGAAATACACGCGCCGGACGCGCCCGCTTGCCAGCGCCGGACGCGTCCGGCGTTCTTCCGCAGCCGACCGTTGGCAATGCCAACGTTCAAATCCACCGCGTCCGGCCAGCGTCCGGCGGTCGTGCGCGCCCAGCACCCTCTCGGGGTAGCGTCCGGCGACCACCGAACGCGTCCGGCCACGCCCGAGCGCCGCGTCCGCCGCCTTCAGCCAGCCAGCCACCAGCGCACCAAGACCCATCATGCGCCGAACGCGTCCGGCCCAAACAGGCCAGCGTCCGGCCTGTGCGTCCGGTGTCCGCGAGCCACCAAACCGCCTCTGGGTAGCATCCGGCACGCAACAGACGCGTCCGGCGCTCCCCCAAGGCGCGTCCGGCGCCCTAGCAGGTGCTGCCTTCGTCGTTTCGTCGCCGTGTCGTCGATCCAAGTTGCACCACTTGCCTTTAAGCACCAACCTCCACTTGTCGATCACTCTCTTGAACACAAGGGTTGGTTTATCTCTCGAGATACAAGGCAATGGCTTAGCTCACTAGGTTCTACATGCAATGCACTTCATGAAATTACCTAGTGGTACCCGTGCGTCGAATAGCCGATAAGACTTCCCCTCTTAATAGTGCGGCTATCGATCCTAAACCACTCACACCCTCTATGGTGTCTTGAGTGCAAAACAAAATGACTCTATCGGTTATACCTTTGCCTTGAGCCCATTTTGTTCCTCCAAATGATATGAACGCTTCACACCATCATATGACCGTCTCGATCCATCGACCTCGACTTCACTTGCCCTTCACCGTGCATCGGTCCTTCGGCGCCTAGTCTTGCCCGAGCTTCACCATCGCATGGTCCTTCACTCCGAAGCCTCGACTAGCCCTTCACCTTCAACACCGGTCCACGGAGCCAAGCATCGTCTTGATCTTCATCATTGATCACATGACATGTGTCATGCTTCATATTCAATACGCTCATCATGTGGACAACCTTTCTCTAAATCAACCACTTAGATAAACAAGGTTAGTCCTAGGTTTCATCAATTATCCAAAACCAAACTAGGGACTTTCAATCTCCCCCTTTTTGGTAATTGATGACAACCTCAACAAAGATGATTTTATAATAAAGATTTTAAACTTGTCATACTTGTCCAATCATTAAGCTCACAAGAGGGATTTGGACAACTAAGGCAAGTTCGGTTTTGGTAGTATTGCTCCCCCTACATATGTGCATAGAGTTTGGATTTGAAGCTTTGCACATATGCATGGATAAAAGGTGTGGGGAGAGTAATTCTACCAAAATGATACTAAGGTGTAAGAAATGGACCTTTGAAGCGTGATACCAATCGGAGTTGCAATTTACACCATCCTTAGCACCATGAAGTAACTAGACATCCATCAAAAACTCAAGAACCCCGTGAGATCAACATTATAAGCAAAGTTCTTGAACCACTTGTAAGGTAGGGGGAGTCTAGTTACAACCTATGCATGCAAGTAGATCATTTCACCATTCAAGTCCTATACTAGCATTGCACCACACAAGCAAGGAGACACCACTTGTATAAAACTTTGAAACTAGGTGCCATGAGCAAGTCATATGAGAATGCATAAACAAATGCAACAACTTTGTTCATGAGCTTGCTCCCCCTTCTTGTGTGCATCAAAATTTTATTTACCCCTTTATCATGTTCAATCATCGTTTTCTCTCCCCCTTTGTCAACAATTGCCCAAAAATGGGATCAAATTGTGGAGAAAAAAGGACTTTGATGGAGTAAACAAAACTTTAGTCAAATTTGGTTCAATCTAGACCACTTGCCAAAGACATTTGATTCAGTTTGAACCAAAGACAAGCTTCTTCACACCTCATGACAAGGGTTATCTTGCCTATGTTGAATTAAACACTTGTAGCAAATATTCTAGATTCAACACTAGGATTGCAAGCCCACAAACATGTCATATGTCACCACCAGATCAAGCAAAACATAGAAGCAATAGTGGTAAACATATATACATCAAACACATTTGATTTATCATGAATGCTCCAAATGCACCTTGTATGTCTACATGTGCTACCACAAGTATAATCCTAAGCATGAATGACATGACAACCAATGGTACCTTGCTTTGTCGAAGGAGAGGCATGTCAAGTAGTGGTGGGGTGCATTCAACACATGTTTGAGAAATCAAGAATGTTCAACTCATTCCTTAGCTTGCAAAACCTTCTTTCATCAAGTGGCTTGGTGAGAATGTCGGCAAGTTGATCATCGGTGCCCACACTTTCAATGGAAATGTCACCCTTTTGTTGATGATCTCTAATGAAGTGATGCCTTATGTCAATGTGCTTTGTTCTTTCATGTTGAACCGGGTTTTGTGTCATCTTGATTGCACTTTCATTATCACAAAACAATGGCACATTCTTGAAGTTGATGCCATAATCCTTCAAAGTTGACTTCATCCAAAGCAATTGTGCATAACAACTCCCCGCACTAACATATTCGGCTTCGGTAGAGATTGCCACACTATTTTGTTTCTTTGAGGACCATGACACAAGTGACCTTCCAAGAAGTTGACATGTACCACTTGTGCTCTTTCTATTGATCTTGCAACCACCATAATCGGAGTCCGAATATCCAATCAATTCAAACTTTGACCCCTTGGGATACCACAATCCAACATCTCTTGTTTGCTTCAAGTACCTCAATATTCTCTTTGCGGCCGTGAGATGACTCTCTCTAGGTGAGGCTTGATATCTAGCACACATGCAAACACTAAACATGACATCCGGCCTTGATGCGGTGACATAGAGTGTAACATCCTAGATGTTAATGACAACTAAAACCTGTTTAAGAGTTTTGTTAAAACCTAATCATCGAACATCTTGGCATAATTGCTTTCATGTTTTAATATTGTTTTTAATGTGATGCTTTGTTTTACATATGAAATGATGCTTGTGATCGCTAATGACCAATCAGTTAGTGTAGAAATTAAATCGAGTTCAAAATTCGTTTCAAAACCCTGTTTTCCCGAAAACCCTGTTTTACCCCCTTTTCCCTAATTCAAAATCTACAAAGAATTTGGGGTTGGTTTAAAAGGGAGGATTGTGGGTCTTGTTGAGAACTACAATGTTGGTGAACAAAGTTTTTCAAGTTTTCAAAAAGAATTTCAAACAAATTTGAAAATACAGTTTTCCGGCAATTGTTCCCCTTTGAATTTCAAATCATAGTTCAAAAACTATGCATATTTTGGAAAAACACTTTTTGAAGAAAATGTGTAGTTTGAAAAGTTGAGTATTCCATAGTTTTGGAGTTTTTCAAGTTCTTTAGAAAAATCAAAAGTAATTTCATATATTTCATTCTAGAGTTTTTGTCCCCTTTTCAAAATTTCATTCAAATTCAATTTTCTGTTCAGAATTTGAAAATCCTCCAGTTGAGAAAATTGTAGAGCATGAAAAATTAGCTAGGGTTTGTTTTTGGAATTTTTCAACTTTAGTTCATAATTCTGGAGTAATCTGCAAAATTCCCTTGCTGTTACTGTTGATGACGTCATCGTCGTCCTTCACCCCCCTCTGTTCATGGCGTCGCCGTGGCCATGGCGCCCATGCCGCCCGGTCGCCGCCGGTTGCCAGCGCACGGCCGCACGAGAACCTTCGCCGCCCCGTGTCGCCATCACCGTTCTCCATCCTTGCGCCTTAAAGCCGAAGCCCAAGCTCCGTTTCTCCTCCTCCTTTTTCCTTTCTCTGCTCCGCCGACGCCATCACCGCCATTACCATCCATGCTCCGCCGCTGCTCGCCGTCGTCGTCGTTCCCTTTCCGACCAAATTAACCACACCAATAGCTCCGCCACACCTCGCGAGTCTAGAAAGCCTGAAGATGGCCCTTCATCCTGACTAGAATCGCCGTGCGCCGCCGTCTTCCTCGCGGCCGGTCGTCGAGCTCGCCGTGACCCGCCGCCATCATTCTCTCTCATCGTCGGCTTTCGGTCCAATTCGTTTGTCAATCCGGGTTCGCCTTGATCTTGCGCTCACGGTGCTTCCTTTGGCTCGTGTTTTGGTGGACATGTTGTCCCGGGACGCCGTTCGTGCCATCGGCGTTCGCCGCCGAGCTCACTACCGCCGCCAAGCTCTCATCTCCGATCGCTCCGCCACCTCATCTTCGCGCGCACCGAGCCCGCGGTGAGCCCCTGCCCCTATCTGTGCCGTTGACCGAGGCGGAGATGCCCCATAGCCGCGTGCCGCCGGAGCTCGTCGAAGCTCCGTCTTGCCACCGCCGCCGCGCTCGGCGTGGAGTCGTTTGGTTGCCGCTTAGGTTCGCGCGACCGCGTAGTCACGTCTGCTAGGTCGCGTAGTCGAGCTTGCTCGCGCTATCGACGCCGGAGCTGCTCCGGTGCTCGCTGCAGTCTCGCCGCCGCGCCGCCTTGCCGCCATGGCCGGTGGTGAGCTCCTCCGCAGCCCTAGCCACCGCATTAGCTATCCCAGCATGTGCGCCATGTCGTGTAGAGCGCGTAGGACCAAGAGACCTTGCCGCCGGCGAGGAATCGCCGGCGGGATCGCCGTCGCCGTCGGCCGGGTCAGATGGGCCAAGTTGGGCCGGCCTGTTCCCTCTTGGGCCGTACAGCCAACAGTGCTGGGCCGAGTAGGCCGGATTCGGCCCAACTACTGTTTTTCCTTTTTCTGATCTTTATTCTTTTTAGAAAATGCAGAATTTATGTATCTCTTTGGAAATTCATAGAAAAATATTTATAGCTATAAAAATTCTAAAAATTTTTTGTGTGCTCTTTATGATGTCCTCTATCTAAAAAATTTTGCAATACCAATTTTGAGTAGTTTTGCTATGTTCAAAAATTAGCTCTTTTAATTGAAAAATGAGTCTTCCTTGATTTTTAGTTATTTATTTATTTATCCAAAAATCATGAAAATTATTTTGTAGCCTTCTCGGGCCATGAGGAGCTTAAGTTTAATTTTTTTTGAGATTTATTTGACAACTTTTATTTTAATGCCTAATTTTCTTATTTATTATTTAATTGTTTGACTTTGGAATTGAGTGGTGACCCTAGGTCATTAGCCTTAATGACCTCGGCATTTTAATTAATTGTTTGTGCTTATCATTAATCTTGTTTAGCTTCCGTCGAGCATCATGTTTATATCCCATCATGTTGAAGTATGTCATGTTATCTCGTGTAGTCCCCGTGGTCGAGGAGAGTCCCGTCGATCCAGTTTCTGTGGGAAGTAATTGTCGGGTCAACTCTAATTCCTGAGGAGGTCATTCCATCTTTGGTGATTAGTCGTAACTTCCAGACACGTCGTTGAAGAACGTCTACACCGACTTTCAAGGCAAGCCCCAGATCCATCAACCCATTCCTTGATTTTGCAAAAGTTTGATCACTTGAGTTTGTATTGCTGCATTAAGTAATAGGAGTTGAGTGATAACCTACTTGATGCATTAACTACCTTGATTATTCCAACATCATCCTTGAAACCATTTTGATTAAAAAAAAGCGTAACAATGCTTAGCCTTGCTAATTTAGTTCGGATTTCGAAAACGTTTTCAAAAGGAAGTGCTTACCCTGTCGGTAAGGTTAATATTACTCAGCAATGTTATCTTTGATCAGGTTATTGGGTTACATCGAATGACGTCTCGAAGTAATCCTTTGGTCTGGATCAGTTATATCTTATAATGAAGTTGAGACCGGTCGGGTAACTTGCATTGGGAATGGAGTCTTGATGTAGTATTTTCGACTTGTCGATTAAGGACCGGCCGTTGTTTGGCCAGCTGGACAAGACTTTGCAACTACTCACATATCTACGGAAAAGCTTTACCCTAGGATAATCTAAGGACTAGTACGGTGAGCCCGTGCACTGGGAGTGGCGAGATGGCGGGAGTACAATACCCTCGTGGGCCGTCCCGCGGATTGGAGGTGTAAGTGTACTCTCGGGTGGCGCGGAAGCTGAGCCTAGTTCTAGAATGTCCGACGGTATTGTTGATATAATTGTGGGTTAGAGTCCTACTTATATCGTGTGTTTAGGAATCCTCAGCTGAGTAAATCGATTCGAATCGTCGTGCTCCTCGATTATGGAGACTTGATCCTCCGACCATACATCGTAGTAACTAATGGAACTTGAAGGAATTTGATGGAAGTATAAGAATGTGATCTTCATGAATTATCTTGATCTGCTGTATTCAAGCTAGACTAGACTCACTTTAGAACCTAACGACTAATCTGGAAAGTAAAACTTGAGGTTAAGGACTCACTCTTAGTGGCTTTTCTGCAAAATACTTTGAATCTTCGCTAAGCCTTACCTTGTCCTATTTGGCCTTCATTCCTGAGTCTTCTCCCCTCTTTTCGTCGGGTAAGTCTTGCGGAGTACTTTTGTACTCAGGGTTTATTCTACCCTTGTGGCAGGTATGTCCGTCTGGTTGAGGACGTCGAGTAGTGTGTTTGGCTCCTGGGCAGAGCACTACGTTTTTGGTGAATCATAAAGTTAAGTAACGATATTCCACTACTATGGTTGTAATAAACATATCTTATTATTTTGTAAACTTATGTTATCGTAGTACTTCCGCACTTTTACACTGATATATTTTATTTGTACAAAACTGGTGTAATACTACAGTGTCTCTTATAATGATTGATCCTGCTCGCAGAATCGTGGAGGTTTCGGGTTCATCCCGACAGAGCTTGTTAAGTCGTGTGGAACACATGCATAGTAATCTAAGGTCTGTTAAGACGAGGATTAGTGCATATAGGCCACATTACTTAGGAGGTTCTGCCTCATAGAGTAGGCTTCCAATCAATGACCGATATTCTTTTTGATTCACCATATTGCCATCAAAATCACTATCAAGATTTCCATTAGTGCCCATTGGAGTAGAAATTGGCTTTGCATCTTGCATCCCAAAGTTCTTCAACATATCCCTTATGTATTTCCCTTGACTCACAAATATCCCATTCTTCAATTGTTTGACTTGAAGACCAAGGAAATAGCTAAGTTCACCAATCATGGACATCTCAAATTCTTTTGCCATCATTTCACTGAATTCTTCACAATATGCTTGATTGGTTGATCCAAAGATGATATCATCAACATAGATTTGCACAATGAAGAGATCATTACCAATCTTCTTGGTGAATAGAGTAGTATCAACCTTGCCCATAATGAATCCCTTCGAGAGAAGTAAAGTCTTCAATCTCTCATACCATGCTCTAGGTGCTTGCTTCAAGTCATATAATGCCTTCTTCAACTTGTACACATGGTTGGACTTCTTCTCATCTTCAAAACCGGGAGGTTGCTCAACATATACTAGCTCATTGATGATCCCATTGAGAAATGCACTTTTTACATCCATTTGATATAACTTGATAATGTGGGCACATGCATAAGCCAATAGAATCCTTATTGCCTCCAATCTTGCCACGGGAGCATATGTTTCATCATAGTCAAGACCTTCAACTTGAGTATAGCCTTGTGCAACTAGTCTTGCTTTGTTTCTAATCACAACACCATCTTGATCTTGCTTGTTCTTGAAAACCCATTTGGTTTCAATGACATTGTGATCCTCCGGCCTCTCAACTAACTCCCACACATCATTTCTTGTGAAGTTGTTAAGCTCTTCTTGCATTGCCATGATCCAATCGGCATCATCCAAAGCTTCCTCAATCTTCTTTGGCTCTTTGGTTGACACAAATGATGCATACTCACAAATCATAGCCACTCTTGATCTTGTTTGCACATCACTTCTAATATCACCAATGACACTATCAATTGGGTGATCTCTTGCAACATGTTGTGGTTGTAGCACTTGCACTTGATTGCTTGAACTTGGTTGATCACTTGACTTATCTTCATTGGATGAACTAGCACCATGATATTGCACTTGAGCATTGCTAGCTTGCCTCAATGGAGAATTGATCACTTGATCTTTATCATCATCTTGCACATCAATCACTTGCTTTGCTCTAATGTCTCCAATGTCCATGTTCTTCATAGCTTCAACCAATTGAGTTCCATCAACATCTTCTAGATTCTCATCTTCATCTTGTGACCCATTGGTTTCATCATATTGCACATCATGGACTTCCTCTAGAGTGCCACTTGAGTTGTTCCAAACTCTATAAGCCTTGCTTGTAGTTGAATAACCGAGTAGGAACCCTTCATCACATCTCTTTTCAAACTTTCCCAATCTAGTGCCCTTTCTCAAGATGTAGCATTTGCAACCAAACACTCTAAAATAGCCAATGTTGGGCTTTCTTCCATGAAGTAACTCATATGGGGTCTTCTCTAGCAAAGTATGACAATAGAGCCTATTGATATAGTAGCATGCCGTGTTGATTGCTTCATCCCAAAATGATTGACTAACATTGTACTCAAGAAGCATTGATCTAGCCATATCAAGCAATGTTCTATTCTTCCTCTCAACTAGGCCATTTGATTGTGGAGTGTACTTGGCCGAGAATTGATGACCAATGCCATAGTCATCACACAATTCTTCCATTCTTGTATTCTTAAATTCACTCCCATTGTCACTTCTCACTTTCTTGATTCTCATGTCAAACTCATTGTGAACTCTAGTGAGAAAGGTCTTGAAGGTGTCATACACTTCACTCTTGTCACTAAGAAAGAATACCCATGTGAATCTTGTGAAGTCATCTACTATGACAAACCCATACTTGTTGCCACCAATGCTTGTGTATGTAGTTGGGCCAAATAAATCCACGTGCAACAACTCAAATGCCTTGCATGTGCTCAATGTACTCTTCTTTGGATGTGAGTTTCCAACTTGCTTCCCGGCTTGACATGCACTACACAACTTGTCTTTCTCAAATTCAACATCTTTCAAGCCTTCAACAAGATTGTGTCGTGTGAGCTTCTTCAATTGTTTCATGCCAACATGTCCAAGCCTTCTATGCCAAAGCCAACCCAAACTTGATTTTGATATCAAACATGTTGTCAAAGAAGCTTCACTAGTGTTGAAATCAACAAGATAGAGATTCTCATATCTAAAGCCTTTGAACACCAAGTTGGAGCCATCAAGAGAAACTACCTCAACATCATTTGCCCCAAAGATGCACTTGTAGCCTAGATCACAAATTTGTGCCACCGAGAGAAGATTGAAATCCAAGCTTTCAACTAGCAACACATTGGAGACACTCATGTCATTTGATATTGCAATCTTGCCCAAGGCAACAACCTTGCCTTTCTTGTTATTGCCAAATGTGATTGACTCAATGCCACTATCATTCTTCTCAATTGAATCAAACATTCTTGATGTGCCGGTCATGTGTTGAGAACACCCACTATCAATGATCCAATGCCTTCCTCCGGCTTTATAGTTCACCTACAAGCAAATCAATGAAGTTTAGGTACCCATTTTTGCTTGGGTCCTTGTAGGTTAGTGACTAAGCTCTTTGGTACCCAAATAGCCTTCTTCTTTAGGCCAACAATGGGTGCACCAACAAACTTAGCTTGCACACCTTTCACACCCTTGGTAAGCACATAACAAGAATCAAAAGGTATAGCATTGTCAAGTTTCTTGTTTTGTTGCTTCTTGTTGCAATTTTGCTCTAGGTGCCCAACTTGCTTGCATCTATAGCAAAACCGACCATTGCTCTTCACAAAGCTAGGCTTTGGAGTTGCAAAGGCCGACTTGCCCTTTTTGGGGGTATAGCCCAATCCCTCTTTGTTAAGAGAGAACCTTTGGCTACCCAAGCACTTTAGCAAGCGGGCCTCACCACCATAGGCTTTGCCTAAGGCATGAGTGAGCTCATCCACCTCCTTCTTGAGAGTCTCATTCTCAACCATAAGTGTAGCATCACAAGTGAAGCCATCACTAGTAGTAGAGATAGAGTCGGTGGTGGTGGTGGATGATGTGCTACAAGAAGGGTTAGCATTTGTCATGATGATAGGTTGGTAAAATGACTCATCAATGATGTCACAAGTAAGGCCTATATCACATGATGCAACCACCACTTTCTTTGCTTGTTGCTCAAGAAGAAGTGAGTGAGCCTTTTTCAAGCTTAGAATGAGCATCACCAAGTTTCTCATGGTCTTCCACTAGACACTCATGAGTGGTCATAAGCTCACCTAGGGCTTTCTCAAGTATTGCTACTTTCATTGAAAGCTTCTTGCACTCCTTTTCCTTGGCAATAGCTATATCTCTAGTTTCTTGCATCAAGTCATATAATTGGTCCTTAGAAGGTTCATCATCATCATCAACATTATCAACATCGTGAGCATATTCCATCTCACTGTCATCATCACTATCATCATATTGTACCTTGGTTTCCTTGGCCATGAAGCACGATGGTGATGAAGAAAATAATGAAGGCTTCTTGTTGATGGCGATGGAAGCCAATGCCTTGTTGCTTGAATCTTCATCTTCATTATCATCATTGTCACTTTCCCAAGTGACCACAAATGCACCATTCTTGCCTTTCTTGAGTGTCATCTTGGCCTCATGCTTCTTCTTCTCAAACTTGCCCTTGTTGTAGTTCTTCTTCTTCTCATATGGGCATTCGGCTTGTAGATGCTCGGTGCTATCACAATTGAAGCACTTTCTTGGTTGCTCTTGCTTCTTGAAGTTGTTTCTCTTGAAGCCTCTTTTCTTGATGAACATATGTCCCATCTTCTTCACCACAAGAGCAAGTGCCTCATCATCAATCTCAAAGTCACCATCTTCCTCATTGTTTTCTTCTTCTTCAAAGATTGGTGCTTTGCCCTTGGAGGAGGTGGCTTGGAATGCCACGGTCTTCTTCTTCTTCTCTTCTTCCACCTTCTCATCATCTTGATCAAATTTGTCATATGTCAAGACTTCACCAAGCAAATCATTTGGCTTCTTATCTTCAAGCCCATCTCTTTGTAGCGTTAGCTTCAATATCTTGAAGCTCTTCGGCAAGCATATCAAGAACTTGTGACAAAAATCTTTATCTTTTGTCTTGTGCCCCAAACTCTTGAGATCATTCACAATCACTTGTAAGCGATGAAACATTTCAATGATTGTTTCATCCTCCTTCTTCTTGAAGTTCTCGAACTTACTCTTGAGCCCATATAGCTTGGCACTCTTCACAACCTTGGTGCCCTCATAGGTCTCACCCAACCTAGTCCACACTTCACTAGCAAGCTCCAAATCCTTGATCCCCTCAAACACCTTTGTATCAATGCCATTGTATAGAGTGTTGAGAGCCATTCTATTGCATGTGATGTTGGCTCTATCTTCATCGGTGAGGTGATCATGATCAAGTATAGCATAGTCATGCAAAATGACTTGCAAGACTCTCTCTTGAATTGAACCAAGATACATGATCATCTTTCTCTTCCAATGATCAAAAGAACTAACTCCATCAAACATAGACGGTTTGCCCCCAACATGATTGAACATAATTTGAGCCATCTTAACACCGTAGAATGTTAAGCCTTGCACAAAAACGGTGACCTCGGCTCCGATACCACTTGTAAGGTCCTAGATGACTAAGGGGGGTGAATAGCCTATAAAAATTTCTACAAACTCACTAAGCAAACTTCGTTAGATACACAAACAGCGGAAAGTAAGTTATGCTTAGCCTACTAGGTGTTGCAAGCCTCCTATCCAAACAATTCTAGTAGGTGATCACTAGTACACACAAGAGCTACCACTAGTGATCAAGAGTTCTACCCACGGGATTTAGTCTACACAAGAAGTGGTTCCCGACCGACCACACAAGCAATTCTACCCACGGGATTTAGTCTACACAAGAAGTGGTTCCCGACCGACCACACAAGCAATTCTACTTTGCAAGAATATAATCAATGTAATGCAAGAGAGGATGAGACTTGTTATACCGACGCGTCGAGTCGAGGTTGCCAATCACCAAGAAGATGAACAATCAATCACAATTGGCAACACACAAAGGATGATGACCAATCACCGGGAGACAAGATGAACACAATGATTTTTTCCCCGGATGTTCACTTGGGCACCGCCAAGCTACGTCACCCGTTGTGTCGATCAACACCTAGATGGTCCTTTGGTGTGACCCTCAAGCCACTTGCCCCGCAAGACACTTCCCCGCAAGGAAACCACAAGGCACCACTCTCAAGTGTGATACTCAATGACACGCGCAATCCAATAGAGTTACTCTTCGCGATCCCCGCGAGGTGAGCTCAAACCTCTCACAATCAACCGGAGGTGGCCAAGAACAATCACCTTCTCTTGCCAACGCTTCCAACAATCTCCAAGCCGGCTAGGAGCGGTACTCTCCAAGAGTAACAAGAAATCCACCGGCGAAACCACCCACAAGTGCCACTAGATGCCCTCAAGCAATGCAATGCACTAGGTGATTCACTCAATCTCTCTTAGGATGATCAATCAAGCAAGGGAGATGAGAGGGAGAGTGTTTTTCTGCTCACAAAGATGAATGAATGAGTTAGGAAGTCAAGAGAGGTGGCCAAGCCCCGGCCACCATCTATTTATAGACCAACCTCAAACATCCAACCGTTACCCCCTCGGGGGCCTGAAATACACGCGCCGGACGCGTCCGCTTGCCAGCGCCGGACGCGCCCGGCGTTCTTCCGCAGCCGACCGTTGGCAATGCCAACGTTCAAATCCACCGCGTCCGGCCAGCGTCCGGCGTTCCGCAGCGAGCGCGTCCGGCGGTCGCGCGCGCCCAGCACCCTCTCTGGGTAGCGTCCGGCGACCACCGAACGCGTCCAGCCACGCCCGAGCGCCGCGTCCGCCGCCTTCAGCCAGCCAGCCGCCAGCGCGCCAAGACCCATCATGCGCCGGACGCGTCCGGCCCAAACAGGCCAGCGTCCGGCCCATGCGTCCGGTGTCCGGGAGCCACCAAAACGCCTCTGGGTAGCGTCCGGCGCGCAACAGACGCGTCCGGCGCTCCCCCAAGGCGCGTCCGGCGCCCTAGCAGGTGCTGCCTTCGTCGTTTCGTCGCCGTGTCGTCGATCCAAGTTGCACCACTTGCCTTTAAGCACCAACCTCCACTTGTCGATCACTCTCTTGAACACAAGGGTTGGTTTATCTCTCGAGATACAAGGCAATGGCTTAGCTCACTAGGTTCTACATGCAATGCACTTCATGAAATTACCTAGTGGCACCCGTGCGTCGAATAGCCGATAAGACTTCCCCTCTTAATAGTGCGGCTATCGATTCTAAACCACTCACACCCTCTATGGTGTCTTGAGTGCAAAACAAAATGACCCTATCGGTTATACCTTTGCCTTGAGTCCATTTTGTTCCTCCAAATGATATGAACGCTTCACCACCATCATGTGACCGTCTCGATCCATCGACCTCGACTTCACTTGCCCTTCACCGTGCATCGGTCCATCGGCGCCTAGTCTTGCCCGAGCTTCACCATCGCATGGTCCTTCACTCTGAAGCCTCGACTAGCCCTTCACCTTCAACACCGGTCCATGGAGTCAAGCATCGTCTTGATCTTCATCTTTGATCACATGACATGTGTCATGCTTCATATTCAATACGCTCATCATGTGGACAACCTTTCTCTAAATCAACCACTTAGATAAACAAAGTTAGTCCTAGGTTTCATCAATTATCCAAAACCAAACTAGGGACTTTCATGCGGGAAGAAGAGGACCGCCGCTGTTGCATCAGATGACTCCATCGACACCTCGCGTCGTCGGCCCCGCTCGGATCAGGCGGCCGGAGGTGGGGGTCGGCGACGAGACGACGAATGGCACCGCTCATCCTCCCTCGTCTAGATCCACGACGTCGAGTGGAGGTGAAGTTCGCCGCGGAGAAGAGGCCGACGCCGACGCGGGGAGCCGCGCACGGCACCGGAGCAGGTGAAGGCCTGCCGTCCGCCTAGGGTTGGACCAAGATGAAATGGGAGCCCCGGCGTCCGCCTAGGGTTGGAGCCGATGAAGCCGGTGAGGCCCCGACGTCCGCGCCGCACCGGAGCCGATGAGCCGGCGGCGGCCGCCTAGGGAAGAAGCCCGGCGAGGAGCATGCCGGAGCAGGACTCACCGTCTCGGGGGATAGGGTTGCGTGCGAGGAAATGAACAGGTGGAGGAGGAGGGGATTTTTTTGAGGTGGAGAACGGGAACGACGTTTCACGTGACCGACAGAAAAGGAAAGAGAACGGGAACCAGAAGAGGAAAGAGAGCGTGGTCGGATCGTTCGCTGGAAATGTAACGAGTGAACGACCGTGAAAATGGAATTTGGCCGAAGAACACGGAAATTGAACTGTAATGACCCAATCTTTGTTGTATTCTGTCCACTACTACTAATTACTACACGTATATCAACATTATTACAGCTTATTGATAAAGAAACATTATTACAACTTACAACTTTTATTTGAAAAAAATACAACCGTTGCCACTTCGCTTGGAATCCCACCAATTAAATCAAACTAATAATATGTATGTATGTATATGCATACACTAAACGCACCCACATGCCACGGTGGTCCGGCCGTCCATGACCTTCAAATCCAGGCACCCAGCGCATGCACTTCGCCGCGCCGCCACGGACGGGGCGCCGCGCGCCCACGCGCGCGCAACAACTAGTACGTGTGTTCCTAGTACCAACCGCGACGAGCCTCAATAATGGCCGTCGTCGCGCTTGTGAAGGATCTTGCCCGCGAGCACCGCCGATTCGATGACCCCGCGTATGACGGACGCCGTCTGGCCGACGCCGCACGAGTTCTCCGGGAACGTCGGCCCCGCCGGGCTCACCCTGTCGAGGCAGCTCAGCAGGTTCTCGTTGCACCGCGTGTTCAGGTAGTCATCTGCATGTGGGGGCAACAAAAAAGAATCGATCAGCTGCGGGATAGTCAACGGCAAAAGGCAGAGCTCGCACAAACTCGACGAGACGGCGAGGCGTGGCGACACATGGATGCCTCAACCACCACTCGTTGCAACACTCATTCGGTGCGCGGTCGAGTGCGCACCAGTCGACGGCCGGCCGGTGGAGAGATCAGATACGAGGGGGTCGACGCAATCATGCGCACCGACGACGCTTGCGAGCGGATGCCACCGTGCCGCGCCGGCAAGGACGCGACGTGCTACGAACCGGCGTGCCGCGCGCGCGGCGGGCGCGGGCGCGCACATGTCGGTTGGCCGCGACGCGCGGACCCAACGGTTGGCACCTGCTTTGTGCTTAGTCTAATCTTATCTGGTAGCCTTGTACTGGTTTCAGATTGTATTAGATGGCGTGTCAGCTCGCGAAGACCTGCCGTCCGGCCGGTGGCGAAGCGGGACCTTACGATCCGTTCCGTCTAGTCCTGCTCTCGGCTTTTGGTTTTCAGGAGAAAAACGAGGAAATGTGTGCAGAGTTGGGAGAGAATGAGTGCTTACTGTTGTGGGAGGCGACGCAGTGGTCGTGGACCATGCAGCAGGCGTCGAGGGCGTCGCAGGGCTTCTCGCCGGGGCAGCCGCTGTACAGGATCCCGCAGTACTTCCCGTACCTCAGCAGCGGCGGCACTTTCGTTTTCATGGAAAAAAAGCAAGCGAATCAGTACCCTTTGCCGGTGAGTACCCGACTGAAAGCTGAAATGCAGCCGACATCAGGTAAGCTTGTCCGCCAGAAAAATTCTAGGCTACGCAAGCTCAGTCCGCTCATGGCAACTGGAACTCAGCAAAGTAATCGCCAGAAAGATTGCCAGGGTTGCGACTTGCTTATTACCTATGCAGAACGATGATTCGCACGTCTTGCTACAACCCTCCTGTGGAAAACCACAAGTCCATGCATGGTGTTCAGAACCGATCAGCTCCAAAGTCCAAATAAAAGCACTTACAGAAGTTTCAGACTCGGTTCGCCATCGCCACTCTGGTCCTTACCGAAGGCGCTGTCCCGAGCCGGTCGCCGACGTTGAGGGCCTGCGACGCCGTCGCCAGCAGGAGGAGAAGCAGCCACGAACACCGAGAGAAGGCGGGAACGGACGCCATCATCCTCTGGTGTTCGTTCTCGCGTCTCGGCGTGCGCGTGTGGTGTGCGGGGAAGAAACGGATAGGCAGCAGACAGGCAGAACGCGAAATATTTGGTCTCTTTCCAGTGGGCGCCGGCCAGCACGTTTATTTATACAAGCTTGCAGTGGTTGGCCGTGTGTGTCAGAGCAAGCAGAGTGCAGAGCATGTGCTTCGTGAGGATGGATTCGGGGAGCTGAGTACTTGGGCTGTGGAAGTTTCGGCGAAAAACGAACTGGGACATACGAACATTATGGTTACTTGCGCAGCTCTTGAACTTGAAGCAAAGCCATACACGGCAACAGCACCTAGAAAAACACTTGTCCTAGTACACCTGCATACATCTGAGCTAAATGTTTTGCCTGTTTAATAGCGGGTTGGCGGCGTGATGCGGATCTCACGCTGCTGATGAGTGATGAGAGGGTAATCTAGCTTTCAGGTCACAGAGTTGCCATCGC
The DNA here is from genome assembly GCA_018135685.1 of Themeda triandra. Lineage (NCBI taxonomy): Eukaryota > Viridiplantae > Streptophyta > Magnoliopsida > Poales > Poaceae > Themeda > Themeda triandra. The sequence goes on along the minus strand of JAENPR010000200.1, from coordinate 176,052 downwards.
AGGAACGCCACTGACTGGCTGGCTGAACAAGTGGCCGTGCTGTGCTGTATTTTCGGAGCCCTCTGACCTACGCCTGTGGCTCTCTGCTTTGGCCGCATCTACTAGCATGATGATGCTGGTATGCACGCTCACATCACGGATTAGATTTACGCGTTATCTTCTTCTGCTCCTGCCTTCATTTGTGTTAAGACTAAAGGCTCACCAAACAACTGAGGAATACATGAAATTTGACCACATGCTTGCGTGCGAGTCCATGTCTTTGCACCTATCCTGCTTACTCAAATGTTTTAGAAGCCAGATCAAACTGAAGCGCGCGGTTTGAGTGTCGTGCTGGATCATCAAGAGATGACTTCGCAACCGTGGAGTTTAGCACCCAACCGCTGCACATTGTCTAAATTTTGGTCTCTTGAGTACTACTCTAGAACGATTGGAACATTGCACCAAATTCATGTGAGAGATGAAGCTAGTTTACGAACTTAGGTCAGGTGTTCAGGTGAAGACTGGATACAATCTTGTTTCCTGTTCCCCGTGGCGAATTGTTCAGTGGCTACACGGCAATTCGACACGTCTCAGAGGCAGGGCCAGCCTCTCACTTCTGATCTAGTGTGACGCCTGACGCGTTTGTACCATGGAAGTAGCTTATTTAGCTGGGAACAACAGAGGTTTGGAACTGAAAGAACAGAAGCACGCGCACTATATATACAATAAAAGAAAAGAAAGGTAAAAAAAAAGACTATATGACTAGTACTTGCCAAAAAGCGTACCCAATATTATCACTTGCAATTTGCGTATTCATGCCAAAGAAAATGTTTGGAAAAGAGAATAATCAAGGACTTTAATTAGATTTAATGTGATTTTCATGAATGAAAGAATAGATAGGAAATTAAATTTAAAACACTACCATTGTTTAACTCACCAAATGACAAGTGAAAAAAAGATAAGGACAAATTGGTTCAGCAGCAATTAAGAGATCACTAAAATTGTAAAACACCATACAACCAACGTAAAATATCACTCGAAGGTCCAACAACTATCCAATTCTAGCACCATGTTACCTTTTGAAGTTGATGAAGTCAATTAAGACAGAAATACTCCTGAACCGTTCGTTTTAAACTCATGCGAACATGTATTTGACATGTTTGAGCACATGCATGATTAAACAAAATTCTATCTCACAACAAATTTGAACACATACAAGGCAATAATCCATCCATTGCATGTTCCATTTTAGCATGTTAACACATACAAAATAGTACATCATTCATTTCAGCAACCATATTGCACAAACATTATGGGCCAGTTTGGTTGGAGACCTGCTAAGTTGTCTGGTAAAAAGTGTTCCTGAGAGTTGCACGAAAATTCAATGGAATCTGCTTGGTGAGGCAAGTTTGTTTGGTTGGAAGCCTATGTATGAGAAGATTATGATATGTTTACATCTACTGTAACTTCAATATTGTTTGTGTATTATAAACGATCATAATAGAACCAACAAAATAATATAAACGAATGGATTTATAAAGTAGTGGTATACATAAAAATATAATAATTTCAATAGTTTATTTACTAACAGGCATACACATATTTGATTAAGAAATGGATAGAAAAAATAAAATACTTTTGTGCCAAACCATCAGAACTGTAAATGAAATAAAGGGAGTGTTTGGTAACGTTGATTAAACTTTATTGATTTTCTTCCTTAATTTAATCGAGAACCAGACACTATTTCGATTATTGAGTTGTCCAATTTCAAACAAAAATCTGTAGTAAACCTTAAAGAATTGGAGCCTAACCCAGGACAAAAATCTAAACAAATAAGCAACACTCAATTCTCATATTTTAAAATTCTTCAACCAACCCCTTTATGCATAATTTCTAGCTCCGCCATTGCCAGCACACCACATGAATGTTTCAGTACATATAACAAAAGATAAATTCATAACACTACGAGTTCAAAGCATAGCACGAGTTCTAATTTCCCATCAAATGTCTAAAGGGAATAACGCCCGTGTAAGAAAGAGAGGAAGGCCCATGTATAAATATGTATCCAACAGATTATGTGACAGTTTTTTTTTTTTTTTTTTTTTGGGGGGGGGGGGGGGGGCATCCTTGGAGAAAGTTTATCTCTATACATATAATACACCAAAAAAATATTTCTAAAGCCACACAACAAAGTATCCACCACATTCATTATCTCCCCTAATCTTTTCTAAGTGCACCCAAACAAATGCACACAAAACAAACCAACCATTCAAAATGAAAGGTCGAGATTCACTCTAGCCACCATTTTCTCTCACCCACCCAAATCCAATGCACCAGATTGCTTGGATCAAACCTAATCCCACGCCCACCTCCGCGCGATTTCCTCTCTCTGCCTCCGCACGAGCTCCCAGACGCGTGATGACTCCTTCGCTTCTCATCCTGACTCCTCCGCTTCTCATCCTCTTCCTCCATGCCTGCCGACCACAACGAGGCACAGCTCACCCAGCCGTGGTTCTCGGCGCACGCGGGCCGGCTACGGCACCCGGCCACGGGGCTAGCTTCCATGGGGCGGCGGCGTGGCACCGGACGCGGGCTCGGCACGCCGCGCGCGTTGCGGGAGCGCGGGAGGGTTGGATTGGATGGGGATAGCGAGGAAGTCCCTCACCTGGCCATCGCACCGTCTTGCCCGCCTTCTCTACCAATGTGGAGGCGCAGGAGCCGCACTCCGGTGCGACCGAGCCCCGGCGGCTGACCGGCCGCTCGACTACCACCCTGGCCGCCTCCGTGAAATTTTTGCATTTTGGTACTTTTTGGAAACATATTTCACAATTGACCCCCTGGCAAAACGTTGTCTGAAAATGACCCGTTTTCCAGGCGTGCGGTGCATTGACGCCGAGGTATGCGGGTCGGCGTGCCGTCAGTCCACGCCGAGGTCCTGCCACGTTAGCGACGACCACGGTCGCCGCTGAAGGTTTGACAAAATGGGTCCCGCAGGTCGGCGTCATGTCAGCGCACGCCGACCTGCATAACCTCGGCGTGAGACCGTCGAACGCCGAGGTCTGGGCTGTGTTGTGGCCAAGGCCCACGAGGCCCATTTTGGCACACGGTCCACAGAGGTCGGCGTGCGGACCGTTACCGCCGAGCCTCATATCTCGGCGTGGCCCGACTTGACGCCGAGGTTCGGGCATTACAGCCCGCGCCGAGGCCCCCTTCTTCCTCCTCCCTTCATTCTTTCCTCCCAGCCGCGCCTCTCTCTCTCTCTACTCGCCCGCCACTCCAACCCTAGGTCCTCCATGGTGGTGTAGGCGGCCGGATCGAGGCCCCCGTCGGTTCCCCGAGGTAAAGCTCCCTCCCCTCCTCCAATGTGTCCATATGGATTTGCTTGGTTCGTCCCCAATGTTGTGGAACCCTAGGTGTATGGTGTTGTTGTATATATGTTGTATGATGTGTGAAATGTTTCGATTCGTGGTATATATTTGCATTGGTGGTTGCTTCTAGATGGTAGAATTGACTTTGTTTTATGGTTGATGTTGTCATTTTGTTGGCACATGAAGTAGTCATGGTTAGGGTTGAATTTGTACTATGGGTTGTATTTATAGGTTTTTTTTTTTGTGGAATGAGATTACATTAGCATGATATATGACTCATCTTTTGCGTGGTGGATGTAGATGGACAGATTAGTGAGGTTGCACCATGGCGGTCGTGTTGTTAAGACGAAAGATGATAGTTTAAAATTTGTGGACATGTCGAAGAGTTGATTATCTTTTCGGAATCACCCTCTTTGAGCCGGTTAGTGGACCGAGTCGGGCTCTGACTAGGTTTAACGAAGATGTGAATGTGAAGTTAGAAGGTTTGATAGATGTAGGGTCATTGAAGGGTCCACGGATCAAGAGGCTGTTGAAAGTTAATAGCGAGTTGTCCTGGAATGATTACAAGGCTGTTGTATTGTCCTCTGAAGTGCATTCCTTTGACGTATTGGTTACTAAGGAGTCCGGCTTAGATAATGTTAACAGAGTCAAACATGGCCATGTTCCCCTGCTCGTGGAAGTGATGGTGGAATGTTTGAAGAAGAAATTGATCTCACTCAACCACGCTATGATAATCACGATGGTGAAGGGCCCGATGATCACGATGGTGAAGGGCTCGATGATGGTCCCGATGGTGAAGCCCCCGTTGATCCCGACGGCGAAGGCATTCATGACACTGATGAGGAGGATGTTGATTATGTAGTCGGTGATGAATAAGGTGCGATGGATACTGCTAGTGGAGATGACCTTATTGATGATGACCTTAGCGATGAAGATGACCTTAGTGGTGAAGAGGATTTTGGTGATGCTAGGGCTAGGAACCAGGTTGATATTGAAGTCGCCGGAGACGATGAGATGTTTGAAGAGGCCTTTGCCGATGACTCTGATGACGATCGGCCCGTTCGTCAAGTCAATGCTAGGGAATTAGAGCTATTGTCTAGGGTCTTGCCTTGGAGGGATGTAGATGTTGGTGATTTCGAGGACCTTAGCCATGCTCATCGTGCGTTTCTTGATGGAGGGCCAAGTGATACCACGGTTCCGGATGTCAATGGTTGCTTCATCATACGGAAGGGCATATTGTTCGCTACCATGGATCACTTGAAATCATGGTTGCAAGAGTACTCTATTGTCCACAACCGTCCGTTTCGGGTCCTTAGGTCGTGGAAGAAAAATAGGTACACCGTGGCTTGCGAACAAGAAAATTGTGATTGGAGGGTATGTGCTAGGCGAACAAGTCATGCAAATGGAAGATTACCTCGGTCGAGGCAACCACATAGGTGTGGCACTGCGATGCGATGAAGAGAGCCATTTGCGGTTGAACTCTAGGTTCATTTCCGAGCGGTTAAGTCCCGTAGTGAAGCACATGCCAACAATTACGGTGTATGCGTTGGTTGAGATCATCTTCCAAAGGTACAATTACTATGTGAAGTATGGAAAAGCATGGAGGGCAAAGCGGCGTGCATTGGAACTCATCTTTGGTGGCGGGAAGAAGCTTATGAGCGTCTTCCCGTGATGTTGAATGCAATGAGAGCTGCGAATCCCGGTATGCACTTTGAGTATTTACCTAAGGATGGTGAAACTAGGAATGATAGGCGGGTTTTGGTAGGGCCTTACGGGCTTTCGGGCGGGGCATTGAAGCATTCAAGCATTGCGGGCCCGTTGTCTCAATTGATGGCACATTTCTCAGGCAAATTTGAAGGCACGATGCTTATTTGTATTGGGACGGATCGAGAAGACCGCTTGTCCCTTTGGCCTTTGCGCTTGTTCGGAAGGAGGATACGGATAGTTGGTCTTGGTTCTTGAGACTTGTTAGACAAGTGGTGATTGGCACTGGGACGTGAAGTTTGCATCATATCGAGATAGGCATCTTTGGGATTTTGAATGCGTAGAAGAAGAGATGCCGGGTTATGGGCAAATACATCACCGGTGGTGCACGAGACACCTTGCTCAAAATCTTATAAGGCGTGACCACACAAAGGACAACTTTAAGTTGTTTGAGGAGGTTTGCATGCAGCAAGAGGTGGAGTTATTTGAAGAGAAGCTAGAGGCATTGAAGTTAGCCACAAATGCTGATGGCAGGCAGTTTTTGAGTGATTTGATGGCGTCTAAGGAGAAATGGACGCTTGCATACGACCATGGTGGGCGCAGATGGGGCTTCATGACTAGTAACATGGCAGAGATGTTCAATAGCCTTCTGAGAGGTTGTCGTGGTCTTCCTGTGACTGCAATTGCCTCATTCACCTTCTACAAGTCTAATGCTTGGTTTGTTGCGAGGAAGAAGCATGCGAGATCGCTATGGAGCAACAACAAAGCTTGGCCGCTTTTAGCATCGAGAGAGCTAGCTTTCTCAAAGAAGAAGTCAAAAAAAACAGAAGGGTTCTTGTTTCGATGGGATCCTACATGGATATGAGATTCTAGAGGCAGGTGGAACCAACATTGGTGGTGAGGACCGTGATGCTCGCAAACATAAAGTAATAATCAATGAGAACACATGTACTTGTGGTAAACCCACCATCTTCCATAGGCCTTGCTCCCACATGATAACTGCTTGTCGACTTAGACGTGTTGATCTTTGAGTGCCCCCCCCGTATGGCAGTGGAGTTCTCTGTTCGTAACTTACTGAGCACCTGGAATCCACAGTTTGAGCCTTTTTTGGACGAGAGCCAGTGGCTGTCTATGAAGGCCCCAAATACGTGGCGATCTTGGGTTGTTGTGGAAGCGTAAAGGACCAAGGCGGCGGAAGCGGTTTAGGATGGACATGGATCGAGCCACCCCGGGTAGATCGTCTACAAGTAAGGTTGGGACTCATTTTGTAGAGGACAAGCGGTAGTCGTTGCTCAAGTTGCCATAAGCGGGGCACAATAGAAGGCGGTGTCCGAGAATTACTTAGACAACGGTATATATCGGGGTCATTAGTGTAATGGGTGTGGGTAATACTTGTGCAATTTACATTTGTCATTTACTTCATATCACATACATTTATTATGTTTATTATTTAATATATACTAATTCATTGTCATTTGTTAACTTCCGGGATGGACCGATACCCCTACTTGACCAAAGGTGGGATGAGGTCACCGGGCTCGGAGGATCGAGAATGGAGAGGTAATACTTGTGTAATCATAAGTTGAATTATTCCATCCTAATACATGACTAAGACGTTTCTGTTGTTTTCTTCTTTTTCAGGTCTTAAGTGTGCTGAGGCCAATTACACATGAGGCTGCTACGACAATGGTGTATGACCAAGTTGAGATGGGACCTGCCATTGCAAGAGCGGTGAGCAAATCGTAAACTACATATACATTACCTTATTTCCACCTCATTGATTTGAGCAACACTTAGTTCCTTCTTTTTTAAAATAGAGCACGGAAATCCTGAGGACTATATCAGAACAGGGAAAGGCACTCATGATTCCAGAGGGTGATCCTAATGAAGCCACCAAGCTTCGTCAAACACTTCAGGTTTGTGTCTATACCTTAGTACGAAACATGTAAATGCCATGACAATTGCTTACTTGAAAACTTTGTTAACAATCCAGGGTACCATCCAGCGCCTACGGAAGATAGTTGCACGTCTTGGATGTAAACGTGCCCCCCCGGATGTTGTAGTCCCACAATTCCAAGCTGTTGCTGCTGCGGGAGGAAGTGGTCAAGGAGGAAGTGGTGAAGGAGGAAGTGGCCAACGACATGCTTTGAGGATGGGGTACATGGGAACGAGGCTGCGGGAGGTAGTGGTGGAGGATATCTTTGAGGGATAGGGTATAGGGGAACAGCAAGGAGGACATGATGATGAAGAACCATACCAGGACTACGATGAGATTGGCGCTTCGCAGCTTGAAGATGCACCACAGGGAACTCAAGAACCCTCTGGTTCTGGCCGTCCGCATAGAGGGCCTCATCCGGTGGAACGTTACACTCCCGTACCTATGCTCTTGGGAGGGAAAGCGTCCGTCCGCCGCCCGCGTTAAGGTACAACTCATGTCATGTTGAACACTATCACTTGTATGACACTATCAGAAACTATCGGACAATGTATGACACACTCACATGCTTTCTTCAGGAGGGTGGGCTATCGACAAGGGCCAAGCAACTTCATCACAAGGCCTTCTCCATGTTGCCATCACTATTTTGTATAAAAACCATGTACTAAATTCGTGTATGGACAATGTATTAAGAACCATGTCGTGAATGGACAATGTGTATGACCATGACTATGTTATTGGACTATGTTATTGTCTATGTCATTGTCTATGTTTGTGATATACTGTGAAATATGACTTGTCTGTACTCTGTAAACCTATAAGAAATATGTGTCGAATTGCTGTTATGGGGTCGGCGTCAGATGATTTCACGCCGACCCCTGAACCAGCTGTAAACTGAAGAAACGGGCCGCCGAAATGCCCAAGGTCGGCGTCCTCGCACTACACGCCGACATGTTGGGGGTCGGCGTAGGATGATTTCACGCCGACCTCAGAAGTTACTGGAATTCTAAAATTTGGCACGCCGACCTGCCCAACCTCGGCGTGGCCGCACTTCACGCCGACCTCCGGACCCTCGGCGTGGGCCGACCAGACGCCACTAGATCGAGCTGGCATGGACCGAGGTGGCGTGGGCCAGGGTGGTGGGGTGAAAGTCCCTAGTTTGGTTTTGGCTAATTGATGAAACCTAGGACTAACCTTGTTTATCTAAGTGGTTGATTTAGAGAAAGGTTGTCCACATGATGAGCTTATTGCATATGAAGCATGACACATGTCATGTGATCAAAGATGAAGATCAAGACGATGCTTGGCTCCATGGACCGGTGTTGAAGGTGAAGGGCTAGTCGAGGCTTGGGAGTGAAGGACCATGCGATGGTGAAGCTCGGGCAAGACTAGGCGCCGATGGACCGATGCACGGTGAAGGGCAAGTGAAGTCGAGGTCGATGGATCGAGACGGTCACATGATGGTGTGAAGTGTTCATATCATTTGGAGGAACAAAATGGGCTCAAGGCAAAGGTATAACCGATAGGGCCATTTTGTTTTGCACTCAAGACACCATAGAGGGTGTGAGTGGTTTAGGATCGATAGCCGCACTATTAAGAGGGGAAGTCTTATCGGCTATTCGACGCACGGGTGCCACTAGGTGATTTCATGAAGTGCATTGCATGTAGGGCCTAGTGAGGTAACTAACCTTTGGGAAATGATTGTGAAAAGCTAACACACAAGCACATGGAGATGTACACTTGGTGGTGTTGGCACATTTACAAAGGTGGCGTTTGAACGCGCGTGGTTTGCGGGGTAGAGATGGGTTTGGGTCCCTCTCTTCCTCCCGCCGAGCGCTGAGGCGGGATTCGGCGCTTTTGGGAAAAATGGATGCATATTTTCTATTGCGCCGGACGCAAAATTTGGTTGAAATCATGCTATCTCTGTTGATCAAGTTGGTATACTTGTTGAATAGCATGTCTGAGAACTTGGATCAACGTCACGGCGAAAGGCGGCATCTGCGAGGCGCCGGACGCGCCTTGGCGCGCGCCGGACGCGTCCGGCGGATTGTGGCTAAGCACGGGCATGTGTCTGCGCCGGACGGACGGGGCGGACGCGGCGTCGGACGCGGCAAGGTGTGTCCGGCGCGTGCTGAATCTTGGCATGGCGCTAGCTGGGTCGGGGGTGAAAGCGCCGGACGCGGCCGTGCGTCCGCGGGACGGCGGACGCGGACCGGGAACCGAAGTTTCGGCCGGTCTGCGGGACGCGACGCGGCGCCGGACGCGCCGGACGCCGCGCGCCGGACGCACACGTGGCGGCAAAGGGATTGAACGGAGCTCCAACGGTCGGCTCGCGGGCGCGCACGGGAGGTAGCGCCGGACGCGTCCGGCGGTCTGCGGCGGACGCGTCCGGCGCAGGCGTTCTGGCTCCCCGAGGGGGTAACGGCCATATTTGCTTGTGGGCTTATAAATAGAAGGTGGCCGGCCCTTGGGGAGGCCTCTTGGCCATTTCTCATCCCTTGTGCATTCTTTAAGCTAAGAGACTCTCTCCCACTCTTCTCCCTTGCTTGGTTGTTCATCCTAAGAGAGATTGAGTGAATCACCTAGTGCATTGCATTGCTTGAGAGCATTCTAGTGGCACTTGTGGGTGGTTTCGCCGGTGGAATTCTTGTTACTCTTGGAGAGTACCGCTCCTAGCCGGCTTGGAGATTGTTGGAGGCGTTGGCAAGAGAAGGTGATTGTTCTTGGCCACCTCCGGTTGCTTGTGAGAGGTTTGAGCTCACCTCGTGGGGATCACGAAGAGCATCCTAGTGGATTGCGCGTGTCGTTGAGTACCTCGCTTGAGAGTGGGTCTTGCGGTGCCTTGCGGGGCGAGCCTTGAGGGGCTAGTGACTTGAGGGTCACACCGAGGAACCATCTAGGTGTTGGTCGACACAACCGGTGACGTAGCTTGCGGTGCCCAAGTGAACACCGGGTGAACAAAAATAATTGTGTTCATCCTTGTCTCCCGGTGATTGGTTGTCATCGATTGTGTGTTGCCGATTGTGATTGATTGCTCATTCTCTTGGTGATTGGCAACCTCGACTCGACGCATCGGTATAACAAGTCTCATCCTCTCTTGTATTACTTTGTTTACATTCTTGCAAAATAGAATTGCTTGCGTGGTCGGTCGGGAACCACAACTTGTGTAGACTAAATCCCGTGGGTAGAATTGCTTGTGTGGTCGGTCGGGAACCACTCCTTGTGTAGATTAAATCCCGTGGGTAGAACTCTTGATCACTAGCGGTAGCTATTGTTTGTGCTAGTGATCACCTACTAGAATTGTTTGGATAGGAGGCTTGCAACATCTAGTAGGCTAAGCAAAACTTGCTTTCCGCCGTTTGTGTATCTAACGAAGTTTGCTTAGTGAGTTTGTAGAAATTTTTATAGGCTATTCACCCCCCCTCTAGCCATCTAGGACCTTACAAGTGGTATCAGAGCCGAGGTCACCGTCTTAGTGCAAGGCTTAACATCCTACGGTGTTAAGATGGCTCAAATTGTGTTCAACCATGTTGGGGGCAAACCGCCTATGTTTGATGGAGTTAGTTCCTTTGATCATTGGAAGAGAAAGATGATCATGTATCTTGGTTCAATTCAAGAGAGGGTCTTGCAAGTCACATTGCATGACTATGCCATTCTTGATAATGATCATCTCACCGATGAAGATAGAGCCAACATCACTTGCAATAGAATGGCTCTCAACACCCTATACAATGGCATTGATACAAAGGTGTTTGAGGGGATCAAGGATTTGGAACTTGCTAGTGAAGTATGGACAAGGTTGGGTGAGACATATGAGGGCACCAAGGTTGTGAAGAGTGCCAAGCTATATGGACTCAAGAGTGAGTTCGAGAACTTCAAGAAGAAGGAGGATGAAACTATCATTGAAATGTTTCATCGTCTACAAGTGATTGTGAATGATCTCAAGAGTTTGGGGCACAAGACAAAAGATGAAGATTTTTGTCACAAGTTCTTGATTTGCTTGCCGAAGAGCTTCAAGATGTTGAAGCTAATGCTACAAAGAGATGGGCTTGAAAATAAGAAGCCAAATGATTTGCTTGGTGAAGTCTTGACATATGACAAATTTGATCAAGATGATGAGAAGGTGGAAGAGGAGAAGAAGAAGAAGACCGTGGCATTCCAAGCCACATCCTCCAAGAGCAAAGCACCAATCTTTGAAGAAGAAGAAACCAATGAGGAAGATGGTGACTTTGAGATTGATGATGAGGCACTTGCTCTTGTGGTGAAGAAGATGGGCCACATGTTCATCAAGAGAAGAGGCTTCAAGAGGAACAACTTCAAGAAGCAAGAGCAACCAAGAAAGTGCTTCAATTGTGATAGCACCGAGCATCTACAAGCCGAATGCCCATATGAGAAGAAGAAGAACTACAACAAGGGCAAATTTGAGAAGAAGAAGCATGAGGCCAAGATGACACTCAAGAAGGGCAAGAATGGTGCATTTGTGGTCACTTGGGAGAGTGACAATGATGATGAAGATGAAGATACAAGCAACAAGGCTATGGCTTCCATCGCCATCAACAAGAAGTCTTCATTATTCTCCACATCACCATCATGCTTCATGGCCAAGGAAACAAAGGTACAATATGATGATAGTGATGATGATAGTGAGATGGAATATGCTCACGATGTTGATAATGTTGATGATGATGATGAACCGACTAAGGATCAATTATATGACTTGATGCAAGAAACTAGAGATATAGCTATTGCCAAGGAAAAGGAGTGCAAGAAGCTTTCAATGAAAGTAGAAATACTTGAGAAAGCCCTAGGTGAGCTTATGACCACTCATGAGAGTCTAGTGGTAGACCATGAGAAGCTTGGTGATGCTCATTCTAAGCTTAAAGAAGCTCACTCACTTCTACTTGAGCAACAAGCAAAGAAAGTGGTGATTGCATCATGTGATATAGGCCTTACTTGTGACATCATTGATGAATCATTTTATCAACCTATCATCATGACAAATGCTAACCCTTCTTGTAGCACATCATCCACCACCACCACCGACTCTACCTCTACTACTAGTGATGGCTTCACTTGTGATGCTACACTTATGGTTGAGAATGAGACTCTCAAGAAGGAGGTGGATGAGCTCACTCATGCCTTAGGCAAAGCCTATGGTGGTGAGGCCCGCTTGCTAAAGTGCTTGGGTAGCCAAAGGTTCTCTCTTAACAAAGAGGGATTGGGCTATACCCCCAAGAAGGGCAAGTCGGCCTTTGCAACTCCAAAGCCTAGCTTTGTTAAGAGCAATGGTCGGTTTTGCTATAGATGCAAGCAAGTTGGGCACCTAGAGCAAAATTGCAACAAGAAGCAACAAAACAAGAAACTTGACAATGCTATATCTTTTGATTCTTGTTATGTGCTTACCAAGGGTGTGAAAGGTGTACAAGCTAAGTTTGTTGGTACACCCATTGTTGGCCCAAAGAAGAAGGCAATTTGGGTACCAAAGAGCTTAGTCACTAACCTACAAGGACCCAAGCAAAAATGGGTACCTAAGCTTCATTGATTTGCTTGTAGGTGAATTATAAAGCCGGAGGAAGGCATTGGATTATTGATAGTGGGTGTTCTCAACACATGACCGGCACATCAAGAATGTTTGATTCAATTGAGAAGAATGATAGTGGCATTGAGTCAATTACTTTTGGCAATAACAAGAAAGGCAAGGTTGTTGGTTTGGGCAAGATTGCAATATCAAATGACATGAGTATCTCCAATGTGATGCTAGTTGAAAGCTTGGATTTCAATCTTCTCTCCGTGGCACAAATTTGTGATCGAGGCTACAAGTGCATTTTTGGGGCAAATGATGTTGAGGTAGTTTCTCTTGATGGCTCCAACTTGGTGTTCAAAGGCTTTAGATATGAGAATCTCTATCTTGTTGATTTCAACACTAGTGAAGCTTCTTTGACAACATGTTTGATATCAAAATCAAGTTTGGGTTGGCTTTGGCATAGAAGGCTTGGGCATGTTGGCATGAAACAATTGAAGAAGCTCACACAACACAATCTTGTTGAAGGCTTGAAAGATGTTGTATTTGAGAAGGACAAGTTGTGTAGTGCATGTCAAGCCGGGAAGCAAGTTGGAAGCTCACATCCAAAGAAGAGTATAATGAGCACATGCAAGGCATTTGAGTTGTTGCACATGGATTTATTTGGCCCAACTACATACACAAGTATTGGTGGCAACAAGTATGGGTTTGTCATAGTGGATGACTTCACAAGATTCACATGGGTATTCTTCCTTAGTGACAAGAGTGAAGTGTATGACACCTTCAAGACCTTTCTCACTAGAGTTCACAATGAGTTTGACATGAGAATCAAGAAAGTGAGAAGTGACAATGGGAGTGAGTTCAAGAATACAAGAATGGAAGAATTGTGTGATCACTATGGCATTGGTCATCAATTCTCGGCCAAGTACACTCCACAATCAAATGGCCTAGTTGAGAGGAAGAATAGAACATTGCTTGATATGGCTAGATCAATGCTTCATGAGTACAATGTTAGTCAATCATTTTGGGATGAAGCAATCAACACGGCATGTTACTACATCAATAGGCTCTATTGTCATACGTTGCTAGAGAAGACCCCATATGAGTTACTTCATGGAAGAAAGCCCAACATTGGCTATTTTAGAGTATTTGGTTGCAAATGTTACATCTTGAGAAAGGGCACTAGATTGGGGAAGTTTGAAAAGAGATGTGATGAAGGGTTCCTACTCGGTTATTCAACTACAAGCAAGGCTTATAGAGTTTGGAACAATTCAAGTGGCATTAGAGAGGAAGTTCATGATGTGCAATTTGATGAAACCAATGGGTCACAAAATGAAGATGAGAATCTAGAAGATGTTGGTGGAAACCAATTGGTTGAAGCTATGAAGAACATGGAACTTGGTGACATAAGAGCAAAGCAAGTGGTTGATGTGCAAGATGATAAAGATGAAGTGCTCAATTCTCCATTGAAGCAAGCTAGCAATGCTCAAGTGCAAGATCATGGTGCTAGTTCATCAAATGAAGACAAGCCAAGTGATCAACCAAGTTCAAGCAATCAAGTGCAAGTGCTACAACCACAACATGTTGCAAGAGATCACCCAATTGATGGTGTCATTGGTGATATTAGAAGTGGTGTGCAAACAAGATCAAGAGTGGCTATGATTTGTGAGTATGCATCATTTGTGTCAACCAAAGAGCCAAAGAAAGTTGAGGAAGCCTTGGATGATGCCGATTGGATCATGGCAATGCAAGAAGAGCTCAATAACTTCACAAGAAATGATGTGTGGGAGTTAGTTGAGAGGCCGGAGGATCACAATGTCATTGGAACCAAATGGGTTTTCAAGAACAAGCAAGATCAAGATGGTGTTGTGATTAGAAACAAAGCAAGACTAGTTGCACAAGGCTATACTCAAGTTGAAGGTCTTGACTATGATGAAACATATGCTCCCGTGGCAAGATTGGAGGCAATAAGGATTCTATTGGCTTATGCATGTGCCCACAACATTAAGTTATATCAAATGGATATCAAGAGTGCATTTCTCAATGGGATCATCAATGAGCTAGTATATGTTGAGCAACCTCCCGGTTTTGAAGATGAGAAGAGACCCAACCATGTGTACAAATTGAAGAAAGCTTTGTATGGCTTGAAGCAAGCACCTAGAGCATGGTATGAGAGATTGAAGACTTTTCTTCACTCCAAAGGGTTCATTATGGGCAAGGTTGACACTACTCTATTCACCAAGAAGATTGGTAATGATCTCTTCATTGTGCAAATCTATGTTGATGATATCATCTTTGGATCAACCAATCAAGCATATTGTGAAGAATTTGGTGAAATGATGGCAAAAGAGTTTGAGATGTCCATGATTGGTGAACTTAGCTATTTCCTTGGTCTTCAAGTCAAGCAATTGAAGAATGGGACATTTGTGAGTCAAGGGAAATACATAAGGGACATGTTGAAAAAGTTTGGAATGCAAGATGCAAAGCCAATCTCAACTCCAATGGGCACAAATGGGAATCTTGATAGTGATCATGATGGCAATATGGTGAATCAAAAGGATTATCGGTCATTGATTGGAAGCCTACTCTATGTCACCGCATCAAGACCGGATGTCATGTTTAGTGTTTGCATGTGTGCTAGATATCAAGCCTCACCTAGAGAGAGTCATCTCACGGCCGCAAAGAGAATATTGAGGTACTTGAAGCAAACAAGAGATGTTGGATTGTGGTATCCTAAGGGGTCAAAGTTTGAATTGATTGGATATTCGGACTCCGACTATGGTGGTTGCAAGATCAATAGAAAGAGCACAAGTGGTACATGTCAACTTCTTGGAAGATCACTTGTGTCATGGTCCTCAAAGAAACAAAAATAGTGTGGCAATCTCTACCGCCGAAGCCGAATATGTTAGTGCGGGAGTTGTTGTGCACAATTGCTTTGGATGAAGTCAACTTTGAAGGATTATGGCATCAACTTCAAGAATGTGCCATTGTTTTGTGACAATGAAAGTGCAATCAAGATGACACAAAACCCGGTTCAACATGGAAGAACAAAGCACATTGACATAAGGCATCATTTCATTAGAGATCATCAACAAAAGGGTGACATTTCCATTGAAAGTGTGGGTACCGATGATCAACTTGCCGACATCCTCACCAAGCCACTTGATGAAAGAAGGTTTTGTAAGCTAAGGAATGAGTTGAACATTCTTGACTTCTCAAACATGTGTTGAATGCACCCCACCACTACTTGACATGCCTCTCATTCGACAAAGCAAGGTACCATTGGTTGACATGTCATTCATGCTTAGGATTATACTTGTGGTTGCACATGTAGACATACAAGGTGCATTTGGAGCATTCATGATAAATCAAATGTGTTTGATGTATATATGGTGCCACTATTGCTTCTATGCTTTGTTTGATCTAGTGGTGGCATATGACATGTTTGTGGGCTTGCAATCCTAGTGTTGAATCTAGAATATTTGCTACAAGTGTTTAATTCAACATAGGCAAGATAACCCTTGTCATGAGGTGTGAAGAAGCTTGTCTTTGGTTCAAACCGAATTAAATGTCTTTGGCAAGTGGTCTAGATTGAACCAAATTTGACTAAAGTTTTCCTTACTCCATCAAAGTCATTTTCTCTCCACAATTTGATCCCATTTTTGGGCAATTGTTGACAAAGGGGAGAGAAAAAGATGATTGAACATGATAAAGGGGTAAATAAAATTTTGATGCACACAAGAAGGGGGAGCAAGCTCATGAACAAAGTTGTTGCATTTGTTTGTGCATTCTCATATGACTTGCTCATGGCACCTAGTTCAAAGTTTTATACAAGTAGTGTCTCCTTGCTTGTGTGGTGCAATGCTAGTATAGAACTTGATTGATGAAATGATCTACTAGCATGCATAGGTTGTAACTAGACTCCCCTTGCTTTACAAGTGGTTCAAGAACTTTGCTTATAATGTTGATCTCACGGGGTTCTTGAGTTTTTGATGGATGTCTAGTTACTTCATGGTGCTAAGGATGGTGTAAATTGCAACTCCGATTAGTATCACGCTTCAAAGGTCCATTTCTTACACCTTAGCATCATTTTGGTAGAATTACTCTCCCCATAATCTTATCCATGCATATGTGCAAAGCTTCAAATCCAAACTCTATGCACATATGTAGGGGAAGCAATACTACCAAAACCGAACTTGCTATAGTTGTCCAAATTTCTTTTGTGAGCTTAATGATTGGACAAGTATGACAAGTTCAAAATCTTTATTATAAAATCATCTTTGTTGAGGTTGTCATCAATTACCAAAAAGGGGAGATTGAAAGTCCCTAGTTTGGTTTTGGCTAATTGATGAAACCTAGGACTAACCTTGTTTATCTAAGTGGTTGATTTAGAGAAAGGTTGTCCACATGATGAGCTTATTGCATATGAAGCATGACACATGTCATGTGATCAAAGATGAAGATCAAGACGATGCTTGGCTCCATGGACCGGTGTTGAAGGTGAAGGGCTAGTCGAGGCTTGGGAGTGAAGGACCATGCGATGGTGAAGCTCGGGCAAGACTAGGCGCCGATGGACCGATGCACGGTGAAGGGCAAGTGAAGTCGAGGTCGATGGATCGAGACGGTCACATGATGGTGTGAAGTGTTCATATCATTTGGAGGAACAAAATGGGCTCAAGGCAAAGGTATAACCGATAGGGCCATTTTGTTTTGCACTCAAGACACCATAGAGGGTGTGAGTGGTTTAGGATCGATAGCCGCACTATTAAGAGGGGAAGTCTTATCGGCTATTCGACGCACGGGTGCCACTAGGTGATTTCATGAAGTGCATTGCATGTAGGGCCTAGTGAGGTAACCTAACCTTTGGGAAATGATTGTGAAAAGCTAACACACAAGCACATGGAGATGTACACTTGGTGGTGTTGGCACATTTACAAAGGTGGCGTTTGAACGCGCTGTGGTTTGCAGGGTAGAGATGGGTTTGGGTTCGGCGCTTTTGGGAAAAATGGATGCATATTTTCTATTGCGCCGGATGCAAAATTTGGTTGAAATCATGCTATCTCTGTTGATCAAGTTGGTATACTTGTTGAATAGCATGTCTGAGAACTTGGATCAACGTCACGGCGAAAGCGGCATCTGCGGGGGCGCCGGACGCGCATTGACGCGCCGGGCGCGTCCGCGGATTGTGGCTAAGCACGGGCATGTGTCTCGCCGGGACGGACGGACGGCGGACGCAGCGTCGGACGCGGCAAGGTTACTGCAGCCGGCGTCCGCGCGTGCTTGAATCTTGGCATGGCGCCTAGCGGTCGGGGCGCGCGGACGCGGCCGTGCGTCCGGCGGACGGCGGACGCGGACCAGAAACTTCTGAGTTTCGGCCGGTCTGCCGGACGCGGGCGCCGGACGCGCGCCGGACGCAGCGCCGGACGCACACGTGGCGGCAGCAGATTGAACGGAGCTCCAACGGTCGGCTCGCGGGCGCGCACGGGAGGTAGCGCCGGACGCGTCCGGCGGTGCACGCGGACGCGTCCGCGCGCGCGTTCGGTCCCCGAGGGGTAACGGCTATATTTGCTTGTGGGCTTATAAATAGAAGGTGGCCGGCCCTTGGGGAGGCCTCTTGGCCATTTCTCATCCCTTGTGCATTCTTTAAGCTAAGAGACTCTCTCCCACTCTTCTCCCTTGCTTGGTTGTTCATCCTAAGAGAGATTGAGTGAATCACCTAGTGCATTGCATTGCTTGAGAGCATTCTAGTGGCACTTGTGGGTGGTTTCGCCGGTGGAATTCTTGTTACTCTTGGAGAGTACCGCTCCTAGCCGGCTTGGAGATTGTTGGAGGCGTTGGCAAGAGAAGGTTATTGTTCTTGGCCACCTCCGGTTGCTTGTGAGAGGTTTGAGCTCACCTCGTGGGGATCACGAAGAGCATCCTAGTGGATTGCGCGTGTCGTTGAGTACCTCGCTTGAGAGTGGGTCTCGCGGTGCCTTGCGGGGCGAGCCTTGAGGGGCTAGTGACTTGAGGGTCACACCGAGGAACCATCTAGGTGTTGGTCGACACAACCGGTGACGTAGCTTGGCGGTGCCCAAGTGAACACCGGGTGAACAAAAATAATTGTGTTCATCCTTGTCTCCGGTGATTGGTTGTCATCGATTGTGTGTTGCCGATTGTGATTGATTGCTCATTCTCTTGGTGATTGGCAACCTCGACTCGACGCATCGGTATAACAAGTCTCATCCTCTCTTGTATTACTTTGTTTACATTCTTGCAAAATAGAATTGCTTGCGTGGTCGGTCGGGAACCACAACTTGTGTAGACTAAATCCCGTGGGTAGAATTGCTTGTGTGGTCGGTCGGGAACCACTCCTTGTGTAGATTAAATCCCGTGGGTAGAACTCTTGATCACTAGCGGTAGCTATTGTTTGTGCTAGTGATCACCTACTAGAATTGTTTGGATAGGAGGCTTGCAACATCTAGTAGGCTAAGCAAAACTTGCTTTCCGCCGTTTGTGTATCTAACGAAGTTTGCTTAGTGAGTTTGTAGAAATTTTTATAGGCTATTCACCCCCCCCCCCCCTCTAGCCATCTAGGACCTTACATGGGGGCGACAGGACCTCGGCGTGGTCAGACCCGACGCCGAGGTTACGGACGTCGGCGTGCGCTGAATTGACGCCGACCTCCGAACTCACTGTAATTTCGTTTTTTGGACCGCCGAGATGCCTTATCTCGGCGTGGAATGACTTAACGACGAGCTTCATTTTTTTTTATTTGCTTCAAACAAACTTTGCACGTGCTATAAACATATTGCACATTACACCATTGCCATTCTCCAAACATATTGCACATGCGCCATTGCCATTAAAATGTAAGTTTACCACCTACAATCATTGACATTGCAAGCACATTACACCATTCCACATCAAAGTCACCAACCATCCACCAAGTCTTACAACAACATCGGTCATAAATTTAGTCTTACACAAGTGCAAAAGTAGGGCCACCCGGACCACAACACATCATACCACCATGACATCTACTGTCCTTCCCCGGGCCACCCGGGCCAGTAGGGCAACCTCTCCCACACAGGTGGGCTCGGCGGGCCATGCTCCGTCCAATCGTCGTAAGGCCCATCAAAGTCGGGATCTTGAGGCTTGTCAGGGTCGGAGTTGCACTCGTACTCGCCCTCCTCCTCCTCCTCCTCCTCCTCCTCCTCCATAGGAGCTGGGAGATGACCGTCTTTTGGTGGTGAAGGAGGTACTACAAAAAAATAGAAACTGTTATTTCAAATCAATGCAAGACGAACAAACAACTACAAAGAGAAGTTTTGACAATGCAAGTACTTACGGGCCATGCGATATAAGTAATCCGGGATCTCCTTTATGGGCTTCCCATTCTTCTCACGCCATTTGTTCTCGACCTCCATCTTCTTAATGTCGCCTTTGCCTTACGCCTTGCGGCATGCCTTTGATGGCTCGCCTAAGCTCGTCCCATGCATCGTAGCGTTCCTTGTTTTGGCGCCAAAAACGGATTATGTTCTCTTCGCCCAAAAGAGAAGAGGCTCCCTTCTTCAAGCCAACTTGCCCATCTCCTTCTTCACAATCCGCTCGTAGTCACCTACAACATGGTTCCATGTATCGGGACACAGGAGGTGAACACGGTACGACGCCGGGTTCGGCCTTAAAGGCATGCGAGTCTCCTCAAACTGCAGCATCTCCTGCGGTGTCCGTTTAATGGATTTATCTAACTTTAGAAACCTCTTTATATCTTGACAATCTTTGAAGACCTCCCAAGCTTGCATGTCTTCCCCGCTTTGAAAACATATAGAAGACGGTGAGCAAACAAAACAATTTGGTTACATCATCAAAACTAGTGCTTGTACACTCACATGGAACTCATTGGGCCCTCCATAAGCATTGCCACAATAGTAGCCAGAACCTAGCTCTGAAGGCACCACTCCAACATTAGCAACAATGCCACACTGGCACTTTTGGGGCGGCTTCGACATGCATGGCCATGGAAGCTCGTCTAAGGTGAACTTTTTAATCTCTTCTGGAGAAGGCCACGTGTCTTTCGGTCCGTAGATGAACTCATCAAAGTCACAACGGGGAAATCCACCCTACAACAGACGATGTGAAAATGAATTTGCAAAAATTTAATAAACTAGGATGATATCGCAAAATAAAATAGTACTCCAATGAATACTTACACGACCAATTTGATCACAACGGAAGAAGGGAGCAAAACGATCCGGTAGGCTAGGTTCTTGGAGCCGCGCAACCTCGCCACAGAAGCATCTAGGAGGATTTTTTACCCGCTCCGATGCAGCCCACATCTTCTCAACGTTGTTCATCTCTACCGCCTTGGATGGAGCAACCCATGGAACATAGTCGGATAGGGGAACACTCTTCCATGGGTCGTATGGAAAGTACATGATACGGCGATCCCACTTGTCCACACCATCAATCCACCGGTAGAAGTCGCAACCGGTGCCAGGGCGGCGACGATGTAAACGGCGAGAAGAAAGCACGACTGAGGAAGCTAGGTGCCTTGGCTGTTTCACCCGGTAGGGAACACCACAATGACACATTGGTGCCGGCTCATCGGGTGGGTGCAAATCTTTAGCATCATGAGTCGGCGGATGGTGAACGAACAGATCATCCATCAAACCTATAACAGAGTTAAATTAATAGAAATTCAATACAAGTCATATAATAGACCGAAATTCAATACAAGTCATATAATAGACCCTAACTACCACTAGTAAGTGCATAGTACACACCAAACCCTAATAATCAATCCACATAACAACTCTAAATCCACATTCTATCTCCACCAAACCCTAGAAAACATGAAGAATACAATGGCACCAATACTCATTCAAATCCAATGGTGCTAGGGTTCCAAGTTAAACATTGCCACCATGGTGCTAGGGTTCCAAGGTAAACCACCAATGCAACAAAATCTAACCGGATAAAATGGAAGAGGGGAACAAGCATTACCTTGTGGAAGCAAGAAATGGCCAGATCTGGGCTCCCAAGAATCACATTGGAGAGCTAGGCATTGTGGGGGGCGGAGAGGGTGAGAGAGACAGCTAGTGGAATGAAGAAAGAATGGAGGGAGGAAGAAGAAAGGGCCTTGGCTCGGCCTACAAAGCTGATACCTCGACGTCGAGTCCGAGCACGCCGACGTAAGATACCTCGGCGGTAACAGGCCGCACGCCGAGATTTTGGGCCGAGGTGCACAGGTGGGCCGCTTGGGCCGGGTAACCGAAGCTCGGCGTGCGGCCCACTCACGCCGAGGTTAGGCGGGTCGGCGTCGCCGACATGACGCCGACCTGTGGGACCCGTTTTGTCAAACCTTCGGCGGCGGCGGTGGTCATCGGCGACGTGGCGAGACCTCGGCGTGGACGACCGCACGCCGACCCCTATACCTCGGCGTCATTGCACCGCACGCCTGGAAAACGGGTCATTTTTAGACAAAGTTTTGCCAGGAGGTCAATTGTGAAATATGTTTCCAAAAAGTACCAAAATGCAAAAAATTCACGCCGCCTCCACCAAATGCCGGTGGCCGTGGATCTACTCCTGCAGCCGATGGCATGCCAGATTGGTGGCAAGCGGTTGGGCGCTGGGGGCTTCTAGCCGGATTAGCACCAAGCGCTGCTTGCTTCTGCTGAAGCCCACAGTGGCGGCCTTCAGATGCCGATGTGTTTCAGGTTTTTGTTCCCTTCTGATCCGCTTCTCAAGTTCTTAGCTTTACAACTCTTAACCGTTCACCTCCTCCACCTCGGTCATGCAGATTCGTGAGCAACCAGACACGCTGCTACCTACCAGAGATCACAACGGTCCATATTATGACCAATTTTTATGTATGCGTTCATATAGGCTTGATTGTTTCTTGGTTTTCTCTTTTGTTCTGTAGGCATTTTGACGTACATGCATTTGTGGTTCTATGTAAGTGGAGCAGCAGAGGTCAGTTAGTCTGCTAATATTGAACTGCTCCTCTTATTTTGTAGTGTAAAATTGGATCAATTAACATGGCAAATCTGCAAGCAACCTTTGACAGGAACTCAGGAAGTGGATTCTTAATACTGCTATAATTCTTGCATGACATTTTGGTTATTTTTGACTGAGCAGATGTGAGGATTAAACCTTCATACAGTACGTGTTTTAATTGTACTACAATTGGTTGGTTAATTTTCCTGCTGTATTTTCATCGAGATATCTTCATGCACATTTAGGATATATAGTTCCCTGCTATTGTGGCAATGATTTTGTAGCAGTAACCAATCACGATTACCCATCTGCAAATAGGCAAGTTGATACAGTAGAGAAATAGCAAGACCTCATCACTCTGTGCACATTGACTCATATATTTTAGCATTTTAGTATAGTACAAGGGAATAATTCATCCATGGCAAAGGCTGATGGCACACTCCATCTCTCTCGTGTAAATTGTATTATGTTTTACTCTATTCCATTTAAATCTTTTCAGACTGCAATGATTAAAGCTTAGGTGGGAGATGGTGATTTTCAGGGTTGGTTAAATAATTGTATTATTGCTTCCCGTAAGCAGCTCTGACTATAGGCATCCAAGATTTGGTTAAATATGAAGAAGGCTAACCAGAACTTTTCAACTCCATGTTTTTTTCTTCTTTTTCAGCTTTTACATGACATCAGTTTGGGTTATGCTAATATTACACTTTTGAAGCTTCTTGGAATATGAATTCTGGACTATGAAACTTGCTAAGCTGCAGCAGGTCATGTCTCTCTACTGTCTCAAAAATTAGTGTACTGCACAACCTTATTTTTTTTTATTCTTTTGATTTCCTTATTTGTATAATCACAAAGCTGACAATTGGTGACAGCATTTCTGACAATTGATCTTCATTCCCAACCTTTTGTGTGTTTTGACAGGAACTCAGGAAGTGGAGCAAAAATTTGTCTACCCACAGTCTGTCTAAAAATGCAGTTATAATACTGAGTCAAAATAAAGAGATATGTAGGGGAGCTTACCTTTGAACTAAAAAATAGCCCTATAATTGAAGTTTATCTTTCACCATGCTGTATTTATATATAAAAAAATAGTTATATTGACGTTCATGTGGCACGTTTGTAATTTGGCAAGGACTTTTAAGAATTCAATTGCAGTTCACATGTATATGACAGGGCTGGCCTAATTTATCTAACATTGGTTCCACACTCTTTGAGACATGCTACAGACTGTTCATGTACTATTTAATTTGTGATGGAGTTCTACCTTGTTTTGTATTTTGATATTATTCGCATGTAAGCTCCAAAAGTATGCTATTTTTTTATGGAAGATGGTTGAAGATTTTGCAGCTTCAGAAGATTTAAAAACGGGAGAAGATTTTGCAGTTATAGTGGTGGTGATGGCAAGTGGATTGCTAATTCTGATGTGATCACACAGGTCTTTGAGTAGAAGTACCCCACTCCATCTCTGATCACCCCATACTGTAGTAAGTTGAGCTGGTGCTTGTTTCTGAAAATCCTTGATTTATATTTAGCCGCATTGCTAGTTGGCGAACGTTCATTAGTTGTGAACCGAGCGAACGATTCTCCCACCTGCCATTTTAGGAAAGCATTTAATCTCGCATGCTTCCTTTTTCGGATGGTCTATACATGCAACTCTCTTTCTCTTTTCGGGTGGGCGGCGTGCAATTTTTTCTTTTTCCGCACTTCCACACATGAGCAGTTGTTTTTCTTTTCACGCTCTCACGTGCGTCAACATTTTTTTTTTGAAAAGTGTGTGCGCATAGCCTACACTAACAGAGTTACACAACATAACTTAAAAGGAAATAAGTTAAACATGCTAAGTTAGAAAATATTACTTTTTCTTTTTTAATGAATTGAGAGAACATGTAATTTAAATTTTGAGAAAAGCTACGAGAATAACATTCTCTTTAGGATTCATCGGCCTTTTTCTCTTCATTTCAGAAACTAATCATTCGGGAAGATGAGAAAAAAGGGTTTAAAATGGGTGGGGGAGCAAAGTAAAAGTAACTTTTACACCTTATACTACAAAACCAACTCCATAAGACAATACAAAATTCCATAACAAGTTCCATATAACTTCTATAACTTATCAACAACTAATCAGTATATCTATAACTCAGATATTCACCATCTTTGTGTCTTCACTAAAATCTGCAAAATATGTAGTATTTAAAATAATAAATAAGTTATATGTAAACTTACGTAAATAAGTTACACTAACAACTTATAGTTTTATAACTTATATGGCATAAGTTATGCAAAATATTATGTACCAAACATGTCACTATGAACATAAGAGATTATCATTATCTACCGATATTTAGCATCTTTGCAAAGTAAGTATTAAGCTATACAACATAAGTTATGCAGGTTATCATTATCTAACTGATATTGTTTTCTAAAAACATAGAACCAAATAAGCAACCAGAATCAATAAGAACAAGTGTGCAAGGAGTACAATGTGCAGTAACCAGAGCCTTGTTTTGGCACAGGGGCTACTCCAGTTGAGATGGAGCAACTACAGAAAATCACATTCAATAAAATCATAAACTCCGGTGGTTAGAGAACAAATTTGCACCCATGAGATAGAAGCATAATTTATTTTAGCCTATGAGGATCAAGACAACATTATGCGCTTAGTGTAAAGCTATACGAAGAAGTTACTATTTATCAATTCAAAAGCCATAGGAATAAATATATTCAAAAATATAGCAATCTTATAGACAAAAAGAGTAAACTGATATAGAAAACAATTTTCTGCCAATAAGGCAACCAGAATAATGCTAAGTACAGTAACAACTGTCCAACATAGGTTTATTTTTATCAAAATAGACATGGGGTAGTCGATCTAAAAGGCACACATGATTAACCAATGCATGATTAAAATGGAATGAGCCATTTCCCTAAGTACTAAGGAAACCTAATCAATTAAGCTAATTGTTAATAACAACTTGTTACCTTTAATGGTGCATTTTTTTGACAAAACCTCTTGTTTCCGGCTCATCAATGCCCATCCTTTCCATCTGATTTGAACCCTTACGTGAAAACCATCTGCAGATGAAGAGAACGTGGGCTTAGAAAATTCAGAAAACTATTGGCTATTTAAAATATTGAGTAAAAGGGCATACAATCTCTACTACAACATTTATCGCGTGGTTGAGGAAGATCCTTAATATCCAATACTATTGGGCAGTTTTGTCTATGCTTGAGATTGGGCACCGTGACAAAAATCTGATCAATTCACTAGAACTACCAAATACACTATCAGCATGTGCAGTTGCATCATCTATTGGTGGAATAAATAGGTCATACAAATGTGCTTGATCCATAGTTCCCAATAAAAATCATTGATTGGAAAGCATAATTGCATATCAGCATAAATTTAGTCAAGCTATCAGATCAGTGGCGCAATAGGTATCATGAACTACATCCTATATTCTAGGCCTTCTCTGGTCTATTCAATGCACATGTACATGCTTGTACTTGGTAAAGAGAAAAAACATTCAACTCTGCCTTTACTGCACAGAGTACCTGATATGCAAATCTGGTTGTTCTATTTTTGTGAAGAATCATTTGAAATTACATATATTGAAACTTCTATATCAACAATTTACTAGCAAACACGGCACAAATTTAACTAAAAAAAATAAAGGGTACATGTGATCACCATGATGTAAATCATGGCAGCAAGGAGGTCAAGTTACAAGAAACAACAAACCTGGGAATACAAGTTATTCCATGGGCAAACCAAGCCTGCCTCTGGGCCAAGTGTGAGAGTAACCTCCATGAAGCAGATATGGGCCTATCAAAAACACACATTCGGTACAGGAAAAATTCAGAACCCCAAAATACTTTGAATGGAAAAAAGCATATTAACACACCATTTGATTCATGGAACCCATCCTCCATTGTTCTTCAACAATAACCTAATAGAGATGAAAGGACGCCACAAAAACTTCTAGTAAAACTAAAACTTTTCAAATGTCATTCACAAAAGAATGATACTCAAATTTAGTCAGACTAACTAATTTTGTACAACTTACATATAACTATTATTAAATCTTATTAACTTATGAGGTAAAGTTAGAGGTCAAACTAAGTTATATAACCTAACTTATATTGCTAATTTAGCGGTCAAACTTAATCAGACTAACTAATTAGTTATAGGTTAAACTAAGTTATACAACCTAACTTATATTGCTAAGTTAATACTCAAACTTAGATAGACTAATTTTCAATATTAATTAGTTATTCATAATATTAATTATTTATCCATAATAACTTACGTAAACTTATCCATATTAACTTATTCTAACTTATCCTTACTAATTATTCATACTAACTTATGCATTAGAACTTATGCAAACTTAGTCATACTAACTTATCCCTACTAACTGAGGCATACTAATTTAGGCATACTAAGTTATCCATACTAATTTATCCATACTAACTTATGCTAAGTTACCCATACTAACTGAGGCATACTAAGTTATCCATACTAACTTATGCTCAAACAAACAAATAGAGATGGAGTTGGCATCAACTAAATAACCAGAAAAAAGATCAACAGGCAAATAGAAAAACAAAACCAGCAGTAGAAAAAAATTCAGTCCAATCCAACTTTTATTTATGCCCTGATAATGCTACTATATAGTATGTGCACATCATTTAGCCTAAAAACTAACTCGGCTGACCAAAGTAACCATGAGTAATTCTGTAGATTGTCTATTTGTAACCTATACTTAAAGCATATAAGGCTTTTCTTTCCTTTGACCCCGATGCAGATTGTCTATTTCACAGTCCAGAAAGTGTTGTCAGGCTGAGCACAACCCCTGTTGTCAGTGTTGTCAGAATTGCAGACTCCAGAATTAACCTTGTTTGTTCACATAACAAATTATATTTGCAATAGCTATAGAACTAAGAGTAGGGGAAGAAAAGGTTAAAAGAGATTATGAGTGCAAGCTACAAGACTCAGATTTCATCCCAACATATATGTTTGTATATCTAATAAAAGGACAAAAGAGTAAATGAATAGAAATAGATTGCAAGTATTTCCTAAATTGTTAAGTAATTATTTCGACATTCAAGCCATCACTGTGAAACACATCAAAGTAACTTTTAAGTAGTCTGGACATCTAATAAAATATGTGTTAAAAAAGAGTGCATAATTCAATGTCCATAATTATTGGCAAAAAGATAGCTGCAAAAGAAAAAAAAGCAACTACCATAATGAACCAGTTGTTGTTGTCAGCACACATGACAGATACCATTCCATAATGCCAAACGGCCAGATCCCATTCCGTCATCCAAAAATCAGCCAAGGAAAATTTTCACAACATTAAAACACATATAGAAACCCCATCATTCATCCACGACCCACTAACAAAAATCCAAAAAAGTCATAGCACTACATTTCGGTTGCTACAGGTCCTTCGAAAAACGATTTTGCTCAGCAGAAAATACTTGCTAGAGCTGGTCTGAACCCTACACAACATAGTTCAACTATGCAAATTGACCTTATTCAGACTACACTAGAAACCAGCAGATCCGTAACTGCTCCTCCTACATCATATCATACTACCTTCTATCCCAATGGCAGGAACTAGCCAACCATTGTATTAATCCCTATTGATGATGAGTTGATTCAGGCTCCTTTTGCCCGCAATGCAGTAGGCTACTAGGCTCGTAACTCATCTTTGATTCTAAGCATAAAAGGGTCTTGGACAGGTAGAAACTCTCACGGGATGCAAACAGGCCCCAAAACAAACAAGTCCACAAAAAAACAGTAACAGCTGCACTGACATCGAGATGATCCTACACATCGAGCTTTTGGTCTAAAGATTAGAATAGGACACTACTGTGCGATTCAATCTTAATCCTACAGTGCAATCTAGAATGTAAAATCTGCCATACCCACAAAGTAATTTAAAAAATTACATCACGTATCCATGAATGTGGCATGCCAAAAGCACAACACGAGCTGGAGCAGGGGCGAGGCTTCCAGACTACCGCAACCTCAAATCGAACAACCCTAATAATCGAAATGACGAGAATCGAGAAAGATGAAAAATCATCGATACCTTACGCCGACTCCCGGAGAACAACAACTTCAATGAAACCGTAGAAATCGAAATCTGGCGAGCTCGCCGAGAACAGGTGACCCGCAGGCCAGCCGATGAAATATAGGATCGGATGCGCAGTCAGCGGAGAGAAGATGGTGGCGGCGGCGCGGGTACCCGCCCTCCGCACCGGAGGCGGTGAGCCGACGGCGGCCGCCTAGGGAAGAATCACCATGAGAAGGAAGCCGAAGCGGATCTGCTCCTCGCTTCGTTCAGTAGGCCAAAATGAAAAGGTGGAGGAGGGGAATATTTTGAGGTGGAGACAACGCGGTTCGACTGCCAACTCATGTGACTGGACAAAAAAAAGAGAATGGCGACAAAAAAGGAAAGGGAACGCGCGGTCTGATCATTCGCTTAGGCTTGTTTAGATCCCAAAATTTACCCCCAAATTCCACTATCTTGCAGTCCTATTCCCCATCACATCAAAAAAATGTTTACATATATCGTAGATCTTAAATGTAGATGAAATCAAAAACTAATTGCACAGTTTTATTGTCTTTCTTTGCGAGGCGAACGTTTTGAGACTAATTAATCAAGATTTGGACAAATATTACCACAAAACAACGAAAGTTCTTCTGATCTGTAAAACATAAAAGTCCCAAGTTGGCATCACCCAACTTGGGAACTAAACAGCCTTAGTCCAGAACCGCGCGAACGACCGCTAAAATGGAATTGGGCTGTAATTTTCATAGGAGTCTCTCACAAATAAAAAGCACAAAGAATGGACACTTTTTGGTGCGGTATTTTTTCCGTCTGCCAACACACCCCACCATGCGAAACAATTCCCTCTCCCACCTATCGGCGTCGGCGCATGTGAAAAAAAAAAGAAAGAAACCTGGAATCACGGCACCTTTCCCACCCGTCGCATGAGGAAAAAAAAAGAAAGGAAGCAATCACGGCAAAACAGGCATATTGATGTTGCTCGCACCTCAACATAGCACTTGCATCTTCTGGTTCCCGTCTGACGGCGGCGTTTGCCAGGTTCAAGCGCCGAGCAAGAAACGACGTGCGGTCCCTCGCTCTGCTACGGCACCACCGGCAAATTAAAGGGTATCCATCGACGACGGTGGCCCTCACCGACGCGCGGCTTGTCGTCGTCGTCATCTCCTGGTATGTACTCCTCCGGCTGCGATGCGGAGGTGGTGCTACCGCACGGGCTGCCCCTCCAGCTGGTGCAGGCGTGTAGACGGTAGAGGAGGCCGGCGGCAAATGGACGGGTGCCGACCGGACAGTCGGAAGGGGATACTGTTAACGAGATTCAATCCTACAAAACAAATCCAAATGATTTGATTTTTAACGCTCAATAAAGAAATATAGTTGATAGTATATAGCAGTTTTTTAATTACAAATGGAACAAAGATCATAGAATTTTATATAGATATATATCGTTTCAATTCTGAATCAACGACATCGTCCATGTTTGATCTACCTTTATTATTTCAAAAAATAATATGTTTTTGCCTTTTATAGGTCTATGGACACACTTGAAAGGAAAACGGAACCCCTTTTGAAGGTATTGTGCAAACAGAGATTCCTTCCGAGGATATTATACAATTAGAAACTTCTACGAAAGAACATCAGTGTAATAATAAAGATGAGCCAGCTCGATCGTGAGGAGACAAACTATGATATGAAGGTATTGTTAGAACTGGAGGGTCCCACATATGGTGATTTAGGTACCACCAATGCGGATGACACTAATGGTACAAAGCTTGACGTTCACAAGCTAGCTAAAAGGGATTTTCTTGACTTAGATCAATCAAAAGAAAATTAGTTGATGCATAACAAACCGAAGAAATCAATGTCGGCTCGCATCGTGCCGCAAGGCAGTGTACTTTTCATGCACTTGGGCTATCAATTTATTACCTATTTTTTTAATAATAATTGAATAATTGTTATGTGCAATAGTATTGAACACTACTTTGCCGCGAGGGACTGTAGGGGCGGCTAAAAAGCCACCGTGCGCCCTTACGCCCCGATCTTAATGTAGGGGCGGCTCAACGCCGCCCACCCTCACGATGGGACCACTTGTAAGCGGCGCCGAATCAATCGAACCGCCATTACGGTGAAAAAGAAAAACAAAAAAAAAAAAAAAAAAGCCCACATGGGCTTGGATGCGGTCGCCACGGACCCGGATAACGCCGCCGACGTCGACCCGCCACCGCACCACCGAGATCCTCCTCGCACGCCGCGGAGCCGCCGAGCTCGTCCTCGAGCGATGCGGCCCACGCTCCGCCTCGCGCGCAGTTCCGCGCCCCGCCGCCGCCGGAGATGGGCATAAGCCCGGCCTCGCCGCCGTCGGATATGGCCGGAGTCACCGGGTCGAACGGGGGAAGGTGAGCCATCGGCATTGAGAGGCAAAGTGAGGAAGAAGGAAGGAATGGGTCGTATACGTACACAAAATCGGGTGCCGCCGGGTCGCCGCCACCACCGTGACGCGGGTCGGGGCTGTCGCTTGCGAGACGGCGGAGGACGGCGGAGGATCTCGGTGGCCGCCTTGAGGCCTAGATCTCGGCCTCGGCGGTGCTTGCCCGGAGGACGGCGCCACGGCCGGGCGTCGCCGGAGGCCACGGACCGCTCGGCCTCCACCGGCGCGAGGACGGACGCGTGCGGGCAACTGACCACGCGGCGCTTGGCCGCGGGAACGCGGAGATGGGCTCCGCCGACGCGGCACCTCGCGGAATCCGAGCGCGGCGGGGCGGCCTCGTCGTCGTCGCCGGCCCCGGCCCTGCGCCGTGGACGGCGTCCTCGTCGGCGGAGTCGGAGTCGGAGTCCGCGGGGCGCGGCGGAGGTGGAGGGCTTGGACAGACGGTTGCGCTTCCGCTTGCGCCATTTCGAGCACGAATCGGGCGGAGTTAGGGTTACCGAGGCGGGATGGGAGGGTTAGGACCGGCAAGAGAGGGTTGGAGGGTTGGGAGAGGGGGAGGGACGCACGGATCCGGCGGGCGCGCGGCCGTCTTTGGGGTAGGGGCGGCCACCGTCGGGGCCGGAGAGGGAGAGGAGAGAAAGATTGAGTGAGGGGAGGGAGGGATTAGGGTTTTGAAGCACCCTTTTATACTGTGATTTTTGGTCGAATGAACTATGGCCATCGATTTTAGATCAAGGGCTCGGATCAAAGCGGCATTAGGGTTTCTTGTTTTGGGCCGTTGTTGGGCTGCTGTTGAACTATGCCAAGCGGGCCTAGCGGGTTGCGCGGCCATAGCCGTCGCACGGGCGCTTGGGCCTATTTGTAAGGGCGGGTGGTAAACCGGCCCGCCCTACAATGGGCACTGCGAGGGGCGGCTGGTTCTGGCTGCCACGGCCGGCCCGGCCCGAGCCTTTGTAGGGCGGCTGCAAAGCCAGCCGCCCCTACAATGCGAAGGGAAGCGCTCTCTTTGAGCGTTTTTCACGTGGTGGAATAAGCCTACACGATTAATTAATCATATAATAAGTATGTTGTCCTTTTCGGATTATGTTTGCACCGAAAGTGATTTAGCCATAATTGAACCCGCAAAAGAAATACCAGGAAGGAGCAGCTTGTGCTCATCGACGATGTTGTAGTGCCAAGAATGCATATGGAATGCCTTTTTCAGCCTTATGAATTCTTGGGTGACGAGGTGATTGATGCAATTCATAATACTCACTCAACCATAGGCCACTTCAATGTCCTTTCTTTATAATTACTCCATGTATGCGAGGTCGTAGATGCTTATATTAACCTGCTGAAGGCCCAGGAAGATTTGATAAAAAGACCAAGAGGTACAGTTTTTCTTGTAAGTGCGTGCCTAAGTGCAGTGATGAAGTGGGATGGAGAAAAGAACGAGTTTGAAGAAAAATACCGTGGCCCTTCCTCGCTTCCTGCTTTAACTAACAGGGTGCTAGCTTACTTGGACCATGACATGGTAGCAATTTTTTAAGAGATCTATTGTTCTTTGATTACTAAACTTTTACACCTGACAAAATGTTATTATTTGATTCGATAGGTCTTTCTTCCAATAAATATTAAGGATACACACTGGTACCTTCCTGTTATAAACGCCGTCAAACGTGAGGTCCAGGTGCTAGACTCTTTGGGCAAGACGTTCGGACATGCTGACCTCACTAAAGTTGTGGGTATTTTCTAACATAGGTATTTGTACACAATTTATTATATCTTAGCGCCCTGTTCGTTTGAACTTATCAGCGCTTTCAGCCAGCGATTCAACAGTATTTTTCTCTCACAATAAATCAGCAGCAGCGAGAATCAGCCAGCCAAAAACGACCAAACGAACAGGGCGTAGGAAGGCTAATTGATTTGTTCTTCTTTGAATATAAATAGCAAGTTGGATTGCGGAAACAAATAGAATTTGTATTGAAGCAAAATGGCACTGAAAGAGCACGGGTGGCCGGATGTTGAGGTTGATAAGTGGCCGGTTAACGAGATTTTTGGCAACAAAAAAATGCAAAAAGATGAGTATGTCGAAATAAATGGTGTCTTATAAGTTTATGAATTTTTTATACCTTTGATCTAACGTGTGCTTGAACCTCTATTAATGTTGTATGTAGTTATTCGTGTGGTTTATTCGTAGTATTGGACGGGAACGATTTGTCGACGAGTTCAATCAGGTAATTCACTATGCTTTTGACCATAGGTCTTGAGTATGTACTAGCTATGGTTATTTTAATTAGTAATTAATGATGTTCACAATATCGTGCAGGACAATATGACAAAATTTAGACTAAAGCTTGCGGCGATCTTACTATCGTCGGAGTTAAACAAACGAAAGGGGTCTCCACATCTTGATACCGTTGAAAATGTTGGTAGCCCAAGCGACTGTCATATAGTAGAGAAATCAAACATAGCGGGAGCATCCATGAAAAAGAGGAAACATTCTGAGGAGGCTGAATGCTTAGTGGTTCAAAAGAGCACACCTAAACACATACAAACCCACAAAGAATCCTTACTGGTCCATCCCAATCAAGATATGAATGAGTTTTGGGCATTTAAGGTCATGAAAGATGTGGCAATGAACAAAGAAGAGATGATTGAGTTACTATGTGATTATGTTATGGCAATTCAGGGTGAAGCAGCGTTGAAGTAAGCTACATGCTTATTTTAACCACTTTATTAATTATAGTTTGCTATCTTATATGTTGATAATCATCATCTCTGACTAATGCTTCATAGGAGGCGTTGGGTTAAAAGTTTTTATCCCACCGTGATTGCGCTAACTATCAATGACCTACAACAGTTGCTAATGATTGATCAAGGCATATATTTGGATTGTTTCAACTTAGGTGTCCGCTTTCAGGCAGCTCGAGAGTATTGGTGGATGAAACGATACAATAATATTATAATATTATGAAGCATTACATGGACCTGCGCTTCTGTGTAAACACAAGTTTGTAATTAATTACAATCATGATATATTACATTTTAATATTTTTTCTTCTTCTAATTATAATTTAATTGGGTAATCTGTCTCGCACAAAATAAGCAAAGTTATACTAATCCTAACACTCGATATCCTTTTGTTGTAGACAATGTGTGCCATAACACAAGCGCCAGAATATCGTAAAAAAATAGTAAGCAAGAAATGGCTGCTGCAATTTGTGTATGTGAGAAGATGGAATACAACTTAGCACAGTGTAAATACGTAAGTCGCTTGCCCCTGATTTATTACTTGCTTTCACATGTATGATTCTAATTGCTATCATGTTTGCAGTTTCTTTTGCATGGCGTGGGCTAGGAAATTATATGCTTTATTTTTTCGACCAGCGAATAAGATGCTTACCATGATCGACCCTAGACCGATTGAAAACTGGTGCAAAAAGACACCGATGTTGATGTATGCCAAGCAAACTCTTGGATTTAACTCGCACTACTTGGACGCAGTGAATGCACATATTCCTGGATGGAATCAGGATGTCTTTAAATGGAAATTCGTCCGTGAAAAAAATATTGCAGATAAGATAGATAGGTAACTAACTCAAAGTCATGATTTATAATAATAATACCTATGATTTAACTATTTCTATATATTACTAATAGTGAATCTTGCCACAGCCGCTCAAGTGGACTCCTTATTCTACGGTATATGCACATGTGGAATAGACCTAAAGCCGCAAATATTTGTACGGTGAGTATAACACACTTTGTTTTTAAGGTTTTGTGAAATTTTGCAAGACAAAGATTGCCTATGTGATAGGCACTAATATTTGTATATATATTTATGTGTACGGGATGTTACCGAGATGCGTCGAAATTTGTTTGTAGATTTGTCGGCATATGAAATAAATGGATATCGAGACATCTTCCTAAAAACATAAAACACTATCTTAGACGAATCACGGAAAAATCTATACAGTAGAGGTTATGAGCCCACGACGTCGCGATCTATGTGACCGTGTTAATTTCATAAACTTTGTTTGTTTAGATTAAATGTCACTTTAATGCGTTACTTAATTTCATAATATTATTGCCTTATCGTGCGATCTATGTGTTTTTATATAAAAGTTTGCCAACCCGTAGCAACGCACGGGCACGATACTAGTTACCTCCTAAAGGAAAAAAGAAAGTAGTGCATTACTCATGTATATACAAAACATAAGTTTAGGGACATAAGTTTCGGTGGGAAGCAATTGTACAATCTGTCATGCAAATAATTTTTAGCCATTTGATGATGAGATCCGATTACTTGATATATCTTGAATTTAATGATGAGCTCATTAGCCTGGTTACTTGGTCGTTTATTTTGTCACAAGGAGCATTTTTTTACTGCATTTATTGAGTAAAAATTTATTATGGAAGTATATTTTCTAGGTAGAGATTAAGGGATGGATAGTTCATATTTATTATTTTTAAATGTATTATTTAAATAAAACTGTGGCAATGCACGGGCACTATACTAGTTTTTGTCTTATAGTTTCTTTCATAAGACTTGGCTCTTTTTTTTTTTTTGTCACTGCTGAAGAGAATGGCAACCATCATGTTGTTTTGCCCCGCCTACGTCCTCCACGGTTCGCCGGGAAGCATGCTTTCATGCAACCTGTCCTATTTCTTTTTTTTTTTTTTTTTTTTTTTTTCAATCGGATGCCGGCCGGTCTGATGTGCATGTCAGAGTTTTAGGCGTACAAAATTTTGGAATTCATTCCTACAAAAATGGAACTTAGGGTCTAAGAGATGTTAGTAAAACAGGTTTATGTTATATTCTCGAAGTTTTGAGCCCAAGATTTAATGATTGCAGACGCCAAGCCTTCTCTCCCTGAGTCCCTGTGGGACCAAAACGCATGGATCAGCTTTTGCTATCCTAGTCTTGTTCGCTTCAACTTATCATCCGAATCTACTCCATCATCCAGCAGTATTTTCTTCTCACAACAAATCAACATTAGCTAGAATCATTCA
The DNA here is from genome assembly GCA_018135685.1 of Themeda triandra. NCBI lineage: Eukaryota > Viridiplantae > Streptophyta > Magnoliopsida > Poales > Poaceae > Themeda > Themeda triandra. The sequence continues at coordinate 140,063 of JAENPR010000200.1, read as the reverse complement.
GCCAGAAACAATCCAGCGAACAGGACGCCTATCTCTAAATTTGGAATGCACCCAAAATCCGAAGTCTAAATAAAGCTCCCAGAAAGAGCTAAATGTCGTCGATGAGCTAGCAATGGCATCGATCTACTAAAATCGAGTTTGATGAGTGAACTGAGATACTGCAGATAGTTGTATGCATGGTCGACTTTTTTTTTTGTCAAGTTATGCATGGTCGACTTGGATGAGTCTACACTTTACGTACGGGATGTAGAGCAGTTTGACCGATGGCTGAATCTTGAGGGCAGTTGATGATGTGATTTCGATTTTGCAGCTGTGTTGCCGACCTCTCGAAAAGAAAAATTACGCAATGGCTCATGAACTAGGACATCACCTCCGTACATAAGACGAGCTGCAGCGGGCGACGGCAAAAGAAACGCAAACGCGTTTGCGTTTACGCAACTGCTGCAGCGGCGAACTGCAAAGCTTCCGCAAGCGTTGCGTTCGACCCGACATCCGGTGTATTCCGGTGAGTACGGCGCGAGACGGTAAGGACGAGCGGGCCCCGCTGGATGGGAGAGAGAGAGCGCGAGAGCAAGGCAGAGAGAGAGGCCTCGCCATGGCTCCGCCGCGCCGCTCCGCCGAGCTCGCGGCCATGGCAGGCAGCCCCGCCGCGGGCCGCGCGCAGGAAGCTCCGCCGCGAGCCCGTTCCCGGCGAATGCGCGGCCAGGACGGAGGCCCCCTCGCCCTCTCCGTCCGGCGGCCGAGGAGGACGCCATCTCGTCGGAGATGCGCTCGCCGAAGCCGCTCCGCAGCCGAAGTGGAGGCGCCGCCACGGGTGAAGCCGTCCCTCTCCGCGCGGGCCGGCGAGGTACGAGCTCCTCCATGCCGGCGCGCCGCCCGCGGGAGCCCGCCGCGCGAGGATGGGGAGGCCCGAGCAGGGAGGCCGCGTCGGATGCGCTGGCGAGCCCCGCCGCCGAGCCGCCCGCGCGCCCGCCGGAGCGCCGCCGGCCATGGTCCTACTCGCCGTGGGGGAGAGGGCTCGCCTCGCCATAGCGCCGAGCCGGTGGACGGAGGAAGCGAGGTGGGCGATGCGGCCTCGAGTAGTAGTACTCGCCGGCTTGGAGCTCACCCGCCGCTCGTGCCCGCTGACCTGCCCGCCGTCGAAGTTGAGAAGAAGGGGAGGCGGAGGAGCACCGCACGCCTGGGCCGCCACACCGCTCGCGAGCCGGTCGGCAGCGGAGGAGAGGGCCGCCGCGCAAGATCCCGCCGCGGGAGAGGAAGAAGCCGCCGGGCGCGAGGTTGCTCGTGCGGCCGCCGAACCTCGCGCGGACCAGAGGAGGCCGCCGGACCTCGCGCGGCCGCCCGCCGGAGCACCCGCACCTACCCGCCGGAGCCCGGGGTCGAGGCCCCGTCGACCTGCGGCGGCGTGGAGGCCGAGAAAGGTCGAGGACGGGCGCTCCTCCTCGCCTGCGCGTGGAGGTCGAGGACGGCTCCGCGTGCGCGCTCGCCGGCGCCTCCGCCTCCGCCTCCGCGGGCCGGGCCGGCGCCCTCGCCGGAGCGGAGCCCGCGCGAGCCAGGCGTCGCGCTCGCCGGAGCCCCGCAAGGCCGTCTGCCGCACGAGGAAGGGGAGGGGAGGGGGCGGCGCCGGCATGGAAGGGGAGGGCCGGGCCGCCGGCGGGAGCTGGACGGGCGGGGACGGACGGGCGGTGGGAGCTGCTCTGTACTCCCGGCCGAATGGATAAGGCAGGGGAGGGGAAAAGAAAGGGAAGAAGAAAAGGGGAAAAAAGAAAAAAAAAAAAATTGAAAAGTGGGCCCCACTGTTGGTATTGAGTAAACCGTAAAGGATTGATGAGTGCGGGAGAAAGTTAGATAGAGTAAGGAATCTTGCTGACCAGGACAGAATATTCCTTTAGAGGGATGAAAATAGAGTTCCATGAGTGCGGGTGGTCTAACACCGCCTTTCACTCTATCCAGGTGGTCCATGATGCACAGGACTGCAACTGCAAGAGGCAGTGCCTGCCACACAGGCACGAGTGTGCAGGTTGCGTCATTCAACGTCCAGAATAGCATAGCGCAGTCTTCGGTTCCAGAAATCAGAAAACGGAGCAAGAACAGCCGAGGAAGCGCATCATGAAATAGTTCGGCTACGGCCTTGTTTAGATCATGGCTAAGTTGGGAGTTTGCATAGTACCCTGTCAAATCAGTGCACTGTAGCATTTCGTTTGTATTTGATAAAAATTGTCCAAACTTTGACTAATTAGGCTCAAAATGTTCGTCTCGCAAAGTACAATCAAACTGTGTAATTAGTTTTTGATTTCATCTACATTTAGTACTCCATGCATGGGCCGACATTTTGATGTGACAGGAAATAGAAATTCTGCATAGTGAATTTGGTAGCAAATTTGGACTGCATTTATGCTTCCCTTCTACGAGCACCGTCCTGTTGGCGTTCGTATCTCTTCACGATTGCATATTTATGGTTCACCAATTCACTACCTGTGCACTATCCAAAAAAAAAAATTCACTACCTGTGCACTGTGGAGTCCATGCATCCAGCGCGTGCCTTTTGCCTCCTTTCCCTTCTTGCAGGGCGTGAGGAGTGAGGACAGACACACTGCTCCTGTTACAAAATTTCTGAACCAAGTGACCAAGGGATCGGACCCCAGCAAAAGTTTTTTTAAGGCTAGTCTCATGGGGTTTTATGGGCGTTTCATACACATTTAATATAGCGACACATCAGCATAGAAGGATTTTTTGCATGAAATGGAGAGGAGAGAGAGTAAAATCGTTTCACCATGGTGAAACGCGGTAGCGGTGTTTCCAACGTCTTGGTAACTGGATGAAACGAGCACTGAGACATTTTATGTCTATTTTTGGGGTGAACTGAGCATGCCTACGGCGGGGATAGGAGAAAAAAGAGACGCATGGGCCCATGAAGGCTAAAAATAGTTCTATGAATCTGTGCAATGAAATTTGCATTGAGAGAGGTATCCGTTTCACAATAAGTTTCATGTTTTTGGAAACTGTGAGATGAAACGTTACATTGAGACTAGCCTAATGAAGGAGAAAAAAGTTGAGGCGCTTTTCTCAAGATGAAATGGATACTAGACTATGTATTGATCAAGCTATGTCAACTTTGAGAAATGTGATTATGAGAAATGTGATGATCAAGCTACGTCAACTTTGACCAAATTTGTAGAAAAAACATTAATATTTATGTCTTGAAATAAATTTATTAAAAAACTAGACTTAAATGTCTTTCGATGATACTAATTACTTAACATAAATATTTATATACTTTAATATATAATTATCGGTAGCTTGAAAACGTTGATTCCTCCGAAAGCGAGAATTGCATATTTATTGGGACGGATGGAGTATAATCATTCTTCCTTGTTGCTTCTAGCTAATATGAGAGCGCTAGGTAATAGCTACGTAGAGCCTAGAGGTAGCACCAACAACTTACTATAGTGGCTTTGGACTTATTATTCGTAACCTTTTTTTAGTTAGGTTTAGTCTATGAGAAAAATCATACGATAACTGAACCATGATCAGAAGAGAAAATGAAAATTATTATTATAAACAAGTTAACCTTGATTGAAGAGAAATGTAAGACGGATTTATTATTGTCGAAAAAAGCAAAAAAAAAAACAACTTTATATGACCTCTGCCCCTGCGCATGGACTGATAAGTTTGGCCCTGAATGGAATGTGTGAATTTCCCTGATTCCTTTGGAATTAAATGGTAGAAATTTATGTAATATTCATTACATATGGGCTCTTATTATTATAGAACATAATATGTCATCATATTGTCCCCTTTTAGTTGTTTCATTGTATTTACTATTTAGGCTCTTTGGTGACTTACCTTTAAACTACCACTCACACAATCATCATACCGGCATGTCTCCACTTTATATATGGCGTATGCAAAAACAACTTAGTGTTTCTTGATTGACACTTAATTTGCATATATATAGGATTCCTCTGATCATTAATGAACTACTCTAGAAAGAGGATACGATAGCAATCATGTCTATTGACAACAAATGTTTAGACTGACTTCGTCAATCTTGAAATAGATTGGCTCAATCTTTCAGAAATACTTACTCTTAGAAAATAAGATGTATGTGTATGTGCTCATAGGGTTGAAATGTGTGCGTATGTTTGGTTTTATGATAAAAAATTCTAATTAAATAGAGAGCGTTATGTTAGTATATACTCCCTCCATCCTAAATTAAAGAGCGTCCTAGCTATTTTAAGACAAAATAAGAGAGATAGCAATAGACACATATACCTCTTACTTAACTTCCTAATATAATTAAATGTGATCCGATTCCGCATGATTGGGAGCAATCTATGTTTTCTTATACAAAACATGGAAACAACAATCAACCACAATCATACACTATTTTTATTAAGGAAAAAAATATCATCATGTCTCCTCAATGCACTATATTTAGGGACACCAAACAAAAGTCAGGATGCTCTTTAGTTCAGGACGGAGCAAGTATTTTTTATGATGTGGCAAGAAATTAATGTGAACAGAAAGACCGTTTCATCTAGATGGAACCATGGATACATTAATTCTATCCAACAAATCTTGCCTCTTGCATGCATCGCCTATGAAGCAAAAAAAAAAAAACAATGTTTAGTGCGTAAGTAATCCGTTATGTACCAATTCCGGGGGCGGCGGTGTGAGTTTAAAATCTTATAACCACCCCGGAAAAATCTGTAAAACTCTCTTCTACTTAATGCTTGCGTATTTGAGGAAAAAAGCAAAAAACAATGTAACAAGGCTTCCATGTACTATTTCATTCATCAGTTAAATACAAAATACTTAGTACTACTACATATTCATGCATGTGACATATTTGATACATACTATATATATATAATCCAGCCAAATTCATGACTGGAGTATATGCAGGTTCATTCACAGATATGATGGTATATGCGATCAATGTTTGGTTTGATTTTTGGGACCACGCCAAGTCAGCAGCGGCGTCCTATGTCAAACAGGAGAGTACGTGTGTATAAAGCTCTAAATCCATTTTGAAGATGAATGATATAGATATAGCCACATATATGTCCGTTGCTGGGGGAAAACTATACGTACGTAACATATGTCTTGACTATCGGATGGGAACATAGCCACCCCAACACACTATCATGGTAACAACACTATCATGACTAATCATGACCAGCTAATATCAAGAAAGGATCGGAACTATATAAATCTTTAGTTATGAAGTTATGCTATACTCAATGTCCGTTATAGCGGCGGTCTGCAAGCTTGTCCTCCAACTGCAAAGGACTGACGAGATTTAGTTTTTGCTGGTAAGAGAAAGAAGAAAAATCAATCGTTGTATTTGATCGATGAGGATATCCCATGCATGCAGGCACACTACCCGATTGAGATCAATACACAAGAGAGGAAGACTATAAATAAATGAAAATAAACTAAAAAAATAGTCGTGGCAAACATGCATTATCATCCATAAGTAGCTAGCTAGATGCATGCATGGAGTATTATGATGAACTATGAGATCGAGATTGTGGTACGGTGTTTGTTTCTACTGTTGTTTCTCGTTTCGTTTTGCACATCTCATCAAGTGAACTGATGGTGGATATATGTTAGTAGCTTTTAGATGGACCTGTTCTCTAGGATCGCCGAAAGGCTCGTCGTGCGCTGCCGCTTGAGCCCAGCGGCGCCGCCTGATGATGCCGCCGCTCCCGAATCCTCCGCGGCGGCCGACGACGACGCCGCCGTGCGCTCCATGACGGCGCGCAGGGCCTCCTGGATGGACGCGACCGTGTGCTGCGGCGACATGGGCGCTGCCTCCTCCTGCCGGTGGTCGTCGTCATCCGCCGCCGCCCCCCCCTCGCAGCCTGCGCTGTCGTCGGCGGTGATGACGAGCACGTTCTTGACGCGGCCGCCGAGGGTGGTGATCTCGGCCTTGAGCGCGCGCAGGCGGAGCGCCTTGAGCGCGCGGATGAGGTCCGGGAGGAGGTCGGCGCGGTCGTCGCAGCAGAGTGACGCGCGCACGACGAGGCGGCCGTCCTCGTCGCTGGACGCGTCGACGGTGAGCTCGTCGGACTCGGTGGGGAGCGGGCACGCCTCCTCCTCCGTGATGATCTCCGACGTCTGCCGCTTCAGCTCCTTGACGTGCTGGATCACCTCCGCCAGCAGCGACGCCTTGTCTGTCTGCAACATGCATGTGACACGCGCACGCACATGAATACATGATCGATCCGATCGAAAACCACAAGGAGCTGCTACGAGGAGTAAATCGCAAGCAAATCAACGCTAGCTTATAGCTAAACCGAAAGACCACACGGCCGGGCCAGCATGTACTAGCGTCGTAGTTGCCAGAATGATGAGAGGGGGAAGTATGCGGTGTACGCATGCAGGCCAAAAGGAGGCATGCGTGCCCGCCGCCGTGGACCGTGGGCATGCATGCTTCCGAGCGTGGCGTGGCGTGGGACTCACTCACTCACCGGCCCGGCGGCCCGGCCCCCTCCTACTTGGAGGACGAAGATGGCTGCTGGTAATCAATACAAAATGGTAGTGCAACGCATTGGTGTCGCTGTTGCGCTGTTAGTGGTGCTCGCACGCACGCTTCCACAAGCGATCTATGTCGTCGTCGTCGTCGCTCTTTTCGGTCTCAAGTGGGGCAACAGACCATCACCACTCCCGATTCTTTTATACATCTTCTGCTATCGCGCCTACCTGGGGTCAAAATGCACGCGCCTACTACTAGACTAACCTACTATGGTTTGTGCTGCACTAAGAACGAACCAACAGTGCAGCACGAGGACTACTGTAAACTACTCCTGTTTGCTAGTGGCATGGCATACAATGGGATGCAGGTTCTGCTGCAGAGGATTAGAGGCTTTGGGTGTTCTTGGGAGTGTTGCTTGGGCGCGCGGTACAAACCCGGATGGAGAGGAGGATCTCTCGAGATGGCCAGCCAGCTTTTTGTTTATCTTTGCTGTTGCCACTGTTCATGTCCGAGACTGACACGAGCTCGCGTGTTTGTCTCTCCCCGGAGAGGCCCGGCAGTGACTCCCGCATCGCGAGCTTTTTGTTCCCTCCCCGGTCTCTCTTTTCCGCGTCAACTAGGCGGCTCCGTCCCTCCCCATGTCTCCTACAGTGCCTCAGCCCTACACCTAGTGCTGTCGTCGGATGGAGAGCCCCAGCCCCCAGCAGCATAAGCTAGCAATGGAGTTCGCGCGCACTGCACGCGGACACATGCATGCAAGCGTTGCGAGTAGCATTCGTAGATCACTCGATCCGGCCGTGTATGTATGTCGTGACGTGACGACGTACGGACGGCGATCGATCGAGCTGCATCAGGACGTCGATTATGGATTACCTTGGTCGTGTTGGGCAGGAGGCTGCGGAGGCGTGCGAGGTGCGCGTTGATGCGCTCGCGTCGCCGGCGCTCGGCCTCGCTGTGGCTCTTGGACGCGGCCAGCGCCTTGGCGTCCATGATCTCCTGCGCGGTCATCCGCCCGAAGTGATCTCCGAACGGCGACGACGCGAACGGCGGGGGCATCATCATCCCGGAGCCGCCGTGGTGGTGATGCCCCATGTAGTTGTAGAGGCCGCCGAGGCCGAGCGGGTCCGACGACGTGGACGGCCCGCCGCCGCCCGAATGGTGGTGGTGATCGTACGCGAACTGGAGCGCGCGCCGCGCGTAGAAGTCGGCGAAGAAGGGCGGAGGCGGAGGCGGCTGCGGGGGGAGCGGCGGCAGAAAGAACTGGGACTGCTGGCCAACGCTGTGGTGGAGCTGCTGCTGCTGCTGTGGCGGCTCGGACGGCGGTGGCGGCCAGCAGAGGATCTGGGGCGGCGCCATGGTTGCTGCACTCACGCTCCCCACGCTACTGCTCGCCTCGAACACCATGCCCGTAGCAGCGTCTTGACCGCCACCGCCATCGCCAACTCCTTGCTCCAGCTCCACCACTCCGCTCGTGGCGCCACCGCAGGCCGCCCTTGCGTGGTGCTCGAGCTCCTCCTCGTCGTCGTCGACGAGCACTCCGACTTCCTGGTGGTGGTGACCGTGGTGGTGGTCGCCGCCGTGACCACCCATCGATCGTCGATCCGATTGGAGGAGGGGTCGGAGCTAGCAGCAGCTGGGTTGCGGTGTACGCCTATGCTACGTTTAATTGGCGTGGAAGCGAGATGAATGGATGCTTCTCCTGGTGGTGTGTCTAGGGCTAGCTTTTGTATAGGGTGTGTCATGTGGCAGAATGATGCGCCTTTCGGCCTTTTTGTCTTTCGCTTATGATCTCGCCCGGCCTCGCAAGAATCATGGCGACCTTCCCCTGGCCTGCTCATCACACAGAGACATTACAGCAAAAGGCCTCGCCTTTTTTCCTCTCTCGCTTGAACGAATTCGCTCCCGGTGCCGGTGGCCTCGCCTGGCCACAGCCCCTCCAAAGTTCAGACGACCTGACCAGCTGATGCCATTACTTGGCTGCCACGCCTTTCGATGGCCCTGTGGGGGCAAAGGCTAGTAGGGTAATATAATTACTAGGCTGGAGCAACGGAGACAGGAGGGGGAAAAGGGCGTGTAAATGGAGCTGATCGATCAGGCCTGGAACAGGACCGAAAGGGGGGACGCGTTGTGACTTGTGAGGGAAACGGAGGAGGCAAAAGATTGCCTGGACTGGAAGCCGAGTGGAGTGGCCAGGACGGGGCAGAGAAGAAAGAGCTCATGTCATGCCTCATGCTCATGCATGCGTGTGTGTGGATGCCTGACTGAACGCCTGCCTCGGTCAAGGCCCATGTTATGCTGCAGCGGCTAGCGAGGAGTGAGCAAGCACCCGTCCACTTTACGAATCCACGCCTCCCCGCGCGACACAATCATTGTGTCTTGGAATACACTCCTCGCCGGCCGGCCTGCGCGCGCAAGGTTTGCAGCTGCTAGCGGCAGAGAGAGAGAGAGGGCCGGGGCTATAGTAGTAGTACGAGTAGACAGACGGATTTGTTACTCTAATCCCTCCCGGCGTGGGCGCAGGATTGAACAAAACAGGATCCGCTCCGCGCGAAAAAGGGCAGGCTAATGCCACTAATGGCGCCACTCATCCGCGCCACGATTCTCAAGTGGTTTCAAATCTTGGCCCATGATTACAACAAGGCCCGCCCGCGCCCTCTCCGATCCTCGCGCGCTCAAGGCAGGTTGCTCTCGCGAGGCCGCGAATGGGGATGGGCATGAGATCCCGCGGCGGCCCGGCCGGCCCCTGCATGCATGCCGGCGCCATGATGCGCCCCGCGCCCTGCCCGCGACGCGCGCGTCGTCGTCGACGACACGATCATGCTGCTGTGCCGCGCCTACGCTCGCGCTCTCGGGCCGGCGAACGAGGCGCGCGCCGGGGGCGACAAGTGGAGCAGCCTCGTTCCGCACCCCACCACCAGATATCGCGTCGCGTCGCGTCCCGTCTCTCCCCCGCGCCGTCGTGATTGTGTTCGTACACCGGCACAGTGCCCTCCGGCCCCTGGCGGATCGTCGGAGCGCCGGAGGAAGCCACGCACGCACGCATCCATCGAATCGGGTTCAGAGCACGCGATTCAGGTTGCCGCCGCTGCATCTGCAGTTCTGCATGGCACGGCACGCGGGCCTTGGGCCATGTGCGCGTCATGCAACGTGACGGTGACGACGCGCCCGAGCCGAGCGCGCGCCTGCCAGTGCCAGTTTCAGAGCGCGGGCCGGGCCCGGGAACGGGGGAAGGGAGACTAGTAGCCGGCAGAGGCAAAACGACCGGCGAGATCTCATCATGGCGTGGCTCCGCCGCATTCACTCAGCCCTTGTTTGGGCTTTGCTCCCTGCTCGTAGGAGCGCTGGCCGCTGGCACGTCGCCCCCAGCTGGTGCTGACGCTGTGCTACAGTGTCGAGAGCGAGTATTTATGTTTTGCGTACGCATCATCACGGAAAATTAAAAGATCGGACGACGATCCTCAGCAGATCGGACGGCAGTCTCCACACTGTATAGTTCCTTTTGGCCCCCCTGTACTTTCCTTTGCCAAAATGGAAAGTGTGAGAAGCCAGATCAAGTTGGCCTCAGAACCGTGCAAGTCCGGGAAGAAATGGACTTAACAGCAGGCTAAAGTAACACCACCCTTTTTTGAAAAAGAAAACAAAAGATGGCCTGCAGAAGAAAAGACAAAGTCGATACCTTATAATATATCGTTAAAAGTACATCCATCCCTCGATCTATAATTCCTCACTCCTAGTTCTCTTCTTCCATCTCTTAGTCCATCATCTTTTATAGATTTATAAAGCTTGACTGATGTCTAATGTTACATCATTTATGTTGTGGCCTAGCTGGTCGAAACCGAACTAGTACAAAAGGGCTTACCGCAATTTTATGCTTAATGTCTCATTCAAAAGACCTTTAACCATAGATAAACAGGTGGAGTGGCAAGTTGCAATTTTTAGAGTTGTAAAAAAGAGAACATTAACCCATTTATATATGATTTTGAAACAAAAATAGGAAAATCTTTTAGCATCCTCCACAGTCTTTTCTTAAAATTTACTCTCTAAATCATTGTTTGGAAAGCCATTTAAATAAGCATTGCTCTTTATATCTTTCCATCCTCCAACAACATCTCTATATAATCTAAAGAGAGAATCTTGCTCTGCATCTTTGGCTAGTGAGTCCTATCGATAAACAAGCATATGAAGATGCTCATGAAGTTACTCTTAAAAATCCATTTATTTTTGAGGTAGCATAATCAATAGTATTATAGCATATAAATTAAGTATATTAGCATAAAACTATGGCACAAAACGGTGCCAATGGCCATATTATTATTTGCCACCCATGGAGTCATGGATGATATTTTATTTATCGTATCAGATAGTAATGTTACACTTTTTGTTTGGATCATGTGACTTTTGTTATAATAAGCGTGATCTAATATCTCTTTTCTAAAATGAGGTATGAAGCTAAAATGTTTTTTGATCATCTGAAACTGTGTTTCAGGGAATTTGAGATAAAAAGGGTTAACTTGAATTCCGAAGTAAATAAATAAACAAACAAAACTGTGTCATACTTGGGCCGTACAATAGATGCATGGGCCTTACTTTTGTTGGGCCGTAGAACGGTATGAGAGAAAGGAAACGGACTTGCACTAGCCTTTAGCCCAAGGCCGTGCAAGCATCTTTTGGCCCACTGTAGGAATGGGGTCCGGCCGAGGTCTCGGCAACGTTAAGCGAAAGAAAAAAAAAAAAGGCTTCTTAGAGTAATGTGCCCTTGCATCTCTTGGACAGTAGTCGGACGGTGTCTGGACTGCTTGCGAGTCTGGACTCTGCAGGTCTGGAGTATAGAAACACCACCACGGCGGGGAGTCGTAGACGTTCTGCCGCGTTTGACCGTCGCAAGCAGCCAGGCGAGGAACAATTGAAAAACGGCCTCACAAGATTCTGCCATGCCAAATCGCGCTGGCCTCACGTGATCTCCCCGCACGACCCGCCGGCAGCAGAAACTTCTTTTCTCCCTTGGATCCACCGGCGCGGCGAGTCTCGTTCTGCGTTTTTTTTACCGGTCGGTTTACCGCGGTAAACCGCGGTTACCGAGGATCCCGGGCCGGTCCGGTTCCGGTTCGGACCGGTTCGGACCGGCCCAAATTTGAAATTTGAAGTTTGAAAAAAAAATGCTGGAAAAATTCTAAAAAATAGCTCTTGAATTATGGAACCCAATGGTGTAAAATTTTTCAAATTGGACCTCGTCTGATATGAAAAAAATTCAAATTTGACTTGGTTGAAAAAAAGAAAAAAAAAAGCCGCCGGCCCATTAAGGCCCATGAGGCCCAATCGGCCCCAGAGGCCGCATATCACGGCGCGGGGGGGGGGTCAACGCCCCCAGATAGCCAATCCGCCCCCCGCCCTCTGTCTTCCGCGACGCGACGCCGCCCTCCGCCGCCCCGCCCCGACCAACCGCCGCGGGAGGGCGGTTTCCCGGCCCGGAGGCGCGGTTTACCGCCCCGCGCACGCGTCCTCGGTAAACCGCCCCGATCTGGCGGTAAACCGCTCGGTTAGGGCGGTAAACCGAGCGGTTTCGGGCGGGGACCGCCCGGGAGTAGGTAAGTTTTTTTTTTTTTTGTTTAGAGTACTTTTAGCTCTAGGATTTAGGTAGGATATGCTTGTAGGGTATGATTTTGGGTCCGATCTATGATTTAGGTAGGATTTTATAGTGTATGGTATGATTTAGGTAGGATTTGGGGTAGGATGCATGTATTTTTATGTTTTATATTGTTGAGATACATGGAATTTAGGTGTGACTTAGTGACTTAGGCACTTGATATATATTCTTGACATACATTTTGTGCACTTGGTGTATTTATATATTGGTGTGTCTATATTGTTGTTCGTTCATGCAGGTAGACAATGTCGGGTAGACCCCACGATCCTGTATGGGAGCATGGTCAAAACCTTGCTCCTGGATGGTATTGCAATTACTGTAAAGTGACGAAACATGGCGGTGGTTGCACTAGATTCAAGCAGCATTTGGCAGGGCGCGGGGCGGATGTCGTGCATTGCAACAGAGTGCCACCAGATGTGCGTGCCTACTATCGGCGAGAGCTTGACAGAACTACGGAAAGAACCAATGAGCGGGCTCGAGTAAGGCGGCACGGGGGCGGCCGCACAACAGGGAAACTAGCCCCTTGGCGATGAGGAATATGAGGCTCGAGATGCGGCGGCAATGAACATGTCGAGAACACAATATGACTACGAACAAACTGTTCGACAAAGAGGAGGTCACTACGAGCATGGAGGGGGTAGTGGTAGTGGCGGTGGTGGTGGTGGTGGTGGTTCGCGTGGGGGGAATCATATTCAGAGGATGTTTAGTAGAAGAGCAAGATCACAGAGGGAGACTCCTGTGGTGGTGGACGACTATAATGCGGCAATGGGTCTGAGGATAGCCAGGCTCGTGCTAGTGGTGACTCTAACAGTACTGACGATGACAGTGACGGTGGCGGTGGCGGTGGCGGTGGGAGTGGCGGTGGTGGTGGGTATGCAGGTGGTGGTGGTGGCTATGAAGGTGGTGGTGGTGGTGGTGGTGATGCTTGGTGATCCTCGTTACGCGGGTCTTCATTTCACGGTATCCATTGCACCTACATTCGCACGGTTTTTGTCAATGCCTACTAATTATGGTTGATTGCGGCGAGACCGACTTCACACATGCTACTCAAGACCATGACCATGGGCAACCGTCATCGCGAGAGGAGATCATATGCACCGACGGACTACGACACCCCACGGTACTCTTCTTCCTCCTACGGTGATACCTCACAAACCTACTTATAGCTATCCCATTCCCGACGTGAGCGTGCGGCCTGCTAATAAATGGGTGTTTGAATGGGAAGACCACCGAGTTTTATAGAACATTAGTTCGGGGTTGGGAGACAACGGCGGCATGGACGGGCCAAACTTGGCAACAATACAAGGCTGAACCGCTCCGGGAGCGGGTATCTCTCTTATGTCCACCGCCGAATATTAAGCGTCGTGCCGATATGGGGTCTTCCCATACATCCTCCAGAGTGAATGAGACTATGTGGTTGTGTTTGTATGCGACGATGTGGTTGTATTTATATGCGACGATTTATTTGTATGAGACTACGTATCGGTTTGTTTGTAGTTGTAACCGACTATGTATTTGTATTCGACTAAATATTGTTGTTTTAGTGACTTATGCTATTTAGTACCGCATTGTGTTGTATGTGAACATTAATAGGTGCCAAAAAACTACCCAAAAAAGTGTTTATTCAAGCCAAAAAAAATAATAAAAAAACCGGTTTGCAGCGGTTAACGGAAAAACCGGCCGGTTTACCGACCGGAAACCGAACCACAGCGCGTTCAAATTCAAATTTGAATTTGCCCGGTTTCCGGCCGGTAACCGGACTTACCGGCCGGTAAACCGAGTCCGGCCTCGTCCGGTTTGTTGCCTCCGGTCGGTAAAAAAAAACGCAGGTCTCGTTCTCGTCTCAGGCCTTGTTTAGATCCCAAAATTGGGAGTGCAAATTCAGGTGTTCACACACTGTAGCGCACTGTAGCAATTTCGTTTGTATTTGTGAAATATTGTCCAAATATTGATAAATTATACTCAAAAGATTCGTCTCGCAAAGTACAATCAAACTGTGCAATTAGTTTTTTATTTCATCTATATTTAGTACTCCATGCATGTGCCGACATTTTAATGTGATGGGAATCTTCTTTTTACATAGTAGAATTTGGGACCAAATTTGATGATCTAAACAAGGCCTCAGTAGGGATGAAACCGGCGAAGGACATTGGTCTGTCAGAAAAAAAATGTACTGTAGTGGCTGTCTTGAGAAGCTACGAGCGCACATACCAGATCGTGGGGAATAGACGTGCGTGCCTGGCTGGCTGGGCAAGCTGAGTAAGAATACACATCTGTTCTACTAGAAAATCAAAATAATATTATAAAAAAGAAAATCAAAATAATGCAGCACCACAAATGGTGTCGCTAGAGGGGTTTTAGGCAATATAGGTAATTTTGTCATTGGCTATAGAAAAAAATTTGAGAACTGTCTCAATTTAGTTGTCATTTTAATTGTATTATACTATTGCTTGAAACCGTCTTTAAAATTCAAACACATGAATATAGCAAATTTCTGAATAAGTATGTGATCTACTAATTCAACTAATTTACCTTTTTAAATTGGATCATGCATGGACTGACCCATGATCTCCACCCTTACCCAATCATGTTTTATCCTCCATTCCAATCCATCTTGTTCGCTTGATTTGATTTTGGCATGAATCACTCAACAGACATGGCGGTTCTCGATAGGTCTTTCCATGTCATCGACTCTCCAACACGAGCACCTCGACCTAGCAGTCAATACTCAAATGTGGCGAAGATATGGAGACACAGACAGTCCAATCCATTTTGTTCGATTGATATCATTTTTGTAGGTCTTTCCATGTCGCCGACTCTCCAACACAAGCACCTCATCCTAATGGACTATGACATAGCCATTGACCTAGTGATCATTATTAACAGGTGGTGGAAGATATGGAGCTAGAGGGGGGTCTCCTCTAACTTTGTTGTTTTTCATTATTATACACACATTTGCGGAAACCACTACTTAAATAGTGAATCTAATATATTAATTCCTCTTTATCCAAGTTATTAATTCTGCCCTCGTCACTGAACATTAACATAATATTCCTATTTGTTTATTTCCAGTTTGCTTGGTAGCTCAAACTAATGTCACGTGCGATGTGCCGATGTCATACATTTTAGCTGAAAATAAGTATATGTAGATAGGTACGCCCCACGTCTATACTATGGTGAGTCGTACTGATGAGTTGTAGGCTGGAAGACATTTGACCAAACCTCCCTTCACATTCATATTTTTGCGAAAGAGAGACTTTCACGCATCCATCCACAGGGCAATGGCCGGCCCAGCGGTAATCCAGCCGTACCTGCAGGTGCGGCGATCTAATTTGTCCACATCGCGTTAGATCCCCAGTCGCCTCGCCACTTTTATACGGACTACTCGCCGAGGACACCGCTAGCGAGTCCAACCACAATCCCGCCTGTGTTCATCACGCATTCCCCAGCCTCCTCCCAGCTGCTCTCCCTGTGCGGTGCATGCCCGCTCTCCCCGTTGACGTGCACCTGCACTCCTCGCCGGCGCGCCGCAGGCCGCAGCCTTATTACTCTCTCAGTGCGCTTTCCCACTGCTACTCGCGCCTCGGCTGGCCAGACGCCACGGGCTGCGGCGGCGGCATTGTGCGGCCGCCATTGGCAGGTCCAAAGTCGTCTGAAGATAGTATGGTCCGTGGCGGGAGGCCGGCGTCCGGCGGCCTGTTCGGGCCGTGGCTCCTCGTCGCCGTCCTTGTCCACTCCTCCTTCCTCGGCTCCACGGTCTTCACGGTCGTCGACGCCGCCCGCACGTCGACGTTCGTGGTGACGACGACGGCCCCGCTGCCGCCGATGGCTCCAGCGCCATCACCCGCCGCGCTCGGGGAAAGCAAGAGGAAAGTGCCCACAGGCGCCAACCCCTTGCACAACAGGTGACACGCGAGGCTGGCCCGTGAGATCGTCGATCAGGACATGACACCACGTACATTGGAGCAGAGATGGCGCGGGATGCGATGGAGCTTGGGGTCACGGTGCTCTTCGTGAGTGAGCAGACAAGCAAGCAGCTAGAGCCCAGAGGTGAATGAGATTGCGAGAGGAGAGGGACAGTTGACGGCGATGCATGGTGACGACTGCCGTAAGCTTCTGATTCTGCTTCTTTTCATCCTCCGCGTTTTTGGCGATTTTTCGTTGCTCAGATTGGCCGGTGCTCCGAGTGAGGAGAAAGGAAACTGAATGAGAAGGGTTACGTGCTTTTGCAGATTCAGATGGGTACGGTGCTTCATCTTAGCTAGGAGTAGCTTGGTAGAAGCTCTTCTTGTTTTTTCTTCAAGTTTAGCATGCATGTTTGAGGCTTCATCAAGTAAAAAAGATTCAATCATGTAATGTACTCATTTGTTACTCCACGGAGGAATAAGTAGTAGTATATGTTTCATTGTGTATGTGTCGTCACTGTGCTGACTTTTGAGGGATCATTCCATTTTTCGCTAGCTCTGCTTAAGTAAAACACGAGTAAACGGCACTAGTGCAAGCACCTCTGAAGTTTCTGAACCATGCATGCTTTTGCTTCAATTGACCTGATGATGGTTTCCGCTGGACTGCTACTGTTTTGGGGTACTACGCTAGCCGTGGTAGTGCACTGTTGCAGGCATTCATGGAGGTTTTATGGGTGTCAGTGACATTGCAGAAACACAGAGACCTTCTTTTCCGTGAAGATCACGGAACACTTGTCTGGATGCATATGCATGCATCCCTGCGTAATCCAATACGCTCAGCGCACCGGCACCGCCATCCAAAACAGTCCAAGACAACGTCTACGAGAGAGCTACTCCGTATAACGTTATGACCACGGAATTTGACTCTCAAATTTTATACTCCCTCCCATTCCAAGATTCCAACGCGCGCGGCCCTCAGTTTAGAAACACATGGAAGTACATATGTTTGCACACCAAATTACAGGTTCCAATTAATGCTGGCTCTCAATGAAAAAATTAACCTGTTTCAAATGCAAGTCAGGATGTACTGATGGTGCCCGCAGGCGCCAGGCAAGCTCCTTGTTTTGAGCGAATATATACAATTCCGTCGCTGAAACGGAGCCGTGTGCATCGTCGTGTGATTCATAGGCGAGGTTTTGGCATCTTCCTCTTGGAAGCTTACCATTACTACCAGCAGTACAAGAAGTTTACTCCACTGGCGAGGGAGAGATGGCGCGGAGCATGCATGTGTGTGCAGCTTAACGCACAAGGCGCCGGAAAAGGTGCCCTCATGTTCTCCGCTCCCTGCCTCCATTTTATACCCCGCTTTCTCTCTGCACTAACCACGACGCACACGCCCTATGTTTCACCGAAGCATCCACGAGGTCATCGCCAGGCCTGCATAAGGGCGCTCTTGCTTTTTTAGTGGTCACAACTCACAACAGTTGATCTGCTGAATTGCTGATAGAAGTAACTCCTGGCAAGAACAAGATTGTTAGTGCTCTACTTTTAGGGAGGACGAGGAGTACGCTGTGTATGGACGTGATGTTTAATTACAACGCAGCGCGTACTACCAAGCAGATGTACGTAATGAGAATTATGAGGCGCACTCGTGATCGTGCTGTGGTCTTGCGGATGTGTCCGCTAAAAAACACAGCTCTGTTTCGGCGATACGCGGCTGGTAAAGGTAACAGAGAACATAATAACTGCAAAAGGAGCAATTGAAAGTAGTAATAAATACTAGTAAAATATTTTTTTCAACGACAGTAGCTACCAACCAGTAATTTCCGTGTGCATGACATAGCCATCTCTGTGCGCACGTAGGCGTACGTCGCGCCATGTTTACTCAAGGTTTATGTTGGATTACAAATTGAGCTCGCATACTCATAGTAACTCAGCGTTTTTTACCGGTCGGTAAACCGCGGTAAACCGCGGTTACCGACCTTCCCGGGCCGATCGGTTCGGTTGATCGTTCGGACGCCCAAATTTCAAATTTGAAGTTTGAAAAAAATGCTGAAAAAATTTCTAAAAATAGCTCTTGAATTATGGAACCCAATGGTGTAAAAATTTTTCAAATTTGAGTTCGTTTAATATTTATTTAGGCGTTTAGAAGTTTGAAAAAAAAAGAAAAAGAAAAAATACACGCCGTCCCGTGAAGGCCCATTAAATCATGAAGGTCGAAAAACATACTAAACACACTCAAATTTGAGTAATTTTGACATCATTGGATTCTACAAATCATGAAGTATTTTTAGGATTTTTTAGCATTTTTTAAAAAAAATAAATTTGAATTTTAAAAAACCGCTCAAACCGCTCAAACCGGCGATAAACCGGACAAACCGCGGTAAACCGGAAAACCGCCGGTTTACGGTACAAACCGACAACTGCGCCATTCAAATTCAAATTTGAATTCGGGCGGTTTTTGCCCGGTAACCGGACAAACCGGCCGGTTTACCGGTTCCGCTCTCGGCCGGTTCGGTCGTCCGGTTCGGTAAAAAAAACACAGTAGTAACTCCACTGGAACATGTTTTCTGTCAGCCTAGGCTTCTTGTTTTATTTTCTGTTGTTTCTCTGTAAACTTGTGGTTTTCTTTAATAAATTTCTGCAGGGACCTTGGTCCCTCCAATTTACCTCAAAAAAAAAAAAACCCTCCAGGAGAACTTATACCGGCTGCCATGTACTCCGTAGTACAGTTAGTTTTAGTGCGAGACCGGGGAAATAAATGGCATCGAAGTGCGGCCCTCCGGTGTGTTTTGATTAATCCGTTGGAAGGTTGTGTGGCCACGCAGACCAAGAGATTCCAGCTTCCCCGGCGCGGAAGCTGAGAGAGGCCGCCGACCGCTGCCTGGATCGCCACGGTTTCCGGGCGTTGTTTATCGCTTCGAAGGCGTTGAATGTTTGCTGCTCCCATTAATGATCACGTGAGTTGGAAGCCAACTCGCGTACCTGCATTGGTCCGTTGGGCTTTCTCTTCTGTGTGTTCCTGCTCACTGATCCAGGTCAGCTCTCGCTGCGACCGCGGCATGTCTCGCTCACGCCGATCCATCTCTGACGCGTCGGTCGGAGATTGCGGTTCCCGAGGGAGCGCGTTGACTCGAAAATTAGCCAAAAGTGGCCCTGCCCGACCGTCCTTCCATAGGCCCAACAGAGACACGACTGGGCCAAATAGTTCAAAAAAGAGAAGAAAAAAACTACAGCCCACAATGGCCCAAACACTCTTCTTCCTCTGCAAGCGGCACCGGCACTGGCAGTCCGGCACGGGCGCATGGCGGCAGCCGGCACCATCAGTCCACGGTTCACGTTCATCACCACCGCCACCAGCGGATTCCCCACAGCCCGCAGAGGCGCAGCCTCACTCCCTCCCCGCAGTGTTCCAGATGCCTCTCCAGTAGGCGACCCGCTGCTCTCCTCTTCCTCCTACCACCGCCGTGCGTGTGGCCTGTCCGGCTGTCCCGGGCGGCCGAGTGAAGAGTGCCGACGACCAAGACATTAGCGGTGAGCTCTCTGCTCTCATCTTTCTGGATCTCAAATTTGCGCTACCGCTGCAGGCTCCCGCAGTTTGTACTCCAATAGTCATTGGAGCGTTGCCGTTACCCACACTGTATTTTTACTAAGGAGAAACAGAGAATGCGGTGATATGCTAATAATTTTTATGGCTGTACGAGGATTGATGATGAATGTAGCTGCGCAAATGTCCAATTAATAATAAACAATTGTATGGGCTCAACTAGCCCCGTGGCCTGTGATCGTAGCATGAACTTTCCTGCTTAGGCTTTTTTGAGTTACAGGGCAAAAAACTTTCCTGCTTAGTTTCTGATGAGGGACAATGATTCTCTGATAACAAAAAGCCGGCTATCGCCAAATGTATTTAAAACAAACCGATTTGGCTAAGCATCCAGAAGCTTTGCACAAGTCAGTTATTACTGCCATGGCTTTTAAGGGAGCTATATATATAAGTTAAATTTGCTTCCTTGTGACCAACCATATGAAGCATAATGTTCTGGTTTGGTGAGACAAGGCTATATGCCCGTTTTTTGTTAAGCAGGAGAGAGTGATCAATAGACCTAAACATAGTTAATACAAGAAAAGTCGCAGGTAATCCATAGATTACCAACGAAAATCTCAACACAAACACAAAGCAAGAAACGTGAGGGGGGAACCCTCCACCTAACAACCCAGCAAGCTGAACCTAATACAAGAACTCGATACCTAAGTAGCCATTAGCGCGCGGAGCCGCAAAGAAAGACTGGGCAGCAAAGCATCCACCCGAAACTCCTAACGGCCAAGCATCCGTCTCCACCTCAGCGACCTTAACGGCCAACTCCGCTGGAGACGCGTCCTCGGTGGCAAAGCAACCCGCTCCTCCGAGTCACAAGGGCCAAAGCCCCCGGACCACGAGCGAGGAGGACACAAACACCTTGGTGTATCACTAGTCTTACAGGATACGCACCTACATGATAGAAGATAGCTGCTTATCATGACATTCGAAGTCAAGAAAGGACATCTGTACTCGAAATAATAGTTAAATTTGGATGAAAAAAGTAAATGATATTGGGTTATATTGTTGGCATATTGAAAGGTCTCTATGGACACCTTCATCATATATATTATTTTTGTTTCCTGTCAAAAGAGAACTTCTGTTGCACCAGAAATACCTCTTGCATTCAAAAATAAAATTAAACAGAAATAAATCAGGATAGAAAGGTCTCCATAGAATAATAAGGTGACAGGGTAAGCATAAATATGGATGATATGATTGATCATTATTGCTGTTCTTGTAGCATTACAGACCTTTCGTGGCTTTATTATATTAACATCTTCTCATTGTCATGTTAATATATTGCAAAGAATTGGGGGAAAACTACCTCAAGACCGGATACTTGATATTAGAGGCAATTTTCAGTTGCTACTGGTTGCAGGTGCTTTGTGCTTGATTCTTGTCGTGTAAGTACTTAAAGTGAACAGCGGCCATTTTTCAGTCAAGGTTAAGATGGGAATTCCAGCACACCCGTCGCTCAACTATCTGGTTTGTGAAGTCCCATGGATCACCGGAATATTGTGGTTTATCTCTTGAAGACTTGAAGTACATGTTTCTGGATCACCAGAATACTGTGGTTGTGGAATCCCGTGGCATCAGAAAATGGAGAAATTGATTATTGGTTAAATATTCTTGTCTGGATGGATGATGCCATTTTTCATGATTTCTCCCCACCAACAGGGTATCCTTGCATTTCATTATTCAGACAAGCAAAAGAATTATAGCCGTACATTGTTCAAGCCCCCATTTCACTATGAGGACTTGAGGTTGAGGAGCAACAAACTGAGAACCCGGTGTTGTCATCATCACCATACCTTCCCTAATGGTGGTCGCCCCTGTAACAGTCCTTATATATGGCTTGCTTGCAGAAAAGGATATTGTTTATTTGCGGCACAACAGTACACAATACGCTGTTTGAGTCAACAAATGTGTTCACTGAATTGGCATATGCTTGCTGTCAGGTGCTCCAAATTCTTAACTATTGAATTATGACAATATTGTGTCCTTGATGATCCATTTTTGTGGTGGCTGGATAAGTAGGGATCTTCTAATTGCATGCTTGATCACCACAGTGATACATCTGAAGGTGTGTATCTGTATCCGGCAACTTTTTTATTTTTTTTTGAAAACGTGCGCTGCACGTACCGCATTAAGAAGAAGTTAGAGTTGTTTTACATTCCGACTTTCCTAGAGGCGAGGTGCCAAGAGGATTAGACGGACAAAACACACACAAAAGGCGCCGACTTTAACGGCGGAGCTTTGGAGGTCGTACTAACTACTAAACTGATCGAGCTGCAAATTTTCATGTTGGAAGGTAATGTAGATTTTTTCCCCATTTCTTGCAGCTTTATTCAAAGCTAATGTCTCAGCTTAATGTAGTTTTTATGCTGCCTATTGACGGTACTTCCTGCATATTCTGAAGTTCAAAACTGTACATTCCTGAGGCAAAATTGTGTTTGGTGGTACAAGCTGCTGTATGGTTGCTAGTGTTGCTGAGAAAACTGAAATTGTACTCGATATAGAGATTTTCTAAAGAAATTTTCTTCATAATCTATAACTCTTATATAAACAAACCCCACTAACTAATTCTCTCAACATTCAACAAGTCCACCTCAGCTCTCCACTATCATGCCCACTATCTATTCAATTTGACATGCAATGCGTATACATCAGCAATCCACTATCATTTGCCATTACTAATTTATCAAGATGCAAAGTGTCCACCTTAGCAATTTCCTATTCTTATATATTTTTATTCTTCCTTCATGCCCGCGGCAACGCGCGGGAAATCCTCCTAGTTTGTAGAATGATTGGCATCCATGATGCAATCTCGGTCTATAATCTTAATGCAACAGTTATGTAAGCTGGTGTTGGGATAGTTCATGAAAGTTAGTCATGTGACTTGAGTTTGCTCAATGATCCTACAAATCATCAGGAAAGTATAATTTTGGATTAGCTAATGAAACATTCACAAAGCTAGTAGTATACTGTTAGTTTGATACCAAGATGATCCCTAGTTTTTTTTTAAGCATGACATCCTTATTGAAATGAATACCTGTTTTATATATCACGAAGAACGGGAAGTTAACTAATGGAAGGAAATGCATTAGTAATAAGCTCAACATAACAGCAAATACTACTATACTAGCATGTTTACCAACAAGCACATTGGCAAAGTTAATGCACTGAATCTTGTCATGGTTAATGATGCACTATACCAGCTAGTGGTAAATTCTCAACCATAACGAACTGAAAGGAAATGCATATCCTTTTTCTTTGAACTTAATGCATATAAACCTTGACAAAGTTCATATCGAACTGAAAGGAAATGCATATCAACCTTTATTAACAGCATATAGCAGGTAACCCAGTTACCACGATAAGAACGTTTATATCAAAACGCATACTTTTTCCAAAGGCAGGCAGACACACAGACTGAAGCAAATAACTGCCTAGGCTTCATCTGCCGCGCTAATTCTGTCCATGATGTTTGCTACAACTTCCTTGGATTGCTGAAGCAGGACAATGCTCTTCTTGAGGCGGTCACGCTTGGTTCCGGTGCTCGGCGGCGGCGAGAGCATCCGCTCAACCCCAGCCATGTTGTTGCCGAGGAGCTCGTTGGCCAGCTCATCCTCGAGATCGTTCTCCACGAGCCGCTTGACACCGCGGAGGTCATGAAGCGCCAACCCGTCGATGAGCCTGAGCACTATGCTCTTCCAGTACGCGGTCAGCCGTGCCCTCAAGTCAAATGCCTTCGCTGCTAAGTCAGCGTGCATCCTAAGATGAGACACGTCCACTTCCCCAAAGCATTCCAGGGTAATCTTAGTTGGCCTGGAA
Source organism: Themeda triandra (assembly GCA_018135685.1). NCBI lineage: Eukaryota > Viridiplantae > Streptophyta > Magnoliopsida > Poales > Poaceae > Themeda > Themeda triandra. The sequence continues at coordinate 116,616 of JAENPR010000200.1, read as the reverse complement.
TTGTTCTCTACAGAATCCATGAACTTCTTTTGACCTTCCATTATGGCTTCCCAAGTCTTCATGTAGTTGTTGATATATTATATATTACGCCATATAATATATTCAATAATTAATAAACTCTATGATTTATGTTAAATAATTTTCATTGGTTTAATTACCATAATGGGCCACATGCACGCATGCAACGGCAACTGTTGGCTTGACGCTGCCAAGGAAGGCAAGGAGGCAGGCAACGAGAGGTTTTAGAAAGGCATTCAATTAGTGCATCTCTTTCAGTTTGCTAATAGTTGCATGAGTAATGAAAGGAGTTTCCATCTCCATTCATTAGCTAATTAATTGGCAAATGAATAAGAGAGTTTCTCTCACTAGTGTTGAATTGTGCCAAATAAATACAGGAGTTTCATTCACTAGTGTTAATCAACTCCGATGCCTCCTGGTCTCCGTGAGCTTGCCTGCTCTTTCATCGTGTGTGGCAACAGGGATATATATATTATATATATTCCAATGCTCTTGGAAGAAGAGAGTGCTTGCTCCTGTAAAACAACCATAGTTTCTGCTGTTCAAAAGTTCTTCTTCCCCGCTCCATCTCCTGCGCGCACACGAGATGGAGGAGTAGAGCCTCCGGAACGTCCCGTCCATAGAGTTCACCTGCTCGGGTGAAGGGCGGCAATCACGTTTTTGGGGAGTGTCATAGCGGCACGACTACTCGCTTCGTCCTCTCCCGTTCCTGTTCGTCTTCCTGAAACGTTGCTGCAGTTTGTCTTCCTCGTGGTGATCGGCACTGCACGGCATCGAGCGGAACGACTACATCAGTAGGCACCATGTTTCCTTCGGTGCAACCGCTCTGCCGTTGGGTATGATATGTCCGTTCATCTTCTTAAGTTTTTGTTCATAACTTGCTTGTTTAGCGTTACCGGTATGATGATCATGTCTCGTTTAGACGAATATTTGGATAATATCATGCTGGTTAATGCTATTGTCATGGTGTTACTATTTTATCTTGACAAGCACTTATATGATGTCATGATCATTTTGATTACGTCATTTTTCTGGATTAAATTAAAACTGAAATTGCCTAAAATACTAACAATCCAAAAACGTGAATATTTTAGGCAATTTTCATCTGTTGGCTTTATGGGTTTACTAAAACCATCGCCGTTTGAGGGCACTCACTACAAGAGATGGCGCCCCAAAACCATCTTGTGGTTGACCGCTATGCGTTGTTTCTATGTGGTTGGTGAGCAAGTCGTTGTTGTCGATCCGGCCGATGAGCAGGCGCCGGTTTGATCATGATGACACAACTTGCAAGGCTGCCTTGTTGAGCATTATTGGGGATTCTCTAGTTGATGCATACGTGCCACTTACGACTGGTAAGGCCATGTGGGATGCACTTGAGGCCCGCTATGGTCTTGCGATGCCGGTTCGAGCTGTATGTCATGGAGCGGTTTCATGACTATAGGATGGTTGATAACCGTCCCGTAGTTGAACAGGCTCATGAAATACGAGCACTTTGGTAAAGGAACTTGAGCTATATGGGTGTGCTCTCCCGACAAGTTTGTGGCGGGTTGCATGATTGCAAAGTTGCCATCTACTTGGTCGACTTTGCAACTACTACGAAACACAAGAGGCAAGAGTTTAGCATTCTTGCTGAACTTGTTGGGACTCTAGATGTTGAGGACAAGGCTAGAGCAAAGGATGTGAAAGGCAAGAAAGCCAATGAAGGGACTTCTAGCGCACATGTGGTGCAAAAGAATCGTCCTAAACCACATAAGAAGAAATTTCAGCAAGAGCTTAAGCGAAGCCTACGACTTCTTTCAAGAAGGGTAAGAAGCCGATGAACAAGGAAAAGATGAATTGTTTCACTTGTGGCAAGACTGGACATTTCTCTAGGGAGTGTCCTGAGGCTAAGTGGAAGCCCTCTCCTCCACGAAGTCGGCAAACACCATTGAGACTGAACAAGGAACATCTCGGGTATGGTAATTTATTGCCTTCGGTTCTTTCGGTTTGTTCGTCACGATTGGTGGGTTGATACTTGGTGCAAATATTCATGTGTGTGCTTGATGTTTCCTTGTTCTCTTTTTACCGGTCGGGGCGGCTGGCTCCTTGTTGATGGGGAACGGGCGCGTGCGGCTGTTCGTGGTGTTGGTACGGTCGATCTCGAAGCTCACTTCGGGAAAGACCGTGCAACTCAAAACGTGCATCATGTCCCCTCAATAAGAAAGAATCTGATTAGCGGTTCTCTACTATGTCGTGATGGTTATAAACTTGTGTTTGAGTCTAATAAGTGCGTCATGTCTAAGTTTGGAACCTTTGTTGGTAAAGGCTATGAGAGCGGAGGCTTGTTCCGCTTGTCTTTGATTGATGCTTGTTCTAAAGCCGTGAATCATGTGGTTAATAATGTTGAGACAAATATTTGGCATTCAAGATTATGTCATGTTAATGTTGGTTCCATGTCCCGCTTAGCTAGTTTAAATTTAATTCCTAAATTTGATGTGATCAAAGGTTCAAAGTGCCATGTTTGTGTTGAGACAAAACAAACTCGAAAGCCTCACAAGGCTGCTGAAGCGAGAGATCGGCACCTCTTGAATTGATTCATTCGATATTTGTGAGATGAATGGAGTATTGACAAAAGGGGGTAAGAGGTACTTCCTTACATTTATAGATGATTGCACTCGATATTGCTATGTGTATTTACTTAAAACAAAAGATGAAGCGTTGCATTATTTTAAGATCTATAAAGCTGAGGTAGAAAATCAACTTGATAAGAAAATCAAACATGTGCGGTCAGATCGCGGAGGGGAATATTTCTCTAATGAGTTTTCTGAGTTTTGTGCGGTACACGGTATTATTCATGAGAGAACACCACCCTTTTCACCGTAATCCAATGGGGTTCCGAGAGAAAGAACCGCACTCTAACCGAGATGGTAAATGCCATGTTAGACCATGCGGGAGTATCTATGGAGTGGTGGGGGTGAAGCAATTTTGACAGCTTGTCATGTTCTAAATAAAGTACCATTTAAAAACAAAGAAATCACACCATTTGAGCAATGGGAAAAGAAGAGATCAAATCTCTCCTATTTGCGCACATGGGGTTGTTTGGCAAAAGTGAGTGTGCCAATAAACAAAAAGCGAAAGCTTGGACCCAAAACTGTGATTGTATTCTTCTTGGTTATGCTACTCACGGCGTGGGTTATAGATTTTTAATTGTAAACTCGGACATCCCGAGATGATAGTTGGTACTATTATGGAATCTAGAGATGCAACATTTTTTGAAGATGAATTTCCCATGAAAATGAATACACCTAGAATATCTAGTCATGACTCTACATCTATTCCTGATTCTTCTGAACCATTTGTACACGCTGATGATGAGACCCATGAAGAAATTCTTGAGGAGGATAATAATAAAGTAACTCGCAAGAGTAAGAGACAGAGGGTTGCAAAATCCTTTGGAGATGACTTTATTATATACCTCGTGGATGACACTCCCACAACCATTGCTGAGGCATATTCCTCTCCAGACGCCGACTTGTGGAAGGAAGTCAAGTTCATAGTGAGATGGATTCTATTATGACTAATGGGACTTGGGAAGTGGTTGATCGTCCGTATGGATGTAAACCTGTGGGGTGTAAATGGGTATTTAAAAAGAAGCTAAGGCCTGATGGTACTATTGAGAAGTACAAGGCTAGGCTAGTTGCTAAAGGCTATACACAAAAGGAAGGAGAGGATTATTTTGATACCTACTCACCTGTTGCCGGATTGACGACCATTCGTGTGTTGTTATCCTTGGCTGCCTCACACGGTCTTCTCATTCATCAGATGGATGTTAAGACGGCTTTCCTTAATGGAGAGCTTGAGGAAGAGATCTATATGGATCACCCGGATGGATTTATTGCAAAAGGTCAAGAGGGTAAGGTTTGTAAGTTATTAAAATCCTTGTACGGCCTAAAGCAAGCCCCAAAACAGAGGCATGAGAAATTTGATAAAACTTTAACATCAAATGGCTTTGCGGTAAATGAAGCCGATAAATGTGTATACTATCGGTTTGGCGGTGGTAATGGTGTCATTCGTGCTTATATGTGGATGATATTTTAATCTTTGGTAATAATATTGATGTGATTAAAGAAGTGAAAGATTTTCTATCTAATAATTTTGAGATGAAAGATTTGGGTGTGGGCGATGTTATTCTTAACATTAAGCTTTTGAGAGATGAAGGAAATGGTGGGGTAACTCTCGTGCGGTCCCATTATGTGGAAAAGGTGCTAAGTCGTTTTGGGTACGGTGAGTGTACTTCTGCGCCTACCCCTTATGACCCAAGTGTGATATTAAGAAAGAATCGCCGAATTTCAAGAGATCAACTGCGGTATTCTCAAATTATTGGATCACTTATGTACTTGGCTAGCGCTACAAGGCCCGGATATTTCGTTTTTGTAAGCAAACTTAGCCGGTTTGTGTCAAATCCGGGAGATAATCATTGGAATGCTCTTGAGAGAGTATTGCGCTATTTGAAAGGCACAATGAGTTATGGCATTCACTTTACCGGGTACCCAAGGGTGCTAGAGGGTTATTGTGATGCAAATTGGATTTCGATGCTTTGATGAGCCGTATGCCACGAGCGGATACGCGTTCCTCGCTTGGAGGTGGTGTTTGTTTCCCGGAAGTCTTGCAAGCGAGACTATTTTAACGAAGTCTACAATGGAAGCGAACGACGGATTGGATATCGCCGGCGCGAGGCCGAGTAGCTTCGTGAACTCCCGATGGACTTACCGGTTGTAGAGAAACCTATACCGGCTATTTCCATGAACTTTGTGACAATCAAACGTGATAACTAAAGTCAATAGTTCTAAGGACAACATGAAGTCTTCTAGGCATGTGAAAAGGCGTCGAAGACTGTCGGAAAGTTGAGAAACTCCGGAGTAATTGCATTGGACTATGTCCATACATCTAATAATGGAGATCAATTTACTAAGGGACTATCACGTAATGTGATAGAAGGTGCGTCGAGGGAGTTGGGCTTGAGACCCACTTAAAAGTCATTCCATAGTGGTAACCTGTCCTATGTGATCGGAGATCCCGTGAATTAGGATGGTGAAACAAGCTAGTGGATGACTGAGGGAGAAACTCCTTAGAATTAAGTCTAACTCGTTTGAGATGCATCGTTTCTCCAATACTGTAAGGCAGGATGATTAAGTTCTTAATGTGATCCGAGTGGCTTTATTATGCAGGGATGTTGTCCTACAGAATATCCTATAAGGAACACACCTATATGAGTTCGGTTGCTAGTCACAACCTATGAGATGTGGGTAATCTCTAGATACTCATGAAAAGGCTTAGAAGTGCGACTTATATGCTTCAAACAGAGGGGATGCTTGTAGCAGCCTAGTACCATGAAAAGAACTTTGGTGAAACTCAGTTCGCACAAAACTGTCAATTCAAGGCTTAGTCCATTGTTCAGTTGTGAATGAGCCTAGCCTTTGTTCTAGACGGGTGTTCAACTTAACAGTCCCCGTTGAAATTCTGGTATATCAAAGAACTATGGTTCTGAGATTATTTTCTATGAATCCTAGAGTTTGGTGGGGATTGTTGATATATTATATATTACGCCATATAATATATTCAATAATTAATAAACTCTATGATTTATGTTAAATAATTTTCATTGGTTTAATTACCATAATGGGCCACATGCACGCATGCAACGGCAACTGTTGGCTTGACGCTGCCAAGGAAGGCAAGGAGGCAGGCAACGAGAGGTTTTAGAAAGGCATTCAATTAGTGCATCTCTTTCAGTTTGCTAATAGTTGCATGAGTAATGAAAGGAGTTTCCATCTCCATTCATTAGCTAATTAATTGGCAAATGAATAAGAGAGTTTCTCTCACTAGTGTTGAATTGTGCCAAATAAATACAGGAGTTTCATTCACTAGTGTTAATCAACTCCGATGCCTCCTGGTCTCCGTGAGCTTGCCTGCTCTTTCATCGTGTGTGGCAACAGGGATATATATATTATATATATTCCAATGCTCTTGGAAGAAGAGAGTGCTTGCTCCTGTAAAACAACCATAGTTTCTGCTGTTTAAAAGTTCTTCTTCCCCGCTCCATCTCCTGCGCGCACACGAGATGGAGGAGTAGAGCCTCCGGAACGTCCCCGTCCATAGAGTTCACCTGCTCGGGTGAAGGGCGGCAATCACGTTTTTGGGGAGTGTCTGTAGCGGCACGACTACTCGCTTCGTCCTCTCCCCGTTCCTGTTCGTCTTCCTGAAACGTTGCTGCAGTTTGTCTTCCTCGTGGTGATCGGCACTGCACGGCATCGAGCGGAACGACTACATCAGTAGGCACCATGTTTCCTTCGGGTGCAACCGGCTCTGCCGTTGGGTATGATATGTCCGTTCATCTTCTTAAGTTTTTGTTCATAACTTGCTTGTTTAGCGTTACCGGTATGATGATCATGTCTCGTTTAGACGAATATTTGGATAATATCATGCTGGTTAATGCTATTGTCATGGTGTTACTATTTTATCTTGACAAGCACTTATATGATGTCATGATCATTTTGATTACGTCATTTTTCTGGATTAAATTAAAACTGAAATTGCCTAAAATACTAACAGTAGTCAGGGTTTGCCGTATAGTCTGCCACCATCTCCATCTCTATCATCTCCTTGACGTGCTGTGCGGACCGTGCCCGGGTCTTCTCCATCAGGCTCTGGATGGCGCGCCGGCACGACGACTGCACCTGTGGAAAGTTTTCAGAGTGCTGAAGCAAAATTTTCATCACCAGGTTCTCCACGTACTCCCAGACCTCGTTGACAAGATCTTGCGGTACTTGGCTAACGATCTCCACCTTCTTCTTTAGCATGACATGGAACGCCGATCTTGGCAGGAAGTTGGGGAGGTTGATGCCCATGGTCTCCTCCAGGACACGCATCTCCTCCGTCAGAAAGTTCTCGTCGCCGCGCCTTGGGCATTCTGTTGGCAGCTTCTTTGCATACCGGTTTAGCATCTCTGCAATGCGAGCTGTGCCATGGAAGTAGCAGTCATCTGGGTAGCCGCCAAACTCGCCTCTGACCAGTATCTTCTCCAGTGAAGTGCAGACCTTTTTGACAATGTTGAAGAACACTCTTACGGCATCCCCAGTGTTAATGAGATCCGGTGGCATCTGGTCAAGCTCGGTGCTGCTGCGCATGAGGCGATCATTGATCTGCTTGACAATGTCGGGGAGGCACTTGGCAATGATGGCCGCCTGAATCTGCATTAGCCGCTGAGCAAGGACAGGAATGCCCACCATGGACTTGTCAATCTTCGAAAGCAATTGGTGGTTCTTGAACAGCCGCGCCTCCTCAGTGCGCGCCTGGTCGTACGTTTCCTCACCAACACGGTTACGGACACAGACGTAGCCAAGGCCAATGTGCACGTCGTCCATGGTGACTTTCTCAAGCAGCCCCTCGGGGGCCTTGTCGACCTTGGTGACCACGGCCAGTGTGCGCTCGCCGGTGCGGTCCACCTGCTGCGACATGCGGATGGACTCGCACGTCGGGAAGTCCACCGTGGCCGAGAGCACGTTCAGGATGATGCTCTCCTTCGGGGTGATGTACTCCTTGATAATATTTGCGATCTGATCGTAGATGTCCTCTGGTTGCCCCTGCACCGGGACACGCGTGATACCTGGGAGGTCGACGAGGGTGAGGTCGGGCACGCCCTTCTTTCGCACGACGAGAGTGATGGGCGCGTCGGAGATGCCCTTGCCACTCCCAGCGATCTCCGCGGTGGCCGCGTTGATGGCGTCCGCGACGTTGGCCTCGGTGGTGGTCACCACGCGCCCGTTGCTGTACTCGAGCTGGAGCTTGGGCGAGTCGGCGGAAGGGTCGCCCTGGAGCCGCATGACGAGAGGCACGCGCGTGCAGATGCCCTGGCCACGCGGCAGGCTGATGCCGGCCAGGGACTCGAGTACACTGGACTTGCCGCTGGACTGATCTCCGACGACGACGATGGTTGGCAGCTGGATGCCCTCCTGGGTCACCTTCAGGTGTCGCAGTCGGTCCACGGCGTCGAGGACGGGGCGGATCTGGTCGTTGTACGAGGCCGCGATGGCGCTTGCTGTGACGCCGCTGGCAATGGCTACGGCCGTGCCCTTGACGTCCTCGACGTCGTTCTCCACCTGCTTTTATCCCCTGTCCGACGCTTCTTGGACATGGTGTTTCCCAGTTTCTGTTTCCCAGTGCGTCTTTCCCGTTCTCTTGCACATGCTCTTCTATTTAACATGTACGCCGCCGATGCCTTTGAAAGGAAACGATACGGCCAAAATCTGTGGGAAGACATAGGGGCAAAAGGAAACGCCGCAGCCGCACCCAGCTGGGAAGACCAGGAGAGTAAGACTAGTGCGGGGAGCCGGGCAGTCGTAGGCTCGTAGTGGCGCGACGTTGTGGCTGTGTGCGCAGGCCACTTACGTACGGGTAGCAACCAAACGTCATCGGCGAGTGGTTCTGTTTCGGCCAGAGATGGACAAACCAAACGCCGCCAACGCGCCACTACAGTAAAACGTCGCATTCCTTTTTTGTCTCTTAATTTAGTTTCCCTCCCTCCTCCCTCCTCCTCCTCCCTGTTCCTTTTTATTTGTTCTTTTTTGTTGTAATGTATTTGCACTCTTTGTAGGGGCTTCGGCCCCTCCAGTCCTTTCAAATACAGTAAAACGTCACAGAATGTGTTTGGTATAGCTTCTCTCTCAATTTCATAGGGCCAGGTACATTGGTGTACAGTGTCACATTGAATTTTTTGTGACATGAAAGAGAGAAGGAAGTAAAAGAAAGAGGTGGTTAATTTGCGACGCAACCACCTCATAAGCTTAAAGTTAGGACTAAAAGACCACTTATACACTAGTATTGTAGAGGTGGTTGTTGTCTTGCAATTCATACACATTCTTTTGTACTGTATACATAAGTTAAGGATCTTTAAATTACTATCGAACTTAAAAGTAGAACTATCATGGTGACCATATACCAATGTAGTTGCCCTAAAGCTATTTTAAATTCTTGCACCGAACAGTTTCAAATGACACAACTTCTCCTCAGAAATTGTTTCAAAAGACACAACTTCTCCTCAGAAATTGTTTCAAATTATTTTAAATTCTTGCACCGAACAGTTTCAAAATTAGCGGGAACACTGATAAGCTTTTAACACCAAACAAGAAGGAATCCAGGAGGAGTTGGGCCTAGCACATCAAGGCCCAAGAGGAAGAGCAAGCCCAACAACAAATACTTCGGACCTGACTTCGTGTAGCCTCAACGGGCAGAGAGAGGATGGAGTAGAAGACAAGTAAGAACAAAGAAGCAATAGGCTAGCGTCGATGTAGATCTTATCAGCGTGAGCCATCGTGCCCTGATTGTTTTTTTTCACGAGCACGCATATATGCCCGTTTTGTATTAAGAGGAAAGAGTGGTCAATAGACCTATAACATAGAGTTCGAGGCGAAGGCGAGACGCCGTCACCTGAGCGGTCACACCTAGACTACTGGATACAACAAGCGGCGATATTACATAGTAAAAGAGTTTTGTGACCACGGAGCAACACAAAGCATCCAGGGTGGAGTACCCTGCCTCCCACCACGCCTCAGCTTCACGCGTAGCCGCCCTATCGCCATCGTCCGGTTGAACACGTGTGAGTTCCTCTCCTTCCAGACCGTCGTGCCCCGATTGTATCGTGATTTAGCTACCAAATGTTCTAAACCTTGTTACGTTCGTGCATAAATTCGTAGTAGAACCCTATTATCTGTGTTGGATTGTGGCATCTTCTCAGGTGCAATGTTTTCTAGGTAAAAGTAGCTGAAGCTAAATATTATTTTCTCCTAGTTTTCTCTGCTATATCTCCGAGAAGTTGTTATACATAACGTTTACGAAAACAACTTTAATTTCATTGGTGAAGCTGCTTCGTGAAACGAAAAAAAAGACCAATAGAAATTAAAAAAACTATTTCATTGAACTACACCAAACAGGCCCATAGATAGAGCCCACGGCCCACGGCCCACGTTCGTCCGTGCCTTGCGGACCGAGCACTTCTTCTTCTTCCTTCCAAAGGCGGCACCGGCGTACGCGCACAGCAGCAGCTAGCAGGCATTTCATTTCCGTCAGACGGCTCCTCGCCGATTCCCCATCCCCGCAGGCAGCAGCCATGGCTTCCGATTCCCCGCTCCCTCTCCTCCTACTCCTCTTCCTCGTCCTCCTACCGCCGCCGTGCTCCTCGTGGCGACCGGCCGACGACGACGACGCGTCGGTCTCGAGGTCGGTCTTCCCCATAGACGGCGACGTGGCCTGGGTGGTGCAGGTCAGCGACCTCCATATCAGCACCTACAACCCTGAGCGTGCCACCGAACTCGCGCTCCTCGGCACCGCGCTGCGCGCAATCCGGCCTCACCTTCTCCTCGTCACCGGTGACATCACCGGTGAGCCCTCTGCTCTCTTCTTTGTGGATCTGAATTTTTTTGGCGCTAGATTCTGCAACTTGCATTCAAAGTAGGGCGTTGTCCCATGCCCATGGATATTTATTTATTTGTTTATTTGAAATGATACTTGGAGCAAGACAGCATATCAAGCAGATAGTGGAAAATTGATCAGAAATGCTTCAAACAGACCAAATTGGCATAGCACCCAGAAACCTATAATACTAGTACAAAATATGAACTTTGAGAAACTTGAGTTACTACTGCTATGGTTTTTAAGATAAGCTCACTCCAATTTGTTTCCTGCTAGCATGTGCTGACTGCGATGTAAATCATTCTGTTCTTATTTGGCATGCAAACCATTACTGTTCTGACAGGATATCCACTAACAGAACAGAAGAAAATCCATGATTGACCAGTATTGCTTTCCTTGTGGTTTTATGACCTGCTATTATTATATATTCTAACTTCGCATTGTCATTTTCATTTTAATAAGATGCTAAGAATCAGCAAAGAACTAGTTCAAGGCAGGACGAATATGAATGGGTTACCTACAAGAAAACAATTGATGCAATTGTTGGACAAGGTGGCATTGATAAGAGCAGGATATTTGATATTAGAGGCAATCATGACACATATGGAGTGCCCGAAAGAGGAGGAAAATTGGACTTCTTTTCAACTTACAGTGTTAACTCACAGTTTAAGCGATTAAGCACCATCAGTAGTATATTGCTTCAGGTACGACTTCTACCTGTGTCAGCTCTCACTGTTTATCATCATTGAATTTATTCAAGGTATTTCTGGGCACCATTCAAATGGGTAGTCACTTTTCAGTTAAATTATTATGATCTGTTTCTGTTTCAAGGTGTAAACTGTAACATACTTACTAGCAAAGCATAAATGTTGAACACTATTGACTACTAATCCACTAACTAGTAGATGAATGTCCCATTTTTTATATCATTCTTTTGTAATACTAAATGTCCAATGGAAGTTATGAAACATACTCTGGGAGTTGTGCATATGTATTTTCATGATTATTTCATCGATATTAATAACCACTACAGTTCTGAAACTAAATTTTATCCTAAAAGGCACTGTAGGGAGATAGAAGCTACCAATTTCTGGGTATTGATGATACAATGACTGTTGGCATTCGTTTCCCTGCAAATCTTTTTGGTCATTCAACTGATGAAAGGATAGAAGCAGTAAATTCAGAGCTTCAATACTGGACCAACCATTCCAACGTTCCAGTTACAAAAGTTATTTTTGGACATTTCCCAATGTCATTCACTGCATCATCTGAAAAAGGGCAGCGATACGAAAGTGTGTTTGCAAGGCAGTCTATTTCAGCATACCTGTGTGGTCATCTCCATGCAAAAGTTAGTAAGCAGCTTTGGAGGTATCATGAAATCAGAACAGCAGAAGATCACAAGTCAAGCTTTTGGGAATGGGAACTTGGAGACTGGAAGGACTCCAGATTGATGAGGATTCTAGCAATAGATGGTGGTGCAGTCTCATTCATAGATCACACATTGAAACAGGAACTCGAAACTTCCATCTTGGTCACATATCCAACAGATTCAAGAAGTATGAATATGTTGGATTCAAAAAAGTGGTCGATGAGAAATGATATAAATGTCCTTATTTTCTCTCATCAAGTTATCCGTAATGTGAGTGCAAGAGTCTTTGACTCTCATAGTGAGTTTAAGATTGTTGAGGAGATACCTCTGCAACTCGTTGCCAGTACTGCTGCTCACAGACCTTTGTTCCATGCCAAATGGAATGCTGAAAATTACAGAAGTTCATCCGCTACTCGCTACTGGTTGCAGGTGTTTGTTGTTGATTCTCATGGTGTAAAGGTTTCAAGTGAGCAGAGACCATTTTCAGTTGAGGGAAAGATGGCAATTCCCACGAGCCCATGGACCAACTATCTGCTCTTTGAAGTCCAGTGGGAAGACATGTATCAAGTCCTTCTCTGGAGTAATTTGGCCTTCACCATTGTATTGTTGTTCATCCCCAAACTATTGTATCATTTTGTTATGAGAAGCTCATCATATCAAAGGTGGGCTGTGTCAATACTGTCATCCCCTATCCAGCAGAGAAAAGCTTACTTTTGGTTGGTTTGGTTTTTAATGGAGGGCACAAGGAGTAAACCTTTCTGGTATTCTATGGTAATATATTTGCTCTGGCTAATTGAAATGCCATGGTTTTGGGGTCATGCAACGTCTGAAAATGGAGAAATTGCTCAAATGTACTTATCTGGATGGAGCATGCCAGCTCATGATGGGGGCTTGATGGGCAACAAACTGAGCAACCCAGATGTGCTTGTCATCACACTACCATTCCTATATCTGGTGGTTGTCCCTATGATAGTCCTCATATATGGTCTGTTTGCAGAAAAGGCTATTGTGTTTTTGCGGCACAGAAGAAGAATAATATACTCTGCTGACTCAGCAAATATGCACACTGAGTCATCAAACTTGCTGCCAGTTGCTCCGAGGGCTTTACTAATGAAATTCACTGACAAGATGGTGTCCATGATGATCCAGTTTTGTGGTAGCTGGACAAGGAGGGCTCTTCTACTTACATGCTTGATCACTGCAGCAATACATTTGAAGGTACATCTTTCTGTCCCTCATTTGATAAGGAAGTTTTTTATGCATAGATGATAATAATGTTGATTTGTGTTTCTTGCAGCTCTGTTCAAAGCTGATGTCAGCTTATGGAATTGTACCAGTAGTCTTGTCACCCCCATTGACATGGATACCACTGTTGTTATTAGGTGCTGCTGCCTATTGTACAGTTCTCCATATAGATTAGCACTCACTACTGTGCAATCCTGAAGTGAAAGTATTCACATTGGGGAGATTAGCCCTCAGAACTAGTATGCATTTCTGAAGTGAACTTAGTTGCAAGAAATGCACTAGTCCTAGGCTTCCACGGTGGCCGATCGAAGAGGATAAGGCCACTTTGAAATACGGGTCTTTTATTTTTTATTTTCTGCATCTTTTGCGGTGAAATGAATTGATTCTTGTAAAAAGGTTCTGCATAATTTATATGATTTCAATAAAAGCAGTTCCTTTGTAAAAAAAAAAATGTATGTGCAATTGGGGGGATTGCTGTTGCTGCTTAGAATTTGCAATGGAATTATTGGCTCAGCCCACAGCCCAGCGCGCCTCACGTCCTTCACGGCGTAAACTTGTGCAGTATACTGATCGCGCAAAGAAAAAAAAAATAACCAAACACAACACAGTACACGCTCATACAGAACTGGAAGCCAGTTTTGGCGCTGATAAAGCACTGTAACACAGCAAATGCATAAGGAACCATATCGGCAAATATTTATAGGTCGCCAAGGCGCCAATTAGTCACACTTAACCAAAGGTAGCCACCATGAACACTGACGAAATATAACTTAACTAGCGATAGCAAAATGCATAGAAAGGAACAGCACAGTGCAGGTCTTTAACAAGACCCTTCACTTTAGTTCACACCGAAACACAACCCAAAAGATGTCCACACGCACAAAGGCACACCAGCCACGCCCTGCTTAGATTTCACCCGCCGCGCTAATCCTATCCATTATGTTAGCCACGACCTCCTTGGACTGACGCAGCAGGACGATGCTCTTCTTCAGGCGCTCACGCTTCGTTCCGGTGCTCGGCGACGGCGCGAGCATCTTCTCCACGCCGGCGAACTTGTTGCTCAGCAGCTCGTTGCCGAGCTCCTCCTCGAGGTCCTTCTCCACCAGCAGCTTGACGCTGAGAAGGACGTGCAGCGCCAGGCCATCGACGAGCCTCAGCACGATGCTCTTCCAGTACGCGGTCAGGCGCGCCCTCAGGTCGAACGCCTTCCCCGCCAGGTCAGCGTACACCCTGAGATGCAACACGTCCACCTCGCCGAAGCCTTGCAGGGTGAGCCTCGTCGGCTTCGATGTGTCCTCCACGGCCTCCATGAACTTCTCGAATCCTTCCATGATCTCCGTCCAGGTCTTCATGTAGTCGGGGTTGCAGGTGTAGTCCGCCACCAGCTCCATCGCGATCAGCTCCTTGACGTGCTGCGCCGACCGCAGCCGGGCCTTGTCCATCAGGGTCTGCACGGCGCGGCGGCACGGCGACTGCATCTGCGGGAAGTTGTCGGAGTGCTTCATCAGAACCTTCATCACCAGGTCCTCCACGTACTCCCAGACGCCGTTGACGAGGTCCTGAGGGACCTGATCAATGGTCTCCACCTTCTTCTTGAGCAGGACCAGAAACGCTGATCTCGGCAGGAAGTTGGGGAGGTTGATGCCCTTCGTCTCCTCCAGGATGCGCACCTCCTCCATCAGAAACGGCTCGTTGCTGTTCGTCGGGCACTTCGCCGGCAGACTCTTCGCATACCCAGTCAGCATCTCGGCGATGCGCGCTGTGCCATGGAACTCGCGCTCGTCAGGGTACTCAGCGAAGTCGCCCCTCACCAGCACCTTCTCGAGGGAGTTGCAGACCTGCTTGACAATGTGGAAGAACACCCTGACCGCATCGGCGACGTTGTTCAGATCCTGCGGCATCTGGTCCAGCTCCGCGCTGCTGCGGCTGAGGCGCTCGTTGATCTGCTTGACGATGTCAGGGAGGCACTTGGCAATGATGGCGGCCTGTATCTGCATAAGCCTCTGGGCGAGGACGGGGATGCCGACCATGGCCTTGTCGATCTTGGACAGCAGAGGATGGTACTTGAACAGCCGCTCCTCCTCGACGCGCGCCTGGTCATAGGTCTCGTCGCCGATGCGGTTGCGGACGCAGACGTAGCCGAGGCCTATGTGCACGTCGTCCATGGTGACCTTCTCCAGCAGGCCCTCGGGGGCCTTGTCGACCTTGGTGACCACGGCGAGCGTGCGCTCCCCGGTGCGGTCCACCTGCTGCGACATGCGGATGGACTCGCACGTGGGGAAGTCCACCGTGGCCGAGAGGACGTTCAGGATGATGCTCTCCTTCGGCGCGATGTACTCCTTGATGATCTTGGCCACCTGGTCGTAGATGTCCTCGGGCTGGCCCTGCACGGGAACGCGCGTGATGCCGGGGAGGTCAACGAGCGTGAGGTCGGGCACGCCGCGCTTGCGCACGACGAGCGTGATGGGCGCGTCGGAGATGCCCTTGCCGCTCCCGGCTATCTCCGTGGTGGCGGCGTTGATGGCGTCCGCGACGTTGGCCTCGGTGGTGGTCACCACGCGGCCATTGCTGTACTCGAGCTGCAGCTTGGGCGAGTCCGCGGACGGGTCGTCCTGCAGGCGCATGACGAGGGGCACGCGCGTGCAGATGCCCTGGCCGCGCGGCAGGCTGATCCCCGCCAGGGACTCGAGCACGCTGGACTTGCCGCTGGACTGGTCCCCGACGACGACGATGGTGGGCAGCTGGATGCCCTCCTGCGTCACCTTGAGGTGGCGCAGCCGGTCCACCGCGTCCAGGAGCGGGCGGATCTGGTCGTCGTAGGACGCCGCGATGGCGCTCGCCGTCACCGCGCTGCCCGCGGCGTCGGCGACGTCACCCTTGCCGTCATCGGTCGCACCCTTCGCCTGCTTAGGCCCGCGGCCCATCTGAAGCTTCTTGGACTTGTTGCGAAGTGCAAACGATGGTGGGTTGCGGTGTGGTGGTGGTGGAGTGCGGCTGCTGGTTCTTGAGCGATGTTGTGAGAGGTTTTAGCCGGCCGGCATGGTTTATATAGAGCGAGACGCGAGGAGTGCCGGCCGCCACTGGGAAGGCGAAGGGGCCGGCGCGCTCCCAGAGATGCGCCTGTTCATTGTGCATCGGAAGTCGTAGCGGCGCCGGTGGGAGATGAGCCGGTAAAACCGTAGGCTAGTAGGCGGTTCGTTCCGGCTTCCGACGTTCGACATCATCATGCGCCGCGCAGAGCATTTCTCAGTGCAGCATTTATCATCTCCACTGTAACATTTTTTTTTAGGAAGACACTCAAAAGAGTGTCACCGTGAAATTTTCATACTTCACGATTCACGATACGTTTGGAACCTTGTGTACCTTTTTTTTAGAATTGTGTACTGTTGCCATTTATTAGGACCTACCCGGATGTCTGCATGGAACACCGGCCCATATGAAAGAACCCTCGAGGCCGGCCCAGTGAAAAAGATCCATAGCTAATGGTCTTGGACAGGGACGGACCCAGCACTACGTAGCCCAATTAGGCAAATACGGCAGCCCAACAAGCGTTTCACGCTCGTCTCCGTGTCGCTCGCGAGTCGCGCCGCCGCCCCTTCCTTGACCGCCGACCTGGTGTTGGCCTCCCGCGCCCTTCCTCGTGACTCGCCAGCGCTGCCAACCTGCCACTCGCGCCCGCCGTCGGACTGCCAACTGCCAGAGCCTGGAGCCTCGGCACCGCGTCGTCGTCCGTGGGAAGGCCCACACCCCACAGGTCGCAGAGGCACGCTGTCGCTGGCATCTGCAATGGAAGGACATCCCTGCCCCCAGCTTCTCACGGCCGCGCTGCCCTGCGGCAGCGACAGCGAGTCCGAGCCAGCAAGGCAACAAGTCGGCAGGCGGCAGGGACTCGTCCAGTTCCAGGCGGCGCCTAGCGAGGCGAGGCAGGCAACAACAGCAGGGCGAGAAGAGCAGGAGCAGTCGAGGAGTCCTCCCGGTATTTTTCACTTCTTCGGCTCTAATTTTTTGGTATTTTTTCTTATGTTCCAAATTATGTTTTGAGATCTTGCGGAATATTATTAGATATGTTAGTTCAAGCAGCATCCCTTGCGAAATTCTGATCCCTGGTAGTGAAACAAAAGCTAAGCAATGCCGCAATAGAAGAAGCGTCCCAACATTAACGGTCCTCGTGGAGTACTGAATTAGCAAGAATAAGCTCGGGCTGATGGCAGAAGAATTGGTCCTGCGCATACAGCAAACTACAACCTGATCAAATATGCTCGGACCGTTTTACAGAGGGGGTAAAATCAAATATGATCAACGTTAATAGGGGCCTCATTTTTTGTCAACTGAATGGTAGAATTAAATATGTACTTAAGAAATTGTTTGTATAAGGGGCCATGGCCCTCTTTGGCCTTGGAAGCACCGCCCCTGGCCTTGTAAGCACCGCCCCTGGCCAGAAGAGAGGTTCAGACTTTGCATGTATCTGAAATTGATATGGAAGGAATCAAACATTGGATCAAACCTGAGAATAGGACAAATATCTGAGGAAAACGAGCTACTAATGCAAGGCGGCAGCAGCGGAATCGCACTCATATCTCAGCATGCAATTTTTGTTGCATCATGGTCATCTGTATGCCACATGATATATGTCCCATCCCATTGACTTTTATATATACAAAGGTCAAAGCATATGACAAGATCACACGAGTGCAACCACTCAGCATTAACAATGTGGTTTGGTTAACATCATTCAATTCCATATGAAAATTTTCTCTTATCAGTCTGTGAACAAAAGTATTACCACTCACCAACAGGATTGATCAAACTGAGCCATCGCAATCCGCACAAGAAGACACCAGCAGAATCTTACTCTTCCTATGCCAGGATATATACAGCATGTACTTGAGCCGGCAACAAAGATCATTATTCTCTCTCTGTTCTTTTTCCCTCTTTTGTTTCTTCTTCCCAGCACTTGACCCTCAAAGCTAGCTAGGGCTCTATATGCTAGACACCATACTATCAATATGTGCTGGGCACTGTAACTCACCTGAGCACTCAAATGGACAAGCTAGTGACAGGCATTGAGGCACTGCAGGTTCCATATACTATTCTAGGCTGTATTAGCACACTTGTAGTAGGATGGCTGCTGCACTGGGTGTACAAGTGGATGCACCCTCCGTGCAACGGCAACCTTCCTCCTGGCTCTATGGGGTTCCCTATTGTAGGTGAGACCTTCCAGTTCTTCCGACCGAGCCCTTCCTTGGATATCCCAGTCTTTTACAAAGAAAGATTGAACAGGTGAGAATCTCACATTCTTGGGGATTGGGTGGACTTGCGTTGATCTGATTCTCATTGACTTTGCCTCGTGGGCAATCTCTCTTAGAGTCCAAACCACGTTTATTATGGTAATACTATTTTTTTTCGAACAAGGGGATCCCCATTTCCATCATGCATGTCAATAACGGAAATACATGGTAATACTATTTCTAGCTACAGAGAAATCAAGACATCTTGTTTGGTGCACGTTCCTAGTCATAAATATTCAGAAGTCTTACGGATACATAGCTTAACTTTTAACATTTGGCCTCAACATTATAAATAAAGCATCACTCCAAGCACAGCACAGCCTTAGCTCACTCTCTTTGGAAATATAATGCAGGTACGGTCCTGTGTTCAAGACGAGCCTGGTGGGGCAACCGGTGGTGGTGTCCCTGGACGCGGATCTGAACAAGTTCATCTTGCAGCAGGAGGGCAAGCTGTTCCGGAGCTGGTACCCGGACACCTCCAACAGCATCTTCGGCAAGGAGAGCATCAATTCCTACGACGGCATCCTCCACCGCTACGTCCGCAGCCTTGCCGCACACGACTTTGGCCTCAACAACCTCAAGGGGGCCTTCTTCACAGAGATGGCCGACGTCGTCGCCAGCAGCCTCCAAGCATGGGCGGCACAGCCCAGCATCGAGGTCAAGGAGGCCGTCTCAAATGTAAGTAGTACGTAGCTGGTTACTAATTTCAATAAGAATAATGCTTTTGCAACAAGAAGGGAAAAAAATCCTATGTGGTAGTACTGCACATATGAACTAATGGTTCTTGCATCCAGATGGTCTTTGACATGACGGCAAAGAAGCTGATCGGCTTGGACATTGCAAGGGCTAGAGAATTGCGGAAGAGTTATGATTCATTTTTCCAGGGACTAATCTCCTTCCCGCTGTATGTTCCTGGGACAACATTCTACCAATGCATGCAGGTACATGCGTATAATTCATACTATATTTATCTTTGACAAACGATGTGATTGTGAGGTTTCTGGCTACATAAATTTAGTATATCCTTTTAGTGGGGTGTGTGTGTGTGTGTGTGTTTGTGTTGGGTGGTGTGTGTGAACAAGCCAATATCACTTTTTTTTTTAGCTTTCTTCGAAATTGATGTATTCATGTTCACTTGATTTATATGAGACCCAACTTCTTAAGGAGCTGAGCCTAAATGGCCAAGCCAAAATTAAATTTTATTTAGCTAGTTTTATTTTAAAAGATAAATAAGTGTAGTCAGAGCAAGTTTCAAACGAGTCATGAGACCCAACTTCTCAAGGAGCTTTTTGTCCAGCCCTGCCATCGATAGAGGGCACGGTTCACTATACATTTTATTTTGATAAAAGAAGCACTTTGCTTGGTTGCACAAGTGCATAAGAATTGTTTAAATTGCAAATAAACTATGAAATAACTTGGTCTTCAGAATCATGTTAGGAGACCATAATTTTTCGCTCTTTCTTGATTTGAGGTAAATCTAATTCAGAGCTAATTTTTAGTAGTAAAAATGTATAGTTGACCTCGAATTATGTTATAGGAGTATTTAGTCCTAGCATAACTAACACAGTAGTATGTACCGCATACACTCTGACATAACTGATTATGGGTTCCAAATTTCGATCCAGATTGATCTTTCCACAGTTCTATTTCCAGATGAGTAAGTCAGAATCATTATTCATCGCTTTCAGCTTCCTGTATATGTCATTTATGCTTATGTAGGGAAGGAAAAAGGTGCAGAGTGTTCTCAAAGAACTTCTGAAGGAAAGGCTAAGTTCCCCGGAGAAACGACATGGGGACCTTCTTGACATAGTTATTGACGATCTGCGAAGTGAAAAGCCAGTGGTGACTGATAAGTTTGCAATTGACGTGATGGCAGCGCTCCTATTTGCCAGCTTTGCCACTATTGCTTCAACCCTCAGTGTTGCCATGAAGTTCCTTACTGACAACCCCAAAGTTGTTGAAGCACTCACGGTTAGCTTGTTTTTCCGTACATGTAAAATAATCATCATAATTGCAAATCATCCCATGTCGTTGAATTTGTATACTCTTGCTCTGTTAGAGACAATCAATTTTTTATTTCATTTCAAAAATAAAAAAATGGTTGTCTACTTAAATTTATACTTTTATAATTTGGTTCTCAGACGAAGGCTCGAAGCACTCTGGTTTGATTTTAAGCGAGTGCATAATGAAAACATCATCGTACTGTTGCAGGAAGAGCACGAGACAATATTGAAGAAACGAGAGGGCGTGAATTCTTCAATCACATGGGATGAGTACAAGTCCATGACATTTACTGCTCAGGTGATTTGATGCTACTTAGGAAATAATAAATAGCTAAAATGCGTTAATGATGGTCTGCTCGTTGCTCTTTTTTTTGGCATTCCTGTGGTGCTATGAGTGTAAATTTCTTTCCGGTTAATATAAGAAATTCTAGTGGTCTCCCTTTCTAGAAACATGACCTAATGATGGTTTCTTTCACTTTAAGTCTTGAACTTAATGTTTAAATGAACCCTTCATAGATCCTCTTTATCTCCTCAAAACTGATCGGAATGTTTGACTTGATGAAGGTTATGAATGAGATAACTCGAGTGAGTAACGTGGCTCCTGGGATTTTCAGAAAAACTCTCAAGGATGTCCAAGTGAATGGTAAGTATATTCCTTATACTAGTAATTCGCAAAAAAAAAAATGAATATAACTAATTTCCATCGCTAAAAACTCTAGGATTGTTTGAGGTCTAAACTAGCCTTGCAATAAAGCTTTATACAGATCATATTCGAGAGAGCTTAATACAGATCAGTCTCACTATCTGTGCAGCATTCATACTCATACTGATGACAACATCATCGCATATATTCCAGCCCAGGCAAACAAGTTTTCATATACTGACTGACTACACTAATGACATCAATTAATTTTCTTGATGCAGGCTATACAATTCCTGCTGGTTGGCTGGTCATGATCAGTCCAATGGCAGTTCATCTGAACCCCAGATTCTTTGAAGATCCACTAACCTTCAACCCATGGAGGTGGCAGGTCAGTTGTCAGGATGAAACACATTGACTTGCCATTTCCTCCCCTAATTTAAGCGACATGTCACTGTAATGCATACAAACGACTACATAATAAGTTAACTCGAAAACTAAACTTGTGGCTTCTTTTGGTTTATAACAAAAATTGAGGATCTTAATTTCGGTTTCAAAAGATGCCAAGATACCTGATTTTGGACACAACTACACTAGAAAGTACCATTAAACACAAACGCTACCAATTAATAAATTGTTAGTATTTGTTTACCTACAATTGAGCAATTCAAGTTTATTCACCCAAGAATGAACCATGAACACGGAGGAAATGCAGGAGGACAATAAGAGCACACTGCTGAGGAATTTCATGCCATTTGGGGGCGGCATAAGGCTCTGTGTTGGGGCAGAGTTCAGCAAAGTCCTGATCGCGCTTTTCTTCCACACCTTGGTGACAAATTATAGGTATTTATATGTATTTCTTGGGTGTCCAACCACCTGTATCGTATTATTTGTATGTGCCTTACATGAGACAGATTTGGTTTCTTAATTTCTTTCTTTCTTAATGAATAGATGGAGGGAAGTCAAAGGAGGCGATGTGCTACGCATCTCAGAGATTGTGTTTCCACAAGGCTACCACATCCAGCTGCTTCCTAGGACCTGATTGATGGGCCAGGCCATCCATATTATGAAGATGTGTTGCTATGTTTTTCACTATTCAAGACTAAATGTATTGTATGTCCATGTTGGTGCTAAAATTGGGGGCTCCTTGCCCTGTTCAAGATAGGAAAACTGTTGTAGAGCATATGGATTCTGTCCTGTATACCAAGAAAGGAGAATGATGGATCTTAATCCGTTTGTTTGTATATTGTCTCTTACTAAACTCTTGGGCCTTGTCAGATGAGAGCTCTGTGAGGTAATCATCAATATTCATAGGAATAAAGAATAATTTTCCTATCTTTTTGTGTTTATGTGTTCTACTTTCATTTATGTGTTGACTATGAGAGACGGAGAGAAAAAGGTCGTTTGACGATATGTTTCACAACACGTGTCAGCATGACAAGCTCTAGGTCGACCATCCGTAGCAGTCTGAAAATAACTATGGAATGTAAGGAGCCGTTGAAGCTTCATGTTTAGGGTTCCTCCTAGCTCCAATACACTGCTGCTACAGCGCCAGAGCCGAAGGCAGAAGGAGCTCCTCTAGTCGGACCCTTGCATCTTTTTTTTTTGGGTCTCATCCCACATTCTTTTCTCTTTGTTTCGTATGTAATGACTCTATGTGCTGTCTTTGCTTTTCTTTCATTTTTCTCTTTTTCTCTCTTTTGTAATGACTATGTGCCGTCTTGTTAACTTTTTTAAAAGTAAAACATCCTTCATCCACAAAATTTATCTTCCCTGCATATCTAATACTAGGAACTTCTGAATTAGGATTCAATATGAAGCAAAACCCAAGGACTAGAGCCTTAGGAGATAATCTTTACCACATGGGGATTTCATCAGTAGACAACCTTTCTTTTCATCATAAATCTGACTATAGACAAAGAGCAAACTGCATGTACCAACCGTTCAAGCTACAACCTCACAAGAAAATTACAACAAACACATGAGGACTCCCTACCTCAGCTCAAAAACAAATCCGAAGTTAACCAAAAGATTAAATCCAATAAGGAAAATTAACCAAAAAAAGCATCCACATCTCCACTTGGGCTAACCTTTTTCTTTTGCCCCGTGCATGCCACAGAAGCTGTCACCATGATTCAGCTTTGTGCAGCTTTGGAAGGCCTAATGATTCCTACGACCGACCACCACAACAGGAAAAAGTTGGCAGCGCTGGACCAGCACAAAAGGGTCCGGGCTTGCTTCCGGCCCACAGACAAAATGAGCAGGCCTCCTATAAATCAGGCAGTACCTTCCAGGGACCATCACCAATGCAGTGCCTTGGATTACTCCAATGTCCAATCCAACCTACTCAATCGATACCAGGCTAGGCTAATCTGCAAAGCATGATTGTTGCTGGACGTTATTGCTGGAAACTGCCAAAGTCGTGTGACTATCTGAACTTTTATAAGGAGATCCTATGTTGAGGATAGACAGACTGTTTCAGTAATAACTCTGAATCAATTGACATCTGGATTTGACAGAAGGTGCTTACCGCAAATTATGGATGAGCTTGCTACGCTGAATTTGCAGCTATGGCATCACCGGCATTCTTGACGTGAAGCTCCACATTGCGGAGATCGCGAAGATGCTGCAAAATCTCCTGGAGAAGGTCCATGCCCTTGTCTCCCTTCTTCAGGGACTTGATGCAGTGCCTCAGGAATTCCTTGTCCGCCTCCAGCGCCTGCAACCTTTCATAGACATGATCAACCTCCTCTATGATTGCCAGCCTCTCCTGCTCTTTGACAAGCACCGACACCGGCTTTGTCGCCGAATCATCGGCCTGATCTGCTGCCTCTCCTACTCCTGCAGATGGCGTTTGGTCACAGGTCTCGTCGCCGACTGCATCGAACAGAGGCAGAAGGCTCTTCCCTCTGCTGATAGAGGCCCTTCCACCGAATCTTGGCTTGTCACTGGTGAGATTATAGTCAGGCGACTGAAGGCCATCGGCGGACAGATCGAAATCAGTCGAGGAATGGCCAGTAGCTTGTTTGCTGGTGTGGATGTCATCGTCTTCCAGTGTGAAGAGCCTCTCCTCCAGCGTCTTGAGTTCCTCCAAGATGGAGAGCCTCTCCATCTCGAAGTACGTCAAAGAATCATCCAGAGCCGCTAGGTGCTTCGTGCTGCCGTCCTGATCCCTTATGGAGCCAAGAACAGCATCCGATGAGCTCTGCACGTTGCCGCCGTCGGGAGACTCCCCGAGCTCGCAGTCGTCGTCGGAGTGCCCGTCACTGTCGTCCTCGCCGCTGGAGGACACGGAAGTGCCACTGCCACTGCCACTGGGGCTTCCGCTTGCCACCCCATTGGCGCCGCCCTTGAAGCTCGCCGTCGTCCTCCTCCTCTCCCTGTCCTCGTAGTGCTGCAGCTTGTGCCGGTAGAGCTCGAGCTCCCTCTCCAGCTCCTGCTTCTCCCTCTCCCGCTTGGTGACCAGCTCGTTGAGCAGCTGCAGCGCCTCCTGGTCGTACTCCGACTGCTCCTCCATCATCCGCTGGTACTGCAGCGCCTCCATCTGCATCGCCGCCTTCTCCTCCTGCAGCCGGTTGATCATCGCCATCGTCTGGCTCGTCGCGACGGCCGCCGCGCTCCGCTCTTCCTCCAGCTCCGCGTACAGCGCGCCCAGCGCCTTCCGCTCGGCCTGCAGCGCCGACCGCAGCTGCTCCACGGTGGAAGGCTCGCCGCCGCCGCCTTCCATCTCGCTCGCCACGCTTCCGTCCAGAGACAGCGACAGCGACCGTTTCCTCTCCAGCAGAAACATCCTGTCGGCGGAGTGTTGTGTGGCGGCGCTGTTCGTCGGTGTCTCAGGTGCTTTGTCTTCTTCTTCTTCGATCGAGTTCTGCTCGTTTGGTTGGAGGTCTAATCCCGTGATCGACGTCACCGCCTCCTTTTCAACTTCACCTGCTTCTACTGCAACAAAAGTTAAAATTAAATTTAGTAAAACAAAAACAGTGTCAATTAACATATTAACAATGACATTTCAGTGGGTGAATTGGTATTGAATCACTTAACTACCTTGCTCAGTTGGGTCTAGAATATCCAATGGCAATGGCAGATCATCTGCAGCTGCCAATGGAGAAACCGGCTCCTCAAATGCTGCCAAATCTTGAAATGGAACGGCATGGTCATCTTGCTCCCGTTCGCATATATCGCTCCCGATGGATACTTCGCAGTTCGTGTCCACCTCAGCTATTATGTTCTCATCTTCAGAAATGGCTTCTGATACTGAAGCCAAAAACACGTTATGGTTACCAATTGACAAGAAATGGAACATGATGTTTAGAAGCGAGCACATGAAGAAAGTACCTTGAGGCACAAAGATGGGTTCATGTTGTTCATCGGCCATGGAATCGCCAATTTCAGTTTCAGTATCTTGAGGAACATCTCCATCATCTTGAGAAATGGAGTTATGATCAGGATGAGATGAGTTAGTTGAAATCTCTGGACAAGGTATGGGGTTGATGGGCATGACAGAGTGCTCGATCACATCAGGCGGCGTTGCAACCGAGGAATCCAACATCCTCTTCTCCTCCAGAACCACTCCGATATCCACATCCCTCGCATCCTGCTCATCTTTTCTACTACACGATTCATTCCGTCCTCCTCTTCAACATCCCGATGAAGGCCCGAATCATCGGCGACGGTCATCTCGTCAAGCGCCACCACCGACACCAACCGGTCGTCCTCGATCGCGATGTCTTCAGCTTCAGCCTGATCCATGAATTCCAAGGACTCATCCTGAACGGCAGCCATCACCTCGTCTTCTTCTTGCTGTTGGCCTTCTTCCACCTCGCCCTGCTGTTCTTGTTCTTGGTAATCAACCTCATCCGCCTCCTCCTCGTCCTCCTCTTCGTGATCATCTTGAGCCAGCAGAACATAGCCCTGATCATCGTCTTCTACCTCCTCGGTTATCCTCTCCAAGAAATGTTCACCCCTTGTAATTGTATCTTCCAGCTCGCGCAGAGAATCCGTACGACAACAGCTTTGCAGCAGGCACACGCACCTGCATCATCGCTCGTCTTCTTCTCCTTCCGCTCGGACCGCCGGCAGCCGTCGCACAGCTCTCCTGCGTCCGCGAGCCGGCGGTGGCGGAGGCAGTACCCGAGCGCGGAGATCTCGGCGGCGTGGTCGCCGCAGAGGGAGTCCCGCAGCCACCGCGTGGCGGCGCCAGACTCCTCACCGCCGCTGCCTTCCGTTTCCGCCTGGAGGAAGAGGCGGTCGACGCGGGAGCAGAGGAGGCACGGCGGGGCGAGGCCGAAGTAGTCGGCGAACCTGGCGATGGCGTAGGCGAGCGCGCCGTTGATGAGGAGCAGCGCGATGAGGACCCACTCCAGCGCCGCGTACGCCAGCGCGGACGTCACCCTCCGCGTCCTCCGGTGGAGCGCCGCCGCCAGCTTGCCCGCCGACGCCGCCGCGGCCGCCATGGCTGCTCCAAAGCTAGCTCTCTCTTCCTCGCTCGACCGATCGCCCTTATGGTTACGGCCGCGGCGCCGGCATGGACAAGCGCGCGCGGCCTTGATCGATCGGATTCGCGATCGCCGCCGAAGGAGACCGGAGGAAAGTGTGTGGAATGCTTGCTTGCTGCGAGTGGCGATGGATACCTGGCAAAGGCAGAGTGGGGCAAGGGAATGAGATGGCAGGGGGGAGGGTTGCTGCCGGTGCCGGGTTGGCAGGATGATGGATGGATGAGTTGTTTTGAAGCTTCTTGGCTCTCGCCTTCGTTCACCTTTGGAGGGAGAAAGGTCGGGCCATTGGACCCCATGAAATGAACGAAAGAAAGGAAAAGCCTTGATTTTTCAGGTCGGAATGCAGGGGGAGCGGACCGAGCATACGATTTTCCTGTTCGATGCGGCCCGGCCGGTGGGCGGTGGGTCAGTGGAAATGGTGCACCGGCCAAGGTGACGAGACCGCCGTGCGCTGCGTCGCCGAGTGAGTGGTGAGCACGCACGACCCGGCGGATTGGTCTCTGCCTCTCGATCGTAAAAGGTAGCGGTTACGACTCAAAAATCAACGTGCATGCCAACTGTCAATTTGTCATCAAGAGTTTTGCTCTCCTCTGATCCTCTGAATTATAGAAGAGGCTTGGCATTTACATTTCGCCATCGGCAATAGAATCCGATGCCCGTTCGTAGTGGTACACTCGTAGACGGGCAGACGTGCTGGCTGTATTTTGCAACGTGATAGAAAAAACAACAAAGGCAGCTGGAGCCTGGAGGCTCACATTATGATTCCTTGTGTCTGTTCCATACGAATGAAAATACAGTATCCTCTAGAACAGGCTGAAAACCCGAAGAAGCCAGCATGTTATGGCAGAAGGACGGAGGACGGCTGTTTCTTTCAGGCACCAGCTAGGCTCCATGAATGTAGCTGTAGAGCTAGAGCCCCCCATAAACGCTCCATGGGGTTGGGGTCGGATCCAAAATTCCACATCCTTTGCCATACGGTTCCGCACACACTCAATGCCTCACACGTGCTGCAACTGCAGTACGACCACGAGCACCTGTGCAGTGCTAATTTGGCATAGTAAACATGTTTTTTCAGCGGCAAGACAACGGTTACCATTCCTGCAAAGAGCATTCTGACGTGAGTACTACACCACCGTAGGACGGTTGCTAGGACAGCTGATGCGGAATTGATTGAGCACGGAGATGTGGGCCGGTAATACAACGGAAGGAAGGACGTACAAGAGCTGGGACGAATGATTCTGATCCGTTGCGCTAGTACGGCGGTGCCGTCCTTCCGTTGGTGGCGAAACGGGCACCCGGAGCGGCCGTGCGCGGCGCCCCCACCCGAGAGGGACTGCTGGAATGTGGTGGGAGTTGATTGCGCGGCCGCGGCGCCCCCACCCGCCACCGACCCGACACCGCTTTCGGCAGCCGCTTCGCCTTTGACGAGTTTGGTGAACGGAACATTTCCTCCCAGGCTAGCCTGCGTGCATGGTTTTCTAATCCTTCCGTTCGTAACGGCCGTGCCTCCCACTCCGGGACGTCAGCGCGGCCGCCGCGGCGCCGCCCCCACCGGCCATTGTTTCCGCCGCGCCCCACCGGCCATCGTTTCCCGGTTTCTTTGAGAGCTACTGGTGTGGACTATGGAGCCAAGCGGCAGATAGAGAGGCTGTCACAACGGTTCATCTCCGAAATCAGCAGTCGAGGAAAAAAAAGGGGTGGTATTGCAGGATGGTGAATTGGTGATCAAGGATCTGCGTGAAGCAAAGACGGGATAGTAGGGACTAGGGAGGCCAGAATGTGAACAGAGGTCAAGGCCACGCGTGCGAATTTTTTTTTATTTTTAGCACTTTTTTCAAACTATTTACATATCTACCACAGTGAAAAAACTATTTTTAAAACTAGCGGGTTTTGACGCGCCATAAAAGAAGGCGCGGCTTGCCAATTGAACCGCGCCTTGCATGGCGGCGCGGTAAAACTGCAACCGTGGCAGTGTGGACGCTGACGTGGCAAGCCAGCCGCGCCACCATGCATGGCGCGGCAGACCCGTTAAATGCTCAGTTGGCAAAGTCAAACGGCATGCATCGGTCGCTCATCAATTGGTTCCTGTGAAGTAGGCCCTAGTTGTGTTGGCAGAGAAAGAGATGACAGAGGCATAGGCATGCAGCCTTATGCATGCCAGCTAGCATGCGCTGAGGCCAAACTCTGTAATGGCATCGAGTACATGCACAGCCCCTCATGCATGCTTCCTCCCACCACCTCCTCTCACGTCACTTCATTAGAATAGGATACAGGCTACGAATAGGCAGAGTGGGCAGTGCATCAGGAGTGGAGTGGGCAGTGGGCAGTGCATGCAGGGAGTGCAGTGAAAATGCATATAGGTCTTGTTTAGATGCACCTAAATTCTAAGTTTTTTCACTTTTTTCATCACATTAATTTTTAAACGCATGCATATAGTATTAAATCTAGGTAAAAAATAACTAATTATACAATTTAGTTGTAAATGACGAGACACATCTTTTGAGTCTAATTAGTTCATGATTAGACACTAATTACCAAATACAAACGAAAGTGCTTCGGTAGCATAGGTTGAAATTTTTTTCAATGTAAGCAAGGTCAGCAAGCAATTTTTCTAATATAGACGCTCATCTCATTTATTGGAAAGTTATTTTTTTTATCGTTGGACTAACCATATGAAAAATATCAATATTTATATATTATAAATAAACATGAATACTTTTTTCTGAATGTATATTTGATAACAATATTTTTCTGCATATTCATATATATTCTCTCAATATAAATTTAACCAAATCCTATAGAGTGTCTCTCTCTTCAATAACAACTTTTGAATGTCACTTCCTTATATACTGCAACGAGAGCAGCTTCTTCCTCTCTCAACTGCAGACTGGAGCAGCCTCTTCCTCTCTCTACTGCAGACTCCCTCTCTCTACTGCAGACTCACGGGTCTCCCTCTCTCTCTTTTTTATCCTGACAAGAAGAGAAGCCTCTCCACTCTCTCAAACGAGAGGACGGACGTGCATGGCCGAAAGGACAAGAGCAAATGACAAAGTCAAATGTGCATGGCAGGACTAGGGTCCTGGTTCTCCTATCCACGAGATGCTTTTTTACTCACTCTGACGTACATGTTTTTTTTCCTCATGGTGCGACCGCGCCTTCAGTGGTGGCGCGGCTTAAGCCGCGCTATGCATGTAGGCGTGGTTCAACTTGCCACGTCGGATGTACCGTGCGCATGGTCAGCCACGTGGCCACCCAAGCCGCGCCAGCATGCATGGCGCGGCTCAGGCAAGGAGCCGCGCCGGCAATAACGGCGCGTCAAAACATGCTAGATTTGGAAATAGTTTTTCTACCATCTCAGAATCGTAAATAGTTTAGAAAAAATGCTAAAAATAAAAAAAAATTCACGCGTGCTTAGTTGCTTACGTATGGGGGTTTTGTCAACGAAGACCGAACCAGACAACGTTTAGAGCTGTGCACTGAAAAGCAAGAGGCTCGAGACTGCTGCATCGCCAAATATATGAGTTCATGGAGCTGTACAAGAAACCTCGTGGTTTATTTGCTAGTATTACATAATCCTTTTTCATCAAGGATGCCCATTACAATGTTGTGCTATTTGCGCGAACTAAAGGATTTTCCTAAATCCTAATGCTTATGTATTTCTCCGATAATGTTTTTTATGTAAGAAATTATATATACATATTCATATAATTTCGAACTAGTCCATCAACGCGTGTTTCCGTACAAGCTATGATCTTACAAGACATAATAAATATTAAAAGTTTGAGACTTAGATGACACGCTTTGCAAGTTTAGGTACTAGATCCAAAGTATTATTTTCATGTTAGTGTTGAGTCAACATGCCATGTCAACGTATAGAGTAGGTTGAAACCTGTTAGACCGGTGCTGAAACCCGAAACAAGTTTAGGGGCTTAACAAATTTTAAAAGATCATAGTTTGAGGCCTAGATGATGCTCCCTCTTTAGAGAGCCGATGCATTTTACTCTATTTTAGTTGCTGGAATATATGTTCAAACAGTGGCCTCATCCCTAAAAACACGTTGAAGCTGCCCTAATCAAATGAGATGAACATTGTCATGTGCTTTTGTAAAGTAGCGCAGAACATTTATTTTTTGACCATATTTCAACCACTTGTTTTCGGCCGAAACATATAGCTAAATGACTTCTCAACCAAAGCAGGCATATAACCGAGATAGCAAAGCAACAAAACATGAAAACCACTAAGGTCTGTTTGGAACATAGGAATTTGACCGAAATCTCATAGGGATCGGTTCAATTTATGGGAAAAACACACAAATAAGAAAATAAATTTCTAGCATTCCATAGGATTTTTTTTTTCAGCAACCCAAACAAGCCCTAGAATTCGAGTAACACCAATGCATCGCCGATCACCATTAGGGCCTCTTTGGATCGATCAGACTAGTGAGAGCATGAGAGAGAGGCAGGCGCCAGATAGAGAGCATCAGAAGTTCAGAACAGGAGCACGAGTGAGTGCACGACCCATCTGGCACACACGCTGATCCAGCCCCGCTCGGCTGTAACGCCCACAGGCCAGGCGCGCCTGCCCACCACCGAGAAAACGCCGCAGCACCCGCCCTCCCGGCCGACATTACACGACCGCCCCGCCCGATCCGGCCGGAGCCGGAGCCTCTCCTCCCTTTTACCCCCCGCGCCCCCGCCGGCGCCTCCGCGCTGACGCCCTCCGCGGCGTCCGCCCCCCGAGTTCAATTCTGCCGGGGCAGCGGCTCTCCAAATCCCCAATTTTTCTCCCCTGCCCCGAAGGCCGCGGGGATGAACCGGATCCCGTCCGTCTCGCTCCGTGGCGGGGCGGACGAGGACGCGGCGGCGCCGGCGCCGCCCCCCGATCCCGCGGCGCTGTCGCGGTGGGTGCGTGCCTTCTCCATCATCCGCTTCGACCTGGAGCGCGGGCAGCTGGTGGAGGCCTGCTACCCGCCCGACGCGCTGACGACGACGGCGCCCGGCGGCGGCCTCGACCGCCTCGTCGCCTTCTCCTCCTTCCCGGACTCCATGTCCCACCACCTCCCGCGCCACCGCTCCTCCGTCCACGACTCGCTCTTCTCCTTCCGCGTCCCGGACCCGTCCTCCCCGTCCCCCCCGCGCCGCTCCTTCCTCTACGGCTTCGTCTTCAACCGCCAGCGCCAGGACGAGCGCCTCCCGCGCGGCGGCGAGCAGAAGTCCGTCGTCATCCTCTCCCACGCCCCCTACTCCTCCCTCTTCCGCCTCCTGCTGCAGATCCTCGGCCCGCTCTGCTTCGACGTCGGCCCCTCCGCGCTCGCCATGGTGGCGTCGCACGTCGCCGCGTGGCCGGCCCCGGCTCCGGGCCGCCCCATGGAGCTCCCGATCGGCAGCGCCGCGCTGCGCGTGCACCTCCCGCCCGCGGCCGACGACCCTGGTCCGCCGCCTGCGCTGCTGCCCGCCAACCCTTCGGTGCCGTATGGACTCTTCCATGACGCCGACCTGTTTGCCGCGTTCCGCGGCTTGCTCCTCCACTTGTGGACGCTCTGGGAGCTCATGGTGGTTGGCGAGCCCGTGCTGGTTGTTGCGCCGTCCCCAGCTCAGTGCTCGGAGGCTGTGGCTGGGCTTGTTAGCCTTGTTGCTCCGCTCTTGTACAGTGTAGACTACAGGCCCTACTTCACCATCCATGATCCGGATTTTGCTCGCCTGAATGCGCTTGCGGAAGGCGAGGTGTTCCCACCCATGGTACTTGGAGTGACCAACTTGTTTTTCTTGAAGAGTCTTAAGAGCATTCCCAATGTTGTGTCTGTGGGAAGCCCAAATCCAAATTCAACAAGGGTGCTACCAGTGGGTGGCCAATCGCCAGGGAATGGAATGAATGGGACGCCTGGGAAGCTCAAGCTTGAGAAACTTGCAATCAATAAGTTCTCTCCAACCAGCCTATTGAATTCCATCAAATTGAGAAGAGAAGGCCCTCTTTCTCTCATGACAGAGCACAAAGAAGCATTCTGGAGCACTTATTCGCCGACTACAAAGCCCGATACTTCTGTTCTAAATAGGCTCATTGACGCTGGTGTGTCGCCAAGGATTGAGGAGTCCATGTCAGTGGTCAACAATGAGATATTGCGGCGGCACTTCTTGGAGCTGACGACCAACTTCCTTGCGCCTTTTGGGCCGTATCTGAGAACCACAACACCATCAGAAGGGAGTTCACCTTTTGTCGACCCACCATTGCTACCACCGTTTCACGCAGATGAGTTTGTGAATGGTTTGGCTGCTAGGGGCCCAGGGAAATTTTTGTCCAAAAGGATGAGATCCAACTGGTTGGACCTATACAGGTAAGCTATAATTGTTTTTTATTTGTGAAGAAATTTGTTTGGTGTCTTCTTTTAATTACTGGCATAATGATGAAGCATGACCTCTGTTTCTCGTATTTAACAGGAGATTCCTCGAAGGCCCCAATTTCATGCCTTGGTTCCGGCAAAGGCGTGCTGCTGCAGAACAAGAACAGCAGAAGCTCTGGAGGCAGGCCCGCATGAATGTTGACATCGAAAAGCTAATGTCAAATATGTCCGAGTTGGAGAGGATTGATTCTTTTAATGCTGTGGAGCGTTATCTTCTCAGAGAGATGGAGGTAACTTTCTCAGTCACATCTTTCCTTGACAGCATTACATTATTAAGGCATTTATTCAGCAAGTTAGGTGTGCAACTTTAAGTTTGATCACCCGGACGAGTTTTATGTTCTGACAAATATAATGCCAAGAATAGCTCAGAATACAACGTATCAAATAATAACGAAGAAAAAATTGTATATGTTTTTATTGATGAATTTCTTACCGAAGACTTCAAACTTATCGCCACACGAAACATAAATAAGACTTAACTGTCTGACTCTAGACTTTCTTTTGTTGGGACTGCTTAAGTTGGAATTAGATTCAAAGACTAAGGGTTGAGATAAGGGTCGTCCTGACATTATCTGTGGACTCCAGGAATTAAAACAATTGAAATAATATGTACCGGTAATTAATTGAGTATGATTTTGCTTAGGGGTCGAATGTTCCAATAAAGTCAGATGCCTTTAGGAAAAGATTCAGTGGCATTTATCCATGTTGCATATATCAAAATTAGCATGAGTGAAGTTCTTATAATGAGCAGATTAGTGTCACTAGCAGTTCGCGTTAACTCTTGTAAAGGAAAGTAAATACTAATATACTATAATTGCTTTGGCTAGCTGCCACAAGAATGGCTTGTTTCCTTAGTGCTGATAAAATATATATTTGAAGCTGCCATCTTGCACCAAGAGCATTTAAGCATATTTGATGTTAGTCTGCCATCTTTTTGTTAGTTTGACTATAGACACTCCGCTTCCGCACTAAAAAAATTTGGCAGGACATCTGTATTTTAAATTTTGATGAAGACTTTGGTACTGTATTTAAGGAACCCTTTGTTTTCTGACTGCGATCCAGAAATCTAGTTTTCCACAATAATTCATATAGCTTGAATATATTACTATCTTTTAGAAGAATTACTATTTTACCAGTTGGGAGCTAATAAGAGCAATGTTAACTGCCTCTTTGTTTGAAGAACACCATGTTGGGTTAATGTTTGAATGACTCTCCTACTGTACAGGAGTACAGGACTATATTAATCATAGTTTTTGTTTTCTATTATTATTCTAACAATAGAGGAATACTGTATTTTCTAAAATCTTCTAGTTGCCTTCATTGTATCACCAATAAACTAATCAAAATGTTGTTCCTTATGGATAATGGTTGATAGGTTTAAAACTGTAATCTGCACACAGATATTTCTGGACTAACTAATTCCCAATATATGTTTTCTGATCTAAAGTTTGTTAATTTTCTGACTTCACATTGATGCTTTATAGCTTTCAGCCTTTCACCATCTTGGATTTGTGTTTAGAACTCTCTCCACTCCAAATTATAAGTCTATTATAAGTCTATTTGGTTTTTCTACATTCATAGCTTTTGCTATGAACTTACAATATGTCTAGATACATAGTAAAAGCAATGTATCTAGAAAAGCCAAAACATCTTATAATTTGGAGCGGAGGGAGTATCTATTTTGTCACTGGTTACATCAGCAACTAAGGTTGTTGGACCAGAAATGGGCATGATTCTTAATGGTTTATGGCATTTGAAGATTTTGAAGGCAAAGGCCATTAACATGCTCAACATCCCTATTCTGCTATTCGGCCATATATTCTGTAGAAATTTATCAAGCGAAGTTCCTAATGTTAATGTCTTCTTCACCCTCCAGAACCCTGGAAAAGGAGGTGCTGATTCAATAGGAGCATGCCAAAAATTGAAGGTTGACCTTCAAGCAGCATTCAGTGTCCTGCCGAAAGACATGCAACAACTCCTGCTCTCCAACCCTAAAAGAGCTGTTCTTCTTCAAGGTAGTCAAGAAAAGGCCTTGGGGGCCAACGGCATTGTCACCCAGACAAGTTTGTAGCAGTTCTTTCCCCCTCTGTAACATTACCATTGTGACTATTTTTCCCACACATAATACAAAGTTACACATTTATATACTCGCTTGATGGGTTAACCCGCGTTTGTCAGGTTTGTTCTTCTATTAGTTTTCCATAATAACGTGGGCTTTTCCTCTTCCACCCAAAATGATACAATAACGTGCAGCCTTGCTCCAGTGCTGGATTGGCAAGGTTTACTGATGTATTCCAGTGCATGATGACGCTGCGTGTCCAAATATTCAGGCGACTCCAACACATCGATGCCATCAGTCGGTGCAAGCAGCATATCGTCGTCTCTCTTCTGCAGTCGTGTTAAGTTCAGTTTATATATTTGCTTTCTTGCTTCCTCAGATTTTGAGGTTAATACACGGGGTGCAGATCCGCCCCATAGGCCCATACACTACAGAATCCAAACGAAGAATGTTGCTGAAAAGAGCATAAATAATATTGAATTTCTCAAAGATGTATTGCAAGGAAAAGATAATAGTACTATCCAAATACAGTGGAAATAGTCTTTTCTGCGTTCGTAGAAGTGGGCACGGGAGGAAAATTTAAAAGATTCAATTTATCTCAAACTACTCTTTGCTGAACACTTACAAAACCTTTCTGAATCTGGCCCTACTAAATGTTGAGGATGAAGTCAGCTAAGTATCACACTATCACGCCTGTTTAGATCTAATTGGAAGCATGATTTCTCTGGATGCTTAAACTTGCTTTGGTCCTGCAATCCTTGCAAGAATTTGACAGATACCAAGAAATAAACCTTGTCCGAACTCAAGCATATGAACAGAAGTGATATCGCTGAAGATTGTGATCATGGAAAAACATATGGACATAATTCCCGCTAGCCAAAACCCCACCTCTGCGAGTATAAAAGATAATTTAGAGCAACCCTTTAATTTGCACTTAAATTACCCGCAACTACCATTATAAAGAATAAACTAAAATAATCTTTAAATCCATGTCTAAATTTTCAGTATAAACTATTATGAAAAATAATTAAATAACTTCAAAGTAAATTATAGATGTTTCTTCTTTAGTGCAAAGTAAACATAAATGCTATGTGTCATCGTTATACTAAGTATACATGTATACACTAGCAATAAGCATATGCATTTGTAATTTATCTACTGTGGAAAAAAATGTTCGTTTAACAAACCACATTCCAAAGACACTGACAATTAGATAGATATTATAGAGTACACAAATGTATATTGTGTTGAAGAAATGAATAGACAGAGAGAGTACCGAAAACCAATTTTGATTAGTTTTATGCAATTATTTATGAGTAAAGTGCACTGTGGGTACCTAAACTATTTAGTGTGTAACAGTAGGTACTCCAACTAATAAACGTAACTTACACTGCTGAACTATATTCAGTAACTTCTACATACTTCAACTAAAAAATATAACGCCTAGATATTAAAACTATCTGGGTACTGGTTTTTTTTATGAAACACCCCTTCCCAAATCTTTTGCTAACAACATTAAATCGTCAAGGAGTGGCGGCGCACCAGGTCAGAACGATAGCTTCAACTCGTCCTCGACGGCGTTTCTAGCCAAACAAAGGTGAGCACATACACCGGAGGATCAGGACCAATCAACTCGTTTAAGGAATTGAACTAAAATCGAGCCCACGACCTTACCCTAAAACATGCTCCGTTACGGCGGTGAACTGACCCGTGGCCGTCTACAGAACACGCAAAATCCACCACAGGCCTGCGAGGCTCTCCTCTGCGTGAGATTCATCTTCGCCTGCGGCACCTCCAGGTCTCCACGACGACGCCACATGCTAGCTGCACCCGCGAATCCTGCCTATGCTCTTCGCAGCGGCTCGCCGGAGCCCGCGCGCATGGCCACCTTGACGGAGACGTTAGCCAGCGTGAGGTTCTCCTCCGGCAGTACCTCGTCGACGGCGCCGAACAGCTCGTGGTCGTCGACGCCCGCGAGAGGTCTGGCGTGCACTGACCTGCACAAACCCGTACACCGTGGGGCAGCTGAGGGCTCACGAATCACGATACATGGTAGCGGCGGCGCTCGCGAACATGCAGGGCGTGCGGGCTTTGCAGGCTCAACCGCAAAGTCTCTGCATGTGGGCTTAATTTCTTTATTTACGTGGATGCCCGCTAAGCATGCTATGCAAGGTTGCGGCTGGAGCGACGGCGTGCGGGCTGTTTGCAGAGCGGCCAGCTTGCATCGCTGGCTGAAGATTGAAGACGAGCGAGGGAGTGATTGAGAAGAGTCAGGATTAAACAAGGGGGTTTTCACAAAAATGCCAAGATGTCGATGCCTGCATGGTGCGGTTAGTACCATTGAACACCAAAATGTATAGTTGCAGTACCTAGGTGTTACATTTTATAGTTGGAGTACTCATCTGTTACACACCCAGTTTAGATATCCACAGTGCAATTTACTCATTATTTATCCATGAAACCTAAGTAACATAATATTCTAGGCTGCTGAAGCACTGGTTGATGAGTTAGTAGGATACTAACCAATTTTGTGTACAACGTGTTAGAACATCCTTTGATGTTCGTGCTTAACAACTCATAATCATATATAGATACGACCGAAATCCGGAGGTTAGAAGAATGTACAACTTGAACACGAACTCTGTCCAGCAGATGAAAACAAGTGGGTTAGTTGAAAGAAAACTATAGGTGTAGTTAAATAAATTTTTTTTTCGAAAACGTGCGCTGCACGTGCCTCATTAAGAAGAAGATAGAGTTTTTAAGTTACATTCCGACCATCCAAAAGGCGAGATGCCATGAATGGAGCGGACAACACACTAGACACAAATCACCGGCTTTAACGGCGGAGCTTCGGGGGACTTACTGACTACTAAACCAATTGAGCGATGGAGGGGCCGAGGATCAGCCTCCTACGGTGTCGGCACGGACTCCAACGTCGACGCGTAGCGCAACGCACCGCGCCGGGAAACATGACCGCCATGGCCTGCTTCCTGGCGGACAGGCTTGCTTCGACGAATGGCTGATGTGTGTGGTGTCAGGAAAAGAATAAGATGGTGGATAGGATGATTCCACTTTTAGTTACCTTGGGTTAGTCAGACTTTGACTATTGGAATGGTTCCTATCAACTTGCGGCAGGGGCACTGCCTTCTTAGCTCCTCGCTATGGCCACTAGTACTGACATCCAGTACTCGCAATGAACTTGGAAGATCATTCATCTTGGGCTGTGATTGAAGAGCTGGGCAGCATTATATGATATTTTTGCAGTGAACTAGGCACGCTGATTGCTTTGGGCTCGGTCGGCCCATTTGATAATGAACGGCATCCAGTAATGAGCCGTGGCCCGTGGGTGCCAATCGCGCCTTCAATTTTGTGGTTTTCTTTTCTGTCAGTATTTGTTCATAAACAATCAGTACCTCAATTAATCTTTTTTTTCCCACGATCGGAAATATTTTTAGATAAAGGATAAAATATCCGGCCTCTACATCCATAGATATACACTGTACCAATTATTACGAGTTGTGAACATAATGAAGGAAAAAGGAGACCCAAAGTCTTAAAACAAACGACTAGGACTACTAAAGACGATATAAATTCTTCCACCCTCTGTTTGTTATTTCTAGAGCAATCATCTCTAATTTCTTGCTCATCTCCGAGAGTCGTCCTTGGTCTCCTCCTCACGCTGCGACCCGGGCCCGAAAGCGCAACCGATGCGCTCCCCGAAAATAACCTGCATAACGGAATTAGTTTTTAATTTATTAAAAATAACATCATTCCGGCATCTCCAGATAGCCCAACACAAAGCAGCTACCCCAACCCAGATCATATTTTTGAC
This sequence comes from Themeda triandra, assembly GCA_018135685.1. Lineage (NCBI taxonomy): Eukaryota > Viridiplantae > Streptophyta > Magnoliopsida > Poales > Poaceae > Themeda > Themeda triandra. The sequence continues at coordinate 77,824 of JAENPR010000200.1, read as the reverse complement.
CTTCTTATGTTGATTACTAAGCCAATTGCCAAACATATGGCGAATAGATCTTGGTTGTTGTAGTCTAGTAGCAAAGAAAATGATCCTCCAATTCATCTTAGCACAAAGGCAATCGAGGAACAAGTGTTGAATAGTCTCATTCCTATTGCAATATATGCACTTCTGGCTCCCTTTCCAGTTTTTCCTAGCAAGATTATCCTTGGTTAGGGTATCCACGATCGGACATATAGACCTGTTTTTCATTAAGAGGACAGTACCTCAATTGATCTTATGCGTCCTATTCATATCAGCTCTTATTTTGCATTTGGGTCACTGAATAATCTAAATTGCATGCGGAAATATATCATAATGGACCATACAAGATGACACATGACAGTTTGTAGAGAACGTCTCGACGAGCATCGCATGTTAAGAACGAACTGAGGCACCCACTACTTTAACAGAGTAGCCAAAATTCAACATGCAGCAGCAACTTTTAGAGACAGACAAATGTAGGCATGGAGCAGCATACAGAGCTGGAAGTGTTCATGTCAGCCAAGATGTTCATTTCAGCCAAGAGATCAGTTCAAGTATTGAACTATCATGTTAACTAGTAGCATTTCTTAATCATGCTATCCTACAGTTCAAAAGCGTAGTGCATCTTCAGTATCCACAATTCAAAAGCATAGTTCATCTTCAGTATCCGGAAGGAACTTTACGCCCACCTGTTGCTCCAGCCTCTAAATTTCTTTAGCCTTAGCTGAAAAGAACAAATTGAACAAGATAATGTCAGACCAGAAAAGGAGGACACTGATATTTAAAATTTAATGATGCTATCAATTATCATCATCAGCTAGCGCTAGATGGAAATTCTAACGTTACACACAATTCTTAAATGAGAATTGCGCACAGTACACGACACAATGAATCTGAGACACGTGCAACATATAACAATATGCAACCAAGTTTGAAACTGTTGAGATATTGAACTCAGCACACACCATGAACTTAAATACAAAGCAGACATAGGTATGTAAACAACATCAAACTATTAAATGCTTGGCATGAACTCGAGCACCTACATGCTAGACAGCTAGAGCACAGTGACGCCAACTAACAGCAATTTCGAAAGATTAACCTCAAATCATGTTTCAACAATGTCTAAGAGGCTGATGGGAGAAATAAGGCTCACCTGGTTGCTGTGGCCACACTTCTTTTTGCGGCAGTTCTTGGCCCCAAGAGGCAGGCGAGCATAGCACCTGAAAGATAAAAATCAATAAAGATAGGCTCTATCCTAGTATCATCTGCATTACAACCATAGGCTCTATCCTAGTATCGCCAAATGCATTACAACCACACTGTCCTAAATCCAACATTTTCATATGGCCAATTCGTAACCAAATTATCGTCTAGATGAGAAGTGATTTTTTTTTTTTTTTTTTTTTTTTGAAAAAGTCAGTGGGGGAATCCCCGCCACCTATCTTTTTTCATTTTCTGGTATAAAGGGTTTACAGAAAGGATTACAACGCACGAGTTGTGCAAGAAAGGCTTCCAAAGCCAAAAAGAAGTGAATCCAAGAGACACAAAGAAGAAAATAAGCAAGACTGAAACTGCAGATCAAAAGAGAAATGTGGTTTGGGTGTCTGTTCCACAATACCAACTGGCATGTTTGACTGTACAATAAATTCTACCGTCAGATAGGTGTGATGATATCGGTAACTGACTAACAAAAATAATAATAATCTCTGCAGTGACAGGGAAATTGGCATCTCAAGGCCTCAAACAGAAATAAAGTTTTGTCCATAAGGTGATTTTCCAGGTTCAAGTTCCAACCAATTCAATGTCACTTTGGGCATCCAATGAACCCCAATCCCATGCAACTAACTATCCAAGATGAAGACACAGAAACCTGACGCGAAACTACCTGTTGAACAGCCGGTCCAAAAGCACGCAGTCCAGATCGATTATTGCAATTCACACGATTAAGTTGCACAGAGATCAGGAAAACGCTAAATGTGACTATGTGCTTACTTGCGGCATATCATCTTGTTGACTTTGTTCTTGTACGCGAGGGCTCGGAGATTTGGTGAGATCGTCCATGCGTCGTAGGCGCCGCCGAGGAGGCCAAGCTCCAGGTGAAGCGTGGACTCCTTACGGATGTCGTAGTCGAACAGGGTGCGGCCGTCCTCCAGTTGCGTCCCTGCAAAGATGAGCCGCTGCTCCTCCACGGCGATACCTACACACGAACGCATGAACATCGAACGAGCAAAACTCAAACAGGAACCCCACGCACTAGGAATCAAAGCAAAGCAAATCAATTAACATGGGGATCAGAATGAACGCGAGGTAGGGATGAACAACGGCGGTCCCGATCGATCACGATGTGCGCGATAATACCTTCCTTGTCTTGGATCTTGGCCTTGACGGTGGCGATGGTGTCGCTGCTCTCGACCTCGAGGACGACGGTCTTCCCCGTCACCGTCTTCACGAAGACCTGCATCATCTCCGCCACCGTGATCTCACGCACCCGCCGGCGGCGCTTTCGTCCCTGCTTCTCCCCCTTTCCCTCCCTTCCGAGCTCTTGCCCTCTCTGGCTGGATGGATGAGGCGGAAGCGCAAGCTAGGCGGCGCGCCGCGGGTGCGGGGTGCTTTGTAGCCGACTGCCACCGCCACGCCCACCCTCTTCAAGGCCCGGTATGTAGAGGTAGCGCGCCCGCCAAGTTACCGGGAAGAACCCAAGCTGCCAGCGTGGCTCTCAAGTAGGGTTTTTTTTTTTTTTTTTTTTGGCTGTCACGCCCAACCATAAACGTGTTTTTATCAAATGTGATGATCGTTGTGCCAGTGTGATGCAACAACTCAACATGCAAGCTATCGTTGTGGATGATATGTACTCTGTATCATATAGATAATTTTATTATACAGCGCCTATCGATTTCTTTTTTTAAAAAAATGGCGTACATCCTGTCACTACAAGTTCAAAACACCCAAAAAAAAAGGCATACATCCTGTTACTAAAAGTTCGTACAGATAATTTTACTCGTCGCTGTTTGATTTGGGCTCGGGTCGGCCCATTTGATAGTGAACGGCACAGTAATGAGCTGGATTTTGCTAAAAAAAAAGTAATGAGCTGGTGGATCATGCCAGTGGGTGGCAATCGCGCCTTTTAGTTTCGGTTTTATTAAATTGGAGATAAAAGGTTTCTTGTATTTGTTCATCTACAATTATTTCAGTACCTCAACTAGTCTTGTTCTCCTATTCCTATCAGCTCTGATCTTGCATCTGATATACTGAACAATCTAAAATGTACGTGGAAATATATCATGATGAACCATACAAGATGACGGGACAATCATATCATAGTTCGTAGAGAACAACATCCCGATGGGCATGTTAACAATTAACTGAAGATCAGGCAGGCATCTAGCAGCATGCAGAGCCGGAAAGTGTTCATTTCAGCCAAGAGATGAGTGGAAGTGTTGAACTACCATGTTAACTAGTAGCATGCCTTAACATGCTATCGACATAGCCCTACGGTTCGAAAGCCTAGTCCATCTTCAGTATCCACAATTCAAAAGCGCAGTCCATGTTCAGTATCCAGAAGGAACTTTACACCTCGGTAAAACTCAGTAAGTTGGTTCTTAAAACCTGTGCCGGTCCCAGTGTTTCTTTAGCCTTAGCTGCATCAGACCAGAAAAGGAGGATCAGCTAACGCTAGATAGAAATTATAACATAGCTGAAAGAACTATTCTTAAATGAGAATAGTGCACAGTACACTGTTCAACAATATGCAACCAAATCTGTTGAGATATTGAACTCATCACACACCATGAGCTTAAATACAAAGCAGACATACGCATGTAAACAACATCAAACTATAAAATGCTTGGCGTGAGCTTGAGCACCTACATGCTAGAGCACAGTGAATCTCAAATCATATTTCAGCAATGTCTGAGATGCTGATAGGAGAATTAAGGCTCACCTGGTTGCTGTGGCCGCACTTCTTTTGCGGCAGTTCTTGGCCCCAAGAGGCAGGCGAGCATAGCACCTGAAAGACGAACAAAAACAAAAACAATAATAAAGATAGGCTCTCATAACTTCATTACAACCACACTATCGTAATCCAACCTTTTCATTGGCAAATTCGTAACCAACTAATCGTATAGGTGATAAGTGAATCCAGGAGACATAAAGAAGAATAGGCAGGACTGAAATTGCAGATCAAAAGAGAAATATGGTTTGGGTGTTTGTTCCACAATTCGAACTGGCATGTCTGATTGAACACCAAACTCTATTGTCACTTTGTCATATAGGTGTGATGTGAAAAAAATTCCCTTACAAATGATACTATTTCGAAGGCCATACAAAGGTACCTGTAACTGGCTAACGAACATAATAATCTCTGCAGTTGTAGCAGAGTAATGATAGGGAATTAACATTTCAAAGCCTCAAACAGGAACAAAGTTTTGTTCATAAGATGATTTTTGCAGGTTCAAATTCCGACCAATTCAATGCCATATTTGGCATCCAATGAACCCCAATCCCATGCAGCCAACTAGCCAAATGAAGATAAAGAAACCTGACTCTAAACTACCTGTTGAACGGATCCAAAAGCAGTCCAGACCGATTATTGCACTCACACGATTAAGTTGCATAAAGATCAGACAATCACAATCATGTGTCTAGCTAGTAAAGTATGTTTCTATGTGCTTACTTGCAGCATATCATCTTGTTGACATTGTACTTGTACGCGAGGGCTCGGAGATTTGGTGAGACCCAGATGCAGCCGCCGAGGAGGCCAAGCTCCAGGTGAAGCGTGGACTCCTTATGGATGTCGTAGTCGACCAGGGTGCGCCCGTCCTCCAGTTGCGTCCCTGCGAAGCTGAGCCGCTGCTCCTCCACGGCGACACCTACACACGAACGCATGAACATCGAACAAGCAAAACTCAAACAAGGAACCCCCGTAGGAATCAAAGAATGAATACGAGTTGCATGTAGGGACGATGAAGAACGGCGGTCCCGACCGTCGACCGATCACGATGTGCTAATACCTTCCTTGTCTTGGATCTTGGCCTTGACGGTGGCGATAGTGTCGCTGCTCTCGACCTCGAGGATGACGGTCTTCCCCGTCACCGTCTTCAGGAAGACCTGCATCGTCTCCTCCACCGTGATCTCACGCACCCGCCGGCGGCGCTTTCGTCCCTGCTTCTTCCTTCTCTTCTCCCCGCTTCTCCCTCCCGAGCTCTTGCCCTCGGGTTGGATCGATGAAGCGGAAGCGGAACCTACTAGGCGGCGCGCCGCGGGTGCGGTGCTTTGTAACCGGCTGCCGCCGCCCACGCCCTCTTCAAGGCCCGGTACGATCGACTACGGCGTAGCGGTAGCGCGCCCGCCAAGTCACCGGGGAGAATCTAAGCTGACAGCGTGGCTCTCAAGTAGCGCGCCCTGTAGGCTGTTTCAATAGCGCTGAAACTTGAAACAGGCCCACACAAAATCTTGAAACGATGCACTGTAAGGAAATATGCTCAGCAGTTTTAACCCCTTTACAAGTAGAAATGCAACTCCACATCACCTGACTATATTAAATTAATATTTTTATAGAATTCATCAAAGTTTAAACTGATTGTTTTTTTAAAAAAAAAACGAGAAGCAACTTTGTTTTTGATAGAGAGAGTAGGTCACAAGTCTCAATTGTCATTCAACGGCGCCACACCAAAGAACATGTTTTCTAACACAGAACTAGGGTTCATTTGGTTCGCGGTATCCTAGATAGCTCCCTGCTAGGCAGGGCCGAAATCGGACGCCTATGAGCGAGCGTTGCCGACCAGGCAGCTCTACCACAGGCCCCGCGACAGATCGGACCTCGTTAGAACTAATAACGTTGGCGCTGCTCAAACATCGTTGGCGTAGATCGGACTTAAAGACTCGGCGAGGCATGCACTTCTGTGTGTCTGTCGACCGGCAACGTCTCTTCTGCGCGCGCGGCTGCGTCGTCATTCAACACCCTCCGACTCACTCAGACTATCAAAAACAACGCGTTTAAACTTCAACACTGATTGCGAACTTGCTTCTCCCAGTATGCACCGACCCTTGTTAATTAACACATCCAGCGAAAACTATACAGTGTGTTTAAATGCTGATGGAAAGTTGTCCGTTCCCTAAACTACCAATTGTAAAGTTGCCTCTTCCAGATACATTCTCCGTGTGTGCTTGTCGAAATCCGATGGCCATACAAATGCAAGGGGAAAAAAGTCTACTTTTGAACATATGTGTAAACAATATTTCTAAGCAGCCAGTTTCCAAGAATTATTGTCCTTTACAAGCATAGCTCCCTAAATCTTGGAGAGGTGAATATTCACCAGGCAGCAAACATTGTCTGTGTTTCCAGCGGCTTTCATGTTCCTACTCAATTTAGTGTACATGAGTCACGTCAAGGAGCTATCATTTTACATCTCCAATTCCCTGGAAGAACACCATAATATGATCCACAACTTCAACATGAGTTTGTAGATGTTCATAAAAAGTTGATTGGGAAGAATAGTTATATGTACCTCAAGCAACAGGGCTGCCCATGTCATGAAAACTGGCATTTACATGGCCACATCATCAGGTTGTTGGGGGTTGGCTGCAGCCACTTGACGCCTCTGACGCTCTCGCAGGTAGAGGACAGTTACAAGGCAAGCAAAGAGAGTCAAAATTGTTGCATTCCCTTCATCCATAAGAACATCTTCCACCCATTCCTTAACAACAGGGTATACTTCTGGAAGTGAATCGATGAAACGAACCTGAAATTTGGAACTTTTTTTGCTGAGCATTGCAAGAATCAAAACAATTGCCGATATGGCAACAAGAATGAATACATGCAAGCACTTGCCATGAATTGACTAAAACTACAAAGCACATCAACATGCAAAGCCTAACAAGACAACATGAGGCACACCATACTCAAGCAAAAGGTAGCTCACGAATTGGGGCTTCTTGGGTCATTTTATTTTTAAAAATAACCTTTGAAGGGAGAGTTGCATTTGTATTATAGAAGAATAGAGTTGACCCAAACCTTAGAGCTACAAAGTTAATTAGAGGGGGAAAAAACTAATCAAAACTCTGAACAGAAGAATTAGTCCAGGTGGCTTGCACCACTTCAAAATTTGCCCAAAACTTTCTTGGGTTTGCTTTAGTACTTCCCAACCAAATTATAATATATTTGTGCTGCATCATATCTTTGGAATCAGAATCACATTTTGAGATCAAAGTTCTTTCAGTCTGCACAAGACACCTTACTATCCATAGATCTTGTCCAACTTCATTACACAAGGGGTTATTTGTTTCTCTTTTATTTCCACAAATCCATCAAAGTTCATCAAACTATTAAAGTTATCTTATCACTGCCAATGCATCAACACTACTGCTTGTCTCAATAGAGGGTTGAATTCCCTTGGATTATGCTAAAGAGTTCAGTAAGATACCAGGACATAAGGGTTACCAAATTCTTGACCTTTTCATTCCAAATTATAAGCCGCTATTGACCTTTTCAGTACATAGATTTTGCTATGTGTGTAGATACATAGCAAAATCGATGTCAAAGTGACTTATAATGGAGTAATTTTGAACTTAAGTACTGGAAACTGGATATAACAAGGTTAAAGAGCATAAGATCATAATAAAGTGCCAAAATATGGGGCAACAAAACGACAATATTAAGTATGCATGTGTCAAGGACAGGAAATCTGTGGTAATCAGCATATTGTTTTTGCGAGTCCAGTCCAAGGTAATACCTTGTATACCAGTGTGTTTAACATCAGTATGTTAACCAAGTTAGTCCCACTCGAAGTAACTTTTGATTAACTGATATAAACTTTTTTATTATAATCATGGCACTTGACAACTCCAAATATAGGAATAATAACTTTGAAGGGTTTCCTAACATATCATTTAATGGACTGGAGACTAAACTTCATTGAATACATTTGATGTAAGTTACTGGGAAGTGGGAACTGGTCGATAACTACAAGGTATCAGCACCAGCAACCCATTGGGAATTGGTGGAAAGAGTTTTGGCACAAACTATTAACAATTATACATGTTTCAAGTGAAGCCGTAAAGCACAAAACAAGGTATCCCATTTGAAAGTCACAGTAGCACATAACTTGTACATACTACATATAGAAAATATTGTCTTACCAAAAAACTGTCTGCATAGTTCTTCCTTAGCCACAAACTTGTTAGTGCAAGCATGACAGGGAGCTTAGCAGCTGAATCCACCTCAACGGCTTGATCATAATATCTTTTTGCCAAGTGCAGATCAAGGGGAAGTCCATGACCATGCTCATGCATGTATCCAAGGTTAAAAATAGCCTGAGCATTAGACTGTGACCGAGCATGCATGTATGCCTCTGCTGCACGTTCATAGTCCCTTGCTACTCCCTGTAACAGAGAAAATACAGGTAGGTGATGCCATATTGCCAGTTTCTCAGCAATTCAGATTCTCCAAGTAATGCCACATGGAGACCTTTCACTTTCTTATCTAAATAATTTACTTCTGAAATCAAGAAAACAGGACATTTGGTTTGTTCAAATGTATGTTGCCAAAAAAAAGGTATTTATATCAATGACATCAGTCATCAGTAACTGCAACATATATTCAAATAATTTCCAAAAGTCATAGTTTCAAATCAATATATTTTAAATCATATTCTAAATGAATGTAAAAATAGTCAAATACGGTCATACTAACAGGTACACTAATAGTGCTTTCAAGTTTCAAAAAAACAAGAGCCCCAAATACTTTAAAAACATATGTGAACCTGCTGAAGATACTAAATTACTAAGCAAAAAGCTACAGTCCAAAAGGAGTGTATACAGATTCAAAATTCTAGCACAAGCGGCCCTAACCGACTTTATTTTATGTAATTTTAAAAAGAAAGATGACTGTAGTACATACCCGACCATAGTAGTAGGCATCGCCAATCAACAAAGCAGCATGCTCATTACCCTGTTCGGATGCTTGCCACCACAAAGCATGTGCACGAAGATGTCTTTCCATATCCGTGCAATAACTAGATTCTCCCATGCAAATACTTTGATCACCATACCTATCCAGAATCCAGGCAGCATTGCTCTGTGCAACCTCATATCCAAGATCTGCCATTCTGGAATACAAGAGCAATGCTTTGCCTACATCGCCTTTCAAATAAGACTCCAGAGCCCATCTGGACAGTGAACTCCAGGGTCCCCTCTCAGCAACAGACTTGTATAGCATTGTTGCCTGAAACAGGAAAATAGTAAGATGATTATATACTTGATTGGGGCATCAGAAGTTATTGCTTTAGTTGGTTCATGTTTCCCTATTTGTACTATTATTAAAAGATTAGTATAAAAAAGATCAATCAAATTGGCATGCTAGAGGATTTCTCCAAGTCTTATTAATTGAGATACGCATTACAGCATGTATGTCTTATCTTTTTTTTACAAACCTAATTCAACTATGACAGTTTTTTTTTAAAAAAAAAAAAATCAACTATGACTATACAAATGAAAAAAATGTGCAACCTTAAAGGTAAAGGCATGTACCACTATCAAGATACAAAAATAGGAACAGGAACAGGGGTATATTGCTGCCTGATGAAACAATCCTAGTTACCAGTCACAGTTTAATTTAACCAACAAAGCAACAAAAGAAGCTTAGTCATTTACCATATGGAGATTCCTCTTAAGACCAATGCCTTTCTGGAACAGCTTCGCCACCTGATAAATAGCTTTCGGTTGCCCAGCATTGACTGCATGAAGCAAGAGATTGCATGCTCTAATTACATCCCTCTTTACACCAATACCCTTAAGATACAACACACCAAGGTTATAATGTCCCCCGGGTTCCTTATTGTCGGCTGCAAGTTCAAAAAGTTCCCTTGCCTGCAACAACAAAAAGAATGGTAAGTTCCTAAGAATTTAGAATGATGGAGCTACTAGGATAAGTTCCTAAGAATGGTAAGTTCCCTTGCCTGCAACTACTAGGATAAAATGATGGAAGCTGGATACCATACATTAAACATGAAAAATAAACAATACCACTCAAGTTTTGCTCCATAACAATTATGCTTTGTGATGTTAATATGAAAAATCATGTCGATAAGATCAACGGTAGTCTTGTGGAACAACGGGTTCCATTGCTATTAACAGGTAACTCATACCTATGGGTAAGTTACACATAGAAGTACAGATAAAGTTAATCACATACAAAACTTAATGACAATTAAGAAAGGACAACAGAGGCTAAAGAGAAGTGTAATTGGGAATCCAACAGTGTTTTAAGTTCTCTAGTGTTCAGCTAGATATGCAATTGTATCAGAAGTTCTTATACAACATACATACTTTTGTCAAGTTTTTCTTCTCCACCCCATAGCCTTTAACATATAGATAACCCAATCCATTGTAAGCTGAGTAATGTTGCTGCTTTGCAGCTAGTGCCAACCACTTGTATGCTTCTGTATAGTTCCTTTCCACTCCAGCACCTCTAGCGTAGATCTCACCCAGAAGCTCCAATGCTCGTGTCTCGCCTTTCTCAACAGCCTTAGAAAACCAATGAAATGCTTTTCCATAATCACGACGGAGCCCACGTAGTCCATAGTAATACAGAAGCCCTAATTTGTACATGTTAGCAGCATTGCCCCGCTGTGCCTGGTACTCCGTGATTTGGAAATCTTCATCGTCCTCACCTCGGGACTTCCTCAAGGCCTCTTTATTTTCTTCAGTCCCACTGTGAAGACGGATTGGTTCAATCACTGGTGGCTCTTTTGATATCAAGGAGCTTGTTAGGGCAGCTTCTGCGAGTTCAGCGTATAGTACAACAGCTTCTTCATACATCTGAAAATTAAAATCATAGGATTTGACAGGTTGAGCCCAATTTAAACATCAATAGTGCACTGGAGTAGAACAAGCTACATGATAATAGTTAGGTTAGAAATAACTAGTATAGCATATATAAACAAGAGTAGAAACCATCCCAAAAGGATAAATCCAGAGGATTGATAAGAAATTATATTGAATCAGATTGAGCAACCCTATTTTTTATATGAAGTAAAGCTTACTGCGATAACAACAGATTGTGCAATACACACAAGCAACCAAAAAGAATTAAAAGCTAGGGCAAGAAGCTAAACTGAATATTTTAAAGGTAAAATACTATCATTCATTCTGTTTCATCAAAAGAAACACAACAATTTACAAGAGAATACTGCATCAGACATTCAATGTCTGGATGCAAGATAAAAAGAGTAAACATGGTTAAAGCAGGCTGCTCACTGGAACTGAAGAAAAAACATCATGGTTAGTACTGATAAATTTCATCAGCTCGATTATTGCTCCTTAAACTACCTCCAACTTGTAAGATGATTTTGTGTCAAGGAAAACAAAAGTTCTAGAGAAGAATTTGTAGACCTACCATTACATATAACCCCACAATGATGAAGAGGGGGTTCGATTCTCTATGGTGTAACGTTTGTGCACAATTTTTTTTAAAAAAAATGGTGTGGTAAAAACAAGAACCCCCCAATGATGTGGTAAAAACAAGGTGTAATGTTGGTGCACAAACTCAAACATTAAGCCGCCAATTAGAGTACGCAGATTGTACGAGCGAGTAAAAAGCAAAGGGTCTTGACCACCTCACCTCCTGGCGGAAGTAGGAGTACGCGAGGGCCATCTTTGACTGGAGATCTCCCGCGTCGGCGGCGAACTTGTGCAGCAGGAACGCGAGCGATCGGGACGCCGGGCGCGTCATCCCGGCGCCGGTGAGGAACGCGAGCGCGGACTGCGCGCCCGGGTGCCCCGCCTCGGCCGCGGCCTCGATCTGCGCGGCGGCCGTGGCGAACGCCGCGTCGTCCCCATCCGACGCCGCGGAGAGCATCGCGCGGGCGCCCGCGACGAAGAGCGCGTCGGCCGGCGAGCCCGTCTCATCGCCGGAGGGGGGAGGGCTGGTCGGGTCGAGGAGGGGGACCCAGGAGGACGGGGAGAGGAGCGGGTCGGCGGCCGGCGAATCGTCGGCGAAGTCGTCCCACCCGTCGTCGTCGGTGGCGGAGTCGGCGGAGGGGAGCGACGGGTGCGCGGCCGAATCCTTGAGGAAGTCCTCACCGGAGAGGACCAGGACAAAGGGGCGCACCGCGGCGGCTGGGCGGAGGAGAGAAGCCGCCACGGCGAGGGCGACGGCGGCGAGGAGGAGGAGACGGCGGTGGAGGACCGGAGCCATCGGGGAAGGCTCGAGAACACGAGATCCCACCCCCGTTGTGCAGGAATGCAGTGGGTTGGGGACTTGGGAATTAGGAGAAGGGGGACCGGGTCGCTGGCAGGTGGGGGCAGTCGACAGGGCAGCTTAGGATTGTGACGTGGAGATGGGACACGCAGTAGAGACGTGTCCATGCTCCGTGATTGGCTGGACGTTTGGGCCTGGGCCGGATCTGAACTGGAGGGATTTTGCTTGGGCTGTGCCCTAGTGTCTTCGATATGGCCCATCCGCCGATGAGTTTGCTTCCATATTTTGCTTGAGGCTGGGCTGCGTATTTGCAACGGTAATGCTCATTGTAGAACGTCCTAACCTTAGGACGACTTTGGCGGGCCTCTACTGGGCCGTCTGCGCCGAACACGCGGAACCGCACCACGCCCAGCCGCTCGTGCCATGCGTCCGGGCACGCGCTCGCACTCCACACACCGCCGTCCCCTCGTTATTTCCGCCCAGCTCTTTTTCACCTCGCTCTCTCGTGCTCCTAGCTCTCAGCGTCGCCGCCGTCGCCGTGCAGACGCCATGGCCACGCGCGCCGCCGCCGTCGCGCACCCTCGCCTCCCCCGCATCTGCTGCTCCCCACGTGGCCTCCTCTCGCGTTCGTGCCCCTCCTCCTTTTCTCTCCCCACACGCGCACCTCCACGGGTTCCCTCTCGAGCAGCCATGGGGAATGGCGGCGGCCGCGCGGATCCGCGGGATCCGGCGCTGCCGGCCACGGATCCGGGGGATTTCACGCAGGGGAGGTGGCTGTGGCGGCGGACCCATGCATACCTGGTATTTTTTCGCCCCCTCCCTTGTCTCTCTTGCTTTTCTCCTCGAGATCCGGCGGTGATATGGCCGAGGTAGGCCTCCTCCACCCTCATCGTCCTTCTCTCTTCCTCACTTTCAGATTCCAGTTTGGCCTAGGGTTTCGGCGAGCATCATCTCTTTTCTCCTCTCTCAATCTCTCTCTCTCTCTCTCTCTCCTTTTCCACCGGCATGTTTCAACAAGCACTTTTTGTGTTGGTTCAACACCAATCTCTTTGATGTTGCAAGGGTTTTTTTTGAAATGTTTCTGGAGTATATATATATATATATATATTTGTTTCTCTAGATGTTTTTGTGTGTTTCTGGAAGTCAGTATGGATGTTTCCGCTAGCATGAGACGATGTTTCTCCAGTTTTTGTGTTCATGCTGTTTTTTCTTCTATGTTTTACTTTCTTCATGTTTCAACAGATCGATTCGAGTTGTTTCACACTTTCTTCTTCTCCTGTTTCAGCAAATTTCAATCTATGTTTTTCAGTTTATTTTTTTGCAATCTATTTTGTTTTCAAACTTCATCCAATCCTTTGTTTCATTTTACGTTTCTACTTTGTTTCAGCATTTGATTTTTTGTTTCATTTGGGAATTTTTTTGTTTTCTCGTTTCATTATATGTTCCTTTTTGTTTGATTTGTAATTTTACCTTTATTTCAGGTTTTTTTTGGAGTTCAATCGTGGAATTCGTTGCAGCTATGGAGGGAGCAGGGCGTGCAGCCCTCCGGCGGCGGGGCGGCAGAGAGGGGAGATGTCCGCGCATGCTGCGGGATTTTGGGGGCGCGCAGGCGCAGGGGCGGTGGGGGGGAGCGTTGACCGTGTGTGTACGGTGCATCGTGTTGTACGGCAGGGGAGTGTTTAGCGCGCGTGCGCGCGCTGGACGTTTGGTGGGCCGGGCTCGGGCGTCCTAAGCTTAGGACGTCCGAGCGCTAGCGCTTCCCTATTTGCAATGTATATACTCTGTTTATTACTCTGTTTATTTATCAGAGATGTCTTAGTAGCACCTCAGGTTCTGGTTCTGGGTAGTGAATATTTAAGGATTTAATAGTATTACTCATTCAGTGGTAGCGACATTTCCATCGACAATGAGGCACCGGTGATTGTCGACCCGTCTTTGAAAAAGCTTAAATAAATAAGGCTTACCTACATGTTTTTTTTTTTTAGAAAAGAGTGTACATGAACGTTTGTGTCTATATTTGTGGGTACTTTTTCATTTTTTTTCTTCATGTTCTTTTTGCGTGTTCCAGCATTCAGCGAAGATTGCCACACCTCAAAACCAATATCTCACTGTTCCATTCCATTCAAAGATGACATTAAACAAACAAAGGAGGCCACTGCTTCGATCAAACAAACAACAAAGCTGCAGTAAGCTTTAACATGCCCATTACCCACACGTATATCATGCCTGACCTACCAGTTGCACACATACAGAACACATGAACCATATATTCATATCCATCGAACACGGCAGCCACACGATTGATTTCTTGCACGATCGGTCGGACCACCGATGACATGACAGCACACTTATTCATGCGTGGCCGGCCGGGCATGCACTTCTTCTTCAGTGCTCAGCTAGCGTTGACGATCATCTTCATCCCCATCCGCAGTGCCCGTTGAGGCTGCAGATGAAGTAGTGGGTGCCGGAGCCAAGCGTGATGCGGTCGCTCCCCGAGGCGTACGACGTTCCGGAGGACCGGCAGCCGTAGTAGCCGCCGGCGTCCACGGCCACCACGTTGTGCACCGAGGGGTCGTAGTTGAACTCTGCACGAAGGAGAGAGAAGAAAAAAGGCCATAATAAGCGTTTGTTTGGAGCTGCAGATCACCAAATTAAGCTGCTGCCTGTAATGAAATGGTTTTGGCTTCCTTGGCCACTCAATACTCACCGAGGACGTCTCCGGCGCGGAAGCTCCTGCCCTTGGACCAGCCGTCCGCGTTGAAGGACCAGTCGACCCTGTGGGTGGCCGCGTCCGCGACTTGAGGAGGAGGCAAGCGGCGAGCAGGCCGACGAGGGCAAGCCCCCGTGTCGCACTGCCCCTTCCCTGAGCCATTTTCTTCGGGCGCTTTTGGTGATGCTGCAGACTGCAGAGGCAGAGCAGAGGAGTGTGATGCTGCTTTGTGTTTGAGCTGCTGTGATGATGGCTGCAGAGAACATATGGGGGGTGCTTCTTATAGAGACGAGAAAGGGGCCAGCCGGGAACCTGGATCCATCAAGAGACCAAAAAAAAGTTACTCTAGTTTTTATACCAGAAATGCGATGGTGGTTGTACTGAATCCGAATGGCTACACGGCGCGCATGGAAGAAGAGCCAATGGTACATGCAACAGTCAAAATTTAGAATGCATTCCCTAGCCTGTTCTCATCGTTTACTTTGGCCTTTGGGCAAAACCAACAGCAACCTTTTCACGGGTTTTCTGCTGGGGTACACTCAGATTACCCGACAATCTTTGTACTGCTGAAATTGTACTGGATCTCTCAGGTCACGTCTAGCGCTAGACTGGTGAATTGGTGAATCACAAGCGCCTAAAAAACTGCATGGGGAACCGGCGAACATGTGCATTGTGTTGACGAGTGTTTGTGTGGTTGCTGAACAGATAACTGGTTTTTGGGAGACTGCACGGCAAGGGCCAAACACGAGTCTTTGTCACACTTACGAAAATGCTTCGGTTTTCCACTTTCCAGTCGCTGTTGCGAAGAAATTGTCGTACTTCCATTTCGCAAGGCAGATGCCATCGTTGTCGATGTAACTCAGCTAGCATGACTCTGTCATCGTAGCAACCAAGTCGCTACACACTGCACTGCTTGTGCTCGACCATAATGCAGAGGGCAATAAACAGCGGCTGCTTTGCATATCTACATATCAGATTCTTGAGTTTGCTTTCAGGATTGGATTGAGGCCTTGTTTAGTTCATATCTAGCAAAATCCCAAATATTGCATGACTTTTCCCTCTCAGCATTTGTACAGCCAATGAAAACCAGTTTTTATCAACTGCAAAGTTTTATCACATCTCATTCAAATAAACTGGCCAAAATGTATTGGACAAATTCAAATGGACAGAATAATGTTTAAGTTTACAGATACAAATACTTCATGTTGCGAACGCTTATTCAAACACTTCCCAGCAACTACAACAACAATAACAGATCTGCACTCACAAATTATATCTATTGTACACAAAGCATGTTTCAGCGAATGTCTCTTCAACAGCATATGTCGTGACTCGTGAAAAATGCACGTGATTCTTTGTCCAATCTGCTTGTTGTTTTAACTGACGAAAACTGGCTCACTTCAACAAAAGTAGCTAATGCAATGATAGATCAGGCCTGCTTCACTCATTGGCTACCTTTTAGGTAGTATCCCAACTTTGTCAAGCTGTTGGCCTGTTGCCCACTTGCCACCGGGAAAAAGGTTTCAAAAATGGGATAAAAATTAGACGCTAACGCAGTTGGTTTCTCAGCCTCAAATCGCTTCAAGTTTTGCTCTCATTTTTTTTACCAGGCACTCTGTGGTGATCGAGTCTCCAGACGATAAAACACACTCAGTTTTCTCAAATATAATAACACCAAGTGGCTCAGTTTTACTTGTTCATATCCCAAGTTGACAAGTTCTCAAATTGGACTACGAAGCTATGGTTGATTTCGTTGGAATTGGACTTGATCGGAGGTTGCCCCCTGATGTAACCAAACTTGTCGTTTGGAGGGCCAAGAGATCACAAGCGTCTGGACCAACGGGTACCATCGATCACAGGAGAGCATACACCAAAATCTCCCATCGAGTTTAAACGGGAGGAGGGCGGAACCCTAGGGGGCGCCCCTGGCCACCCCCGACCCGCCGCCGCCACCGCTCGCCGGCGCCGGCGGCCCCGTCCAGCCGACCCGACCCTCCTCCCCAGCCCCCTCCCTCTCCACACCACCATCCTCGACCTCACCGACCTCCTCCGCGCCGCCGCCGTCGCGGGTGCGGGCGCGCCGCGAAGCGGCCGCGCACGGTCGCCGGCCGGCCGGGCCGGAGCCCCCGACGGCGACGCGCGGTCTTCGTCGCGCCGGCCGCCTCGCCCGCGCCCTCCCCAACTCGGCCGCTGCTTCCTCCGGCCCGGGCCGCCGGCGATGGCGGACCGACTGGCCCCGACGGGCGGGCGCGGTCGGGGCCCGGCCCGGCCGGCGGCCTCGCCGGCGACCTCCCCGCCCCGCCGCGCCGCTGTGGACGGGCCAGGGCCGGCCGGGATGCCCAGCTCCGCCATCCGCCGCTCCGGACGACCGCGCGCCACGTGTTCGACCAAATGCCAACCCCAACCGGTGAGCTGCGGACGGCCACGGCACTGGGACGGGCGCGGCGCGCGGCCGCCGCCTCTCCCCTGTCGCCCCGGCAGAGCTCCTCCGCCTCCCCTCCACCACCTCGACGGCGCCCTGAGGCTGGCGCGAGGCCGCCTCCAGCGGCTGCCATGGCAAGCGCCGAGGGCGCGGGCGTGGCGGCCTGCTCGACATCCGCCCACGGAGACCAGCGAGCGGCCACGACATCGGACACCGGCTGGAGCAAGCGCGGTGCGCCCTGCGCAGGTGTTCGACGGAATGCCGCGGGGAGATGCGGACAGCACCGGCCGGCCGCTGCCACCGAGCCACGCCCGTCACCTCTTCTTCTCCGTCCACGGCCTCCCCGGTGCCCGCAGGCCCGCCCCGCCGCCGCCGTCTTGCCGGGAACGCCCTTTCCCCACTCGCGGACCCTTCTTCCCTCCGGGCGGCCAAAGACCGTGCGATGGGGCGACGGCGACCTCGCCGCTGCTCCGGCGACGACGAGCCGGCCTACGGGATGCCGCGCCACCTCTTCGTCCCGGCCAACCCACCGTGTCCTTGAGGTCGGGGAGACCTCGGCTCGGGTGAGCTCTCCCACCGCGGGACCGCCGGCACGTGGCCTTGAGGACGGGGAGTCCTCGGCCAAAGCCGGGTCGACGACACCGGGGCCCGGCCCACGGACGCCGCATGCCGGAAGAGGGCGTGCCGCGCGCCGGCGTGGCGGCGCCACCGCGCGCGTCGGGAGCGAGCGGCCGGTGGTGCGTCGAATGCACCCAAGACCTCCTCTTGGCGGCCCTACGGGGTCAACGCGCATCGACGACTCGGGCCGTCTCCGGAGCCGAGGGCTCCGGCCCCACGGCGGCTCGGCCCGGTGGCCGCGCCCGCGTGCCGGCCCCTCGGAGGCTCGGCCGGACCGGAGCCACGGGTCCAGGGCGTCCGACGGCTCGGCTCCAACCGCGGGCTTCCCTCCGAACGGCCGACGGGCGGCGTGAGGTGTTACCACGCAAGCCACCTCCGATGGCCGCGGCCCCGAGCGGCGCGGCGCGAGCCGGCCCGGACGCGCGCGCCGGCCTCCGGCCCCGACGGTGCGGCCGAGTGGGACGTCGAGGGACGGTGCCTCAACCGCACCGCAACGGGGCACCGGATCGCGACGTGCAAGCGGAACCCCGTCTTGGAACCGCCATGGGCTCAACCACCGGGCACGTGGATCGCGCTAGGCCTCTGGGACGTGTTAAATCCTCCCGGCGGAGGGCACGGGCGCCGGCGCGCTCCTAAGTCCAAGCGGAGACCGAACCCCCAGGAAGCTCGGGGCATGCCGGGGCCGCTCACCACCGCCGCGTCGCTCTCCGGACGAACGTGGGTGCGCAGGGGCCGGCCGTCGCCCCCGCTCCCGACGTCGGCGCGGATGTCACCGCCAGCGCGGCCTCGACGCGGGTATCGCCGCCATCCGGGCCGCGGTTGCTACGACCATCGGGATCCGGCCGGGAGGCCGCGGATCCGACGGTGCCCCCGAGGGTTTCATCATCATCCGCCCCAACCCGTGGTGCGCGGACGGCACCAAGCCAACCATGGCGGAGGTGGTGGCCCGACACCGGAGGTTGCGGTGGCACACGACCGCCAAGGGCCACCGATCCAGCCCACCGCAGCCAGGGCCGGGCGGCGAGCACACACATGCGCCCACCTCTTGCCGCGCCGACCGCCGCCGCTCCGCTTCGCCGGAGCCACGACGCCGGAGTCGAGCCGGCGGCGCCGCGCGCGACGTCGTGGACGCGCGCGGCCGTGGAAGGGCCGGCCGTCGAAGACGCCGCGGCAGTGTGGCGCCTCGCGTGTCCGCGGCCACGCCCCCGTCGCGGTGGTCACCTCATCTCCCGAGGAGGCGACGAAGGACTCGGTGGACGCGGGTGACTCGGCGGGAGCCCGGAGTCACCCGTGGCGGACCGGGAGGGGAGTTCCGGCCGGACACCTCGCCACCCGGCCCGCCCGACGAGAAGGACATGAGGACGAGAGAGTGCAGGCCGCCATGGGTGGCATGGTGGAGAACCTTGAGCCACCCGTGGAGGCCGGGGGCGCACGCAAAGGGATCGCCGCGACGCTGCACCGCGGCCACCACGGGCGTCTCGGTGGGGAACCTTGAGATGCCCGTGGAGGCCGACGAGACGGCCCTAGGCACGCCGGCCCCGTCGCCCACCGGGGGAGGAGCTTGCGGCGGACCTCCGGCTACACGGCGCGCACGACCTCGAGCGCGCCGGGTACGCGGACGCAGACGCGGAGGAGACGGTGGGGGAAGCGTCTTTGCGGGGAGGACGACCCGGCCTACGCCGGTGCACGGAGTAGACGACTTGCCGGGAAGGACGCTCACCCTTCGCACACCGGGGAGTGGACCTCGATGAGGGCCCACCCGGCTTCCCTATCCGGGCGCCTTCCCACGGCCGGGAGCGGAGGACCACAACACCCCGTTAGGAGACCACGGCGGATCACGGATGACGGTTGGACAATGGCGGCGCGCTTGGGGACCCGCCCACGGCGCGACGCCCGGGGGACGCTTCCGCGAGGCCGTCGAGCCCCCGGGATCGACGACTCGGACGACGCACCGTCGGGGGTGCGACGGCGGCACGTGGAGGACGGGCGGCGGGTGGGGTTGACCCGGTGGGGAGCTTGGAGTCACCCACCATGGGCCGTCTTTGCGGCCAGACGGCGGGCGGGGGCGCGCACCTTTGCGGGGCCTCGGGAGCCCGCCCGAGCACGCGACCACCGACGACGACGCGCCCCCGGGTTCTCCACGCCCGTCTGGGAGGACCGCCGACGACTCGACGGCCGGGAGGAGGGAACCCTAGGCGGGAAGGGTCGTTCACGGGGCGGCTCAAGAATTTCGCCAAGAAAGTCTTCCACAAGGCGGCCACCCCGCTCCTCCCAGCTAGGGTGGACGACTCCAGCTCCATCAAGCTGCCCACGCGGAGCAGGCGCATCGCGGCAAACCCTCTCTCCAAGTACCCGGTGGCAAAAAGAGGCGAGATCATCGCCATGCGGAAGTTGGGGTTCATCGAGTCGGAGCCCAGCAACGGAGGGGCGGTTGGCGGGCGCGATGTTCGAGGAAGACCGGGGACGCCGGGCCTTACGGGAGTTGGCGCGGACGAGGTCCCACGCAGCGACCGCGGAGGCGCCGCGGCCGGGGGCCACGCATGAGCGCCGGTCCCCGTCGAACAAACTAGAATGTTAGTGCGTGAGTAATCCGTTATGTGCGTGTCCTGGGGTGGCGGGCTGTGTTTCAAATTTGTTAACACCCCAGAAAAACTTGTAAAACTCTCTTCTTCTTAATACAATGATGCGCAAATCTTTTGCGTATTCGAGAAAAAAAAAATCTCCCATCCTAAACAACGTTTCGAACGTACTAATCAGGATCCGACCCAGTGCTAAGGCCGAGATTCGAGAAGGACCTCCATAACTGTGTCGAAACAAGACGAGAAACCCGTGATCTGCCTCGACGCCACTCGCCACAGGTGACAACAGAGCCAGAGCCGATCGGTGAACGTGAGTCCCCGTCCTGTAGCTTCATATTGCTGCCATTTCTGCGTTTTGACATTGCTGTTCTTGTCCTGCGCGAAGGGAAACCAAGAGCTGAAGATTCTTCGGAACCGATCAAATTTCTGCGAGCATCGACAGTACAGTGAAGTTTCAGGGAACTGGTGGCTGAGAAGCCGCCATGGCGGCTAGCTGGTGACCACACTGTTCAGTTCAGAGAATTTGGCGCTGGCGAGCAACAGGAGCATATAAGGTTAGGTGCGCCGCCCTGACGGCCGCTTCATGAGCTTTTAGGCTGTTCATGTCTGTGCTATTTCGGGGTGTACATGTGCCTTCTTTTGGTAGGCTTGCAAGGCACTTTTGGTGGTTAATCTTGTTTGTTCTCCCGTGCAAACACTGCACCAGGATGTGTTTGGCGTGGCCTCTAGCTCCAGATTCCTTGGTTAGCTTTGTGACCTTGTGGGGCTGTGACAAGATGGACTTGCTTCAGATTCTAGGATTTCTAATTCTGGTGTTCTAAAACGACTTGCAACATGTTCCTAAACTAAAATTTAAGAGTTTAAATTAAAAAAAAACACTGATCGAGAATGACACCTACTCAAGCCACCAAAAGTAGAAGGCCCCAGATTCTCCTCTCAGGTTATCATAAAGCAGGCACCTACTTTTTAGTTTCAGACATTTATCTCTTGATGATGTCTATCCAAGACCATACTTCCGAGGAGATATATGGATCAAGTGATGCAACATAAAAGGTTTAGACCTGAAAATTCACTTTTCAAAGTTAATGGGCCTAACTGAAACTCACTCATGATCTCCAGCCCAACAATATTGTGAGTGAAAAAAAAAGTTAATGAAACTTTATAGGTGCCATTTATCCACACCTTTTTTAACAAAGAATTTTTTATCTAACCCGACTAGAATCATGTCAATGGAAGATCTATAACTACAGATGGACAAAATGATTACTGTAACTTTCCCTGGCTGCGTTGCAGCTTATTCAATTATCGCTAAGCTACAGCTCTAGAGCAATAAGTGCAGCCGAGCACATTTCAAATAAACTTTGAGTTATGAAATAAACAAGCTCTCTCATATAGAGAGATGAGAATTAAGCCCTAAGAAAGATCTCCAACAACTTTGTAAAAATCACTTGGTATATCTTGGGTTATAGCGAGTTCTATTTTATTTAGCAACTGAAAAAAAAGCAGTCTTCCAACACGATTTCTATTCCAACAGAACGCAGCTCAACCACTTTGCAAATTAGTCCATACACTTTCCTAAAATAAATCAAGGACATGTCTATAACTCTTTGTGACTGGTACTTTTTTTAAAAGTTCGAAAAAGAAAATCTATCATGTATTAAGTCCCTGCGTCTCGATCTCGGCGGGACGGCGAGCACCGGTGGCGCGCAAGCGGCGCGCAGGCGGGGCCGGAGGCTCGGTGGCAGACTCCTCTTTCAGATTGCGGCGTTTTGTGTGGGTGTCAAATCAATACGGTTCCGTTTTTGAGCGATGGCAGTTGGTAGAGCAAGCGTGAATCTTCGAGAAAGTTGCAAGCGTGAATCTTCGGTGGCTGTTGGCTGTTGGCATAGCAAGCGTGAATCTTCGGTGGCTTCCGTGGTGATCTTCGGGATCACCGACAGTGCTGCGGTCCGAGTCCAGCCCGGCGGCCGCGCACGAGAAGTTGCAGCGGCTGGAGACGCTCGTTCTCAAGCTCCGATGCGTGGTCGAGGTGTCCGAGAAGCACGCGATCGTGAGCGATGCGCTGCTGGAATGGCGCAACAGGCTGAGGGAGGCCACTGAGAACAGCGGAGCGGTCGTCCTCGACTTCCAGCGCCGATCAGGGAGGAGGACGGCAACCGGCTTCGTCGGGCGGGGACAACGGGCGCCGGGACGACGGACAAACGACGAGCGGGGACGAGGAGGAGCGGGCGGGGCGAGCGATACGCAGTCGCACCGCGCGCGGATATTTTCGCGCGCGAGGGTGTAGGATACGTAGTTGGGAAAAATACAAAGTTGATTTAGTGAGTTGTTGGAGAGGGATTTTTGTGTTTTTGCCAATTTTATAAGAATACCAAGTTGATTTAGTGAGTTGTTGGAGATGCTCTAACTTTGTCACCAGGGCCGCACCTAGTACACAAGGAGTAAGGGCACATACCCCCCATCAGTTCTGGATTTTCAAAGAAAATTTGTATTCTTTTGTGTGGCTATATAGATATATGAATAAAAGGCCGCTACTCATATTTTGTGCTAGTTTTCCCCCTATTTGTGATTAAACAAAATTTATAAAAGGTTAATCAATGAAACTTCTTAGGTCACTAACTTGATACCCTAGCGCAATTTTTAGGACATGTAAAAACAAGTCTACGCTTGCGAATATAAAGCCAATCTATAAAACCAAAAGCTAGGCATGCGAATCAAATAGCAAATAGAGAAATAAACAAGATGATCAACCCACATTAGCAAATATTGATCTTTATTGCATATAGGTTAAAATACATCTTACAAGCATTCTTCTTGTTTGGATCCTAAGGCTAAAAATTAGCCCACGCTATGAAATAGATTAAACATGTTTTAATAATGGGCTAATGAGGGCTAATGGACTCTAATCACATCAAATTTTCTTCTGTTTTATTTCCCGTGGCCGGACCAGGCCATATGGGCCTTCTCCTAATCGGCTACCACTACGAGCACCTTGACTAAAGCCCAACTTGTGTCCAACATGGACACTCCGCCTTGCTCGGCCTATGCAACCAGCCAGCAGGGGCCAAACTGCCAATATGCAACCTACACGTGCACTGTAACGCTAGACCGACGGCCACCACCATGTAGCTAGGACGGTCGACACATGCAGGGAGGATTCACGCCCCGGGCTACGGGGGCTGCAGCCCACGCCCCGGGCTAAGGGGGCTGCAGCCCGGGGTAGCGTCCAGAAACTCTACAAAATCAGCATGTATTGTACTATTTTTAGTGTATGTATGTATGTATGATTTTTAGTGGTAGAGATTATTTAGCCTCCCATATTGCTAATGTTATAAAACATGTTGCCAGCGGTTAGAACCTTCCCCTCTCCATCTCTCACGATCAACATGGTAGATGAAAGTAGAACAAGTAGGCATAAGATGTAGGGAGACTATTCTTTATTTCTCTGAATATTGGTGATTACAACATAGAGCTCCCACGTATATATAGTCCTACCAAGGGCTAGAGTTTTGGTAAGAGCCCACATACAAACGGACTAGGATTAGGATTCTTCCTTCTCCTTTCCTTCTAGAATAGAGTCCTTATGTTTTACAACACTCCCCTTGGGCGATTACCACGATATGCACATGCCTCGTTAAAAACTCCATCCGAAAACCCGAGTGGGAAAAACGGTTCTTGGAGAAAAGAGTACATCGCATTCGTTAATTGAATTGCACATGTTGTCTCATTAAAAACCTTGTGTGAGAAACCTTCAAGTAAAAAACCGACATAGGAAAAAAGAGTACAACATTTAACCTTCTTGGTAATATATTCTTCGGGATATTGTATTCTTCATGAATAGATATTGATCTTCACGATCTATGCATAAACTCCAACGTTTTTGCAAATATATGATCTACTTGATCTTTGTAACACTAGTGGTTTAAGTACCTTCAAGGTAGATTTAATCAAATTGC
The DNA here is from genome assembly GCA_018135685.1 of Themeda triandra. Lineage (NCBI taxonomy): Eukaryota > Viridiplantae > Streptophyta > Magnoliopsida > Poales > Poaceae > Themeda > Themeda triandra. The sequence goes on along the minus strand of JAENPR010000200.1, from coordinate 53,325 downwards.
TCCCCCTCATAAAGCCATCATTTGAACTTCATGGTTCAAACCACATTTTTTCATAAATGTGTGCTTAATTAGTGGTATACGGTACCACAATACTATACCTTTCAAAAGTTGGCTCATAATTCTTCTATGAATTATATGAGTATAACAAAGACCAATATGCTTCATGCATAAATAACCACTTATTAGTTATGCAAAACAAATAAAATTTGTCCTTCAGGGTAAAAAATCCTTTCAGAGGTTTATGGGGGTAAACAAATTAATATTTAATATCTTCTAGATAGTGTATCAAACTTGTACTAGAGTTTGAATACTTAGTGGATTTTCAAATTGTATGTCTGCAAAAATCTTTGAGATTTTAATTTACTACTAAATAATAAATCCAGCCCTGCATTTGGTATGTAGGGGATAATTCAAATGTCAAAGTCACCATTATTCTTATACCTTCTATGGTATTTAGAGGATATCAATATTTTTATTGCTAGCTTTACACTTTCTGAGTGTTTGTATGACACCTTCATGGTGTTTAGAATTCCTTATTTTCTTTCTCTCGGGTCTATATTCACTTCAGGGATAAATGGTGTTTCTTCAAGAATTGACTGGTTAATCCTTCATGGATTAGTTCCTTCAAAGATGTTCTCATTCTACTACATGAGAGATTATTAAGTGATATACACAAATGAGATAGTGTTATTCACTATAAAGTCATTCGATGACTATTCTTTCTAGGATATACTCTTCCGAGTCTTTAATATTCATTCATGAATATATTGTACCTTAGACTTTATAATACTTGTATGAGATTTAATTTTCATATGTTGCAATGTATATTCTTCAGAATTATATGGATTTTCATAATCCACAAACTAGCTCAAAACATATTCCATATTCATTCAATTTCATTTGCCGGAGATATAGCGTAGAACATTTATTTCTTCTTAGTAGGAGATTCATCCTCAATTGCATTTCTTCACTGACCGATATAATCGCTACAAGCGATTTTGCCATGGACTTTGTTTCGGATCCGGGTTCTCATAAGAGAAACATTTGCAATTATAGAGGTAGCGTTGTCGACAACTATTATTTTCTCTAATATTCTCATAATATGAGATTATTCTGTCTCTTTGTTATTTCCTAAAAACAAGAGATACTTCATTGTTCTGCATATCCAACACTAATGATGTGCGCACTTAGTGTGTTGGATTCCATCTTCACCATGATCCTCTTCATGAGGTGCTCAACCTTATTCATGAGGTGCTCTCTTCATGAGAATGGAGGAGTTTTATTTATTTCTATTCAATAAGTATACATTAAAACTATAATCCATAGGCGTCCCCATAGATTGTAGCTCGATAGTATACAATAATTAGTTTACTACTAGTAAACAAAACTTCTCGGGTTTATAACTTCAAGTTACTCCTCTCATTTCAATATCCGGCATATGCTCCGCTTCATGCTTCACAAGAGCATTAGTCAAACTAATAGTTGAATTAGTGTGTGATAATATTCCTGCTTTAAGCTTCAAATTATTTTCCTTCCGCGAAAATAATATTTAGCATTTAAAATAGGCTTTCTCTCCCCCTAATGCCAATATTAGATCTTTAATAGCATACTTCAAAATAATCCCCTATGATGGGCTTTCAATAATTCATATTCATGTATCTCCAACTACAAGCGGAGGCCCATTCATGTATGCTATGATAAAATTTATGGGAAATATTCACACACATATTTAAACATGTGGGTTATTCTATATTATATGCGGTGAGCTAGAATACACATAGTACACGAATGTTCAATATTCCTTCAAACTCGGGATGTTCTCCCCGATGTGCACATATTATAGTTTAGAACAAACTATTTCATTGTCTACCTTCTTTATTATTTTGCCAAAATAATTGATCCAAGTACTCATACATTAAAAACAAATAGATTATATATTTCAAATATATAAAATACACAACATCCAATTCACATAGAATTTCTTCTAGAATTTTCTAATTGCCATTAATGCAAAATTTCCTTGATGCCTTTTCTTCATAAATCCCAAATCATCATAAATATGTTATCCATCATCATCCACAATTATTCATTCAATCAATTGAGTTAGTCTCTATTGAGCAAACATATTAACTTACTCCCCCTGATCTTAGGCTACATGGCCATAGACCAATCTTTTGCTTATGCATGCAATGCATTGAAAGCAACATATTTCTTAGTTCAACAAGAATTATTGGACATAGCGTGCTAGCTAGTCAATTTAATTATAGAGGGTGTAAATGTAGCTACTAGCTACAACTATAGCTTCTATGCTAACAGTCATGCAAAGAGTGTAGATAGTTTAGCTCAATGAGAGAATAAAATAGTAATACACTTGCATATGTATAATGTGAAATGTTAGTATTCAGTCCAACGTAGTAGATAATAATAAAAATGCAAAGCTACAAGCTTACTTGCAATTAGTGCGGTAGAGAAAGTTAACTCGGCCGGATGGGACACGGGCAAAACTTCAAGTCTTGATATATGCACTTAAAGATAGACTTGGGAAGGCTATTCCTATTAAATATATATTACCCACATTTTCTTATGTCTTTACCCAAAATTTCTCCCCCTCATGCCATAATTACTTCAAGTAGTTATATACTTCTTGCATCATCTATGAATGATCACTTCTAATGATCCATAGAATCCAATCATACTTCTAGTATTCATTGGTTATGGCATGAAATTCACATATATAGGGTAGAATAAAACTTCTAGTTCTTGGGCTAAAAAATATTAAATACTTAGTTTTAGAATTATACTATTTCTTGGCTAAATTTGTCCTTCTAGGAGCAATTCATACGCCAAGTATAGTCCAATTGTTCATGTGCTTCTAGGAAGTTCGGTTTCCATTCTACCTAAATGGTAGTAGTGCACAAAAAAACTAACCTTCATGGTTAATTGAGGATTTGTGGATAAAATAATGCAAAACTTATTTAGATAGGCAATACAGGCAATTGTTTATATGTGAAACATATAAAACTAATTTATTCCATAAGAAATTATCACTTGTTACTTCATGTAACAATTACAACTAAGAATATCAAATATTTCATATTAGTCTTCAAGCTAATAAATTAACCATCAATCACTTAATCCAACGGGAATTAAAACTTAATGCACCACTGCCACTACTTCAGGATATGAAATTAAGATACAATAAATCTATAAGCACATAATTTAAGTCTTTAAAAGTTCTCATATGTCTTAGCTTCATGCGCTTGACATTTAGTAGCTTCATGCTTGCTTTCGATCTCCTTCTAGGAGTATGATATATGCAAGTCACATATTTAAAGTTATTACAATTGATAATATCCTGGTTTATAAAGTCGTCTAAAAATTCAACTCAATTTCTATGTTGAGTAATGGTAAATTTAAATACTTTATATATTATATTGCTCTGTGATATTCTATACACAAGAGACATTTCTTCGAGAATATGCATTGATAAAATCTTCTTTACCATCTTGTCTTCTAGACATTTAGTATAAAGCTTCAAGCTATTATTTATAGAGCAGCATTATATCTCAATATTAGGCATATAAGCTTAAAATTCAATTTTCAATGCAATATGATATTCTGCAATCATAATTTAAGATTTTACTCATGCAGTGAGTCCCACAATGCCTTTTGTTACTTCTCTTGGCCATATACTCATTCTAGAGTTTACTACACATCGATGGTAGTTAATAATGACCGTAACAAATAATTATGTCATTCAGGGCAAGTTCGGGATATTCTTTCTTCATAAAATTATGCATATATCATTATAATAAAATCATGTGCATATAGATTTACTGCGTGTAAACAAGTAGTAAGTGCAAAAAGATAGTGGATGTTTATTCAAAATATTCTTAGAAGCATCCTAGCAGCATGGTACAATTTTCAAAATTAATACCAAACATTCGTTCATTCTAAAAATCATTATGCTAGGAAAAACAAATATGAGACTCTCAAAGGTGGTCTAAGATCTGCGGATTTAGAGAGCTCATAATCTATGTACCATGTTTCTAGTGTAATCATTCAAGATTTTGCATAATTCATAATGTATGATAAATAAATGCCTTCAAATGAGCATTAGAAAAATCAATTCATGATATAAAAATGAATATAAATGAATATATCACGATTCTAAAAACATATAGGGCATATTGTTCACGTATACATAGAATCTGCAGGATTCCGAGGCGAACAGTCCGTCTGAATTTTTAAACGAGCATTACACCTCTTTTCTTTTCTTTGTTTATGGTCATGCCTACTAGACCCATCACGTTTTTATAAAGTGTTAGATTCAACCAATAGCAACCGTGGTTGTTCTGGACTCACGAGGGGATGGCATGCAGGCCTAGATTGTGCGCTCTCTCATGTACGATTGTACAAATAGATACTAGCGGTGCAGGCCGGCCGCATTACGGCAACTTCAATCCGGTCTATACAAAGCGAGGAAGACTACAAGTCTCCAGGAAGCGACATGTCACCTGCGGTGGGTAGCACATAATTTGCAGTTCGTGATGGGCTGATGGCCGCCGTGTACTTCTGGTCTGACCGGAAACAAGGATTTAGCTAGCTATACACGCTGATGGCACGGTTCCACTGCTAGCATGGATTTGCATATAGGTGATGGCAGTATATATCCATCGCAGTTGCCTTGATGACATCATGCCGCTAAAGTTGTACGCGCAGGGGTCACGCGACTACCTGCCGTGATGAGACTCTGGGTACTGAGTATATATGCAGATATACAAAAGCGTGCATGTGTGTTCTTGTTTACATGCTTCGATGCTTCTAGTCGAGCCATGTGCATGCGGCGCAGGACAAACGGTCTTCGTAGCCGCACTGTCCATGGCGTTCGGGCCTTGGGCGAGGACGTGAGGTAGGGCCAGGCTGCCAGGCTTAGCTCCTTTTCTATTTTTCTTGAAATCACATGAGTTCGGTCTTCATGCCGTTTAATTTAGGATTTAATCGGACTTCACGTCGATGATGCACCCTTGTGATCCGTTTGTCTTCCGCCGTACCGACGACAAGTTAATGCATGCATGTCCTCATCATGTATGTGTATAAGCGTGGTTTGTATACCCATGTATTACGTACTGCTTGTACGTCTATCTACTACACGTAGAAAAAATCTGATCAAAACATCATCAACCCTACTTATGTTCGGGATTCTTTCATACCTTGCAGAGGGTGCCAATTTGATCTACGTCACATACCGCGTAGGGTAGTGGTTAGTAGATATATACGCGTAGGCGTTTGGCGTTATCGTGACACGCTGCGTCTTGACAGCGGCGCCGATGCATGTCGATGCGGTGCGATCGGTTGTAAGTAGAGGAAGATCCGTTCCGCTAACAACTTGTCGGGGGCGTCGGCGTCGTCCCGAAGTAGTCACGCGGGGGCGTCGGCATGGACGTCGATGTCGAGGTCGGCGGCGGCCCGGTGGCGATGTCGGCCCGCGGCTTGTCGTCGATAACGTGTTATAAAACATGTTGCCGCGGTTAGAACCTTCCCCTCTCCGTCTCACGATCAACATGGTAGATGAAAGTAGAATAAGTAGACACAAGATGTAGGGAGACTATTCTTTATTTCTCTGAATATTAGTGATTACAACATAGAGCTCCCACGTATATATAGTCCTACCAAGGGCTAGAGTTTTAGTAAGAGCCCACATACAAACGGACTAGAATTAGGATTCTTCCTTCTCATTTCCTTCTAAAATAGAGTCCTTATGTTTTACAAGGCTAACACTGCACAATACGGACGAAAATTTTCTGTGACGGTGCCGCACCGTGCCGCACTAATGCACGTTCCCATGACCGCAACATCTTTCATCTTGTCCGTAACAACTTGCATCATGCATGGATACGTGGAGACCATCCGGACGTTCCCATGACCTATCTCTCCATGACTCCATGACCACCCGCACAATACCGTTCTAGCTGCATGAAAGTCCCAATTCACGCATAAACGTTTTTTCGAAAAAAAGCTGCATGAAAGTGCTAAAATCTTTATGACATGGCATGCAAGACAAGGGAGCAACACAAATGGACCGTTTTGGGGAGCTCAAGAATGTTGAACTGCGTTGCAATCTCAATTATTTTTCACATAGGGTCTATTGCTAAAAGATGAACAACATTGCTGACAATGAGTCGCTTCGTCTTAGATCACCAGCATGTTTGATGGTTCTGCAAACATTTCTATTTACAATCACTTTGGAAGATGAGGTTAGTCTGTCAGGATCACAGTCATACATTTTCTCCATTTTTGCCAAAATCCAAAAGCTTGTAGGATTTCTAGGGGATAGGACCAGTTTATGGTCTTATGGAATCAAAGTCCTTAGAATGTCTAGTTTTATGGATAGGGTTGATCGTTTTTCTGTTGTGTAGGCTTCAAATCATATGTTCACTTAAAGAAAATTATGATGCATAAATCTTCCTTTTATGAATGCATTTTGTGAATATGAGACTAGCTCGTTATGCCTAAACAACAGTATGTTGGAAAGAAGCTTCATAACCATTTTGATGAAGTTGTTCTTTAGGTTGATGAGCCAATAATCGCCAAATGACATTGCATCCACCATTTTACAATAGTAGAACAATGTTAGCCTCATTGACCAGGTGCAACCTTGCAGTTTAAGATTGAAGAAGGCAAAATGGCATCCACTAAATCCTTTTCTATCATGTTCCAACATTCATTGTTAAAAAAAAAATGAAATCATCTAGCTTAGTGAAGGAGATCTCAAGTTCATGAAGATCTCTTTTTTCATATCCCAAGAAAATGATCATGAGTCACACTTAGTTTTTCATATCTCAAGGTCATCGATCACTCTTGCATATAGGAGTCCCTATTTTTTTTTAAATGATCATGAGTCACACTTAGTTTTTCAGCTTGTGTGTGTGAAACCGATGAGGTTTTTCTTTCAACGGACATTTGCATGTAACTGGAAGAAGTGAGAGTTCGTGTCCCCTTCCGGATCCAAGTTAATCTCTAGCATTATTTACTTAGTATATCTTTGGAATTGCAATTGTTCCATCGTCAAAATCCGGGTTCCTTGTGTTCTTTGTAGCAGCAAGAGCATGAGGACTAACCGTATAGCAATATTTCTAATTTGCCCTATCCATATATTGTTTGCCTTAGCCGTACGATGCATTTTGACGGTCAGGTATCTTGTACAGTATCCATGAAGCAAGACGTGGCGGTCCTGAAGGCATGAAAGCGAGAAAAGCCATGCAAATTCGGTGTTGCCTAACCTAGGGGTGTTAGCAGAGCCTTGAGATCAGCTCGTAAGTCATTGTTGGGGAAAAGCTTGTGCAACTCTGACTCTAGTCAACACCGGTTGGTACATCTACTGCAAACACACACAAAGAACAGCAGCGCATACAGTTAAGCTGCAAAGAAGCGTACAGTATAATGGTAGCTCGACTGATGCTTTGCCACTGCGAAAAGATCTAATTAAGAACCCTAGGCCTGACGCCTACTCCGCTAGGCGCGGCAGAGCACTAAACAATCACAGAAAGCATGTGCAAGCAAAAACAAAGAGAACGGTATGAAATTAGCAACAGAATGATCATGCACGGGAAGTGTTTTCTACCAAGGCCTCACTACCGAATCGGCCTATTTTGCCGATGGCGCGGAGTTTGCCGATGGCAAAGTGGTCAGCCATCGGCAAACTAAGCGGCTTTGCCGATGGCAAAGACGGCCATCGGCAAAGCCGTGTTTGCCGACGGCCCGGCATCGGCAAAGACTGGCCATGGACAAAGCCATTCTTTTTGCCGATGGCGAGCCATCGGCAAACTATAGCCATCGGCAAACCCTTATTTTTGCCGACGGCCGGGCCATCGGCAAAGCCGGAGCCACGTGGCCGCCCGGGGAGCTGCCGGGCCCACGGCTTTGCCGATGGCCGGCCATCGGCAAGGATCTTTTTGCGACGGCTTTGTGATGGCCGTCGGCAAAGTTTGATTTTTTTTTTTGTTTTTTCATGCCCATTTTTTTTGTGGCGCCTTCCTACACCAAATACAACCCAACTTAAAAAATTGGGACAATTTTGAGTTTTTTTGCTATATTTCGTTAATTATTTCTGTTTCTTTGCAATTTTTCGACGACTCCAATTTTGAACTGCAGGTACATGAAATAATTGAATTTTTTGTTCGAAAAATGTTATTCATGATGTTCCGAGTATGTTGAGGCCGTATCCAGAACCTCGCATGAAATTACGACCATGTTGGCGTTGTAACATGGGGAGTTACATGCACGAAAAGTGTTTTAAAATTATATAAAATCCAAACGAAGTCTGAAATTGACGAAACTTGACGGGTTGTGTTGTCATTGCATGTAAAGGCAGTGGTAAAAAATCGAAAAAGTTTCGAGCAAGTTGTGACGTCGGATGGCCAAAACGTACATCTCCACATGTGATCACTTGTGGAGATATGTGGAAGATGCAGGTTTTGGGAATCCGACGTCACAACTTGCTCAAAAAACTTTTTGATTTTTTTACCATGGCCTCCACATGTGATGGCGACACAACTCGTCAAGTTTGCCAATTTTGGACTTCATATGGATTTTATATAATTTTAAAACACTTTTCGCGCACGTAACTTCTCATGTTACGACACCAACATGGTCGTAATTTCATGAGGTCCGAATCTGGCCTCAACATACTCGAAACATCATGAATACCATTTTTTAAATCAACAAATTTCATTAATTTATGTACCTGCAGGTTAAATTTGGAGTTCTTAGAAAAAATTCAAAGAAACAAAAAAATAATTAACGAAATATAGAAAAAAACTCAAAATCGTCCCAACTTTTAAAATAGGGTTGTATTTGATGTAGGAATGCACCAAAAAAAAAACCTAAAAAAAAAAAAATATATATATATACTTTGCCGATGGCCGGGCCCCGGCCAAAAGCCTTTGCCGACGGCGGGCCCACGTGGCCATCGGCAAAGGAGTTTTTAAAAAAAATTATTTGCCGGCCCAGCCTCGACCCCTCCCTAACCCTAACCTTATCCCTTCGACCATCCACCCTGCCCACCCCGCCGCCGCCCCTTTGCGCCGCCGCCGCCGCACCTCGCCCGCGCAGCCCCCTGCAGCGCAGCCGCGCCGCCCCGTCGGCTGCTCCACCTCTCGCCCCGAGCCCGCTGCTCCCTTCCCTGTACCGCCACGCACGCCGCCCCTTGGAACTCGCCGGGGACGCAGCAGATGGCGGCGCGTGGTGGCCTCTCCGTCCTCCCTCGGCGACGTCCTCTTCCGCCCTCGTCGTCGCGCTGGCCCCTCCGTCAAGGTATCGTGTGTCATTCATCAATTCAACAGATAGATTTGGCTTTCGACCATGCAATTTGAGATCTCGTGAGGATTGCCACCTGCGAGCTTGTTTCTGATGTGTGGGGATGCGCGCAGGTGGTGGTGAGGGTGCGTCCAACGGTGAGCCGGTCGGTGGATGGCAAGGATCTGTGGTTCGTCCGTAGGACTGCCCAGGACTCGATTGCCGTCAGCGGGCAGGCCGATGCGTTCGATCTGGTGGGATTGTTCATAATTGAGAGCGCCCTGGCCGGATTCAACACACCCCTTGTCTGCTATGGCTAGGTACGTACTACTACTAATCCAAGCAGTCTGTTTCGTGCTCTCTGCTCCTTGATTCCTATTTGCTAATGCTTATATGTCTGATGGTATGGCCAAGGCATACATGTCGATTGTCTGTATCAGCTACTAGATGTCGATTGAATGTAGTAGGTAGAGCATTTTGTGGATTGACTATTGTTCCTTATAGCTTAATTAATTTGGTGTTTCCACAGAATATGTTTTTGAACCAAGCTTTAGATTAATCGATGTGTATAGGAGCCGTGGAAGTCAATTCTATAAATTGCTTACTACGCTTTAAGCAATCAATGTTTGAGAATAACAGCACACTAGATGGTAGTTTGTGGTTGATTGAGAGTGCTTTACTACAAGGATGCATTTCCTATAGCCCAAGTAGCTGATGCTTATGTGATCTGTAACAATATATTTCTGCACATCCCACATGAAACTGCACTATTTTAGGCTTTTTGAAGCAACAAGTCTTACTTTTCCCCATTGGGATATCCATAGAACAATATCTAACAGTTGCAGATTTTATTTGCAAAAATATTAGTCAAATTCTTCTTCTGCAGCATAGATATCTTGTTTGTGTATGCCCATAGTAATTTCTCTAATATTTCCCCCACTTGAAGTTCAGTTATTCAGGTATACACCTTCTTGGTTTTTGCAGCCGGCTAAAATCCTTATATTAGTTAAGCACCTTGCCTCTCATGCCTCCGGTCGAGATTCAGAGTTAGTTCTCCACTATAAACCCTCTCAGTTTTGACTTCATATCTGATTCCTCCTACACATTGTTACTAGAAATGCATCTGGTCAGAGCAGTATACTTGAGTGTTTCTGCTAATTAGGATAGAGAACTTTGTTATAGATGACCAAAGCAATTTGTAGCTGATGGAAAATATTCTGGCCAATGTACTTTGAATGATGGGAAAATACATTTTTTCCTAGTTATGTTATCTTGTCTCGCTCAATTCTAGGTAAAGTTACAATGCATTTACAGTGGGGGAATTTGTAGCTGTTGTTTGGATTGTTCTCTTATAGTTACTAAAATACAGCTCATGTACAGTTATTTCAGTTTGTGGGTTGATGATTTCAGTCTGTGCTCATGCTACATCATATGACTGTGTTCCAATGCAATTAATTTTGTTTTATATTTGATTTGATTGCAGAGAAACCAGTCACCTGCTGCTGTCAATGCCTCTTCATTAATCAAATGCTGTCCTACCACAGTGCCACCATCAAACTTGTCTTTGCAAGGTAATTGGTTCTAAGTTTAGTATTCACGTCTAATGAACTGCAACAAGTTAAAAAGATTAATGCAAGCTTTTTTCATTTGATTATTTTACATGTTTCAACAGAATGAGAACCCTAGGCCTGACGCCTACTCCGCTAGGCGCGGCAGAGCACTAAACAATCACAGAAAGCATGTGCAAGCAAAAACAAAGAGAACGGTATGAAATTAGCAACAGAATGATCATGCACGGGAAGTGTTTTCTACCAAGGCCTCACTACCGGAATCGGCCTATTTGCCGATGGCCGCGGAGTTTGCCGATGGCAAAGTGGTCAGCCATCGGCAAACTAGCGGCTTTGCCGATGGCAAAGTACGGCCATCGGCAAAGCCGTGTTTGCCGACGGCCCAGGCATCGGCAAAGACTGGCCATGGACAAAGCCATTCTTTGCCGATGGCAGGCCATCGGCAAACTATAGCCATCGGCAAACCCTTATTTTTGCCGACGGCGGGCCATCGGCAAAGCCCGGGCCGTGGCTGCCTCGGGAGCTGCCGGGCCCGCGGCTTGCCGATGGCCGGCCATCGGCAAAGGATCTTTGCCGACGGCTGTGATGGCCGTCGGCAAAGTTTGATTTTTTTTTGTTTTTTCATGCCCATTTTTTTGTGGCGCCTTCCTACACCAAATACAACCCAACTTAAAAATTGGGACAATTTTGAGTTTTTTGCTATATTTCGTTAATTATTTTCGTTTCTTTGCAATTTTTCGACGACTCAATTTTGAACTGCAGGTACATGAAATAATTGAATTTTTTTGTTCGAAAAATGTTATTCATGATGTTCCGAGTATGTTGAGGCCGTATCCAGAACCTCGCATGAAATTACGACCATGTTGGCGTTGTAACATGGGGAGTTACATGCACGAAAAGTGTTTTAAAATTATATAAAATCCAAACGAAGTCGAAATTGACGAAACTTGACGGGTTGTGTTGTCATTGCATGTAAAGCGGTGGTAAAAAATCGAAAAAGTTTCGAGCAAGTTGTGACGTCGGATGGCCAAAACACGGACATCTCCACATGTGATCACTTGTGGAGATATGTGGAAGATGTGCAGGTTTTGGGAATCCGACGTCACAACTGCTCAAAACTTTTTGATTTTTTTACCATGGCCTCCACATGTGATGGCGACACAACTCGTCAAGTTTCGTCAATTTTGGACTTCATATGGATTTTATATAATTTTAAAACACTTTTCGCGCACGTAACTTCTCATGTTACGACACCAACATGGTCGTAATTTCATGTGAGGTCCTGAATACGGCCTCAACATACTCGAAACATCATGAATACCATTTTTTAAATCAACAAATTTCATTAATTTATGTACCTGCAGTTCAAATTTGGAGTTGCCGAAAAAATTCAAAGAAACAAAAATAATTAACGAAATATAGAAAAAAACTCAAAATTGTCCCAACTTTTAAAATAGGGTTGTATTTGATGTAGGAATGCACCAAAAAAACTGGGAAAAAAACAAAAATATATATATATACTTTGCCGATGGCCGGGCCATCGGCAAAAAACTGCCGACGGCGGGCCACGTGGCCATCGGCAAAGGAGTTTTTAAAAAAAAATTATTTGCCGGCCCGGCCTCGGCCCTCCCTAACCCTAACCTTATCCCTTCGACCATCCACCACCCGCCCACCCCGCCGCCGCCGCCCGCCGCCGCCCGCCGCGCCCGCGCCAGCGCAGCCCCTGCTGCAGCGCAGCCGCGCCCCCGTCGGCTGCTCCCTCTCGCCCGAGCCCGCTGCTCCATACTGTACCGCCACGCACGCCGCCCCTTGGAACTCGCCGGGGACGCGCGGATGGCGGCGCGTGGTGGCCTCTCCGTCCTCCTCGGCGACGTCCTCTTCCGCCCTCGTCGTCGCGCTGGCCCCTCCGTCAAGGTATCGTGTGTCATTCATCAATTCAACAGATAGATTTGGCTTTCGACCATGCAATTTGAGATCTCGTGAGGATTGCCACCTGCGAGCTTGTTTCGATGTGTGGGGATGCGCGCAGGTGGTGGTGAGGGTGCGTCCAACGGTGAGCCGGTCGGTGGATGGCAAGGATCTGTGGTTCGTCCGTAGGACTGCCCAGGACTCGATTGCCGTCAGCGGGCAGGCCGATGCGTTCGATCTGGTGGGATTGTTCATAATTGAGAGCGCCCTGGCCGGATTCAACACACCCCTTGTCTGCTATGGCTAGGTACGTACTACTACTAATCCAAGCAGTCTGTTTCGTGCTCTCTGCTCCTTGATTCCTATTTGCTAATGCTTATATGTCTGATGGTATGGCCAAGGCATACATGTCGATTGTCTGTATCAGCTACTAGATGTCGATTGAATGTAGTAGGTAGAGCATTTTGTGGATTGACTATTGTTCCTTATAGCTTAATTAATTTGGTGTTTCCACAGAATATGTTTTTGAACCAAGCTTTAGATTAATCGATGTGTATAGGAGCCGTGGAAGTCAATTCTATAAATTGCTTACTACGCTTTAAGCAATCAATGTTTGAGAATAACAGCACACTAGATGGTAGTTTGTGGTTGATTGAGAGTGCTTTACTACAAGGATGCATTTCCTATAGCCCAAGTAGCTGATGCTTATGTGATCTGTAACAATATATTTCTGCACATCCCACATGAAACTGCACTATTTTAGGCTTTTTGAAGCAACAAGTCTTACTTTTCCCCATTGGGATATCCATAGAACAATATCTAACAGTTGCAGATTTTATTTGCAAAAATATTAGTCAAATTCTTCTTCTGCAGCATAGATATCTTGTTTGTGTATGCCCATAGTAATTTCTCTAATATTTCCCCCACTTGAAGTTCAGTTATTCAGGTATACACCTTCTTGGTTTTTGCAGCCGGCTAAAATCCTTATATTAGTTAAGCACCTTGCCTCTCATGCCTCCGGTCGAGATTCAGAGTTAGTTCTCCACTATAAACCCTCTCAGTTTTGACTTCATATCTGATTCCTCCTACACATTGTTACTAGAAATGCATCTGGTCAGAGCAGTATACTTGAGTGTTTCTGCTAATTAGGATAGAGAACTTTGTTATAGATGACCAAAGCAATTTGTAGCTGATGGAAAATATTCTGGCCAATGTACTTTGAATGATGGGAAAATACATTTTTTCCTAGTTATGTTATCTTGTCTCGCTCAATTCTAGGTAAAGTTACAATGCATTTACAGTGGGGGAATTTGTAGCTGTTGTTTGGATTGTTCTCTTATAGTTACTAAAATACAGCTCATGTACAGTTATTTCAGTTTGTGGGTTGATGATTTCAGTCTGTGCTCATGCTACATCATATGACTGTGTTCCAATGCAATTAATTTTGTTTTATATTTGATTTGATTGCAGAGAAAACCAGTCACCTGCTGCTGTCAATGCCTCTTCATTAATCAAATGCTGTCCTACCACAGTGCCACCATCAAACTTGTCTTTGCAAGGTAATTGGTTCTAAGTTTAGTATTCACGTCTAATGAACTGCAACAAGTTAAAAAGATTAATGCAAGCTTTTTCATTTGATTATTTTACATGTTTCAACAACAGATGGTTGCTTCTGAAGTTTTGTGTCTGCCTGGATAGATTGACAACAGTTCATTGTAGTACATATTTTAGAAGCAGGTTGGTTTCTTATGCGCGATATCAACCGAGGTTAGCTGTCAGAATAAAGTAGCATTGTATTAAAGGGCAAGAACTGAAACCTTTGTTGTGTTACTATAATTGAGGCCTAAATTTGAACATGCTGTAGGATATGCATTGTTGGTTTTAAAATTTCTTGGCCATGTTGTATATTAGTGAATGCCTCTGTGCTTGCTAGTGAACTCTCCCTGGCTGCTTACTTGTGCTTCGATAAGTGCTTATAACTCCAATTAAGTGTTGTTTGAAAATATATCCTGTGAACTTTTATTGATTTAGAAATCCAATAGGCATTGTGTTTAATATGTTTGAACTGATGATCTGATTAGGATGCATTGTGTTCAGTAGGCATGTTTCATAGTAATGAAATCAGTTATTTTGATGTAAAGGCATTTGTGGACTAGGGTCAAATATATTTTTCACTGTTGCCTGCAAAACTGACATGATTATTTGAGTTGATAATCATGATTCAGTCACATGTTTCAATTTTTTCCTGTTCTGTGCACTTTAAAGAAGAGGTATAATAATATAATCTTGAAAAATTATACATGCACCTATGCTAGCTGAACATTTTGTCCATTGCATCTCACTGTATGTAAATTGCTTTCTTCTTAGGTACATTGGGCTGGAGACGATTTTATTCAACTCGGCACTGTATGTAATATATGAGTTGATACTTGTACCTAAGAATATGATACTATATCTTTGTATTTATGAACAACTTGGATGATGTTCTAAGATATTGAATATAATGTTAGTACTGTGTGGATGAATGATTAAATGACATGTAGACCATCGACTTGAATGGGTAAATTATGATATATGGTTATGTGCAAAGAATTTTTTTTAAAAAATTAAAAACAGGCTTTGCCGATGGCCTGCCATGTAAGCCATCGGCAAAAAAATTTGTAATCATAATCGATGTTTTTTTTAAAAAAATATTTTTTTGCCGATGGGTATTTCTCCAAAAAAAATAAAAATGTTTGCCGATGGCCGCGCCTCGTCGACCATCGGCAAAGCCGTCGGCCATGACGGCGCGTCGAGCGTCGACGATGGCGCCTTTGCCGATGGGCGACGTGGCCATCGGCAAAGGTTTGCCGATGGCAAAGTCGATGGCCATCGGCAAACCCGGCTTTGCCGATGAATTTTTTGCCGACGGGGGTTTGCCCATGGCCACGTGAGATTGCCATCGGCAAAACCCTTGCCGATGGCAATCCTGTCTTTGCCGATGGCGGCCGGCCATCGGCAAACACCTCGATTCCGGTAGTGCCTTTTAGTTTTCTCCCAAATTCCAAATTTTTTCACTCTTTTCATCATATCAATCTTTAGACACATGCATAGAGTATTAAATGTAGGTAAAAGAAAAAAACTAAGAGCAAGTATTATAAGGTGATGTAAGCGGGCTGCAAGAGTTACCACATCATTTTTATGCTGAGTTGGAGGAGAGAGAAGAGAAAAGAGAAGAGGAGTGAGCTGCTGATGCACATGTTCTAATGTACTCCGCGAGAGAAAGAAGTGGACCTGATATTAATGATTCAGTGTCTCAACCAAACCACTATATATGTGGGTTATTAGTTGACTGTATATGACGTGGAAAACTCATACAACCCGCTTAGCCATGCTCTTATTAAACTTGCTCTAATTGTATAATTTTTTCAATTTACGAGACGAATCTTTTGAGACTAACTAATTTATAATTGGATACTTTTTTCTCAATCACGCAAAAGACTTGCGCGTATTTTGATTAAGAAAGAGAGGTTTTTTTACAATGGGGTTTTACATGATTTTCAATTCGCACAACCCCGCGGCACAAATCTCACTAGGCTATTACTCGCCGGGCTAAACGACCTAGGTTCTTTGCTCCGGCTTGGATCCGGAGCTCCGCTTTGCTTGATGTTGCTCTTGATCTGCCGTGCTGTGGTCGCGCCACGGAAACACCGAGCGTTCCTTTCCTTCCAAGTTTCCCAGGTGATGATGGCGAATAGGGAGTCTGCGCCCTTCTCGATCGTCGGCCAGAGCAACCTCCAGCGCTCCCACCACTCCACCAGGGTGCCGTTTGGCTGATGAATGATGACCGCCCCCAAGGAACCAGCGACCTCGGTCCAAAGCGAGCAAGAGACGAGTAGGTGATCGATTGTTTCCGGAGCTTGGTCACACAGGAAGCACATGTCGTGGGCGTCGAGGCTGTCGCCGCCGTCGGTCTCGATCCATTGCCGTTGCACGAGTGCCGACCACGGGAAGAGTTTTACCTTCAATGGCGCCCACGTCTCCCACACCCGAACGCATCCTGGGATTGGGTGTCCTCCAAGATGAAGAGCCTGATACGCAGATTGCACCGAGAAGGCGCCATCTGATTCCCAGCGCCACACGAGTCGGTCTGGGGCCTCATTGAGGGAGACGCCGTTAACCAGGTGCCATAGCCGGACATACTCAGCCGCGGCTGGGGTGGTGACTCCTCCTGTAATTGTCCTGATCCAAGCTCTATTGTTTAGCCCCTCCGCCACTGTGAGTCGCTTGATCGCCCTCTTGCTGACGAACCGGCCCGGGCGCGGCGCGGCGTTCTTGCCTAGATTCCATTGATCCAACCGTGCGCCGTAACAACGTGCTTCGACCGTTGCCGACAATGGTGAACGTTGATGCTCGAAGAAGTCTTGAGCATCCTGGATAGCCGAAGGGTAGCTCGACCACGCACGCTCGTTGTCAGTCCTTTGCAGCCACAGCCATTTTGCTTCGAAGGCGGTGGCGACGAGCTTCAGGTCTGCAATCCCGAGCCCTCCAAGAGCCGTCGGTTTGGTGCAGGCGCCCCAGGCCACCATGCACTTGCCCCGCACGTCGGCGTCCTTGCCGGCCCAGAAGAAGCGCCTGCAGATGGCGTCTATCTCTTCCCGCGCCCACTGCGGCAGCCCAATGGCGATCATGGCGTACACCGGCACCGCGGTGAGCACGGACTTCACCCAGACAAGTCGGCCGCTCTTCTGCATGAGTGGGCCGAATGAAGGCTGCAACCGTCTCGCTACTGCATCGATTGTGCCCCGGACCTGCTCCCTGGGTATCTTTACCGTGCTCAACAGCAGACCGAGGTAGCGGATTGGAAAGTGTGCTACCTGGCAGCCGAGGATCTGCTGTAGCTCGTCGATGTTCTCTTCGGCTCCATGGATGTTGGTGATCGAGCACTTGGCCATGTTCGTCGCCAGGCCGGACGTCTCGGCGAAAGTCTTGAGTATTTCTTTGATCGACAGCAGCTCGGCTGTACTCGGGTGGACGAACATGATCACATCATCAGCATACACACTGCAGTGGAACTTGATCCCCGCCTCGGCCGTGCTGTGGAGTATGTTGTGGTCCATGGCCGTGGCGATGAGCCGACTGAAGCACTCCATGACCATGATGAAGAGCAGAGGGGACAGAGAGTCCCCTTGCCGCACTCTCTTCGATGTCGAATTGGCGACCGGGTCTCCATTGAGCGGTATGCGGGAGGTGGCCGTGGAGAGCGGCGACGTGATCCGAGCGGTGCCGACCTTTGTCCGAACCCCATGGCCTGCATCACTTCGAGCAAGAACGCCCGGTGGACCGTATCAAAAGCCTTGGCAATGTCGAGCTTCGAAGCGGTTTGGGCACTTTCTTCTTGCGCATCGAACGCGGCTCTACGAACGTACTTGTAATTGTCATGTATTGTGCGGCCTCGGATGAACGCGTTACGATTAGGCGAGATTAGTCGTTGCGGCTTCGGCGCCGGTCTCAACGCCGGCATCTTGGAGAGGATCTTCGCGAGACTATGAATCATCGTTATCGGTCGGTAGTGGCACGGTTCACTTGCGTCCGGTGTCTTGGCGAAGCACGATGAGAGCGCCGTTGAGGCGACCGAACGCTCTGGTGTCTCCGAACTTGGCGGCGTTGATCGCCGCCACGACGTCTGTCTTGATCACAGACCACGACGCCTTGTAGAATGCCGCGGTAAAGCCGTCCGGCCCCGGCGCCCTGTCCGGTGGCATGGCTCTGATGGCCGCCCAGACCTCCTCTTCGTCTGCCGGTGTCTCCAGGTCGGAAAGGTCCAGTTGGCTGATTCCCAAAGCCTGGAAATCTAGTGTTCCGTTCGAGTCGCCACTGACCCCGAACACCCCTGAGAAGTGGTTGTACAATCCCTGTGCCATGGCATGACAGTCGGACGTCATCTCCCCCTCAAACTTCAGGCGTGTTATCGTGTTTCGCCTTCTTCTTCCCCGCGCCATAAGATGAAAGTATTTGGTGTTCGCATCTCCCTCGGCCAGCACGCGTACCCGGGACTGCTGGCGCGCGATGGTGCGATCAAGAGATGACAGCCCCAGGCACTTCTGTTTAAGTTCATTGCGCAGCGCCCTCAGGCTGTCGGAGAGCGGCTGTACCTCGGACAGCAGATCGAGCTTGAGGACGATCGTCCTGGTGTTGGCGGTACTTAAACTCATTTCTAACCCCGCCAACTTTAGTCTAGGCAACACTAAAATTCACCTAGAATAGGCCTCTACTCTAACTATTTCCACAGTATGGTGCGAGATCCTTTGTTTTGCGGGACACACTTGATTCACACCTAAAATGGACCAAGACATGAAGAAAAATACATGGGTGAAAACACCTTTTATTTTGGTCCAAGCAAAACAAGAGAAAAAAGAAGGAAATCCAACTTCGAGGCCAGGCCCAACCCGAGAATAACCGGCATGGGCCGACCGGGGCCCAACAAAGAGGCAACCGACCAAAGCCGAAGGCCGGCGGGGCCCGGCCAGGCGCGTGCTCGCTGAGGCGCGTGCGCGCTATGTCGAGCGCGGCCGGGCCCGGCTTTGGTTGGTCGGTTTGTTTGCCGCCTCGATGGTCGGTTCGGGGTGATTTCGACATTTGCCCTGCGGAAACCGACCATCCCACTCCTATATAAGCATGGGCAAGCCTCCCCCTAAAACAACAATTCATTTTATGCATTTTAGTTCTCACTCTTCACCATACCTCCATTCCACAAGTGTACAATAGAGAGAGTAGAGCCACTCTACCTAGCCTAGCTAGAATAGAAGTAAGGAGTGAGAGGAGCAAGAGTAGAGCATCTCTTCAAGAGAGCTCTCGGGAAGCTAGTCTTCCACGGGCGGAGTCTTGGGACTTGTCGGCTCCTCCTCGCTTGTACCTCTCTACGACGTCTTGCTACTTGAAGTAAGACATCGTGTTTATCTTTCGGTAATACCTTTGAGTAAGTTATTCTTGCTTGTTATCTTCTTGCGGGTTCGTCGTTCGTCCCCGTGACGGAAGCTCTAGTAAGAGGACCCCGATAGAGACGGGAGCTCTGGCCACCGCTAGAGTTGTAGCAACCGGCATAGACGTGGTGTCTAGGCTAGGACCTACCTTCGTTTGCCTCATAGTCCACGGTTGAGGTGGTAGGCGCGGTGGTGACGGCCATCCGTCCGTCCTTGTAATCCCCACGTCCGGCTACGGCGTAGAGCTACGGCCGGCATCACTTGGCGGACCCGGGTGCGATCCGGTGCCCGAAGTAAGAAGTTTAGCAACGAGTTTAGCTATCTCCTAGGCCCATTACCCTAGAAAACCTCACTACCTAAGCTATCCTACTCCATCTCTGGGCAACCTCTGGTTAGACAAGCCGTTCTTCGTGAAAGAAATACGATACCCGATTACTCACCGGGTGAAGTGCTATAACGGTGATTTCCGTGCGCTTGCGGATTTGGTGCACACGCTAAGAAACGCCAACAAGCATTTCTGGCGCCGTTGCAGGGGAACGGTTGTCGCAGTTAGCTCCGAACCTAGATTGCTCGTGTACCTTGACCTACCTTTGCTCCACTTCTTTTGTTTTATTTTAGAAAACAAAAATATTCATGGAGCCACCAACCATTTACAACCTATCCGCTCCGAAGGGCGAGCTCATTCAAACACCCCAATCCTCGAAGCCGATCACAGCTTCCGAGTATGAGCTCCGCCCTGGCTTTATAGCCATGGTTCGGGACCAAGCCTTCTCAGGCTTGGAATATGAAAACCCATATGATCACCTACGGGAGTTTGGGCAACTCTGTGCATGCCTGACCATTGCGGGCATGTCACAAGATACATTGCGGTGGAAATTGTTTCCCTTTTCCCTCCATGAAAAGGCGAAGCAATGGTACACCCAAAACGTAGGGAAAGTAAACGGAGATTGGAAAGAATTGCGTAAGCATTTTTGCTTCACATTCTACCCCATAGGTGCTCAACTTCCAACAAAAAGAGAACGAAACCATAGGTGCAGCACAGGGAACGCTTTTTGATCCTAACACGATCGGGCCCCGGACACTGTCTATTCCTAGCCATGTACTCTTACAACACTTTTGGTTAGGATTAGGCGAAATTCTGCCCTATTACTCGATGTAGCTGCCGGGAGGGTCGTTCCGGCACAAGACCACCGAAGAGGGCAAGCTCTCTTGGATCGCATCCAAGAGAATGCTCCTCCCTTAGAACCCATCCGTGTAGAACCCGAGCCAATAAAAGAGGATGTCTCTTCGGCATCGGCCCGAACCTTCCCAATCCATAGAGAGACCCTCTCCCGAACTGGAGAACCCAAGACGGAAGAACCCATGGATCTTCCGGCTTTCGGGGATGAGCTTTTCGAAAGTTTAGGAAATACCTCGAAATATGAGTGTCGCGCAAAGCCACCAATTCCCATTGCTCCTAGCAAACCCCTCGATGAATTTTTCCTCAAGGAGTCCGTTAGAGAATTAACTTACGTTATGAGCTCGGAATGGTTGGCGAAGGTGAGCTCGCGTACGAAGTAATTCAGATTCGCGCTCCATCTTCTACCCGCCGCAAAATCCGGCGGGAATGGGTGGATGTTTTGTACAATCCTACCGTTGGAGCAAATATAATGTCCTACTCCTATGCACTTACATGTCTAGGAGTAACGTCATTTACCCCAACAACACGGTCCTTAAGAACACCAGATTCCGTTCAAGAAGGACTAGGGATAGTACATAACGTGACACTCCACCATGGAGATGTCGAAATGGCCCTGGACTTCATTGTCTTTGACATCCAGGAATTCGACATACTTATCGGGCATCCCACAGGAAACACTCTTTGACAATCCGTCAAAAACGGGGAAATTAACGTGAAACTAGGGCGAGAAACATTCCCGATTCAAGTCACTAGAGCCGGGAACTCGGTGACCGAGCCTCCCCTAGTATGCCCATAGAGGTTCTAGCGGTTGACATGTTTGAGTCACCCGAATCGTCTTTAGATAAGGATGCAGAATTCTTTGTAGAAGAAGAAGACGAGTTCGGGGAGACAGTTGATCTTCCTATAGGGGAGAAACCGCCTAGACCTCCAGTTGAGCTTAAGCCCTTACCCAAAGGCTTACGTTATGTTTTCCTGAACGGCGATACCCAAACTCCTGTCATCATAAGTGACCAACTTAGCAATGAGGAGTCAACCAAACTCATAGCCGTCCTAGAAAAACATAAGTCGGTCTTTGGGTATTGCCTAGACGATCTTAAGGGGATAAGTCCAACGCTCTGTACCCATCGCATTCCCATAGAGCCATCTAGCATACCTTCGCGGGAACCTCAGCGCAGGCTGAACAATGCGATGCGGGAAGTCGTGAAAAAGGAAGTCCTGAAACTTTTTCACGCCGGGATAATCTATCCCGTACCACACAGTGATTGGGTTAGCCCGGTCAAGTGGTTCCCAAAAGGGAGGAATGACGGTCATTGAGAACGCTAAAAACGAACTCATACCTCAACGACTGTCACCGTCACCGTTGGCGAATGTGCATTGATTACCGAAAACTTAACAAGGCAACAAAGAAGGATCACTTTCCGCTCCCCTTCATTGATGAAATGTTGGAACGGTTAGCGAAACACTCCTTCTTTTGTTTCCTTGATGGGTATTCGGGATATCATCGATTCCCATCCATCCGGATGATCAAAGCAAAAGCGACCTTCACGTACCCCTACGGAACGTACGCGTACCTTAGGATGTCGTTCGGGTTGTGTAATGCACCCGCGTCATTTCAACGGTGCATGATGTCTATCTTTTCGGACATGATCGAAGAAATCATGGAAGTTTTCATGGACGATTTCACCGTCTATGGGACAACTTTTGATCATTGTCTGAACAACTTAGACAGGGTCTTGCAAAGGTGTCAGGACAAAGATTTGGTACTTAATTGGGAAAAGTGCCATTTCATGGTCCGAGAGGGCATTGTCCTGGGGCACTTAGTGTCCGAGAGGGGAATCGAGGTAGATAAGGCTAAGATAGAGGTTATCGAGCAACTACCTCCCCCGGTAAACGTAAAGGGAATCCGTAGCTTCTTAGGTCATGCGGGGTTCTATAGAAGATTCATCAAGGATTTTTCACAAATCTCTAGACCCCTCACGAACCTATTAGCTAAAGATGTTCCTTTTGAGTTTACCGATGAATGCTTGAAAGCATTTAACACTCTCAAGCAAGCACTCATCTCTGCACCTATCATCCAACCTCCCGATTGGTCTCTACCTTTTGAGATCATGTGTGATGCAAGCGATTATCTTGTTGGTCTTGTCTTAGGCCAAACCAAAGATAAAAAGCATCACGCAATAGCTTATGCCGACAAGACTCTAACGGAGCTCGGCTCAATTATGCCACGACGAAAAAGAGTTTCTTCTCAGTAGTATTCGCTATTGACAAGTTTCGATCTTACTTAGTGGGCGCGAAAGTGATCATTTACACGAGATCACGCCTTGAAATTCTTGCTCACTAAGAAAGATGCGAAACCACGCTTGATCCGCTGGATTCTTTTACTCCAAGAGTTCGATCTAGAAATAAAAGATAAGAAAGGAGTAGAGAATACGTAGCGAGATCATTTGTCGCGTTTGCAAGTCACTAACATGCGGGATCGCCCATCAATGACTTCCTTCGCGACGACATGCTATTGGCGATAACGGACTCCAACCCCGGTATGCAAACATTGTGAATTACATGGTTGCGGGTCATGTACCACCCGTGAAAGCGGGAAAAAGGCGGAGGTTGAGAGCCGTCGTCATCGTGGGATGACCCGTACACGTATCGAGTGTGCTCGAGATGGCATACTAAGAAGATGTGTCTTGACGACGAAGGGATGCGAGATCATTGAAAGCCGTCACTCGGCACCATACGGAGGCCACTATGGAGTATTCCGCACTCAAGCAAAAATGCGCGGTGCGGATTCTTCGGCGGCAATGTATCTTGACACCAAAGAATTCATTCGGAGGTGTCGGAAGTGCCGATTCAAGGTGGCATCACAGATCGCAACGCAATGCCCTCCACTTCAACCTTCAAATAGAAATATTTGATGTGTGGGGCATTGATTTCATGGGGCCCTTCCGGAAGTCCCAAGGCTGCGAGTACATCCTTGTTGCTGTCGACTACGTCTCCAAATGGGTGGAGGCCATGCCATGCTGAGCAGCTGATGCAAAGCATGCGCGAAGGATGTTCCACGAAATAATCTTCCCTCGCTTTGGTACACCACGCATGGTGATCAGCGATGGCGGATCACATTTCGTTGATCGAACCTTCAGAGCATTCCTGAGAGAACTGGGGGCCAAACACAACATCGCCACACCTTACCACCCACAAACCGGTGGCCAAGGCGAGACCTCAAACAAGCGGATCAAGAACATCCTACGGAAGACCGTCGATGACATGGGGAAAGGATGGAAAAGTAAGCTTCCGATGCACTCGGGCATACGGGATTTTGCTTACAAAACCCCCATTGGCATGTCACCG
Source organism: Themeda triandra (assembly GCA_018135685.1). Taxonomy (NCBI): domain Eukaryota; kingdom Viridiplantae; phylum Streptophyta; class Magnoliopsida; order Poales; family Poaceae; genus Themeda; species Themeda triandra. Next base: position 29,065 of record JAENPR010000200.1, on the reverse strand, counting down.
TTCCGGCTCGTATACGGAAAGAGGCGCCATTTGCCGATAGAACTCGAGCATCGAGCCTCTTGGGCAATTAAGAGCTGGAACATGGACCTCGAAGCTAGCCGGAAGAAACCGCCAAAGGCAAATCTCCGAGCTTGAGGAATGGCGAAGAAGGCATACCACAGTGCCAAGCTCTACAAAGAGCGAACAAAGAGGTGGCACGATAACCGGATAAAGCCCAAGGAGTTTCGGCAAGGCGACAAGGCCCTACTATTCAACTCCAAGGTGAAATTATTCGGTGAAGGAAAGCTTAGAAGCAAATGGAAGGGGCCATATACCGTCATCAACACATCATCTCATGGCGCAATCACGATCCAGGACGACAACGGTAACATCTCAAAGGTAAATGGCCACCGCTTAAAACCTTTCCTTGAGCCTTCTTATCGTGCAAGGTTAGATCAAGAAATTGATAGAATAGATTTAGTCATGCCAGATAATTCTTTGATTTAGTTCAAGGCATGACTTTCATTTATTCTATCTTTCTTGTGTTTTAAAAAAAAAATGTGTTTATATATTCTTATGTTTATGTTTTGTGTGGGAACCCTCTAATTTCTCTCTAAAATTTTTCTAGGATTTTTTTTTTCCACACAAAAATAATTTTATGTCCAAAATATCCAAAATCCTCTAGATTTTCATTCACAATCGAATTCTCGCGCCCGGTAGGATCAAAATCACCAACAAATTCGAGAATCAAACAACATCGGCCCGAGATGGAAGAAAACCGGGCCGAGCGGCGCCCCGGGCTTGGCGCTCGCGCTCGACGCGCGCAGCGCCTCTCCCTCAGGTGCCCGATTTTCTCCCATCTCTTTCCCCGTCTTTGTCTTGATGCTTGATGATCATGGTGATTCGATCCTGATGCGCAAGAGATGCGAGGATGGGTCATTCTCTCCTATAAATACCACCCTCCTCCTCTCATTCTCTTCACACCAAGACAAACTTTGTCTTCTACCTCTCTCTCCTCTCCACACCAGCAAGGGTGCCAATGGCGAGCCATATTCTAGCCTGCTACAACTCCGCTCGCACTCCCAATAGCGAGGCTCCCTCCTTCACCCAAGAGGATCTAGAGAGAGAGGCCATGGCTGTCGAGCCTATAGCCACACTAGCACCATGGAGTGGCGGGTCCAGCCATGGGAACAACATGAGGTCGACAGCAAGATCAAGACCTCCGCCCGGTGCCAAGGTGAAAGCCGCACCGACAAGAAGGCCGACCACGGGGGCAATCCGCCTCAAGTCCAACCTCTCCAAGATGGGAGCACCGAGCAAGCCTTCATCAGCACCACTCTCCAATGGCACTTCATCCTACCATACGGCTGCAAGCAGCCCTTCAAAAATCGCTGTAGGAGTAGACCTGCCTAACGGCGGCCGTGGAAAAGGGGTTATACCAAACCCCACAAAGAGGACCGCACCTAGGCCAGTAGGAGCTTCCTCGGGTTCCTCTCCACGAGTCCCGAGGAATCTTGGAAAAGCCCCTGCTGAGGACAAAAGTGGCAAACCTCAACCGAGAGTTCCCACTTTAGCTTTCCTCAATAGTCGCCTAAACGGGCTCTACGACATTGCGGCCGAAATGCAATGCGAGATAGGGACTAGGGACCTCGGGCACCTTGACTTAGTCAAGGAAGTGAGGACTTGCGCCATAGTTTCTCCGCTAAGCTCGACGGGGTAGCTCGCGCACTCGAACAAATAAGCACGCAACCCACCGATGGAATTCCCGCATTCAACTAGGCACACACTCGCACTTTTTCCTTCGGTCATTTCCCTTTTTAAATTTTAAATTCCCTAAGTGTGCCTCTTGTACCAAATTTGATTATCAATGAAATATTTTATAGATATATATATATATATTGTGTCTTGTCTCCACTTGTTTTTGTGTACATTTTAAAAAAAAAAAGGAGTACAAAAACAAGTGTGGGGGAGGCACCTCGCTCCTTGACGCGCAAGATTTTTGACACGGCAAAAACAAAGTTTGCGCGTCCTCTTACTCCCCGCTAATTCTCCTTATTGCTGAAAATAAAATAAATAAAACTAAAAATGTTGCAAACTCCATCTCCTATTTTCACCAATCGAGAACGAGTTGCATACTTTTTATTCCTTGCTATCTTGATTGTGTGAACAACTTTGTGCAATAGGGACCCCATGTTTTATCTAAGTTATTGGCAGGTGAGATATAGTAGAATGATATGAGACTTACCAACTCGTGCAATGGACTTGGGTATTTCTATGCAAAAATTCAAAACTTTTTAGCCATTGCTCCTCATGTGATAAGTGTTATGTCCTACCAGAGCCAAACATCTACGCTTACGCTTACAAAACCTGTTTAGCCACTTATAGCGATGTCAAGTCTTGAGATTCTTGCTAGAGATGGCCTTATCCCCAAGATCATTGCATTCACCCACCAAATAAATATGCCGACTCTCACATTGAGAGCCGCGCACAGCATTCGCCCGCCAAATAAATATGCCGACTCTCACAGTGAAAGTCGCGCACTCATTTCATCCACCATTCCACCAAAAACGCTCAAATTCTTACACCGAGAGTTGAGCACATATTTTCCACATTTTCTCCCTCTTCCACCAAAATACTCCTATCAACAAGTCATGCATCTCTCTCTCTCCATCATTCATTCAAGAAAGGTATGGACTTTTATTAGAAAATCCTACAAAGAGAAGCATGGTTCATCAATAAGGAAGAGTTCTTTTTCTCCAAGGTCTTGATATATAAAAAAAAAGGAGAAGAAAGAAGAGAAAGAAAGAAAAAAAAGAAGAAAAAAAAAGAGAAAGAAATAACGCCAGTCTTAGAATTGTTCTTCAAAGTCCATACCTTCTTGCATTCTCATTCATCAAGAGAGAAACATGATCAGGAGTCCACAAATATTCTTCTACACTTGCACTTGCATCATCTAGGGATATGGCCTTCTCTTCATGACATCCAGCTGGCTTGACATTGAAACTCTGTTTATCATCCATACCCAAAAATCCACATATCGCCCTATAGTGGTAGGATGATCAAGAACACCGGATAGGACTAGCCACCTGAAAAAGAGCGACTTGAGAGTATCACATGAGGATCCAAGGCTAACTTTTGCGAAAATCCTAAAAACCCCGAGTCTCAAAGCATGGGTAGTGTGAGTTGACTTGATTTCAAGCTATTCCTCCTTCAATAGCAAGAAGATAACTTGGTAGCCACCATGAATGTTCACAAATGCGGGAAAAGCTTGGAATAATCTGTATGCGAGTCAACTCTTGGGAGAATGCAACCACCTAGTTCTTCATCCTTTACTCGAGGACAAGCAAAGAGCTAAGTGTGGGGGAGTTGTTGGCGGTACTTAAACTCATTTCTAACCCCGCCAACTTTAGTCTAGGCAACACTAAAATTCACCTAGAATAGGCCTCTACTCTAACTATTTCCACAAGTATGGTGGAGATCCTTTGTTTTGCGGACACACTTGATTCACACCTAAAATGGACCAAGACATGAAGAAAAATACATGGGTGAAAACACCTTTTATTTTGGTCCAAGCAAAACAAGAGAAAAAGAAAGGAAATCCAACTTCGAGGCCGCCCAACCGAGAATAACCGGCATGGGCCGACCGGGGCCCAACAAAGAGGCAACCGACCAAAGGCCGAAGGCCGGCGGGCCCGGCCCGCGGCGCGCCGCGCTTTGAGCGCGCGCGCTGCCCGAGCGCGGCCCGGGCCCAGCTTTGGTTGGTCGGTTTGTTTGCCGCCTCTGATGGTCGGTTCGGGGGTGATTTCGACATTTGCCCTGCGGAAACCGACCATCCCACTCCTATATAAGCATGGGCAAGCCTCCCCCTAAAACAACAATTCATTTTATGCATTTTAGTTCTCACTCTTCACCATACCTCCATTCCACAAGTGTACAATAGAGAGAGTAGAGCCACTCTACCTAGCCTAGCTAGAATAGAAGTAAGGAGTGAGAGAGGAGCAAGAGTAGAGCATCTCTTCAAGAGAGCTCTCGGGAAGCTAGTCTTCCACGGGCGGAGTGCGGACTTATCGGCTCCTCCTCGCTTGTACCTCTACGACGTCTTGCTACTTGAAGTAAGACATCGTGTTTATCTTTCGATAATACCTTTGAGTAAGTTATTCTTGCTTGTTATCTTCTTGCGGGTTCGTCGTTCGTCCCCGTGACGGAAGCTCTAGTAAGAGGACCCCTGATAGAGACGGGAGCTCCTGCCACCGCTAGAGTTGTAGCAACCCGGCATAGACGTGGTGTCTAGGCTAGGACCTACCTTCGTTTGCCTCGTAGTCCACGGTTGAGGTGGTAGAGCGGCGGTGGTGACAGCCTGTCCGTCCCTTGTAATCCCCCACGTCCGGCTACGGCGTGCAGCTTCTGAGCCGGCATCACTTGGCGACCGACAGGTGCGATCCGGTGCCCGAAGTAAGAAGTTTAGCAACGAGTTTAGCTATCTCCTAGGCCCATTACCCTAGAAAACCTCACTACCTAAGCTATCCTACTCCATCTCTGGGCAACCTCTGGTTAGAATTAACTCACAAGCCGTTCTTCGTGAAAGAAATACGATACCCGATTACTCACCGGGTGAAGTGCTATAACGGTGATTTCCGTGCGCTTGCGGATTTGGCTGCACATGCTAAGAAACGCCAACACCTGGCCATGAGCAGTTGCTCCCGCACGACGCCTATGCTTCTTGCTGCCCAGCTCTTGAGTTCCCGTGCTGCCGATCTGAGCTTGGTGTCCAGCCTTGAGATCGGGTCAGTGGTGGTGTCTGGGCACGTCCAGCCCCTCTCGAGCACCTCCGAGGTAATCCTTGAACTTCGCCGAAACCTCGGAAGTGGAACCTCGGCTTGGGTCGATGACGAGATTGGTCCGCGAGAAGGAGAGGCGGTGGTCCGACGCGTCGGAGGACAAGGCTTGCAAGTGACACGCCGGGTGATGTTCTTCCCAGTCTATCGATGCCAGTACCGAGCCGCACCAAAGTGGGGCGCTCGCGTTCGTTGCTCCATGTGTACCTGCGGCCGTGCAGGTGAATGTCCAGGAGCTGCAACGATGCCACGGTGTCCCTGAACCTTGCCATAGTTCTACGGTTGATTCTGCGATTGTTCTTGTCTTCCTCATTCAGGATTAAGTTGAAGTCCCCAATGACTACCCACTATCCTGGGCATTGGTCGCGGACAGCTTCCAGTTCCTCCAGGAACAGCGTCTTCTCAGCCTCCTCTTGTGGCCCATAAACGACGGTGAGCCACCATGGAACGTCGTTCCCCGCGGTGACCATCACTGACAAAAACAACCGTCTGGGATCGAGCGGCCGCGGCATCCGGATGCCTGGCCGCCACGATGATGCCCCCCTGGTTTGCGCAGCAGGCACATAGGCAAAATCCTTGTATTGCATTCCCAACATAGAGGCGATGAGCCAAGTGTTTACAACATTCAATTTGGTCTCCACCAAGCACACAACATGGGCGCGCGCATCCGCCATCACGGTGCGCACCGTGTCCCGCCGAGCTCTGGAGTTAAGCCCGCGGACGTTGCAGCACACTATCGTTGTATTATCCATTAATGGATGCAACCTTGGTGCGAGCCCGAGCCCGGTCATGGCCGCCAGTGCGGCGCACGACGTCGTCGTCGGCCGGCGGCGTTGGTCTCGTCGTGGAACAGCTCCCGTAGTGCTTGCTCATCCTCCGGCTCCCCATGAAAGAGCTTCGAACTTGTTGCCCGCCGTGTTCTCCGTCATGGGTGAAGCATGCTGACCTCTTGAGTACCAAAATACCCCACGCTTTGAAGTGGGCAAGCGTGACAGACTTTGCGCCGCAATCCTCCTGCTGCGTAGCGGGCGTTGCCATGGCGTGTTTTCTTTGCTCGGAGATGGGCGCTTCAGTACCGGCGTCGGCCTCTTCTTCTTGATCTTGCCGACGAAGCTGTTGACACGCTATGCTGCTTCAGACGGTGAGGCCGCCGGTGATGCAGGCTTGCTGAGCGAGCGTTGCGGCGTGGCGAAGACGGCGCCATCGTCCCCTCCGGGGGTAAGTTGTTGGACTGGGGTGTCCTCTTCCTCCCGACTAGGTGTTGGCATTTCTTAGCGCGATTACCAAAATAGACTTAGAGCCCGATTCTCGATAACCGCTAGAAACGCTAAATGGCTTTACTCGGCATAATTACTAGAAAGCGGTTCTAGCAACTACGCGAGTGTTGCCGAGAGATAGATCACATCCTAGTAGATAAATATCCATAGCGCACGGATCTATCGTCGCGGACATTTCACCCGGAAGTATTCGGGGTATCGTTATTTATAATTTCCCAAAGGAAGGCATGGGGTAGTTAAGTAATCTAGCATGGGTATGAATACGATATCTAGCATGAGGAGAAACCGACCAATGTGCTATACGGGGGTAAGCATATGGTAGTTTGGATAGTGGACACACACTTAGAGCAACCTCAAAGGAATAAAGATAAAATAAAGAATAAAGAATAATCTACGGAGAACGGCGGGTCCTATATAGTCAATACTAGAACAGCTAATTCCACATGTTATACAAGTCAAGACTCGACTATAGACTAGGAATATGGGGAGACCGCGGCCTGGTCTCGCGCCGATGGCGGCATTTACGAACTCCTACTCAATATGCGAACGTGGGGATTACAAAGGACGGATAGAGCTGTCACCACTCCGCGCCTACCACCTCAACCGTGGCATGCCGACATATCCGAAGGTTCCCTTGCACCCGGACACCATGTCCGCGTACTAAGGAGCTACCTACGTCCCCCCAGGACTCCCACCCTACGGATGGACGAGCTAGAACAAAGGCAAGCCCGAAGGCACATCGAACCGCTATTCCTCTTCTACAATCTAATCTAAACAAGTAAAACACACGAACGATGAAGAACAATGTAGAGCACGATGAACAATTCTCACAAGAACTATGGCCTAGTTCTTGATCATCGAATATATCATGCACTAGACTATACTCTAGTTCATAAGCAAGACTATATAAATGTAATGAGAACTTGACAAAGGAAGAACGCTCCATAGATTTATACCAAAGGTGTAGCTTTTCCTCCTGGAGACAAGTTCTCCAAGTAGCTTTGCCTAGCTCCAAATGACTAACACTAATGCTAAAGAACAAGTGTGAGGTGTAGAGATGGCTCCAAATGGTGTGTGTTGAGGTGGGGGGCCTCTCCTCTTCATTTATAGGGCACCGAAGGCGGTTCGGGGGTATGTAGGTAAAATAACCCGTAGGAACCGTCATGCCCCGAGATGGAAGGAGGCGATCGCCTTTGGCCGGGCCCACCCGGCGCGGGGCCGGCGCGCGCGCGCCCGGCGCGCTCGGGCTCGGTGGCGCCGCCCCACGACCGCCTTTGGCGAGTGGGCTGGGCCGCCATCTCGGGTCGCATTCATGCCGGTGCTTTTGGCCCATTTCGACCTCGGATGGCCCACTTGCTCTTGAGCTTGTTTTACGCCTTCCGAAAAGCGTACTTTTATTCCGAAAAATCCCGTACTTGGTGTCTATTACGCAAAACAATATTTTCTCCAAGCACGGGTGGAACTAGGTCAATAGCAAAGATATATGTGATATAAAATATTTATTTCCCCATAACGACCTATAGTTGGCGGGTATAAATCTGAGTTAAGCACCGCCAACACTAGGCTCAGGATGGCTCACATCGGCGATCTGGGTAGGCTCCTGGTGGGCCTCAGTCAGCACCACGGAGGGCGATGGTGGGCCGTTTCCCTGGCCTTCCAAGGTTTGCATCAGTGGCGGCCCACCCGTCTCCTCATTTGGTGGTGTCAAGCGCTGCGCTGGCGCCAACTCCTCCTGCTGGCCCGCGATTTGAACGGGTTCCAGAACACCATGTCCTTGCTCCACCAACTCTCCCTCTTCCGCTCGTCCAAAGTCTTTACATTGGGCGCCGTGAATTCGGGACGACGGCCGCGCGGCTCGCTCCGTCCAACTATTGCTTGAGCGCGGCCGATGGCCGCGCCACTGCCTCTCGCGGCTTTCTCGGCCGGCGAGTTTGTTGGGATCGGACCGTTGGGCTCCGTGGCGTCCGCTTTGCCGGTGCGAAGAGGCTTCGTCTTGTCCGGTAGCCCGGCTTGGGACGCGGACACGGCGCCGCACCCGTTCCTTTTGCTTTGTTGACCGTGGCGGTTCGGCCGTCGTGTGGAACCCCAATCCCCGCGATGCGGATGCGGGGCATCGCGTCGGGGCCCACGCGCTGCGTTCTTGGCACTCGGCGCAGCCGCGCCACTGCCCCGAGCGCTGCCGCCGCCGCTCCTCCTCCGTACGCCGCCGTTGCCCCGCCGTCCGGCTCGCCTCGCCGGCAGGGGAACGGGTGGATGGCCGAGCCAGCGCCGCTGCTCTGACCGGGGTGGTGGCGAACGTTTCTCCCCTCGCCGTCGTCCGAAGATGAGCCGCCATCGCCGCCGTCCCCCGGCGAGTAGTCACGGACGCACTTGAGATGGACGAACACCTTGTATCTGAACGCATCCTTCTTCCATAGGAACGGCTGTGTCCCTCTGAATCTGAACCCTCCGGCCTGCTCCATCGGGCTGTGCTCGTGCTCCGGAATGTTTAGCCAGATCACCTTCGGCAGCTTGCTCGGCTTGGTCGTCCACGCCGTTAGACGGTAGGCGGACAGGTCGTCACCGGCTGCCGTGATCGGCTCAACGTCCTGAATCCAGCAGTACGGCGCAAGCAGCTTCGCGGCCGTGTCCTGACTCCAGGCGTGCGGGGGGATCCCCTCCAGCTCGATCGTCAACTTGAACTTCATGGAGGACAGCTCTGCGTGTGCGACCCGTGTCCACGGCAGGAGGACGATCGGAGTCGCCTCGAACGGTACCGGTGATGCTTGCCGGTAATCTACGTCACGATCGCCGGTGTCCCGCAGGCAATGATGAACCTTTCGGGGAAGAACCTCTTGACGCGGATGTCGTCCGCCGTCACTCCCGTTGCCGCCACCACGGCGAGGAGGATCTCCGACGAGGTGCAGTCGCGTGTGATGCCACTGGGTTACGCGACCAGCGCCAGTTGCAGCCCCGCCTCGGCTGCGTCCATGGCGTCGTCCCGGTGGATGAAGCACTCCGCTTCCCTTGGGCGCGTCGTGGGATGGCCGGGTGGCACTCCGTCGAGGTAGTCGGAAACGGGATCATCCGAATCCCTCAGGTGGTCTGGGCGGTTGAAGGGTGGCGTCTCCCCGCCGGCCGCCGAACCCTCCGGCGTGGCCGGCCCGTCTCGCCGGACCCTGATGATGCGCCTGGGCCCTGGCTGGTTTCCCTCGCCGGCGCGCTCCCTAGGGCGCTTGCACTCCTTGGCGAGGTGGTGGAGGCCGTGGCACCGGATGCACCGCCGTGGCAGGTGGCACGTCGCGACGCGGTGCGTGTAGGAGAGGCAATTGAGACAGTGCTTGTCGAGCTCCGGCGGGATCCGTCGCTCCGGTAGCTGCTGCCGACGCGCCTGAGATGGCTGCGGCCGCCCCTCGTCACGTGGCAGAACGCGGCGCCATCCGTCGGAGTCAGGTGGTGAAGCGCGCCGGTCCCGTCCAAGGCGCTGGTGCGCCGTCGTCCGCGGCACCGCCGAGGCCCCGATGCGCTTCGTGGCCGGGACGCGCCGGCGTTCTGCTGCGACAGGATCAGCCCGGTGGCGCGCCCTTGCGCGTTCCCTGCGTCGGCGGCGGCTCTGGGCTTTGGAAGGCACGCAGTGACTCGCCTCGGCCACGGTCTCTCCCGGGCCTTGGCGGTCAAGCTGCGCACCCTCCATCGCCGCCGCCTTGGACGCCTCCGCCATGGATGCCCTCCGCGCCGCCTCAAGGAAGGGGGAGCGCGACGGGGGGGACGGGGGCTCGCAGTCGAAGTCGGAGTCGTCGGAGTCACGGAGTCTCCACTTCCCACCGCTCGTACTTTCCCCTTCCCGCGGAGCGCGCGCCCGGTGGAAGGGCTCGGCGTCGGGGAGAGGGAGGACGGCGGCGGGGGCCTTACCTTTGGCGGGCGTGGTGGGCGGCTGCGCCGGCGTGGCGGCGCGGCGGAGGAGGGCGGTGGGGGTGGTGGGTGGGTGGGTGCGGGAGGCTCCATCCTCGTTCCGACTTTTGCTTAGTTCATGTTTCAAATTGGATACTAATTACCACATACAAAAGAAGTTGCTACAGTAGCTAGAGTTGAATTTTTTTGCAATCTAAACCAGGCCCAAGTGCCAACAATCACGATAAACGTTTTAAGGGCCCTTTGGAACACACAAATTTCGAAAGAATTTCATAGAAATTCATGGAGATTTAGTTTATTTTCCATAAGGAAAAACACAGGAATGAGAACAAAAATGCTGCCAGTTGGATCAGTAGCAGGACTGCACAGTGCTAAATGTTTTGTACGCGATATTTTTGGGCTTGGGCTGCCAGTTGGATCAGTAGCAGGACTACACAGTGCACGACATCTTTCTAGAGGATTCCTATACTTATCGATCGATAATTGAGAAAACAGCCAGTGACGCAAAACTAGTGTTCTGCAGTTAAACTCTCATGATGCCGGATTGTTTTACATCCAATTGGAAATATCTTCAAATATATCATGCATGCGAGAAAAAACGACAGTCTGGCGGAGAAAACCAGAAAATGAGTTGGTCTTGATTTTCGTTGGAATAATGGATACGCGTGAGAAAATCGGAAAATGATCGAGCTTTGTGATATCTTGTTACGTTGGGTAAGTGCACGGACCGTGCTAACCTCTTGCACTGGTGCCGCAAGTCCAGTCTCGCTCGGGAATCCAGTTTGGTCCGCTGTCTCTCTTGGCGTCGCTTCATACATGCATTGGTGCATTCTGTTGGCCCAGCACCAGATCCGCCACGGCCATCCTCCGTGACGACCACCGTCCTCCCAAAGTCCCACGTCTCGTCAGCCACGAGCACACGAGTTGCGCGCGCCCGAGCCCACCGGCTGGCGGCTGGCCGGCGCTCACACGAACGACGCATGTACTGCTCGCGTAGCCTATGTGCGCTAGCGCTATCTTTTTCTTCGATGTGGCTAAGCCAGAGACTGTCATGGATCAACACAGAACAGTTCGCTGATTTGCTTGCCCAGATACCGCTACAGCCTATATGGCGCTTGGCGCGTAGTACGCTAGAGCCAGGAGCAGATGCGGTTGAGATGCGTCACTCTGCTCAGTTCACGTGAAGCTCTCTGATACCAGCTTTACAGACAGACATTCTCCTCACTTTCTTTCCAATCTCATATCATGTCAACGACAGCAGCAACACAGTGTACAGTCAGTGACTGTCAACGCTACCAATTACCATGCATTTACCCCTTTTACCTTTTACGTACACCTTTGGAGTAGTAAGAACTAATACGAATGGCAGAACGAAACAAAACGAATGAAATCTATAACCCTTCCCCCGTCGCACGTTGTCACTGCTGTGTCTGTATTTGGACCCAAATCCCCTCGCTGGGGATGTGCCCGTTCACGACGAACAGCATGTAGTACCCCGGTGGCGCCAGCACCGCCGTCGACGGCATCGTCACCGACGCATTGAACGTGCCGCCTCTCCCACGCACCGCCACGTTCTTGGTCACGTCAAGGAACAGCAGCCGCTGGTTCATCGCGAACGAGTGCGTCGTGAAGGACGGCGCCACCATCGTCACCGACACGTCACCGACGCCCGCGGCGCCGCCACGCCGTCTCCGCGCCGACGCTGGGACCGAGAACTGGAGCGTCATTGTCGCGCCGTAGGCCACGCGTGTCGCCGCGCCGGTCGGGGACGGGTCGAGGATCCTCGGCCGGAGCATGTCGTTGGACGCGTCGAGGTACTCCGGCGAGAAGGCCTCCAGGCTGAGGTCGGTGGGGAACCGCACGTTGCTGAAGTTGTAGTACGTGTGCGGGTTGCTGCCGCCGACCAGCAGGCGCCCGTCGCGGAGGAGCACCGCCGAGGAGTGGTACAGCCGCTCGACGCGCGTCGCGGTTTGCGCCTCGAACCGGTCCCCCGGCGAGTGGTCGGGGCGGTACATGACGGGCGCGTAGGCGGGGGTCTTGGCGGACTCCCACCCGGCGGTGCCGTCCGCGGCGCCGTTGAGGATCGCCACCTCCGCGCCGTTGGGCAGCAGGATCATGTCGCCCATCACCCGCGACGACGGCATTGTCTCGATCACCCACGCCGGCGCCGTGTCGGTGATCTTGATCCGCCCGCACGTCTTCAGCGCCGCGACGAAGGCGCCGGCGCCGCCCTTGGTGGAGTTGTAGGAGCCCGTCGGCGCGCCGCCGCAGACCAGCACCTCGGCCTCGGTGGGGTTGGGTCTCAGCGGGAGCAGTACCGAGGAGCCCGAGCTGGGATAGTTCCGCGGGTCGCCGTCGCCCAGCACCGGGTACGTCCGCACGATCTTGTTGCTCTTGTAGTCCAGGAGCACGGCGCGGTTGTTGGAGAAGATGAAAAGGTTGCCATCTATGTTGAGGTGCACGAAGGGATAAAGATTGTTCTCCTCAGGATCCTTGGTCCGCACCAAGAACGGCATTTGGACGACGGAAGTATCCGAAGCGCCGGCCTTGGGGTAGAACTCGTAGCTGAACTGCCTCCGGCCACCGATGATGAACGCGCGGCCGTCGGGCAGTATCTGGTTGGTGGCGTACCACCGGTTGGCGGCGAGCGCGTCCTGCTCCTCGGACCAGTCGCAGCTCTCGCCGTCGTCCGCGCCGCACGCGGGCATGGTGCGCGCGTTGCGGAAGCCGTCGTTCCAGCCGCCAGTCTGGACGAGCGTGCCGTCGGGCGCGACGGTGCCCGAGGAGCACCAGGTGTCGGTGAAGACGAAGAGCGGGCGGACCGCGTTGGCGGCCACGTCGTACTCGACGGAGTGCGCGGTGCAGTCCCCGGTCGGGAGCACGCGCTCCCGCGGGTTGACGCGGCAGCGGCCGCCGGGGAGGGACAGGTTGGAGCGGCCGAAGTCGGTGCGGTCGAAGATGATGACGCGGTCGTTGTGCAGCAGCTGCATGTGCATCGCCGACACCCCGATGCTCCGCTGCAGGAGGTCCCACCTCCCGCCGGCGCCGCTCGCGGGCGCAATGCCGCCGGCGATGAGGAGCAGGAGGAGAACGACGGCGATATGGTGGCGGGCACGGTTCGTCTTCTTCTTCGCTGCTGCCAATGTAGTAAGGTCCATGGTTGATCGATGGGACAGGGGCACAGGGCACACTTGTACGTAGATGTAACAATACTGCGTCGTTTCAGGGACAGGTTTCTTTGATGATTCTCCTTTCTAGGTTCAGCGCGGGTGTTTAGCTCCTGATGAGCAGCAAAGCGTACGTACGTCCCTATATATACGCAGCCGTGCTCAAGGTTTGACCATTTTTGCCCCCTGATTTGATTTTTTTCATTCACACGGTAACAGTAACCCTCCAGCTTAGCTACCGCGTTTACGATGGAAAAATTCTCGTTCAGACGCTCGAGTGAGCTTTGGCCAGGTTGGGAAATTTTTTTTATATGGTAAGTACGATTTTTATTTGGTCGATTGATGGCCCTGCATTATCTTGATTAACTTGGATCTATGCACTGATGTTTGGTTTTTCGGTATGTATTCATGATCGTGATCATGATCATGAGTCGACGACAACCAAAAGCCAGCCAGCCAACCCGGTAATTTCGCGCTCGTCCATCTGATTCCGTGCGTCGTCGTTCGATTCCGTTTCGTGGCAGAGGATCTCGTAGTACGTCCTTCCGTTCTGACCCATCCAAGACGACCAAGAGCACGGCACGGCATGATGTGGTGCCGACTTTTCCACCATGTATGTTGGCTTGGCCCGCCCTGTTCGGAGACCGCGACGTACGTACGTGTCGGACTCCGTCGATGAGGATTAACAAGGAGAAACCGTGCACCCATGAACAACAGCTGACAGGACCCCCTCTTTGCGTCGCGAGACGAAACGAAAGCGCCCTGGACAAGCCAGGTTCCACACTCGTCCTAGTATCGTCATAAGCAAGATGAGACAAGCGGAGACACCCACGGGCCACGGCGACAACGGCCCTACACCGCCATAGCTAGCAGGCGCCGCGGGTTGGACGACCGAACCACGCGGCGGCCGCCGGCTCACGTCGTCGCGTTGCGTTGCTCTGCATTGAGGCTTGCCGGACACTTGCTCGCACGCCGGGCGTGCACGTTGGCATGTGGCCACATGCGGCGGAGAGAGATAGGAGTATGTATCCGCTGGCCTACGGCGGAACGTGACGCAAACGAACAGTGGATTTGGATGGCCGAGCACGGGCGATGGAGCACCTGCACCGGGCCCTTGGCGTTTATGGCGCTCACCGAACCGTGCGGCGGTGCAGCAGGCTATGACATCGATAGAGCCATGCTGCCGAGCTGGAGGTTCGGTTGGCTTACGCCTCCTGTTCGTTTTAAAAACGGGAACCAGTGATATGGATGCGATCCATTCAGAGTCTGACCAACCATGACATTGATCGATTTGCATGTTAAAAACGTTTGAGCTAACTCTGACATTGGTTTGGTCGAAACCATCTACACCCGAGATGATTTCACTGAATCGCAGACCTGACTAAACCTTTTTTTATGTATGTATATGCTATTCATTCAGATTGTTTGGTTTTGGTCCTATTCCCTAGATTTATTTAATCTCACGTTCTAAACCTGATTAAAGTTTCGTGTTGATCAGAGCGAAGGCAAACGACCATGACGAACTGGGCCATTCGGTCAGAGATGGGCAGATGGCTCTTGAACGAATTGGAACAGGCCGCGGGTCAGTTCACAGGGCTAGGAAGCCCAATAAGCAAGATGGCCCAGAGATGGTGTAAGTGCTTGCACGCACGTAGTGGGTTGAGTGAGTCCACATATCCTTGGTCTGCCACCGCCCGCAGCTTTCTCTTCCTCCTTGCCGAGCTACACTCCATCCCAAAATATTTAGGAGCGAATTGATGGTATCTCAACTAGTTGGTTTCTTACAATATAATTTATCTATCTAAATCAGTTATTGACTTCACATAGGTACTCGCATACTGGATTTATTCTAAGATTTAATAGTGCTATAATTTCATCATTAGGTGACATGACCATCTATAGCGAGCCATATGTGATGATTTCGTCAATCTCAAAATCCACTGCTTTCGATTTGACCGCTCGTGTTATTCAAAAGATTATGCAAAATATTATTTTTTTCTCGTGACTTGCTTTATTGTTAATAAATGTTATTTAAGAATAATTTAAATTTGATCATATTTATATATTGTTTTAATAAGACGAGTGGTTAAACTTAGAATAAAAAATTCAAACATCTTATAATTTAAAACGGAGAAAGTATTAAATATAAATCTCTTGTGTCATGTACTCATGTATTAGGTCTAACAGAGACCTCACACCAGTTGCAACTAATCGTCGAAAGTCAAAGTGTTGTGCTGCGAATGAAATCCTTTTCTTTCTACCTGTCAAAAAAATCCTAAATTCTTTCTCAGTTTTTCTTTTCACGGACGAAACGAAATATATTCTGAAGACTTCCTCAGCTGTTACCTCAACTTATCTTTCAGTCGAAAAGCAGTAGCCTTTTTTTCCCATTCTGACCATTCAAAGCTCCCCTTTTACTACTTGGACGGATCTTCAGTGCTCCAGCTGAGATGGACACTTCTTTTCGCTGATTCCCCGCCCGAAGACCCATGAAAAACGATGAATCCAAGTATACAGTTTTTTCAGGCATCAGGGTCATGGAGAACAGACAAAATTACGGTAGGTACAGTCTTCGGACCGCTGCAAAGGTCAGTACACAATTTTTGAAAGATAAGGTCAGTACACAGTATGTACTGCTTCATTTACAAGTGATCTAGTTCATCATAGCTTAAGTCTCCATCTGAGTGTATTGCAGTAGTTAAACCCATAATGTTCCTTTGAATTGAAGCACGGTTGTCCAAACTGAAGATTATTAGTTTGACATCTGCAGTTTGTTCAGACCTCGTGTTTTGTTGAAGAGCCTTCTTCTACTTTACTTATCTTTCTCCCCCATGAAGCAGGCAAATTGTTCCTCTTCTAGACATGGAACATCACCAGAAGAAAATTAGTGCTGTCCTAGTTCGAAAAATATTCCTTGTATAGTCAGGATCAAGTTTTACTTTGACATCCAGATGAAGAAAATTGGTTACTTCCACTCACCTAAGCGTCTGTGTGATCAGAGTCCACAGATACCTCAGCGCCGCACGGCATAGGCCTTGCTGTGTTTTTGAAGTGTGATCAGAGTGTCCACATATTCTTCACCTAAAAGCGGTTACTTTCATTCACCTAAACCAGGCTCACCACGAAGGGACTAGAGACCTTGCAGTTGCAAGTCCACTTAGAACAGCACGCACTCCTCTCCTCTGTGATAGGATACTCAAACTAGGGAGTCAAACACTTGCTTCCTTTCACCTCCCATCACTCCGACTTGAAGCGCTCGATCGATCGATGTTTCAGTGCATGTCTGCATGGACTGCAGTCCTGGAATTGAAGAAGGTAATATGCGCACCAGCAGTCAGCAATGCAACGCGAATATCCAAGCATCCAATAAGGGCAAACTCCTTTAGAATAATGGGTTCTAGTTCTGCCATCAATCAGTGGCCTCCAAATTCCAAAAGCGAAGCTCCTCCTACTTGTGCCCATAATGGAGCCAATCCGTGCGCCCATAGACGATGGAAGAAGAGAACATGGCACTCTTTCTTATATGCCGGTGTGTCTGGTCAACGCCTCAAAGGCCTTCGATCCGTGGCCGATGCCGCTTCCCTGTCAAGCTAGCATCCGGCGAGCGCGAGATTCTTAGCCGGGCTGAGAATGCCATCTAGATCGGCCGCTTTTGCCCGTGCGTGTCCTAGCTTTTCCACTCATCATCATGGCCGCATCTGTGACTGTGTCATTGAAGACGACTTCCTGATGCGTGCCGTCTTTTTGTCATCCGTCTTTCTATGTCTAAGCACCTTAATTTGTTCCTCGCCAACAGCTTGTTCTTCTTGATCCAATAATCTTCAGTTTACACCTGACTCTGTCGGATGTGCTAGCTATTTATAGTCTTCATTATTAGACTATGAATCTTTTCCCCATGCAGGATTCCATCCTACATGGCGACATTTTCCTGTGTAGATTTTGTAATATATTCGAGTTGCTTTCCGGTTCATCCTCCTGCTGCCAGATCCTGATATAGTGATCAATTTTGCTGCCTGCCTGGCTGCCTGATACGTGAGATCGTGTTAATGTGCCCACACATAGAGTGGACATTCTCGGCTAAAATCAGCTCTCCCTTTCGAACGAGATATACAAAGAAGATATCTTTCACTCCCTCTGTCCCCACCCTTTTCTTCCATTCTTCCTCTTGATCTATTCTTATTCCTTCAAATGATCTGCTCAAAGATATCGTAGTACTGTTGATCGATTCATGCATCTCCAATTTCCAAACACATGTGCGCGTGCAACTTGAAGCCCCCAAATAAAGCGTTCATCTGCATCTGCGAGGAGGATAAGATCAGCCGGCCAATCAGTAAGCCTGACCATCATGGAGCGCTGCAGCAGCATCCGGGTTTGACATCGCCGCCATGTCGGTTTGACAGATGGGTGAAAGGCTGAAGAAAGCACATAAAACGCCCGCACAACCCGCACGCGGGGTCAGCAGACTGCACGGGCGGCGTGTAGTTCCATCAGCCAAAGATATGGGAATATTTTACATACACTATTGCAAAAGTTTTTGCCTTCTTTCTTTCTCGTCCGATGGGCATGTTTTGGCGAGAAACATGAGACGATGAAGGCATGAAGCTGCTCTCTGACCGAGTGACCGGCAATACTCTGAATGTGCTGAAGGTGGCGAAAGGAGGGGGTGAGGTCAGGTCAGGATTCTCGGGAGATCTAGCGGGCAGATTGAGATTCTCGGCGAGGATACAAGCCGATCTCCAATGGCCCGGTGGCATATCGGATCACGATCGTCGGTGCCATAACGATTTTGATCTGCTACACTGCAAAACCGCGGAATGCTGTCATGCTCTTATGGTCTTGGACTCTTGGTGCTGACTGCTGACTGTAAAGGCGTCCTGCGGCGGATTCCAGACGGAATTGTGAGAGCTTTACCGGAGCTTTCGAAAGTAAGGCCGGGGAGGCTAAACAGAGACGTGCTCCAACTCTCTGATTGAAACATTTCTCGTGCGAAAATGGGAATCTCGTTTTCTTTCTTTCTTCACATTTTTTCGTCTTGGGTAGCGACTGCTCTTGGCAGCTTCAGTTGACCATTTCTGAACTTTCGAAACGGATAACAGACTTATTGACATCCATTGGGTACGTGTAGGCCGCTGCATATGTATTACTTTCAAATAGTAAACTGCATGTCCTTTGATAAATCATTTGGACCTGAAACAACATACGTACAACTACCGTACAAGAATCATGGCTTCGTCTGCAAATATCCAAACAGGCGACACTTGCTACCTGTTGCCGATAAGCGTTTTCTGAGCCTTTATCCAGGCATGATCGCACATGATGTTTGGCCTGCTTGCACGCGAAATCATCTGCTGCGGCCATGCCATGATGTGGTTGGTGCTGGCTGCTGAGACTGAGCCCGGCCAAGCCAATGACAGGCACGCTGCGTGCGCTTCAACTCAATTCGCAAGCTGCTTGCTAGCTGCCGAAACCATGTACTCAAGCACGAGGACGAGGACGAGGACGAGGACGAGGACGAGGACGACGAACTCCCTTCCTCTGTCTGGTGGTGGTAGCCAGTAGCCGTGTCCGCTTGTGCTCTCTGCTGCCTTTGGGCATCTTGTGATGGCCTGAGGGCGCAAGGCAAGTGTCCATCATGGCACGGCAGCTAGCGTCGGGAAGCGGCCACAGATTCTATGCTGTCGCCCATTGGATCGGAGGAAGAACCAACCTGTTGGTATGTGCCTTGTGTCTTGTGCGTGTGCCTAGCCTAGAGAATTGTAGTGCCAGTATTAGAATAACATAACAAAGGCGGCCACCATTTAGTTTTAGCCTCCTACTAATGATAATCTGAGGAGAGGAGATCGCCTTTCCGAACACGGAGACAGGGAAAGAAACACTTGTTTGCTCACTTCATGATGCCTGCGGAAAGCAGAAAGCGCCGGACCGGAAGGAAGGCAATGATTTGCCCTGGACATTCCTGTGGTTTCCGAGCTGGGACACCATGAATCGATGACGACGACACCGCGAATTAAAAAACAGCATCAGGCATTCAGGCTTTCTTGAACAGCCGATCACACATACATATATGGAGCAGCAACCAGGTAAGGTAGTGATAATAATAAGCTTTTGCTTTCCGACACCGCTACAACAACCCGGGCTTGGCATTGGACGCGACTAGCTTTTTGCTGGAGTACACGTAGCTCAAAGTCACATACTACTACTACTGATACAGACATACTGTACTGCACAAGGCTGGTTGCTTACACGGCATCTACTCTTCGATTGGATTAGGATTAAATTAGGTGGTGGACGATGCATGGTGGATTGATTAACACGGCGACGGCCGGCGAGTGTTAGCTAGGATCCAACGAACGAAGACGAACGGAGGCGGCGGCTGGCTGCGGCTACCTGGCGCTGACGAAGGCCTTGATGTGCGCGAGCATCTCCTGCGTCCGCGGCTGGGACAGGTGGCAGTTGTGGAGCACCTGGAACGCGTGCCCGACGCCGCCGTACACGGCCTGCTCCACGCACTTGCCCGCCTTGCGCATGGCCCGGCACAGCTCCAGGTTGCGGTCCCGCAGGATGTCCGTCTCCGAGACGCACACCAGCACCGGCGGCAGCGGGAGGGTCTCCAGGCGCGGCGCCGCGCGGGACAGCGGGTTGCACCAGGGGTGGTCGCGGTTGCTGGCTCCCGCCGGCAGCGCCAGGCGCCAGTAGCAGTCGGAGGTGGCGAGCGTCAGCGCCGACCGCGGCGGCTGCGCCAGGCTCTTCTCGGACGCGGTGCGGGCCTCGCCGCCGAAGAACGGCTGGATCAGGACGGCGCCCCTGACGGTCAGCGGCGACAGCGCGCCCAGGTGGCCCTGCCCGAGCCTCGCGGCGACGTGGAACGCGATGCTGGCGCCCGCGCTGTCGCCCATGAGGAACACGCGGTCAAAGCCGCAGCGGGCCCGCCACCACGACAGGTCGTCGCGCGTCGAAGCCGAAGCCGCGGCCTGGGCGGCCTGGTGCCGCAGCCACCGCACGGCGGCGACCCCGTCGTCGAACGCGGCGGGCAGGCGGTGCTCGGGCGCTAGGCGGTAGTCCACGGACATCACGGTGCAGCCAGCACGCGCGGCGAGCTGCGCCAGGAACTCGTGGTAGCAGCTCCAGGCCGCGGACCCGACGCAGAACCCGCCGCCGTGGAAGTACACCACGACGGGGGGCTTGCTTCCTCCGGCTCCGCCTACCGCGGCCGTCATCGGCGCGTACAGCCGCGCCCACACCCCCGTGGCGGGGTCGACGACCACGTCCCTCGCGACGACGCCGCCCGGCGCGCCCGGAGCGGTGCTGCCCCACGTGCAGGGCACGGTCGGGATCGCCGGGAGGCGCTCCACGTGCCCGTCCTTGTACACGCGGATCAGGCCGTGGATCTCCTCGACGACGGCGCCGTGGCCGTTGTTCTTGGCGACGACTGCAGGCTGCGGCTGCTGCTGGAAGCTGACCCTGGGCTCACCGACGACGTGCAGTGCCCCCATCCTCCTCCTCCTGATCATGCAAAGCTAGCTGCCGGCCTCACGGGCGGCACGGCAGGCAGACAGGCAAAAGCGCAAGCTGCTTGCTTCGGCCGTGCGATGTGTCACGTCCCGGGGGCCGGCGAGCGAGCACAATTATGCAGTCGTGTGACCGTGCTGGGGTGCCCTCGGCCGGCGGCGTCGCGGGTTTTATAGCGGGGGGCTGGGGAGAGGGCGGTGTGGGACAGGTGTTGGAAGGGCGTTGGCGCAAAGGTCAAGTGGGCTCGGCCGACAAGTGGAGACGGGTCATTCGCGACGTCGTGCGGGTGGGGTCGCCCGCCCGCGGGAAGCGATGGACTTTGGGATAGGAGGGCGTGAAATCAAAACCCATCTCGTTCACGCGCGGCGCACGGGAAAGTCCACGGGGACGGGGAGACGGATCCGGTGGATCCTTACCCTGTTGTGCTCCTCTCTCTGTCTATCCGTTCCTGCTCCTCTTGAGACTTCAGCACTGTGGCTAGTGGCTATTGCTACTCCGTCTCTAACGAAAGACACCACACAGTGCACCCTCTGTATACATGTGCATGCATGCTGGTGTGGGGTCAAATATTTCAAAATGTAACTCTTCCCCATCTTTTTTACTTGAATGTAACTCAAACTATCAAGCTAGGTTGTCTGTTACGCTTCTGAGTAGTCCGTTATGAGAATCGTTACAGGGGGCGGGATGCATGGAAATTTTGTAAACACCCAGAAAACGTGCTTCGGCACAATTATAAAAACATTGCTTTCTCCTTAAATGCAAAAATATATAAATATTTTGCGTATTTGAGAAACAAACAAGGCTAATACTGCCCTTCACTATGAGTGGAATCTGCAGTACAAAGGTAGTATAACAACACACTCTGATTCCAAGGAGCTAGGGATATGATGATGGTGATCTTGACAAATATGTAAGTAGTAACAAAAATTAAAATCATGATGTACTTTTGAACATATTCTCCATAACAAATTGAAAAACGCTCTACAATAATACCTTGTCATGTTATTTAGCACCGTGTCATTTGCTCATCCGCAATGTTCTCCCTCAGAACATAATGGTTGCTTTGATGTCACGGAAACTAAACATTAACCTAACATTTTGCATGACATACTTTTCTAGCAAATAATCAATAATTGATAAGATGATAGGAGTACACTTTGGTATGACATTGTAACAGTTATATGATTGGACACTTGTACTATTGTTGGTTTACGATCAAAATATACAAAGTTTAATCTATAAATATAAACATGTTTCTAAAGTAGTAGATAGAACAAATAAAGGTCCAAACAGATGAAACTTTAGACCCGCTTGACGATGATCATCTATATATTCTTCATTCTTCATAGCCCCGGAGTTTTGGGGGCCAACTAATTGGCGAACGTTCACTAGAACACCAAGTAGCGAACGATCAAACAACTCCTACAACTTTCTATTTTTAGTAAAAAAAATTCCCACAACTTTCCTTTTTTGGAAAGTTTTTTATTTTTAGCAAAATGAAGACAAAATTAAAAAGTCAGACACATAACTTTGATCTATAACTTATATGTATGACTTATGCACATTACTTAACGTTTCTAAGTCATGATCATAACTTATATATTTAACTTATTATAAGAAACGAATAACTTATAATGTTGTAAAGTTACACTAACTTAAACACATAACTTATGTGACTTTTTAATATTTCTAAGTTATGCTCATAACTTATACATCTAACTTATTACACGAGACACTTAACTTATAGTGTTGCATAAGTTAATATTCTAATTTTTCGTATAACTTAGGTAACAGAACAGTTGTAGCATAGGAAAAATAGAAAAATATTTTTAAAATATATTTAAGTGGGATCTAGTTTTGTTTGCCTCATCACAGAAACACACCTACAAGAAACTAATGCGAAACGATACACAAATACGCTATATTATTTTAAAATAAATGTTTCACTTTTTCCACCTTATGTCAGCGTTGATGTCAGCACGTACCGAAGGCGCTCACCGGTGGCCATCGTTCGCTCGGTTCGCTTCGGGACGAACGAACGCGGGATTGGAATTGGGGGAGTTTTGCTGCATCTTTGCTACAATGGTCCGACCATAACACCTACCTGTCATATCACTATCTATCTATGAGCTTAGCTAATGACAGTCCTCCTACCCTGTCATAAATAAGTTAAGTTAATAAAGCCATATTAGTCAGTCAGTCAGTCATATCCTACTACTTCCTAGCTATGCCGAGAGGAGTAGGAACCGGCCTAACTTTGAGTTGACGTCCCTTCAGAGTCCAAATGAAGCTTCCTCCTCCGGCTCTCATCTTACCACCAAAGAAAAACACACACGGCTGCCCACGCGGCACGGGACGGCCGCCGTCGGGCCGATCATTGCCGTCGGCCTGTCCGCCTGTGAGCCGATGGCGACGCCGCGAGTCGTAGCTCGTGCGGCCGCTCCGATCCCACACGCGCGCCACACCATCCACGCGCTCGCTTCCTCCTTTTCGCACCGCCCCGCCCTCGCTTCAGACTCGGCTCCGGCCTTCTTTTAGTTCGCGTCGCATCAGAAAGGCGAGCGGCACACACGGCGCGTCAAAAAGGTTGCCAGCTGCGGACCGGGTTCACCAACCAAACAAAACCCCCAGATCGGGTGGCAATGTGGCACGGCAACGTCACGCTTTGGACGCCGACCTTTTCATGTTGTCCAGCCAGGCAGGCCGTCCTCACCCAGGGCCCAGGGCCCAGGCCACCCCAGGCGAATGGAGACAGTGCTGACCATAGCTGCAGAGCTTTTGCAGTGGCTCAAACCCAATCCGTGGTTATCCACTTTCTGTGGCCACGTCACAACTTTCTGATAATTTGCAGGGGCAGGGGACCAAGTGACCGTAGTACACTGCGTGAAATTCCGTCCTCTGGCAAACTGACCTGTTGTTGGCTTCCTCAGCTAGTAGTATCGAACTCCTACTGAATTTGTGCCGAATTCCGTCCTTAATTAAAAAACAAGGCAAATGCCCACGTTCCAAACGACGCCCAAAATATTTGAGCACCCAAGAGGTTCTAGTAAAGTCAAAAAAAGTAAAGGCAAAAGATGGCCCTAGCACAAAATGAGGGACCGCAAGACACACGCACAAGTAGCCAATTTAGCTAGGCTACTATACGTACGGCCAGGCCCACAGCGGACTTGTTTAGGAGCATCTACCTATATTGAGCTACCTAGGCCGACGCCCGCTTGCAGCAGATTGACATGGGGAAGAAATCATTGGCGGAAGCGGAATTCATGCTGTCCATGGCTTGTGCGGCTGTGCGTACGGGGGGAGGCACCGGCACGCGCCCGTTCCCAACCGAATCACTCTCCCCGACCCTCGAGTCGGCTCCTCGGATCCGTGTCTATCCTCTCCAAAGGCAACGGAGCCCGCAGCAGCGCGTGTCCAGGTGGTCTTGTTTGTTCCCAGCAGCAAGTCAGCGACACGCCGACACCGCGGCGGTCGAGCTAGCGTTTCAGTGATTGCCATCGAGGAATTCGTTGCCGGCCATTGAAGCCAGTGATTCACCTCATCCGAGTGCCGCGGGGTCTGGAGCTTGGTCGTGGGTATTGCTTTGCCGTCGGCGTTGCCCTGCTCGGTCCAAAGGCGGTGTGCCGGCTGGCTGACAGCCCAGTGGGGACAGGGACTGCGGTGAGGTCTCGATGCAGCTCCCCATTTTTGCTTGGGGTTGGGACCGAAAATGACTGAGCCGGGAGGGGATCACGTCCACGCGCGGCGCTAGGCAGGCCTGGCACTCTGGCAGGGGCCAATCTCCGGCGAACTGAGCTCGTGTCCGGCGGTAAATGGCAGCGTTAGGCTGGCACTGGCACTGGCCAGCAGCATGCATAATTGTATATGCAGGCCAGGCAGGTCAAAAAGGCCCACGACCACGAGGGTTGCTTGCTGCTTTCGCAAGTGAGCTCAGTGGTAGGAGCATTATTCCGTTTAGGATGGACCTATATAGCCTAAGGAGACCAGCTATATCTCCACTCACATCATCTCGAAGGATCAACCGGCACACACAAAAAACGATATTTATATATTGCAGTGAATCTTGGCAAAGGAAAAACGAAGGAGCTAGTAGTGCAATGTAAAAAAAAAAAGAGCTAGTAGTGCCTTCAATTTCATTGAGGGAGAAAAGGTTAAAACAAGCAACTGACGCTAACATGAAGCTTGTGAGACTTGGGTCGGCCTTTATTATTCTTGGGCTTAACATTAAGCTTTTGTGGCCCTTAACTAACTACTCGAGTACTTTCAGGCCCAAAGAACTCACTCATCAATCAATGTCGTCTAAGAAACCTCAGTAGTTCATGAAGACAATCAGTACCACTGCATGCACCAGCAATTGCCTGTGACCGTCTACCAACTGCTTCTGGTGCACAATGGTCTTATGGCTGACGAAAATGGAAATGCCTGGCAGTTGCAAATTGCAATTAACATAGTAGTATTCCTTTTCTATTCCTCTTTTCTACACACAAAAAGACGACAATTTACATATGCAGTCACATGCAGCATGTCTGAATCAACGAGTCTGATCGATCATGACAGGAGGAAGGTTATCGGACAACATCAGTGACTAATTTTATGCCCTCACTTCCAATTTCCAAACAGAGCAGACGAATTTGACTTCACGTCGCATCTGCAATGCCCAGTCATACTGTGTTTTTTTTTTTGGGGTTGTCAAGCTGTGAAATCTATAGGATCAGTCAGTACCGCTTGCGGTAACAGACTCCTGTCAAGGAATGTCACTATAATCCATAACTTGACCATTGTTCAAACCATCCACCCTGTAGTTCATGTAGACCAGTAGTACCACTGTACCAGCAGTTACTTCTCTGACTATCTACCAACTGCTTCTGGCTCACAATGGTCATATATGGTTGAAAATGGTAATGCCTGGCAGTTGCAAATTGCAATTAACATATTCCTTTTTTTCCCCTCTTTTCTACAGAACAACAAGAGGACAACTTACAGTCCTGTTTGGAACATGTACAGAAAAAGAGAACAGTTTACAGTCCTACTTTGAAACATTTCTATTGCTGTGTTTTTCATGTGAAATTGAACCTATTCCTGCAAAACTCCCCATTATTTTTATGTAATTCTTGCGTTCCAAGGTCCTACATATGCAGTCATCTCTAGCATATGTCTGGTTCGGCGAGTCCAACCGATCATGACAAGAGTAATGTTATTGGACAACATCAGTGACTTATTTTATGCCCTCACCTTCAATTTCCAAAAAGAGCAGACGAATTTAACTCTCCTGGGTCAAGGAACGTCAGTAACCCGACCATTTTTCAAACCATCACCAACCATGAGAAAGAAACCGTTGACGTGGTTGGCAGGCACGGCACAACTTCACGAGACTGCCAGAGCTTGACTGTATTATTGCACAGAAGAAGTGCCGACAGTCAAATAAACCTTTTTTGTCGAGTCAAACGCAGCAAACTGTACAGGCAGACTAGTGACCTGTGAGCACTGTAGATCAGTCAGTACAGAGCTAACTGATCTGTATCAGTTAGTACAGAGCTAGTTTCTTCAACTCGCGGTGACCCTGATCAAGCCATGCTGCCTACATTCTTCCTCCTCCTCGTCACGCTTGGCCACCTCGTCGCCGCCATGAACGAGACGGTGTTCACCTTCAACGGCTTCTCCGGCGCGAACCTCTCCCTCGACGGCATGGCCACAGTCACGCCGGACGGCCTGCTCATGCTCACCAACGGTTCCACCGCGCTGAAGGGGCACGCCTTCCACCCCACCCCGCTGCGCTTCCACGGCAGCGCGAACGAGCGCACAGTGACGTCCTTCTCCACGGCCTTCGTGTTCGGCATCATCG
This sequence comes from Themeda triandra, assembly GCA_018135685.1. Lineage (NCBI taxonomy): Eukaryota > Viridiplantae > Streptophyta > Magnoliopsida > Poales > Poaceae > Themeda > Themeda triandra. The sequence continues at coordinate 2,565 of JAENPR010000200.1, read as the reverse complement.
GGCAGTACCCCGACGTGAGCAGCCAAGGCATGGCGTTCGTCGTCTCCGCGAGCAAAACTTCTCCACGGCGCTGCCGGGCCACTTCCTGGGCCTGGTCAACGCCGCCGACAACGGCAACGCCAGCAACCACCTCTTCGCCGTCGAGCTCGACACCGTCCTCAACGCGGAGTTCCGGGACATCGATGACAACCACGTCGGGCTCGACGTCAACAGCCTCACCTCCGTGCAAGCGGCCTCCGCCGGCTACTACGACGACCAGACCGGCACGTTCAGGAACCTGAGCCTGATCAGCCGCAAGGCCATGCAGGTGTGGGTGGAGTACGATGGCCGGGCCATGGAGCTCAACGTGACCATGGCTCCCGTCGAGATGCCCAAACCAAAGAAGCCTCCTGTCCGCCGTCGTCAATCTCTCCGAGGTGGTCACGGACCCAGCGTACGTTGGCTTCTCCTCGGCAACGGGGATAATCTTCTCGCACCATTACGTGCTGGGCTGGAGCTTCAAGATGAACGGCGAGGCCCCAGCTCTGAACGTATCGATGCTGCCAGCTCTGCCGCGCACGACCGGCAACACACGTTCAAAGGTCCTCGAGGTCGTTCTGCCAATCGCGTCTGTGGTATTCGTTCTCGCACTGGCCACGGCGATCGTCGCCGTCGTCAAACGGCGAGCGAAGTTCGCCGAGCTGCGCGAGGATTGGGAGGTTGGCTTCGGGTCGCATCGCTTTGCGTACAAGGACCTGTTCTACGCGACGGACGGCTTCAAGGACAAGAACTTGCTTGGGAGAGGAGGATTTGGGAGCGTGTACATGGGCGTGCTCCCGGAAATCCAAGGTGCAAGTTGCGGTGAAGCGTGTTTCACATGAATCCAGACAGGGGATAAAGGAGTTCGTCGCGGAGATCGTGAGCTCTGACGCCTCCGTCATCGGAGCGTCGTGCAACTGCTCGGCTACTGCCGGCGGAAAGGTGAGCCTCTTGGTATACGACTACATGCCGAACTGCAGCCTCGACAGGTATTTGCAAGACCGAGATAAACCCACCTTGGATTGGGGCCAAAGGTTCAAGATAATCAAAGATGTAGCATCAGGCCTGCTGTATCTTCACGAAGATTGGGAGAAGGTGGTCATCCACCGGGACATCAAAGCCAGCAACGTGCTCCTTTCGACGCCGAGAGATGAACGGCCGGCTGGGTGATTTCGGGCTTTCAAGGATGTACGACCATGGAACCGATCCGCACACCACCCACGTGGTTGGCACGATGGGGTACTCAGCCCCGGAGCTCGGGCACAGAGCGTAAGGCGGCTCCGGCCACTGATGTGTTCGCGTTCGGTGTGTTCCTCCTCGAGGTTACATGCGGGAGGCCGCCTGTCGAGGAGGATGCTCAAGGGAGCCAGACCGTGCTCGTCGACTGGGTGCTTCGCCATTGGCGCAACGGCTCCATCTTGAAGCAGCTGATCCGAGGCTCGGAGATGACTATGTGTCGCCAGGGAGGTCCAGCTGGTGCTCAAGCTTGGCCTGCACTGCTCACATCCACTGGCCAGCGCGAGGCCTAGCATGCGGCGAGTTGTCCAGTGCCTTGACGGCGATATGGTCTTCCCGAGAATGAGGTGATGCCCATGAATTTCGGTTTCAGTATGGCGACTCTGATGAAGGACCAACGGCTTGAGCTGGGATGCCGTGGCGTGAGTTGTCTTCAGCGTCAAGCGCTGGCACTATGTCCACCACTCTGTCTGAGGTAGATGACGGCATATGTCAGGTTCTGAACTTCTGTGGCTGAGTGTAATGCCCACATGTTTTTCTTTGTTCGGTTCCTTCAGACCGCAAACAAGTGTTTATGTATGCCTCCATTGTCTTGTGAAGATAAGAGTATGCAGTAAACGAAACCGTCCAGATCAAGTTCTTATCTGAGAGCTTGAATGCCCATAACTAATCTGGTAAACAAAAATATGAGTGACAAAAAAAAATCTGAAATTGTCCCCTAACATGAATAATAAACTAAACACATTATACGAAATATTTATGTCAATCCTGTGCAATTTGAGTGACTAGCTGACATGTTTCGCTCGCTGCTTATACTATTTTAAAACATAAACGTCTGAGAATGAGTCAAGAAAGATGCCCGGCCGGCAAAGCTACGAGACAAGAGTAGCTAATAATAAATACTTTATCGTTCCCGAGGCCACATCGAACGTTAAGTTTGACAGTGAAACATTCAAAGAACATCATTTCCACGAAGGCACATGCGAGAGAAAACTATTGGTGATGACATTACTTTGTTGAATTGACTTGGAAGAAAACCTCCGCCGAGCACTGCTAACCGTCCAGTTCAACAAAAGTAGTCTACATATTATAGCCATTAGGTAGTTCACATATTATGACATTACTTTGTTGAATTGACTTGGAAGATAGACTACTGCCTCCCCAGTAACAAATGTTCGAGAAGCTTGCCCAGCTCATGCATCACGGCAGACATGGTTAGGGTCGGGTCCATCTCCATCCTTCTACTCTTTGTCCTCCACAAATTCGAGCTGGTTTCATCTGCCAGCGACCAGCAGTTCGCCTATGAAGGCG